>CAWUFW010004290.1:0-600000 GCA_963921515.1 Calotriton arnoldi
CCATTTTCTCACACTGATACAAAATATAGTCAATCTTCCTGAAGTACTGCTGCAGAGGAACCAGAGGAGAGTCATCCTACAAAAAATTGTGTTGCATCTTTGTTTTATATAGAGTGACATAGGGTGAACCCTTGCCAAAGATCGACCTCAATCTGTAGCTAGATCCAAAACTGGTGCTGGAGGAACGTCTGGTGAGGCCTGCAGTATAGGGAAGGACAGCCTGGTGCTGGAGATGGAGAAAGTGGACCTTGTCCAGGGTCTGTTGGTGCTCTGGGAGGACTAGTCAGCAATACTTCGACTTGTGCCCTGGGGTCAAAAGGAGAACCTGAGGGAACTGGAATCAGTTTGAATTAACTGCAGCAGGCCCTATCTGAAGGACTCAACTTGCTGTGGTGTTGACAAAGGCCTAGAGAATTCACTGCATCAGCTTCAGTTTCAGCATTTGGTCTGAAAGTGGCAGGAAACTCTGCTCTAGGCCACAAGGCCCACAGCAAGCCTGCCCACTGCCACCATACTATTGGGATCCCTGCTCAAAACTCCCGATTGTGACATTTTGCCCTTGGTAATACATGACAATTCCGTCCGAACCTACCATAGTTTACCAGAAAACAACTGCATTGTGAAATGAAAGCATGCAATAATGGAGACCAATATTATGCAACAATTATTGAAATGATTTTTATTGAAATGAATCACGTTAAGCCATTAAAAAGAAAAACTCTGCTCTGGTTTCCAGAACAATGACCGACCTGTCCCAAGATCGAAACCATCTGGGCATAAGAGGCTTGATTATTTCTCAAATGCTTCTTTTCCACTCGTCCTTCGACTTACCTGATGAGAGCTATCTGGACCAGGACTCGTGACCTGGATTGCGATTGGCACCACTTCCTTTGTTCAGTGATTTAGAGTTTGGCTGTCCCCTTGCTAATGACACTTGATGTGTTAAGGAGCTTTTGTCAAGACCGAGTCAGGTTTGCTGTAGAGAGACTTATGCCGATCCATAACAGACGGCATGAGCACTATGATATGAAGCATGTACTCTACAGGGGTTGCATACGGTCATAATTAACAAAACCAAAAAGGCTTTGTGAAAAGTACTGGTTTGTATGTGAGGGTGAAGGTGAAAAGAATGGATATCAGCATATAGATGTGGCACCTATATGCGTCTGTCTTGTCATTTTCGGAGGCGGAAAAGTCGCAGTGGAGTCCCGATGGCACCACCATCCGCTGTGCAAAAGTTATTGCAACTGTTTTCAGATCCAGGCTGGTGCCTAGGGAGAATCACAAGGTGATATATGCCTATCAAAAGTAACATCATTGGCAATTTTGACTATTTGGAATGCCATGAATTGAGTTCCTACATAAAGAGCTCAGACAATAAAAATAAAATAGAAATGTGCGTTCAGAAACATACCTTCTCAGTTCTACAGCACGGCGAAGTCTATCAACACGGTCCAAGTGTTCTCTGATGCGATATGCTTTTAGCCTTTCAAATGGCATGATCGTTTTTTTACCTTGGTACTCATACTTCATTTTGCTTGGAAAGGACTTATTCCTAATTGGTTCCTAAGGAGAAATAAGGCATTTTTAAAAGACCACTAAATGAAAATTATTCACCCAAGAGACATGTCAATTACATTGGTGAATACATCTGTAGTTCTATGTTACCCTTAGTCCTTAAGAAACTACACATGACTGGCATTTGCACCTTGTGGTAAAACTGGAAACTACTATAAAAATTTAAAGCAGCAGCCTTACTTTAACAGTGGATATTCACAACAGATGTACAAGAGGGCAATGACCAACAATAAGGACCATGTCTTGGCTACCATAGAGAGCGGAGCAGGATAGACTTGGGTCACAACCTACAGCCACTTGTCAAATAAGCGACGGAAAATCATAAATGCGAACTGGGGAGATTCTGCAAGAAGGAAGCATTAGTCTAAAAAAAAAAAAAAAAAAACCAATGGATTAAATTAAAAAAGCCAGAAACAAAGATATCCTGGTCCATACCAGCCAAACACAACCGAAAAAAAACCCAGTGTTCACCAAGAAAACAGATCGACCTGGGTCTCAAAAACTTAAGACTAACTCAAGAAATGTGATCTATGTTATCATATGCTCCTGCAACTTTTAATATGTACAGGTGACAAGAAATGCGCGGACGAGAATTACAGAACATAGAATCATCATTAGATGCAAACGAGACGCAATTATATTAACCAAGCACTATTGAGGCAGAGTACAGATCGGGACTTGGTGTGATAGGTTATTGAGAAACTGAATCCTTTCCACAATGATATGACAAAACCTGTTAAATTTCAAACAATACTGGGTGCATAAACTCAGAACTGATGTCACAGGATTAAATAATGAAATTCCCTGGGGCAATATTAATACTCAAATACACCACTGAAATGATCTCCTCTCTATTCTCAACAAGGACCATAGGCTCAGCATCACTTTACAGTTCACTATGAGCAATATATCCAAATGACTAATATATACAAAGCCAGTGTAAGCACATTAAATCAGTTGAAGGATACTATAAGTGTACTTGACCATTATTTCCATTTCAGTATGTAGATGGGAAGTAAGACACATACCAGCGGCTAGGTCTCGGAGCATGGTTAGGTCTCCCAGCGTGGTTAGGTCTCCCATACAATGCACGTCTTGAAGTGAAGGGTCCCAGGCGGGGTAAGAAGGCATTGTAGGAAGTGGCACGCTTGGGCCTCGAGGAGAAAATATACTACGGGCAATATCCTCCATCTGCCAAAAATGATTGAGACGCGGGGATCTATCATTAAGACTAACTTGCGCTAATCCCACCATTGTTTTTCCTAACCTGGAGAGCTCCCACTGCCACCAACAATGGTGATGCATGGGAGTTAATTAGCACCAATTGTTTTTCGGACTACCTTTCATATATTAGAGGGTCCATCATGACCGTATGATGCTTTATGGAATTGGCCATTTTTAAACATCTGACTAGAAATATTAGCATACTTAGTTGGCAATAGATGGTAACCCGTAACTGTCGGTAACACGCAATGGGTTCCTTTAGTCTGTGGTATCATTGTAGGAAAGTGCCCCTTTTGGACATGGTCACCCCTACTTTTTGCCTGGTAATTGATACAATTTTGACAAACGTGCAATGGATTCCTGCTGTCCAGGTCCCCAGTGCTAGATCTTTCCCCAATAGGCAATACCTTTAGTATCCCCTGCAAGTCCCTAGTAAATTGGCACCACTGGTACCTACAGCAGGTAGACTAAATAGCATGCATTGTTGTGAGAAAGTGCCCTCTTTCTGCATGGTTGCCCCCACTTTTTGCTGAATTGCTGATGTGCTTTGACTGAGTGTGCCCTGGGCTCCTGCCAATCAGGTACTAAGGGCCTATGTTCTTTCCCTAAAACTGCATTGAAGCCTAAATCCAATTGGCATCTCTGGCCACAGGTCAGCCCCTGGTAAATGGTACCACAGATACCCCAGGCACTGAACAGAGAAGGCCTCCAAGGGCTGCAGCACTTATTGTGCCACCCTTAGAGGTCCTGTACCATTACACTCGCACACTACCTTTGCAGGCTGCGTGTTTTGGTGCAGAACAAAGTGAATTGTCGGCATGGCACACATCCCTGTGTGCCATGCCAACAACCCACGGCCCTGGCATAGATCAGTCACCCCTCTAGCTGGGTGCACTATACCAGTGGTGAGGTTACAGGTGCATGAGCCCTGTACCCCTACAGTGTCTATGTCCATTCTTAGACATTGTAAGTGCAGTGCTGCCATTAAGAGTATATGGTGCTGGGAGTTTGTCATTACTAACTCCACAGCACCATAACGGCTACACTGAAAACGGAGAAGTTTGGTATCAAACTTCTCAGCACATTAAACCCACACTGATGCCCGTATGGTATTTAATGAAAAATGCACAGAGGGCATCTTAGAGATGCCCCCTGAAAACTAACCTACCACTAGTGTCCAGGCTGAGTGGCTGCTTTCAGATGCCACCACCAGACATGTTTCTGGACCCCTGGGTCGAGAGCCTGCTGCTCTCTGGGGCCTGAAACAATGCACATCCTGGGACGGTGCACCAAGCCTCCTCCCCCAGGATGGGCAGGGTTCACGAAGGGGAAGCTTCAAAGGCTTGCTGCCTTTGTGAGCTTCCCCAGGCCACTTGCTACTTTTAGCAACTGGTCCCCACTGGCTCTGACCCTCCACTTTGGTCAGGAGAACCGGCGGGAAAAATAAGTGAGGAAGAGAGATGTGCCCACCTCTGCCAAGGCGAGGTAAAGCACAACTCAGTCCCCGGCATCTTGCAGAAGGGGGGGATTGGGGGGGGGGGGGGAGGGAGGGGAAACTCAGCCAACCAGGGATAGGATCATGCCCCCCTCCCACTGGAGGGTGCCATATTAGGGGGTGTACCCACCCCAGTGAAGGGACCCATTGGTCCCTACCTTTTATCTACCTGTAACGCCCCTAAATCTAGTATTTAGGGGCACCCCTGAACCTTGCTTCCTCAGACAAGAAGAAACTACAAGAAGGACCGAACAGCCGTGCAGCTCCTAACAAGAGGAAGACGCCCACTGACTTGGCCCCAGCCCTACCGGCCTGTGTCAACCTCGAACATGCTCCTGCAAAATCCTTGTGTGTCCTGCAGCCAGCAACCTCGAAAACCCCGGAGGACCTGCCTGCAACCACAAAAACTGTCTCCAGTGAACACCGGATCTGTTCATCTGCAACCTCTGGCTCCAGCCGGACACCACGGATCCGCCCCACTCTGCACCTGCCGTCCACGGCCCGAGCAGGCAAACACCACACTGAGTCCCCCCCCCCCCGCGATCCTAACCTGAGATCTGGCAACCCCTGACCTGCCTCAAGCCTCCAGCTGACACCTGCAGCCTAAATCCGGAAGGTCCCCCCCCAACCGCGACCAGGAGCTGGTAAGAAGATCCAATCCCAAAAGGCACCCCTGCACCTGACGCCCCACGGCCTTGGGTGGCCAAACAGACGGTGCCTAACCAACCCCTAACTTCCCAACTTACTTCTCTAAGTGGTGGTCGCACCCAGAAGCCCTTCATCCCCAAGCCCGCAGTGCCTTTGCAAGCCAGCGGTTCCCATTTAAAACAGGGTGCCAGACGTCGAAATAGCACCCTGCTGCCCTAGTGCCGTTGAGGGTGCACCTTTGGTGCTACTTTGTTTCCCCATTTGCCCTGAGCTAAAGTCCAGGAGCTTTGCTCCCACAACCAAGTGTCCTGCTTTTCAACAGCCACCAACCGGAGGCCCCCTATCCCCCATTGGATAACATTGGGCCTCAGCACTCTGCACCCGGCCACCCTAGTGCCGCTGAGGGTGTAACTAGAGTGCATCCTTGACCCTGGGGGACCAGAGTCTACCCCCAGAACCTCAACTCCCACTACCGAATACTTACCTTCTAACCGATAACACTATTTTCCTCCATAGGATAACATTGACTGTTTTTCTTGGAAAAGTTTCCAAGCGTGGAGTTTGAAAACCTAAAGAAGTTCTTTAAAATTGTACTGTTTAACAAACGATTTTACTTACCCGTTTACAGGAAATGTCCCAGAGTAGTATCCAGGTATACTACTCTGTGTAAGAAAAGTAATCTCAAAAGTAACTTAACTAACTTTACTAAAAAGCCCATTCAAAGTATATGTACTGTATTCTGAAAAGCATTGCATTATCAGTAACACTACTGTAATCAAGTCAAAGTACATTTACAATTGCAATCCAAACTGTTACAATCTGTATTTTTACTGCAAAGTACTTATCACTTACCTGTGCCAGGCTTGCTTGGTTCTAGGAAATAAAATAACTAAAAGAATATTTTTATACAAAAACAATTGGTCTGAAGTTCAGTATTTGAGTGTGTGAATTCATTTGCTGACTGAGTGTACAACAAATGCTTAACACGGTCCTCTGATACTGCCTTACTGCTCGACCACACTACCACAAATAGAGAGTGAGGTGCGATCTAACTTTACCCCTACCTTTGGGGTTCCACTGGACTCTGTGCACACTATACCTCACTTTGGTATAGTATATACATTGTGCCACCCTTGGGGAAACCCTCACCACGCTTATGCAAACAGCCATTGCAGGCTGCGTTGCAAGGGGCAAACAAAAGTGAAGACACGACATGGCACACCTTGTGTGCCATGACTACAGACACTGCATACAATATATGCAAGTCATCCATGCAGCACTAAGGTAGGGTGCATTATATTACATGTGAGGACTTGTCTGCAAGAGCAGATATGCCCTGTGATGTCCAGGTCGATTCTTGGACATTGCCAGTAAACAGGGAAGCCATCCTGAGTATGTATTGGGCACTGGGGATTACGAGTTCCCCAGCTACATGATGGCTTCACTGAAACCAAAAATGTTTGGTATCAGACATCTCGTATTAAGAAGCCTACTCTGATTACAGTAGTGGATTTATTAATACATGGACCCAGAGGGTACCTTAGAAGTACCCTCTGAAAACCGACCAACCTCTATTGTGCAGGCTGACTGCCACCACAAACTGGGTCCTGACACACACCCCCCTCCACCCCCTCCAAGGGTGAGAGCCAACGCTCTAAGGGCAGAAACGCTGCCTACTCCAGCCAAAGGTGTTGTAGTGTTCTCCAAGCAGGATGGCTAATGCGAGAAAGTGCCTTTTAGCATGGTTAGCCCCCACTTTTTGCCTGGTTTTGATGTGGTTTCAATTGTAGTGCACAGGATCCTGTCATCCAGGTCCCCTGTGCCAGTGCTTCTTCCTTAACAGCATACACAATTGGTATTTCTGCCCACTGTAAGTCCCTAGTAAGTTGTACCCTGGGTATCTAGGGCCTGGGAGCTGAAGAGTGTCCCCCTGGGATCCAGTCACTGGGACCATGCCACTGCCCTTGCAGCTTGCATGCCCCTGCAAGGAGAAAAATGACAAAATCGACATAGCACCCTGCCTGGGTGAGAGCACCCCTCTAGGAGGGCTTACTGTCTTAAGGCAGGGTGCACTATACTTCGTGCATGAGCAGATATGCCTGCAAACTCGACAACTCTAGTTTCACAGCAACATGATGGCTTCACTGAACAAACGAGTGTTTGGTACCAAGCTACTCCTCTCAATACAACCACACTGACAATGTGGGATTTATTGTACCATGTACTCAGAGGGCACCCCAGAGGTGCCCCCTGAAAACCTACCAACCCTGGTGTGGTCTGACCAGCTGTAGGCAGCCAACACCAGACCGGTTTCTGGACCCCTGGTTGGAGAGCCCCTGCTTTCTGGGACCAGAAATAATGCACAATCTGGGCAGAGGTGTCATGCCCCCTCCCCTAGGAAGGACCAATGCTCGAAGAGGGAAGCTTCAAAGGCCGGACACCTTTGTAATGTGACCCTCTGCCTCAGGCGCAAGCAGAAGATAGTAGCCCCTGGTTTACACCGGGAAAACTTTTTGGGCGGGAAAACCGGCAGGAAAAAGTTAGAATAGGTGGTGTCCACCTCTGCCAACTCAACCCCTAAGCTGGGGGGAGGTGAGGTGAAGCACATCTTTCAGTCCCCGCCATCTTGAAGATGGTGAGACCTCTCCAATCAGGGTTAGGTCTATGCCTGCTCCCACAGGATGGTGGCACAATAGTGGGTGTAGTCACCCAGGTAAGGTGTCCATTGGCCCTACCTATTCCTCCCTTAAAACATTTCCTAAATTTGGAAGGCTCCCCCAGACCTAGAAACTAGATCTGTGTCGACCCGAGAAGAAAGACACTCTGCAGCAGAAGCCAGAAGTCAACTGCCTTGGCCCCAGCCCTACCAGCCTGTCTCCAGCTTGGACTAAACCTACGATCTTTCTTTCAACAAAGACCTCCAAAACCCCTGGAAGGAGTGTTGCTTCTAATAAAGACTCCAATTTCCCGGGACAGCGGACCTGTCCAGAAGAAAACTACTCCAAAAGACTCTGGATCCAGGCGGATCCGCGACCCCAGCCCACTCTGCACCCAACGCCCACAGCCAGAGTCTGAGTGGCTCACCTGTGCAGTGAAGTCTACCCGGCGATCCTAACCTAGTTTCCAGCGTTGGCTGACCTCTCCTGCCCTCCACGACAGCGCCTGCAGTGTGAATACAGAGGCTCCCCCCGACTGCGACATGCTCCGGTAAGAAGACTGCGGCATACAAAAGGCACCCCGACACCCAAAACCCCTGGGCCTTGGTGAGCTGAACCTCCGGTGCCCCTACTACCCACCAACATCCTAACTTACCGCTGCGGTCATTGGTCTTCCTCCTGCAACCTCCGGTGCCAAGCCTGCAGCCTCTTAGCCATCAGGAAAATCCGCCTTGAAAAGCATTGGGCGCCTGACGTCCGATTTGTACCCTGCACCCAGTCGCATCTGTGCCGCTGGTGGGGTATGCTTGGTGCTGCTTTGTGCCACCTCCCCCCCTGTGCTTGTGCTAACCCCCAAAGCTTGGCCCCTGCAACAAATATACTTACCTGCAAGCAGTGTGGCTCCAGGCACCAACTGTCTCCATTGGAAAGCATTGGGTCGAACTCTGATTTAGACCTCTGCAACCGGCCGCCCCTGTACCGCTGGTGGTGCAGTTTTGGTACCTACCCGAACCTTGGCCCTTGCCGACTTTGCTCCGAAGACTGAAATTGTAAATTCGATACTCACCTGTTAAACCACAATATTGTTTCCCTATAGGATAATAGACAGTGTGAAAAAGTTTCTAAGTGTCAATTTTTGAAAGTGAAAAGAGTTCGTAATAAGTACGTTTTTAATTACAAAGACCTGGGATTTAAAATAAAGTACAAAGTATAATTTTATAAAATTGGTCTGATCTCCTTGAGTCGTGTGTCTTATTGATCATGTGTGTGCAATAAATGTCTTACACTCCTCTGTGTTAGGCCTTAGCCTGCTTGCCCACACTACCACTAATAGAGCACTTTGGGTATTGCATTGAGCCCTGTATACTTTTGGGGAACCCCTGGACTCTGCACAGTATCACCACCTAGTGGCAATATCATATAAAGAGCCAGCATCCTACAGTACCAAAATGAGGTGCACTATGCAGAGTCCAGGTATCATTAGTGTACAGGGGCTTGCTTTAATAATCCCAAGGCACTCAATTTGTGGTTGTGTGCAACAAATCCCTAACACTCCCCTCTGACCAGCCCGAGACTGCTCGCCCACACAGTCAATAAAAAAACTCAAGTAAATTCGACACGAATTTAGAAAAAAACTATTTTTAATTTACATTTAGACACCAAGGTCTATGAGACTAGGTAAGTACTAGTTAGCGATTTTCAGGAAACAGAAAATATAGCTGTCAGATTTAAGGCATGAGCCTCAAACGTGGTAATGTCATCCTATGGGAGAAACGTACACTGTATAGGGACATTGTGCGCATTTACAAATGTCTTGCACTCCTCTGAGTTAAGTCTAAGGCTGCTTGACCACACTACCCCCTAATAGAACACTTTGGGATTGAATAGCAATCCTCTGTCCACTTATAAGGAACCCCTGCACTCTTTCCACAGTTCATCAACATTGATATATCACACAAAGAGCTAGCTTCCTACAGTGCCCATGCCCTGGGTACCATGGCTACCAATTAGTAGGGACTTCTAGGGGTGCTAAAGTACTTGCCAATTGGGTTACAATTACACTAACTTGGGTTAGGGAAAAGCACTGGCACAGAGGTCTGGTTAGCAGGCCTCAGTGCACTGTCAGTCGAACACCAGCATCTAGTAGTTCTAATGAGGGCAGAGAGTGGGGGACAGCTGCAACGAAATTCCAATTTCTTACAACAAGTTCTTCTGACCAGCTGTTTGTCCCTTTGGCCATCCAGAAAAGACCTAGCCCTGCCTAAACATGAAATCGCACACTGGCCGTAAGCCTGGATCACCATCATGCAGCTAATCAGAGCTATGGTGGTCTATAGGAGTAGGAGGGCTCACTTCACCGGTCAAAGTTAGATTGTTTCAAATTAGATGAATGTGCCATTTAACATTGTTGAGGCCTATGCCCATTTTCAATACCTTAATGCTATTTAACATTAGGACTCAAAGGATGGTGCAAACCTTAATATTTAGTCTGGGTAATGGGGAAAGTCCTGTCCAGTAACATTTTGTTTTGATGGCACTTGCAGCCCAGGCATTTACAACTCTGATAAGAGTTAATTCTGCATCACTATGATGCAAATATTTACATATCTCACTTGTATGTTTAATAGTAAGTCTAATTCTAGCAAAAAGGTGGTTTATCCAATATTATAGACACAGGACCGAGTTACTCATACCCAACTGCTACCTTCACATTTTATGACAACCACCACCACAACGGTCTACAGTGCATATGGCTTTTGTAAAAGGTTTCTCAATTAAATGTTACTGATGCTTACAAAGTACTGGCCCAGTGACTGCATGACCCTTTACAAAACTACCCCAATCTTTAAAAAATTGTTTAAGCGAGCAAAAGGTTTTTTCTGCATAGAGGGTAGTGAAGGGGAAATGTTGAAACAGCTAGAAGTCAATGTGGACTTAGTCAAATATCAAAAAAATGTGCACTACTGTCTGAAAACGAATAGTTTACCTGTCGGTGTAGTTTTGCAGCTTGAAGACTTTCTGGATTCACTATGCTGTGCATTATTCCGCAGTCTAGTGGTTGGGTCCGGAATCGTAGTCTTTTTTTTTTTTTTTTCGTAGCCCAGGTGGGCGTCGTCGCCCCACCATTTGGTGTCCTTTTGTGACGTCGGCGCGCTTCCTCCGGAAGCTCCCACCCTTGGGCGCCATCTTCGGATTCTTTTTTTCTTGTCTTGTGTTTGTTTTGTTTATCCTTTTACCTTTTGAAGGTGTTTTCCATTTGTTAGTCCCATCTTCCTCCTGTCTCATCTTTCTGGTGGAGGCGGGTGGGTTCGCTAGTGAATCCAGAAAGTCTTCAAGCTGCAAAACTACACCGACAGGTAAGAAACTATTCGTTTTGCAGCGTGAATCTTTCTGGATTCACTATGCTGTGCATAGACTTTGTAGCAGTTTGCTATGTTTGTGGCGGCTGGGTGGAAGATGAGCATTGGTTGTTGAAAATATGTTGAAGCACTTTCTGACCTACTTGTGCTTCTTTGTTCATCTGTATATCCACGCAGTAGTGCTTAGTGAAAGTGTGCACTGAAGCCCATGTTGCCGCCAGGCAAATGTCTTGGATAGGTGTGTTTGCCAGGAAGGCGATTGTTGCTCCTTTTTCCTGGTTGAGTGAGCCTGAGCTGCTCCTTGTAGCTCCTGGCCTGCCTGTTTGTGGCAGTATTGAATTGCTTGTGCGATCCATCGTGCAATGGTATTTTTAGTTACTGGTCTGCCCAGGAAACTGCTTGCGAAGGACACAAAGAATTGTTTTGTCTTCCTACAACCTTTAGTCTTTTCAATGTAGTGCATTACTGCCCTTCTGGCATCCAGCGTGTGCAGCGCCCTTTCTGCGCTGGTGGATGGTTTTTGGAAGAAACTGGGAAATTGTATAGTTTGGCTTATATGGAACTTGGACACCACCTTAGGCATGAAGTGTGGGTCAGTCCTCATTACCACCCTGTCATTGTGAATTTGAATGTAGGGTTCTTGTAGTGTAAGGGCCTGCAACTCACTCACCCTTCGGAGCGAGGTAATCGCTACCAGGAATGCTGTTTTTATGGTGAGCATATGAAGCGAGGCCTTGTGAATAGGTTCGAATGGTGCTTTCATAAGCTGCGTTAAAACCACATTGAGGTTCCATGCCGGCGACGGCATCCTCTTTGGCGGGGCTATTCTTTTTGCTCCCTCTAGGAATTTTTACCACTTGAGATGTAAAGAAGCTTTTTCCCCGTTTCTCCTCTTGTATAGGCTACTATAGCTGCCAGGTGCACCCTTCGTGATGTGCAGCTCAGGTTACTCTTTAGTAAGTGTGTTAAGTATCTTAGCACAATTGACTCTGGTGATTCTCTTGTGGAGCCTCTCCTTGATGCATCACTCAGTGAATCTCTTCCATTTAGCTGCATAGCATTTCCTTGTGGTGGGCCTCCTTGCTTCTCGCAGTACCGCTAGCGTGCTTTGCGGAAGCTTGAGGTGGGCGAACTCTAGGTCTTCAGGAGCCATGCTGCTAGGCTGAGGCTCTCTGGTTCTGGATGGAGTACTCTTCCGTGTTCCATCGAGAGCAGGTCCCTTCTTTTTGGGAACTTGTGTGGTGGTTCCTGTGCCATTTCCACGATCTGTGAGAACCAGGACTGCCTGGCCCACTGAGGTGCCACTAGAATTAGTGTCATGTTGCTTGTTCTGCACTTGCTGAGCACTTTGTGCATCAGCGGTATCGGTGGAAAAGCGTATGCAAATGTCTTTGACCAGCTCATTTATAGGGCATTTCCCTGGGATTGATGTCCTGGTTGCCTGGATGCGAGGTATTGGCATTCTGGTGTGTTGCAAACAGGTCTAATTGTGGTGTTCCCCACTTTTTGAATATTTTTTGCGTCTCCTGAGCGTTGAGCTCCCACTCGTGTGAGGTCGACGTTTGTCTGCTTCCACATTGTCCTTCCCCGGCAGATGTATTGCCAGTAGGTCTATTTGTAATGGGATAGTCCATTTCCATATTTGTTGCGCTAGATCTGAGAGCGCCACCGACTGTGTTCCTCCCTGCTTGTTGATGTAGAACATCGTTGTTGTGTTGTCTGTTTGTACTAACACCCTTTGGCCGTACAGCTGTTTCTGGAATGCTTTGAGGGCAAGGAATACAGTCTTGAGTTCTAGGTAGTTGATGTGTTTGACGGCATCTGTTTGCGTCCATAAACCCCTCACTTTGAGCAGTTTCATGTGCGCTCCCCACCCCATTTGGGATGCGTCTGTTGTGATGGTCACTGTCGGAGTTGGTGGTGTGAACGGTTTTCCCTGGATATGTTGTCCCTGTTCCACCATGCTATCTCTCCCTGCACTGCGTGCGTTACAACCACTAGATCTTCCCAACTCCCGTTGCCTGTGACCACTGCTGTTGCAGCCATTCCTGGAATGGTCTCATGTGTAGCCGAATATTGGGGACTAAGTGTATGCATGATGCCATCATGCCCATGAGTTTGCTCACTGTCCTCACTGTCAGACGTTGGCCCTTCCGGTAGTGGCGAGTCTCCTTCAGTAGTGAGGGTCCTCTTCTCGCTGGGGAACACTCTTCCTTGAATGGTGTCGATTCTCGCACCCAGGAAGATCTTCACTTGTTCTGGTTCCAGCGAGGACTTCTCCTCGTGTATGGAGAAGCCCAGTTTTGTCAGTGTTTGTGTGACCTGCTGAGCATGTAGTTTGCACTGGTTGTATGAGTTTGCCTTTACCAACCAGTCGTCTAGGTAGGGGTATACGTGTATCCCCTGTCTTCGCAGATGTGCTGCTACGGCAGCTAGGCATTTGGAACTGCAGTGCTCCCATGGACCTTGCAGTTTCGTTGTCTTTTTTGAGCTGCGTCAGCGTCTCGTCCACGGGCGTGCCGAACAGCTTCTTCCCGTCGAAGGGCAACTTCAGGATGTTGTTTTGCACCTCTGGCTTGAACCCAGAGATCCTGAGCCAGGCAGGTCTTCTCTCTGTGACCCCGATCATCATCAGCCTGCTTGATGTATCAGCTGCGTCCAAGGCAGACTTCAGGCAGGTGTTGGCCATGTTCTTCCCCTCCTCTATGAGGTGTGCCCCTCTTTGCTGTTGTTCGGTGGGGAGCAGTTTGAGCAACTGCCCAACTTCTTCCCAGTGCTGGTAGGCGTGCCTATTTATAAGGGCATTGGAGTTGGCAATGCGCCAATGTATTGCCGCATTCCTTTCGATTTTCCTCCCTGTGAGGTCTATCCTCTTGCTCTCCTTGTCTGGAGGCGGTCCGGAGTTTGTGGGAACGTTGGCCCTCTTCCTGGCTGTTGCTGTTATGATGGAATCAGCCGGTACAGATCCCTGGATGTACGGTGGGTCCTTGGAAGAGTGTTTGTATTTTTTCTCAGCCCTGGGGGTGACAGATCTGCAGGTAGAAGGCTCCTTGAAAGCTTCCCTGCCTTGGTCTAGCACACTAGGGAGCATAGGAAGGAATTGGCTCCTAGTTTGTGTTGGTAGCAGTGTTTCCAGGAGAAAACAGGCTTTTGGCTTTTCTTCCTCCATTTCCACTTTGTAGGTGGCAGCTGCGTTCTTGACGACCATGTTGTAAATCCCCATGTCGTCCGGCGGCAAAGGCCTCGACGGATACGTTTCCGCGGCCTCCTCCGGGTTTTCGGCGTGGAGATCCTGCCATTCCAGGTCTTGAGCCTCCGAGGGTGTCGAGCCGAAGTGCGATTGCTGGTCGTCATCACCCTCTGTATAATAGAACAGGCCCTCTTCGTCCTGTTGCTCCGATGGTTCGGGAGTTTTCGGCGGCTCGGTGCTGTCGAACTCCTCTTGTGCCTCTGTTTCGACGACCGTTGAGGGCTTCGAAGGGATGGAGTATCTACTCATCCGCTCGTCGAAGTCCTTCTTTCTCTGGAGGATACTGGCCATTTCGGCCTCGAGCCTCTTCTTCCTCTCCATGTCCGCCGATTGTTCGGCGTCGAGGGTTTCGGCTGTTCTCTTCGAGGTCGCTGACGTGGACGTCGAAGTTGCCTTTTGCTTTCGGTGTCGGGTGCGGCTTCTGGGAACCGTGCTTCGACGACCTTGGTGCATCTAGAGCTTTCGCCGACCGGGAGTCCTTTTCGAAGGATCCGCTGGGCTGTTTGTCCGTGGACGCAGCTGCGGTCGTCGAGTGCTTTGACGCCGGTGCTCCTTTCGTGGACTTTGGCTCAGACTTTCGAGAGTCTGTCGGGGTTTTTGGGGTCGACGTCTCTTACCTCCTTCCTCGGCGTGTTATCGGTCTCTACGACCGTGCAGTCCTCTGGACCCTCGGCGACGTTGTCCTCTTCCCCACTGGAGAGGCCCAGGTCCCGCAGCGAGGGGGGTGGCCCTTGGCCCTGCATGTTGTAGTTTGCTCTCCTCTGTCTTTCCCTGACCCTGAGGGTCTTGGTGGCGAATGCCGAGCAGGCGTTGCAGTCGGCGCTTTGATGGTCGATTGGCAAGCAGAGGTTGCAAACTGGATGCTGGTCTTTCTGCGCGAACTTGTGGTGGCTGTTACGACAGAATTTGAATGGTGTCTTGTCCATTCCAGCGCTCAGGGAGCCCCCTGTGTGCGCATTCTCCGTTGGACGTCGAAGTTTCTTCTATTTTCTCACCGACTTCGTTGTCCCGGTAGTATGTTCTTTATCTTCTGATGAAGATCTTCAATTTTTTTCGGTTCTTTCTGCTTTCTTACTTCTTCTCTCCTTTTCCAACTCTGGAGATTCTCACGACGATCCAGACCCAACGGCGGAAAAAAGAATCTGAAGATGGCGCCCAAGGGTGGGAGCTTCCGGAGGAAGCGCGCCGACGTCACGGAAGGACACCAAATGGTGGGGCGTCGACGCCCACCTGGGCTACGGAAAAAAAAAGAGAAAAAAAAGACTACGATTCCGGATCCAACCACTAGACCGCGGAATAATGCACAGCATAGGGAATCCAGAAAGATTCACGCTGCAAAACTATGCTTTAAAGAGTCTGAAATGTCTGCTTTATTTAAACTATACAACAAATATCAACCTTGGTATCCCAAAAAGAACATAGGTTGTGAAGAGCTTTAATGTTCTGTACTTGGTGAGCAGGAAATGTAGAATAATGAAAATGGAAGTTACCAGGTGAATTTATACTGTGAAACCTTGTGCCCTTCACATTTTCTTCTATCCTCAAAAGTCATCCTAACTCTTTAAAAGTGCAGTACAATCAAATTTACTCAAGACCAGCCCATTTTTGTATGCCCCCAAAAATTCCAACTGCCTCATGATTTAAAGGAACTAACCCGTTCAAATCGTCTTCTTGTTGCTCTCCTCACTGGCTTCTCTCTTCTTGTTTGGTCTATAATTACCAACTCTTCAGGAGTCAGAGTATCTGGAAAAAAAGAAAGGTTCTTTGCTACTTAGAGAAACTGAAATATGGCAGCAGACAAAACTAATAGTAGAATGATTTTTTGTTGGTTCCAGTTGAGATGTCTCATTCTTTTTCCTAACTGGTTTAGAATTTTCTACTGCCACAGGCAGGGTTAAAAAAAGAAATCACCAAAATACCAGCTCATTTCCAAATACATTTGACCACTGCACCCAAGTTCTACATCAGTAAAGGCATATGCTAATAGGGGATGGGTGAGTGGTTCCAAAGATGCGACCACAAAGACCAATATCTGAATCCATTAGGAAGCAGATTCTACAGACAATTAACTGGAGAAAAGATACAGCATGTGTCAGCAACAGGCAAAAAGAATAGTAGAACGTTAGTGCCGGAATAAGCACACTTATGTAATATTTAAAAAACCAGCCTGAAAAAAGCCTCAGGCTTCTGCCCTACCTATTTTAATAAAGTTTATTTTGAGTCATATGCCCATTAAACTTGCATGAAACTTTACAGTGAATTGAAGATGCTTAATTCACAAATATATTTTTGGGGACAGGCACAATCAGCCTGTATTACTCAATAAGCATAAGCAATTATCCCCTTCCAACTGAAAAGATAGTGATGGGCAAATGCCGGAATTACTCTCACTGTTAATCAATTGGCCCATATGACAATCCATTGCTTTTATGCCCACTTTGCATGAGGAAAGTCCTTGTTCTGCTCCAAGAAGTACCAAGCCACATACATTCTGAACATGATCAAAAGCAACCCTAGCCCATTCCCAGACCTTTAAGGCCACAACAGTGAAGTGCAGCAAATGTTCTAAATCCAAGCAAGCAGAGGACCCACGTCTGGGCATCATTAAAACTCAGGAAATCTCACCGAGTAAACAAAAGTGATGGTGTAATCTTTGAACTGATCTCACCCACTTTTAATCACTCAAACTTCTTATGTTGGGGCAGGACGATGGCTCATTTGAATATGGCAAAAAGAGAAGTCAATGGTTACTACACCCATTATATTTCACATACTTCTTCGCTTTCTTTCTTCGCTCTTTGACCTTTCTTCAGTAGTAGCACTAGATGTCCCTTCTTTTTGTTCCTTAGGATCAGTTTTCTTTTCTTTGCCTTCTTTTTCAGGTTTATCAGACTTAATTTCCTCTTTTTTGGTTGAAGTTTGATCTCTTGAAAGAAAAACAAAAAAAGTGTTAACCTCTAATGCTTTCAATTCAAATGAAAACATCCTTGAAATAAATGCACAAGAACAATTACCCATCTGTCTTATCGTTGGGCTTCTTGTCACTGCTAGTAGTCCTCTTGAAAGCCCTGGCAGGCTTCTTTTCCACCTTGTCGCCCCCGGCAGGCTTCTTGTCAGCCCTGGCAGGCTTCTTTTCCACCTTGTCGCCCCCGGCAGGCTTCTTGTCAGCCCCGGCAACCTTCTTTTCCACCTTGTCGCCCCCAGCCACCTTCTTGTCAGCCCCGACAGGCTTCTTTTCCACCTTGTTGCCCCCGGCAGCCTTCTTGTCAGCCCCAGCAGGCTTCTTTTCCACCTTGTCACCCCCAGCAGCCTTCTTGTCAGCCCCAGCAGGCTTCTTTTCCACCTTGTCGCTCCCAGCAGCCTTCTTGTCAGCCCCAGCAGACTTTTTTTCCACCTTCTCGCCGGCGGCAGCCTTCTTGTCGCCACCCGCAGCCTTCTTGTCGCCACCCGCAGCCTTCTTGTCGCCACCCGCAGCCTTGTCTCTCACAAATCTGCTTGAACCCACCCTTTCATCCACTTCTTTTATATTTCTGAAAGTGTCATTTTTCAACTGTCAAAAGAAAAAAATGGTTATAGAAAGGAAAGCCAAAAATCACTCGCATACATTTCTTAAAAAATAAACTTGCCTTTTCAACTGAAATTTGTTGACCATGCAATTCTGTGTGATGAAGGTGTGAGATGCACCTAGGCACATCTCCACTGGACAACATGGTAACTATTCCATAACATTTTGCTCCAGGGCTTCGCGCACTTGTAACTATCTTAGCAATAAGAACCTGCAAAAATAAATGAAAGTTAACATTAACATGGTTAGAAACATGCAGAAAATGTAAATGTGACAGAAGCTTACAGCTATGTAGTACAATGCAATACTGAAGCTAAAGCTAAAGCCAACAAATGTGAGCAGATTCCTTGCAAGTTAATCATTGCCAATGTCTCCATATGCTCTGTACATTTTAGGCTCTAGATAACAGCGAACATCTCTCAAATAACACATTTAAGGCCTTTCCCTTGGGGGTTCTACGGTTACAAGCCAGGAACTTGGGAGTGGGCGAAGATGTGAATTAAACTGGTGTTAGACCCCATCAAAATTAGTGCACTGAAATTGGATAATAAAGTTACTCTTTGGTCCCTAGATTCTCCATGTGGAGTGAACTAGAGCAGCATAGGTTTAATGTAGAACACTGGGTCTTGCCCTGTGGTGGTGGTGTCACGCAAATCCCACAAAGAACTACAGCTTTATTTATTTTTATACATTAGCAAGTCGATGTTGCTATTTGATCATATCATAAGGACTCACCTGAATGTGCAGACATCAAGCATGTAAATGTCAAGTCCTTACTGGCAGGAACCATCAAATATATTACCGAAAACATACTATCTTAATCTTCATACTTAAAAAAACTGCACAATAAATTTGCATGATGCACACTAAAAAGTCCTTTCCCTTTAGGAGAGAGGCCATGGATGAGTTTTGTATTACTAGTCCATCATTAAACATTGTTCAGTATCTACACAGCCCGTGGATAGATCTGGTCTAGTCTTTAAAGAAGTTATTGAACATTTGTTTTAGGATAAAATTTCTTATCCTTCAAATATGGGGCAATGATACGACCTTGGCAAGTCTGGGCACAGAGAAACTGCAACCAATGGAAGCCAATCCAAATAAGATACATCAGGACTTTTGTAGACATGAATGTGACCCCAGGTCTTGACTGCATTGTGCCCATTCAACTGGTTGCGAAGCGTAGCAAGAAGCTGTGCAATAAATAATGTAGGCCATAATAACGTTAACAACCCAGCTCTGATCTATGGCATGGCTGTGAAGCAAGGATTAAAATAAATGAAAATGTGATATTAAAAATATTACAAATATAGCCTTGGAGAAGGAAATAGTTTGTCTTAAGGTACAGGTAGCTGGAGGAAAGCCGGCAGCTGCCAACGGCAGACACCGGTTGGGACTCTGACAAAAACAACTTAGGGAACTGTCAGAAGATAGCACCAGGGCGCACGCAACACAGCACAGAGTATATGAAGTTGGTGATAAGGCGAACAAATTATTGGCATGGCTAGAGAAAAGGCAGACGGGGGGGGGGGGGTGGAAATCAATCCCGGGTTTAATAGACAAAGAAGGGAACAGGCTCGCCTTTGAGGAAGATAGAGAACATCTGGAGGAAGATTTAACGAGTGAAGAGGTATGCGCTGGATCACGAGCGCTTCAGTCTGGGAAAGCAGCAGGCCCCAACGGCCTGCCTGTTGAACTGTACAAAACAATGGCTGACGTGGCAGCCAAACATATGCTAAACAGGTTTAATCAGGCGTTGAAAGACGGAATACTACCGGCAGATCAAAGAACCGCAGTAATATCGGTAATTCCGAAGCCGGGGAAGGACCCTTCCCGCTGCAGCTCATACAGGCCAATTTCCCTTCTAAACTTTGAAATAAAGGTGCTAGCTAAACTCTTTGCTACGAGGATAGCAAGCGTCAGAGACCCTCATACACCCAGATCAGTCGGGCTTCATGCCTCATAGGAGTACGAGGCTAAACCTCCAACGACTTTTTGGAATCCCACATGACTTAGGCACAGGAGCAGGCGGCACTCCTATCGTTAGACACGAGCATGGAGTTTGACAGCGTGGAGTGGCAAAACCTATACGCGGTCCTTTAACATTGCGGCCTCGGACCAAAATTCATTGGCTGGGTCAGGCTTTTGTATAACCAACCCCTCGCCAGGGTAAGTGTCAATGCAACAGTCTCACGTACTTTTGTTCTGCATAGAGCAACAAGGCAGGGATACCCGCTCTCCCCAATCCTCTTCACGCTGGCCTTGGAGCCGTTGGCGGCATGGGCGAGGCAGGATCCATTGATCTGGGGGATAACGATTGGTGAGGAGGGGGAGGACCGGATATCACTATGCAGATGTTTTGTTATAGGTTAGGAAACCAAGACAATCAATCGACCGCATACTGCAGATCTTCCGAATATTCGGTGAGTATTCGGGATATCGGATTAACTGGAACAAATCCCTGCTCTTCCCCCTGACTGGAGAGGCCCCGACTTTAACGTCAAGATGCAATGTGCCCATCCAGGAGAATGGCTTTAAATATTTGGGAATATTTATTACCCGTGACCCAGATTAATTTTACACCCAAAACCTGGGGCGGCAGGTAGACAGGCTCATAAACGACGCAAGACACCGGCGCACGCTCCCACTGACACTCATGGGACGGGCAGCATTGTTTAAGATGATGGCTCTCCCACGCCTGCTCTATGTGCTACAAAACTCATATGAGGTCCCTCCCTCCATTTTTCGCAGAGTAGACTCAGAAATTGAGCCTTGATATGAAGCGTGGCTGCCCCTAGAATTGCGTTGAGTAAGCTACAGAGGGGGGCATTAGAGGGAGGATTGGCGGTACCAGAAGTACGAGGATATTACTGGGCATCTCAACTAGCAAATGTGAATGGCTGGATGTTCGACGACAGGGCTGAGCCAGAATACAGGGTGGATAGGCTGACCATGGGGACACAGGGCCCAATAGGACTGCTATATGCAAAACAGATAGACAAAAACCTCCCAGAGCATACAAAAACAGTAGTGAAAATATGGAAGACAGCCACGAAGTACTTGGGATGGGGAAAAAAAGCTATTGGGGATGACCCCACTATGGGTAGGCGACTGTCTGGGAGAAGTCCGTAAATTGAAGGGCTATGCTAAATGGGAGCTTCTAGGATTGGAAAAATTGGGAGATCGAGAGGAGGAGCGTATATAGAGTTTAAAAACTTAGAGAGACGATGGGAAAGGGAGAATGGCTGAGATATATCCAGCTGGAACATGCAATTCGGAAGTATTTGAGGGAAGGTGAAACCCTGCCGGAGGCCTCACCACTAGAAGATGGGGTTTTGACTGAACAGATCAGGGACAAAACCATTTCCCTATTCTATAAAAAGATAATCAATAACGCCCCAGACCCCACCACCGCGCTCAGAGCGGCTTGGGAGCAAGAAGTAGGCGCACTTGAGGAGGAACAGTGGGTAGAAGTGTTGCAGGGTCCACAGGAGGTGGCGATTCGGGCACGGTTCTGCCTGATACAACTTAAGATACTCCACAGAGTGTACTACACGACGTCGTCCATGATCAAAATGTGACGCTGTGAAAACACTAGATGTCACAAAGGGATGTGGGGAGGAGGGTTCATTCTTCCACTTGCTCTGGGAATGCCAGACTCTTCAGCTTTACTGGACAAAGATAGCCAGGAGAATGACGGAGGTAGTGGATTATGGAGGTGCCGGCAGACCCAAAATGGCTTCTTCTGATAACAGGGGCAAACGAAGACTGGTCAAGACATACACAGCAATGGCTATCTCTGGCCGCGGTTGTGGCAAAACGTAACAGCCAGAACGTGGGGAGCGAGTACACCCCCAACAGTGACAGATTGGGAAAACTATATGGATTGGTGCTGGCAAGCGGAGTTAAGTCTGTAAAGGCAGAGGCTGCCCCAAGAAAGGAGAGAAAATATGGGGGGCATGGCAGACATATTAGGGTCTATAAAGGAGGAAACGAAGAGTATAGATGGGACCACTCGATCCAATAGTATTAATCAATCATTATTAATGGGGTAGAAGAGGTTACCAAAATAACGAGAATATATGTGATTGTACCTGTAATGCTCTTTGTTGTACAGATGTTGTACGTTTCAATAAAAAAAAGATTAAAAAAGAAATATATTACAAATCAAGAAAATTCTAATAACCACATTTACATATTACTCTACAAGAATTTGGCACCTAAATAGTTCAAAAGTTATACAGGAACATTAAGACCTCAATAGTAGGAAGCTGGCTTTTTATGTAGTGTACCAAAATGAGGTACACTATGTAGAAAGTCCATACGACCCTTATTAGCTTATAGTGCTTAAACGCCTACAAATGCTACACAACAACGGACCCAAATACCTCAACGACAGAATCAACTTCCACGTACCCAAAAGAAACGTCCGATCTTCCAACCTCGCACTGGCCGAAATCCCGCGCTTCCACAGAGCCAGAGCAGGCGGAAGATCCTTCTCTCACATTGTAGCCAAGACCTGGAACGAGCTACCGGCAGACATCAGACGCGCCCCCTCCCTGAACACCTTCAGGAAGACCCTCAAGAGCTGGCTCTTCGGCTAAACAGATCTGCGGAACCTCCCCCCCCCCCCCTCCTCCCCCCTCAGCGCCTTGAGACCCTCACGGGTGAGTAACGCGCTTACAATTCCCTGATTGATTGATTAAATTAATAATCCCAAATGTGCTCTTTTGTGGTAGTGTTGGCAAGCAGTTAAGGCTTAGAGGGTAGTGTTAAGCATTTGTTGTACACCGTCAAATGACACTCAGGTTTTAGAGGCTCTCACTTGGTGTCGACCTGGAGATGGGGACGAAACAGGACATCTGGGCCGCTCTCAGTGCTGGCCTCTGATGCCCACGTCCCGCTTCAGCTGGTTGATCTTGGCAGCGTTGGAGTGAAGATTGGACCACAAACAAACCTTGGCTGCTGCAAGGTGTCCGGTACCTCCGGTATTGGTGCAGGACAGCTCCCGGCTTCTCCAAACTTGGTGGGAAGATAGATCTCACCTCCTGGAGTACAGTGACTTCCTCTTGGGTGGCTGCTGCTCCAGGCTCGGTGGTCAGCAGAACAGTGAGCCAGACATTGCAGTCGGTGCCAGCAGATCCAGGGATGTGGCTCCTCCTCTTTAAGGGAGATGCTGGCTGGTTGACAAAGTGCTGGCAGCCCTCCAATGCATTTGGAGGATTGACAGCTGCAGGACTGGTTGGCACAGTTGTCAGGAAAGGAGCAACAGAGTTTGGCGCAAAAGTCCAGTTAGTCCACAGTTCGCTTCTTTGGCTCTTTGTCCATTAGTCAGGCAAATGAGGGGGGCAGTCGGACACTTAAATATTGAATTTAGGGGCGTTAAGCAGATTGAAGATCAAGTAGCCCATTGGCAACTACCCTTGGGGTCACTACATTCCCTATGAGGACTTCCTGTGGGGAGTGGGCGTAACTGTCCCAGAGTTTCTAATTCCATCAAAATCAAGATGGAGCCCATTCGTGGAGCAAATCAGGCAGCTCATCTTAGGGGCTTGACTAACCTGGTGGTGCAACACGCCTTCTTGCATAGTTAATTTCCTGCCTGTCCTGGTGCCAAATAGGCCTCAGGGCAGCCGGTGGCATCTCCTAGGTCTGAGGGAAGCTGGGGTTGCATATCAAAGGTAGCAGGGGATTTGAAGCCCCTGGCCTTTATATGCTAAATCACTAGCCATCTTGCTGGAGGTGTGAACACCTTCATCCGGAGCAGGCATAGTTTCTGGCCTCGGAGCGTGGGCTCATACCTACAGGGGGGTCAGAAACTGGTCTGGTAGGTATTCAGGGGGCACCTCTGGGTACACTTTTTAATAAATCCACTAAAGGCATGGATTTATTAACACAAGGTCATGATACCAAAAACCATAGGTTTCAGTAAAGCCATCATGTAGCTGGTGAACTAGCAATGACCAGTACCCAGTAAATATACTTAAGATGGCTTCACTGTTCACTTGTACCATCTAGTAATTTAACTAGACAGCACAGGGAAATATCTGCTCAGGCCTATCTGTCCTCATATGTAATATAATGCACCCTGCCATAGGCCTATAAGGGGGTGACTTACAAATATTGCATGCAGTGTGTGGGCATGGCACACCGGGTGTGTGCTATGTAGTGTTTTCATATTTGCACCATTTCACGCAGCATGCAATGGCAGTCTGCACGAGTTTGGTGGTGGGTCCCTTACAGTTGCACAAAACATGCTGCAGCCTTTAGGGAGCCTCTTTAGTACCCATGCCCTAGATACCAGCCATTTACTAGGGACTTGGAGGTGCTAAAAGCCTTGTCAATTGTGGTACAATTGAACAGCTACCTTGTTTTAGGGAAAGAGCACTGGGGACCTGGTTATTAGGAACCCAGTGCACTAACAAAATTACATCAATCATCATGCAGAAAGTGGGGGTGGCCATGTCAAAAAGGGGCACTTTCCAACAACGATACCACAGACTGAAAGTACCCATTTAACACCCAAAACCTTTAAGCTCTGATGAAACGTAATCTCCAATAACCATGACTGAATAGTAGGCTACACTATTTACGTGCAAGGAGCAGACAATAGATAAGGCAAAACAAAAATGACACATTGAATTACTTCGAAAAACACATTGAATTAAAATGAAGGTGATTCATATGGATCCCCTCAAGATGTGATAAACATAAAATCTTAAACACTTTTCACATCTGTGCCATATTAAATCCTTCACTACTGACAAGTTATGCGTCCACCCCACTAAAAAGAGTCAATACGACTGCATTAACAAAACAGTCCTTGTTGATTCTGGAGAAATAACGCAGTTTTAGTTGAGTGTTTTGAGTAATAGCTGTGCTGTTAAAATAGACCGCAACAGCAGGCAATTTTAGTGAAAAGGTTTCAGAATGCCTAAAGCCTAAAGCCGAAACGCCTCCATAGATTCTCCAGTACCTTAATTTATCAGCCAAGAAATTAGAGTGCTGCAAGAAGGATTAGTTACTTACCTGTAATCCTAGTTCTCTTCCAGGGGTATCCTCATCAAAGTCATAAGCACATGAATATTCCCGCCCATGCGCGGGACCCCGGAAACACATTACATATATGTGAAAACCATATATGTAGAATATATATATATATATATATATATATATATATATATATAAATATAAAAAACACACAATGTAGCCTCCCATAAACATGCTGAGCAATGTTGCAGGGAATTCTCTTGCACATAAACATATTCCAATAACGCAGGGAGAAATAAACTTTTGAAAACTGCTTTAATACATAGCAGACAACACAATCCTGCAAGGAATAATGAAGAAAACATTGCCAGCACATAGGCTGCATTGTGGAAACAGTGTAGAAAGCTGAAAAGCTAACCCACATAAGCACTCAGATAAACTGGCACCGTGCCTTTAAGGCAGCCATGACCCCTAGCTTCCCATCATGCCTCAGGGGTGACAGTTAGGTCAGTTCTTTGCGGATATCCGCAGACCTTTTTTCAAAGAGATGTATGAATCATGTTCACTTGCCCGGGGAGGCGGGGGGGTTGCTTATGACTTTGATGAGGATACCCCTGGAAGAAAACTAGGATTACAGGTAAGTAACTAATCCTTCTCTTCCAGGGGATCCTCATCAATAGTCATAAGCACATGAATAGAATAGCAAGCCCATCCCCTCATCCTGCGGGCAAGTAAACAGAGTACCATCAAGATACATAAATGCCATAAGGCCTATACAGACTCCAATAGGTTAGCATTGGAACAGATTCCTCAAGGAGGCCTGGCCCACTTGTGTATCTGCTCTTGAGTCAGAATCCAGACAGTAATGTCTGGTAAACGTATGGATCGATTTCCAAGTTGCCGCCTTGCGAATCTCGGCAATTGGTACATTATGTAAGAATGCAATCGTAGCAGCCTTACCCCTAGTAGAATGGGCTTTAGGGGAGACAAACAGAGGCTTATTTGCAATCTGGTATGCCAACTTTATACAAGATACTATCCATCTTGAAATGGATCTTTTAGAAGTTGGGAAGCCTTTTCTAACAGAACCATAGTTTATAAACAATTGATCTGCTTTTCTAATGGATTTCGTTGCATCCAAATAGAATTTGAGAACCCTCTTGAGGTCTAGCGAATGAAGAGACCTTTCCGCTGGTGTGGATGGATTGGGAAAGAAAGAGGGTAGAGAAATTGTCAGATTAACATGGAACTCTGACACAACCTTAGGTAGGAAGGAAGGGTGAGTTCGCATAACCACCCTATTATGGTGGAAGACCGTATAGGGTTCTTTAGAACAGAGTGCTTGTATCTCACTCACTCTGCGTGCTGATGTAATTGCTACTAGGAAAGCTACTTTCCAAGAAAGGTGTTGCAATGTAGACTTATGAATGGGTTCAAATGGAGGTCCCATCAATTTAGACAGTACCAAATTCAACTCCCAAGGAGGAGAAGGAGGTCGAACAGGAGGGTAAACCTTTTTCAACCCCTGCAGGAAGTCCTTAACCACCTGAAGCTGAAAGAAAGAAGGTTGGTTAGGTGATTTACGATATGCTGTGATCGCCGCCAAATGCACTTTAATGGAAGAATATTTCAAACCAGATTTGGCCAAATAGAGTAAATACGGCAAGATTACCTCCTCTTGCCCGTTAATTGGACTCCAATCATTACGGATACACCACAAGTAAAATCTTTTCCACTTTAGAGAGTATGATGATCTTGTGGAAGGCTTCCTTGACTCCCTTAAAATATCCATGCAGTCCTGAGGGAGGTTCAAATGTCCGTACTGCAGGACTTCAGGAGCGATGCTGTCAAGCTGAGCGAGGGAAGGCTGGGGTGCAGAATTTTCCCTCCCATCTTGGTGAGAAGGTCCGGCCTGCACGGAAGTCTCCGATGAGGGCGAACAGAGAGTTGCAAAAGGTCCGGATACCACCATTGGCGAGGCCAGTCCGGTGCTATGAGTATCATCCTCATTCTGGATCGCAGAAGTTTGGCCACCACCTTCGGAATTAGAGGGAGGGGTGGAAAGGCGTATGCAAACGTCCCTGACCACTATCAAAAGAGCATTCCCTCTCGTTCCTGGTCGGTAAAACCTGGATGGGAATGCGTGGCATTTTCTGTTTTGATCGTCTGCAAAAAGGTCGATGGAAGGATGACCCCATTGATGAAAGATTTCTGCCACCACTTCGTCATTGAGCACCCAGTCTTCTTGCTCTTGGAAGTGACGACTGAGGGCGTCTGCTCGCACGTTCTGCTCTCCCGGCAGATGTATTGCCGTGATCGATAGGTTCCTGGCTAGCAGCCAGTGCCAGATTGCCTGGGATTCGAGAGACAGAGGGCAAGAGCGAGTTCCACCTTGTTTGTTCAAGTAATACATGGTGGTTGTATTGTCCGTTTGCACTAGGATCGATCCGATCTGAATTGACGGTTGAAAAGCTTTGAGGGCTAAATGAACTGCCCGCAGTTCCAGCATATTGATGTGATATGTCTGTTCTCTGCTGGTCCATCTGCCCTGAGTTTGCAGATGACCCAGATGCGCTCCCCAGCCCTGAAGTGAAGCATCCGTGATCAGAGATTGCTCTGGCAGAGGTTGATGAAAAGGGACTCCCACCAGTAGGTTCTGTGGTTGCACCCACCAGAGAATGGACTTCTTTGCTGCAGGAGAGAGGACAATCCGGTCGTTCCACTGACCCGAGGATTGATTCCATTTGTCCTCGAGATCTTGTTGTAACGGTCTCATCCTCAATCTGGCGTTGGGTATGAGAAAAATGCACGAGGCCATCGACCCCAGTAGAGAAGCCACCTGTCTTACTGATGGCTGATAAGCCTGAAGGATGATGTTGCCCTTGTCTTTCATTGATGACAATCTCTCCTCCGAAGGAAACACTTTTCCGAGGTCGGAGTTGAGGTTGGCGCCCAGATAGTGGAGTGATTGAGTTGGGCGAAGGATCGACTTGTCCAGGTTGACATGCAGGCCTAAGCGCTGAAGTAGATCTAGGCAGGTGCGAAGGTGTTCCTGCACCATTTGAGGAGAGGATCCCTTCAGCAGCCAGTCGTCCAGGTATGGATATACGAACAGGCCTTGGCGATGTAATGCTGCCGCTACCACTGCCATGCATTTGGTGAATACCCTCGGAGCTGATTTTAGGCCGAAGGGTAAGACTTTGAACTGGTAATGTCTTGTTCCCACTGTGAATCGCAAGAACTTGCGATGTCGTGCTGTGATTGGGATGTGAAAATAGCATCTTGTAGATCCACCGAACACATCCAATCGCCTTTCCTTAGATGTGGAAATATTTGGTGGAGCGCCAACATCCGAAACTTTTCCTTTTTGACGGACTTGTTCAGAGAACGTAGATCCAGAATTGGTCTGAACTTGTTCGGTTGATCTTTTTCTGAACAAGGAAGTATCGTGAGTACACTCCCTTTCCTCTCTGCGCTTGAGGGACCTCTTCTATTGCTTGTTTTTTGAGAAGGGTCAACACTTCCTGACGCAGGAGGTCTATATGTAGATGACGAGATTTCACAGGAGGAATGTCTCTTGGGGACGTCCAAAAACGTAGTGTGTACCCATTTTTTAGTATATTTAGCACCCACTGATCTTTGGTTATGTTGCGCCACTCTTGAATGTAACTTGAGATACTTCCTCCCACTGGAGTGTGCAACGGTGCTAGAGGAAGCAGAAACTCATTGCTTCCTGGAGTTTGATGTAGAGGAGGACTGCTGTTGATGTCCTCCTCTTCCTCTCGAGGAACGGCGGCCTTGGTACTGGGATTTGCCCTGTTTGTTTTGTGACCATTGAGGGGTTTGAACCCTCTGCTGGTAACTTTTCCGATTGTAGGTCCGATACCTTTTCCTAAACTCTTTTTTTCTTTTCTAGGCCCACCGCCTTTAAGGTGTCCAACTCGGCCTTCATCCTCGTCATTTCTTCGTCTGTGTGAGCACCAAACAGTGAAGTGCCAGAAAAAGGGAGATTCAGGATGCGTTGTTGTGCTTCTGGTTTTAACGCTGTGAGGCGCAGCCAGGAAGATCGTCGTGCACAGATGCCATGTGCATACGAGTGAGCCGCCAGGGACGCACCATCTGCTGCAGTGCTGATTACCTGATTAGCAACCAGAGCACCTTCGTGAAGGATTTAAGAAAAATCCTGCTGATCCTCCTTTGGGAGCCTGTCCTTGAAGCGCTCCAGTGAGTCCCATAATGATCTGTCATAACGACCAAGCAGAGCCGCAGCGTTGGACACTTGCAGAGAAGACGCTGCAGAACCACAAGCCTTCCGTCCCCAAGAGTCTTGTGCTCTACTCTCTTTATCCGGAGGAGGAAGATGCAACCGCATGCGTCTTTTTCGCTGCTGCAATTATAACAGAGTCCGGAGGTGGATCTGATCTAAGGAACAGAGGATCCGATGCCGCTGGCTTGTATTTTTTAATAATCCGACCTGGAGCTGCTTTAGTCGATGCTGGTGTAAGGAAGAGATCCATTACCGGCTTGATGATGCCTGGGACCAAAGGAAGCAATGGTCTAGTCGCGGACCTTTGGTGGAGAGTCTCAAAAATGATGGACTTGGTTGTCTGAGGAGCTGACATGGTGATGCCCAGCTTCTGAGCCACTCTGTTGAGAGCATCATGGAAAGTGTTCACATCATCAATAGGCGACACTCTGGAGGGAGGACTATCCGTCAGGGTAGGCGAGTAATCCCTTTTGGATGAATGTGTCGAAGAGGAAGACCAAAATGGTGTACGCCGCCTCTTGTGATGTCCCCGAGACGACCTGCGTTCAGGGGATCTGCCTCGGTGTTCCCTGGCCCGAGTGGTGGGTGATTTGTCCACTTCCTGCACAAGACGCTGTAATGGTGATCTGTGCTGCGGACTGGAGTAGGTCGTAGGTCGTTGAGCGTGACCTTGGACCCGTCTGCCAATGATGAAGTGGTTGAAGCCATCTGGGAGAGAGATGGATGGAAGGAGAGTGCTGTCTCCTTGGAGAACCTCCTGGCGGTGCTTTTGTAGGCTCCTGTGAGTGAACAGGAGCACTGCGTGATGACGCAACCGTCTGGGGTGAGCTCCGGATGGAGTGAGAGGACTCTGCGGCTTCTGGAGCATGATCGGCATCTGGATGAGCGATGTGACGTCGATGGGGTGTGTCTCGACGTCGACCTGCTCTGTGTCACCATCACTGGTGAAACTCTCTTCGACGTCGACCTCTGTGTGCCTAGACCTCGCCTTAGACGTTGAGCGTGGAGACCTCAACGATGAACGGGTAGACGGAGAAAACCTTCGACGTCGATCTTTCTCGACGCTGACCTTCTCGCCGTCGACGGAGACCCCTTGGTCTTGACGCCGAATACCTCGCCGTCGGAGAGGATCTTGCCTTCGACGTCGAACGCCGCCTAGGCGACGGCGGAGGCGAGGAGTGTCTATCCTCAGGTGACGAGGTGTGTCTCGACGTCGACTGTCGTCTGGGTGACGTCGACTGAGATACTTGCTTCGACGCCGAACGCTGGAGACCCTGCGACGGCGGAGCCTGTCTCGACGTCGAACGCCGCATCGACGGCGACCACGATCTGTCTCGACGCTGGGCGAGCCCGCACCAACGGAGAGCGACTCCGACGCCGATCGTCGCCCGGTTGACGACGGCGGAGGATTCGACGTACCTTTCTTCGACGACGACCGGTGTTCTCTCGACGGCGAGCCCGCCATCGATGGTCTTCTCGTCGACGTTTTTGCTGCCGATGAAGGGAATTGAGGCGCCGAGCCCGACGCCGATGGAGAGCATACTGGAATCTTACTTGTAGATAAGCTCTCTTTCCTCTTCATCGCAGGCTTGTCTTTAGAAGGTGATTTTCTCTTCTCAGCTAATCCATGGAGACGAATCCTTTCTCTGTCCTTTAAAGTTCTGTTGGACAGCAGCTTGCAATGCTGGCAGGATTTAGGATTATGCTCAGAAGGAAGGCATAGAATACAGACAGGGTGATTTAGGATTATGCTCAGAAGAAAGGCATAGAATACAGACAGGGTGGAAGTCTGATTTGGCCTTCTTCTTGCCACAGGAAGGACAAGAGTCAAAAAGAGAGGGCATTCTGTTGTAAAATAATGCTCAACTCTCAAAAAAACAGTAGAGAAATACTTTAACACCAAAAAGATGTCGAAGTAAGAGCTTTTATCAAAAATTGAAGAATTTTCTGACAGAAAATCAGAAAAGAGAGGTAGAGCTGAAGTAACCAGGGTCCTGACAGAAGGAGCCGGAAAGAACAACTGACCTAACTGTCACCCCTGAGGCATGATGGGAAGCTAGGGGTCATGGCTGCCTTAAAGGCACGGTGCCAGTTTATCTGAGTGTTTGTGGGTTAGCTTTTCAGCTTTCTACACTAATGTTTCCACAATGCAGCCTATGTGCTGGCAATGTTTTCTTCATTATTCCTTGCAGGATTGTGTTGTCTGCTATGTATTAAAGCAGTTTTCAAAAGTTTATTTCTCCCTGCGTTATTGGAATATGTTTATGTGCAAGAGAATTCCCTGCAACATTGCTCAGCATGTTTATGGGAGGCTACATTGTGTGATATATATATATATATATATAGCTACATATATGGTTTTCACATATATGTAATGTGTTTCCGGGGTCCCGCGCATGGGCGGGAATATTCATGCGCTTATGACTGATGAGGATCCCCTGGAAGAGAATCAATTTTATCAACAATCATGTATAATCTGTTATACTTTAGCACGGCTGATAAAATCTTTCAACGTCAAACTGCTTACATATGCTGGTGAAAGCTAACTACTTCTTAAAGTAGATTATAATCCTGATTGGGAATATCAAGAACTGCCTTAAAGCAGTTGTGTCAGAACAAGTTAAACTGTGCAGTACTGTACTGCTAACAGGCCTTTGGGGTAATAATGGTTGTAGACACCCCAGGTAAGGAACTTATTGGTCCCTACCTGTTAATACCTTGTTACGCCTCTACATGTAGTATTTTGGTGGCTCCCCCAGACTCTGAAATCAGATTGACGACCTACTAAGAGCCGTACAGCAGCGAAGACGGAAGACACCAACTTACTTGGCCCGAGCCCTACTGGCCTGTCTGCAGCCATCAAAGACCCTGCTGAAGAGTGACTCACCCTGCAGACCAGCACCTCTAGAACCATGGGAGGACTGCTTGCCTTCAAGAAAGACTCCTAATCTCCAGTGGACAGCAGACCTTTTCACAAAAAAACATCCGCAAAGAAAAAGAGCTGTCCTCCGGACTCGAGCTCTCCTCCCTAGATCCACCTCTGCAACAGACGCCCACGACCCGAGTCCAAGTGGCCCACCAGTCCTGTGAAGGTTCCGCAGCTCTTCTGAGCTCTAGACAACCAGGGGTTGACCCCTGCCAGACTGACGCCTGCAGCCTCAACTTGAAGACTGCCCGGTACGTTTTTTTTTAACATCCAAGGACACCCTTGCACCCGAAGCCCTTGGCTTTGGGGAGCTCAACCTTTGGTGTCCCTATGTACCCTAGCATCTCAACTTACATAGGCAGCTGTGGGTTTTCATCGCCCCGGCCTCCTGGTCTGATCCTGCAGCCTTTTCTTCAAGACCAATCTCTCCCATTGGTCAACATTGGGCACTGTGGGAAAGTGGGTTTCTGTTTCAGTAACCCCCCCCCCCACACTTTTTGCCTGATAACTGATGCACTTTTCCTTGGTGTGCCCTGGGTCCCTGCCAATCAGGTACCCAGGTCCTGTGTTCCTTCCCTAAAAACTGTAATAAAGCCTAAACCCAATTGGCATCTCTGGCCACAGGTAAGCCCCTGGTAAATGGTACCCTAGGTACCCAGGGCACTGACCAGAGAAGGCCCCTAAGGGGCCCTGTACCCAGACACACACACTCTGCAGGCTGAGTGTCTTGGTGCAGAACTAAACAGTCGACATGGCACACAGGGAAACACATCCCTGTGTGCCATGCCCACAAACACACTGCCCTGGCATACCAGTCACCCCTCTGGCTGGGTGCACTATGCCAGTGGTGTGGGCACAGGCGCATGAGCCCTGTGCCCCTACAGTACCCAGGGCCATTCCTGGGCACTAAGTGCAGTGCTGCCATTAAGAGTATATGGTGCTGGGAGTTTGTCATTACGAACTCCACAGCACCATAATGGCTACACTGAAGACTGAGAAGTTTGGTATCTAACTTCTCAGCACATTAAACCCACACTGATGCCAGTGTGGGATTTAATGTAAAATGCACAACAGAGGGCAACTTAGAGTTGACCCCTGAACCTAACCTACAATCCACGTCTTGTCTGAGGGGCTGCCCCAGCTGCCACACAGCAGACATGTTGTTGGACCCCTGGGTGGAGAGCCATCCACTCTCCTGGGCCTGCAACAATGCACATCCTGGGCGAGGTGCTAGGTCTCCTCCCCCAGGATGGGCAGGGGAAGCTTCAAAGGCATGCCGCCTTTGTGAGCTTCTCCAGGCCACTTGCTGTACTCCGCAACTGGCCCCCACCGGTTCTGACCCCCTCTCTGGCGGGAAACCGCAAGGGAGGAAAGGGGATGTGCCAGCCTCTGCCAACCCCACCCCTCAGGTGGCGGAGGCGAGGTGAAGCACAACTCCGGGCTCTCGCCATCTTGAAGATGGGGAGCCCTGCCCAATCAGGACTAGGCTACTGCCCCCCTCCCACAGGAGAGAGGCAGGATAGGGGGTGTACCCACCCCAGGGAAGGGACCCATTGGTCCCTGCCCTTTACCTACCTGTAACGCCCCTAAATTTAATATTTAGGGGCACCCTGAACCTTCCTTCCTCAGATCCCGATTCTGCAACAAGAAAGAACAAGACCTGCCGTGCAGCTGCTAACAAAAGGACGACACCAACTGACTTGGCCCCAGCCCTACAGGCCTGTTGATCCTTGAACCTGCTCCTGCTAAACCCCGGCATCTCCAGCGGACAGCAACCTCGAAAAAACCGGAGGACCTGCCTGCCTTGCTCATCTAAAGACTGGGACTCCCACGAGCAGTGGTTCTGCTCAAACAAGCAACACCCCTGGTGCCAGCCAGGAACCGCAAATCCAGCACACTCTGCACCCGTCGAGCCCGGCCTGTGCCTGAGTGAACCAAGACCACGAGGACGTCCCCCACCCGGCGATTGTGACCTGGAATCCAGTGCCCAAGGACCCTCCGACGACCCAGACGACGCCTGCAGCCTCACAACCAGGGACCCCCCCAACCACGACCAGCAGAGGCTAAGATTTCCCGACGCAAAAAGACACCCCTGCACCCGGCGCCCCACGGACGCCTGTGCCCAACTCCTGGGTGCCTACCTATTCTCCAAGATCCCAACTTACCTCTCAAAGTGGTGGTCGCACCTGAAGAATCTCCGTCCCCGAGCCTGCAGCCTTTGTTCAACTTCCAAGTCTCCCATTGAATAACATTGAGCGCCTGACGGCTCAAAAGCACCCTGCACCCAGCCGCCCGAGTGCCCCTGGCAGTGTAACCTCTACTCTAATCTACTTCCCCATTTGCCCCGAGCAAGTGACCAGGAGCCCAGCTCCCACAGCCGCGTGGCCTGCTTGCCAGCAGCCACCAACCAAAGGCCCCCTGCCTTCCATAGGATAACATTGGGCCTACTCACTCTGCACCCGGCCGCCCCTGTGCCGCTGAGGGTGTAACAGCTGTACCTACCTGACCCTGGGAGACTCCCTCTCCCCCTTCCCCCCCCCCCCCGAGTCTATGCCCAGAACCTTAACTCCGCCAGTCGAGTACTTACCCAAAAGCCGATAACTCACTTTTCTTCCATAGGGCAACATTGACTGGTTTCACTTGGAAATTCTTCTAAGTGTGGAGTTTTGAAACTTTAAAATATTCATCTAAAATCGGCCGAATCACGAACACACTCACCTGTTATCAGGAGAGATCCCAGTGCTGGATCTTGGGGCCCAGCACTGACCCTGAAAAGTAATTATAACTGTACTTACCGGTAACTTGAATTTCCTTCCATAGGATAACATTGCCTGGTTTTTGCTGAAAAAGTTTCTAAGTGTCGATTTTGCAAACTTACAAATATTTGCTAAAAATCGCCTGTGTGACAAACGCATACTTTCAATTGTTTACAGGAGATGCACCAGTGCAGGATCCAGGATCCAACACTGAGTAAGAAAAAGTAACGATAACACTACTTACCTGCTAAGTGAATTTTCTCCCATAGGATAACATTGGTGATTCTATGTGAAAAAGAATCAACTTTTAAAATACAATAATATTCCTTAAAAATCACAACTGTAACCAAAACGTTTTTACTCAACTGTTTACAGGAGGCGTCCCAGGACTGAATCTAGGATCCAGTCCTGTGGTAAGAAAAGTAATCCAAAAAGTAATCTATTGCATTTAACTAGAAATTCCCATTGAGCTCAATGTATTATGGTGTTTGAAATTGTGTTGCCTAATGCAACAACTAACTACTGGGTTCAAAAGTCTATTGCCTATTGAAAGTATTTAACTAAAACATCTCATCCTGAGAAAGTATATTTTGATACCTATTGTTGGTTCTAAAATAAAACTATATATTTTGATATACAAACCATTGGCCTAGAGTTCAGTTCGAGTGTGTGACACCATTTGCTGACCGAGTGTGTACAACAAATGCTTTACACTGTCCTCCGATACTGCCTTACTGCTCGACCAGCTACCACTTTAGAGAGTAAGGTTATATCTAACTTTAGCCTCTGCCAAACCTCTGGGGACTGTGGACTGTGCACACTGTACCTATTTGGGAACAGTATATACAGAGCCACTTTCTTACAGGCACCCAACACTGTTGGCACGGCAACCAGCCGCCGCGGAGGAGGATTTAAGTTTGGTGCTGCCTTGTGGCCCCCCGTACTTTCCTAAACTCCAGGAGATTGCCCCCGACACCACTTAACTCACCTGTGAGGAGTACGACATTACCCCCAGTCTCCATTGGTTAATATTGGGCACCCAACTTCTAATTTGACCTCTGCACCTGGCCGCCGCAAAGCCGCTGCACTCTTGGAATGGATTTGAACCCTGCCTGGTGTGGACCAAAGATCCACAAGACTGACTGTAAATCAAGTACTTAACCTGCAAAAACTGCATTCTTGTTTTCCTCCCATAGGTTAACATTGCAAAGCTTGAAAATTGCACTAAGTATCCACTTTTTAAACATAAAGTATTTTTCCTGAAAGACGTACCTTTTTGCGAACATCTTGGTCTCAAAATAATTCTTGAAAGAAGCTTTTTTTTCTAAAATTAGTGTGGATCTTTGAGTCATTTGTAACTGTGTGCATAACAAATGTCTTACACTGCTCTGTGTTAGGCCTAAGGCTGCTCGCCCACACTACCATAAAAAGAGCACTTTGGGTTTACATTAAGCCCTGTATACTCCTGGGGGAAATCGCTGGACTCTGCACAGTATAACCACGTAGTGGTATACCATATACAGAGCCAGCTTCCTTGTTACTTTTAGGGCCGGACAGGGAGGACTGCTGTTGCTTGAATGGGAAACACCCGACAAAGGACTTGTTGCTTTTAGACCAAATGCTTCTGTTGATTACTGCAGTCCTCATAAGCTTATGTATGGTCCTAAGGATCATATTTATGTAGTAGAGCTTCTTGTGGTAATGGAGGCCCTACCCTGCCAGGATCAGTGCCAGAAGCAACGCCAGCATCAAAATCTACATCTGAGGCAGCAACTCAATTAAGGGTCTTAGTGTAGGGTCGAAGCCAAACTTCATTGGAAGAAATGTGTGCTGTAAAAAAAAGGGACCAGCAAGCCCAAATGTCCTAAGGGGCCAAATGGCGCACCAGAGGGACTGCCACTCTAGAATATGTCCAGAATTGCCTGAAGTAATAAAGCTGGATCCACCCCCTCCAACTCTGGGTATACTAGCATTATCATGGGGACTGGAAGAGGCAGTGTCTGACCTATGCCAGACGTTTCGGGATCCAGTATAGCGCTTGGGATATTGAAAATGTGAGGAATCTGCAGGAAAAAGTATCCATCAGAAATCAAGGCTTTAGCATAAACTGCCCTAATTATCAAAAATGGCTTAACATTGGGGGGGGAAAAAGTCCAGGCACTCAAGGGTTTAATAGAGAATATTTTTCCACACAGCCAATGAGATCGGGAGTCAGGTCCTGGAGAGAAGTTTTTTTAGTTAGGATCCTTTAAGTTTTGCCAGGAGTGAAGGATCACCTATTTTATATTCAATCTGTCAGATGACTCCCTCACTTGATCTAAAACATTGTGGAGTACAAGTGAGAGCACAGCTTTATTTTAGTGGCTGTTGTCACCAGATGGTGTTCATCTCCTTTGGTCGGGCACCTATTGTGTTCTCTCATTAAGGGGGGGCTTCTGTAGCTCTGGGTTTAGGCTCAAGGCTTTTTCTTGAGCTTGCAGGATATAATCTGTAGTTTAGTTTAATTTTTTGTTCCACTCCAAAGGTTTTCCATTGTTGTCCTCCTTTGGTGTATTCTAGGACAATAAGTAAACGATTGGAGTTGAAATTCATTTGGCCTCAGATGCATGCGGTGCACAGTATGGAGTCAGCAGCTGAGGCCTAACAGGAGTGTAAGACATTTATTGCACACCAATGATCAATAATGGACACAGGACTCAAAAAGGGAATCCACACCAATTTAATATAAAGCTTAGATTGTATTTTATTTTAAGACCAAGATTTTCGCAATAAGGTAAATACGTTTTTAACTAAAATACTTTCAGAGTAATTTCTCAACAGTTCAGTATTATCCTATGGAGGAAAACGATAATGTGGTTTAGCAGGTGAGTACAACACTTACAATTCCAGTCTCTGGGACCAAAGGTCAGCAAGGGGAAAGGGTCCGGTAAGTGCCAAAACTGCACCACCAGCAGCACAGGGGTGGCTGGGTGCAGAGGTAGAAATTGTAGTTCGGCCCAAAGCGTTTCAATGGAGACGGGAGTTGCTCGAAGCCACACTGCTTGCAGGCAAGTAGATTTGTTGCAGGTGTTGGGGGTCACAAAGCAGCACCAAACATACACCACCAGCGGCACCTGGGTGTAAGGTGCAAACTGCATCAGGCGCCAATGCAATCCTATGGAGATTGCTCTTTCTGGAAACTGGCGGCAAACTGGAGGCTGCAGGCAGAAAACCAGTGACCGCACAGGTAAGTTGGGATGGGGGGGGTTCACAGGAGTACTACTGGTCAAGCTCCTCAAAGCCCAGGGGCTGTGGGTGCAGGGGTGCCTTTAGACCTCAGATCTCTTACTGTGCGGTTGGAGGGGGGGGGGGGGAACCTTCAGGTTCACACTGCAGGCGCAGTTATGGAGGTCAGGAGAGGTCTGCCGATGCTGGATCCAGCGTCCGGATCGCTGGGATGACTTCACTGGGCAGGAGGGCTACTCAGACTCGTGCCGTGGGAGTCGGGTGCAGAGTGGGCAGGCGATGCAGATCCACCTGGATCCGGGGTCCTTGGAGTTAAATTCTTCCGGACAGGTCTGCTGTCCACAGGAGAGTAGTCTTTTTTGAAGGCAGCAGTCCTCCCAGGGTTTTCAGAGACCAGTCGCAGGTTCGTTGAAGCTGCAGACAGGCCGGTAGGGCTGGGGCCAAGGCAGTTGTCTTTAGGCTTTTCTGAAGGGATGTCTTCTTAGGTCATCACAGTTCTAGTTTTCAGGTCTGGGGGAGTCACCTAAATACTAAATTTAGGGGCGTTTCAGGGGAGTAGCAGGTAGGACCAATGAGCACCTTACCTGGGGTGACTACACCCTCAATTATGCCACCCTTCTGTGGGAGGGGGCATAGACCTAGCACTGATTGGAGGTGTCTTACCATCCTCAAGATAGCAGGGACTGAAAGATGTGCTTCACCTCGCTCCCCCCCCCCCCTCCACCTTAGGGGTGGAGTTGGCAGAGGTGGGCACACCTATTCTAGGTTTTCCCGCAATTTTTCCCCACCCAAAGTGGGGGTGTAAACTGGGGATTGCCATCTACTGCTAGCAGCAGAGGCTTGGGTTCGCATTACAAAGGGGGCAGGCCTTTGAAGCTTCCCCTTCGAGCACTGGCCCATCCTGGGGGGAAGAGATAAGACACAGACCTAGGATGTGCATTGTTTCTGGTCCCATAAAGCAGAGGCTCTCCACCAAGGGGTCCAGGAACATGTCTGGCAGGCTGCCTAAAGCCAGTCCATGACCACACAAGGGTAGGTAGGTTTTCAGGGGGGAACCTCTGAGGTGCCCTCCGAGTACCTGTTACAATAAATCCCACACTGGCATCAAGGTGCGTTTGAGAGGAGTAATTTGGTACCAAACACTCCTATATTCAGAGGCCATAATGGTGCTGTGGAACTAGAGTTGTCAAGTTTCCAGCCCATGTACTCTATGGCTTCCCAGGCACTTACAACATTAAGGAATATACCGTAATATTGTAGGGGCAGATCTGCTCATGTAGATATGCCCATACCTGGGATATAGTGTAGTGTACCCTGCCTTAAGGCTGGTAAGGCCTGCTAGAGGGGCGACGTATCTGTATCTGAGACGGTGCTAGTTGGCAAGGCACACAGGCAATTATCTTATGCTAATAAAATTTAATATAGAGCTTGAATCACCCGGGGGCATCTCGGTGCTGATTGCCATGTCGACTGTCATTTTGTCTGCACCATGCATGCTGATGTGGCAGTCTGCAAGGCCTAGATAAGGGGTCCTTAGGGGACCCTCTTCGGTCCCAATGTCCTAGGTACCCATGTACCTTCTACCAGGGACTCACAAGGGGGAGGGGGGGGAGAGGGAGGAGGGTGTGTGTGTGTGGGGGGGCGGGTGGTTACTGCAACAGAACCCCATTTTCTCACAGGCTACAATGTGATCACTCACAAGGCAAGGAAAAGTCTGTCTTGCGGACACAAGAGTATCAAAGAGATCAAAAAGTGTTACGGTTGTGCAACTTCTACCACCTCCAGAAAACCTAATAGGTGGATCTGGTTTTGGCATTCAAAACACAATTGGCGTGATACCCTCTTGACGTGCTTAGGGAATTATCTCCCTAGCCATAGTTTGTGTAATCCTATCTACCTACCGCTAATATCCCTAAAGAAGAATGGGCGATTCCAGTCTCGGGCATTCATTACGGCTAGATATGGCACTAGGTAAATAATGCCTTAAGTATCCACACTGTGTAAGAAACTGTCTCTATATATACTGCACCTAAGTGAGGTACAGTGTGTATAGAGTCCAAGGGTCTCCAGAGGTTTGGCAGAGGTTAAAGTTAGATAGAACCTTACTCTCTAAAGTGGTAGCTTGGTCGAGCAGTAAGGCAGTATCAGAGGACAGTGTAAAGCATTTGATGTACACACTCAGTCAGCAAATGAATCCATACACAAGAACTGAACTCTAGGCCAATTGTTTTGTATAAAAAAAATATACTGTTTTATTTTAGAACCACAGGTTTGCATAAAATACTTTCTCAAGATAAGATGCTGTTTGTTGAATACTTTCAATGAACAATAGACTTTAAATGCAATATGGTACAGGGGTTGCAATAGGCAACACAATACTTGGTATACTACAACATTGAGCTCAATGGGATTTTTAAGTAAACTGCAATAGAATTACTTTACGAATGTTTTTCTTACTCAGGGCTGGATCCTGGATTCAGCCCTGGTGCATTTCCTGTAAACAGTTGAAAGAAATCGTTTGTTACACAGGCGATTAAGGAATATTTGTATGTTGTAAAAATCGACACTTAGAAGAATTTCTGGTAAAACCCAGGCAATGTTATCCTATGGAGGAAAGGAAAATGCTACTTACCAGTATGCATCTGTTCTTGGCATGTAGAGCTGCAGAGTTGTACACTGTGCATAGATCGCCATCTGGTGTTGGGCTCGGATGCTTGCACTTTGTTGTTGTCTTGGAAGAGTCTTTTGTAGTCACGAGATATGTGACTCCTCCTTTGGACGATAGTGCGCATGGGCATCGACTCCATCCTCAGATTGTTTTTCGCCATGATGGGAAAAGATTGAGTCAGTAAGAAGAAAGATGTCCATGTGAATGTATCTAATTAAGATAATACTGGAACAGATACAGGTTCCGGGGAGGCGGGTGGGCGTGTACAACTCTGCAGCTCTACATGCCAAGAACAGATGCATACTGGTAAGTAGCATTTTCCGTTCGAGGCATATGAGCTGCAGATTGTACACTGTGCATAGACTGTATAGCAGTGTCTCCCTTAGCGGTGGTCACCTGTATCGGTTGCAGTAGTTTGAAAAAGTGTCTTAAGAACAGCTTGGCCCACAGCAGCTTGTTGCTTTGCCTGTACATCAACACAATAGTGTTTGGAAAAGGTATGTGGTGTAGACCATGTTGCTGCTTTACATATGTCATTTAAGGGAATGTTCCCTAAAAATGCCATAGAAGCCCCTAGTTTACGTGTGGAATGTGCTCTAGGGGAATTATTAATGTGCGTTTAGCCTTTTGGTAGCATATTTGAATGCATTTGACTATCCATCTAGCAATCCCAGCTTTTGAGATGGGATTACCTTTATGTGGTGGGGAGAAAGCTACAAACAATTGTTTTGTCTTTCTGAAAGGTTTGGTCCTGTCAATGTAATAAAGTAGAGCTCTTCTGACATCTAGTGTGTGTAGAGCTCTCTCTGCTACAGAGTCTGGGTCTTGGAAAAAGACAGGTAACTATTGATTGGTTGAGATGAAAAGCAGAGACTACTTTAGGTAGGAATTTGGGGTTTGGTCTGAGAACCACCTTGTTACGATGTATTTGTAAAAATGGTTCTTGTATGGTTAAAGCCTGAATCTCACTGACTCTCCTGAGAGAGGTGATTGCAATTAGGAAGGCTACTTTCCATGTAAGAAATTGTAACTCACATTTGTGTAGAGGTTCAAATGGGGGACCCATGAGCCTGGTGAGGACAATATTTAGATTCCATACTGGAGAGGGCGGCAATCTAGGGGAATGATTCTTTTAAGGCCTTCCATAAAGGCTTTGATTGCAGGTACTCTAAACAGTGACAAGTGTCTGTTTTGTAAGTATGCGGCTAGAGCAGCAAGATGTAATCTTATGGATGAGTATGCTAGGTTACATCTTTGTAAATGCAGCAAGTAACAGATGATGTTTTGTATTGAAGCATCTAGTGGGTTGATATTGTTATTACAGTAAATAACAAACCTCTTCCATTTTGCTGCATAACAAGCCCTGGTAGTAGGACGTCTTGCTTCTTTAATAACATGCATACAGTCTGGTGGAAGGTTAAGGTAACCGAACTCTAGGACTTCAGGAGCCATATCGCCAGATTTAGTTGACCTGGATCGGGGTGTCTGATGTCTCCATGGTTCTGGGTTAAGAGGGTTGGAGAGAGGCACAGTTTGTGGTGGGGAACCACTGTGAGTTCGAGAAGTGTTGTGAACCATGGTTGTCTTGCCCATGTGGGAGCAACTAGGATCATTGTTAGAGACTGCTGCCTGAGTTTGCGTACTACTAGGGGAATGAGTGGGAGAGGCGGAAAAGCGTACGCAAATCTGCCTGACCAATTCATCCATATTGCATTGCCCTTGGACGACGGGTGTGGGAACCTGGCGGCGAAGGTTGTGCATTTTGTGTTTTCTTGTGTGGCGAACAGGTCTATCTCTGGATGACCCCACATTAGGAAAAAGGGTCGAAGAACTTGCGGATGCAGTTCCCATTCATGAATGTTGTGTCTGTCGACTCAAGAGATCCGCAATTCGATTGTGAACCCCTGGAAGATGTTCTGCAAGGAGGTATATGCTTTGAGGAATGGCCCATCTCCATATGTCTTGCGCTAGTTGAGATAGCTGAAGAGTGTGTGTGTCCCCCTGTTTTTGAATATAATACATTGCTTTCATGTTGTCTGTTTGGACTAGGACAGTCTTGTGAATGAGATGCGGTTGGAATGACTTTAGCGCTAGAAATATTGCTAGTAATTCTAGGTGGTTGATGTGGAGCAGTTTTTGTGGAGTGGTCCACTTGCCCTGCATTGTATGGCTGAGGAGGTGAGCTCCCCACCCGGTGAGAGATGCGTCTGTTAGTACTATCTGTGGAATTGGCTCTAGGAACTGCCGCCCCTTGGAAAGGTTTTGTGTATTCCACCACTGCAGAGAGCGATGTGTGCGGCTGTCTACCAACACCAGATCTGTAAGCTGGCTTTGAGCTTGGTTCCACTGACGTGCTAAGCATTCCTGCAAGGGACGCATTTGAAGTCGTGCGTGAGGGACAATGAAGATGCACGAGGCCATCATTCCTACCAGCTGCATAAACACCCGAGCTGGAAGGGAGTGTTGAGGCAGGAGTTTTGATGAGGGCTTGCATACTGGTTATCCTGGAAGGATTGGGGTATGCTAGGGCTCTGGAGGGGTCTATTGTGGCCCCTAGATACTGATGTATGTAGGATGGATGGAGATGAGATGAGATTTGGTGTGGTTTATTGTGAACCCCAAATTGTGTAGTAGCTGAATTGTTTGGAAGGTGTGCTGTACACACTGCTTGTGTGACTTGGCTTTTATTAGCCAGTCGTCTAGATACGGAAACACATGAATGTGTTGCCTTCGTAAGTGTGCAGCTACCACTGCTAGGCACTTTGTGAAAACCCTTGGTGCTGTTGCTACTCCAAATGGCAGGACTTTGAACTGATAATGTTGTCCGTCCACTGTGAACCTTCGGTATTTCCTGTGCGCAGGGTGTATGGGAATATGGAAGTAGGCATCCTTGAGATCTAATGTGGCAAGGAAGTTGCCTTGTTGGAGGAGTGGAAGTATTCGCTGAAGAGTGATGTGAAAATGATCTGAGTGAATGTAATAGTTGAGGGGTCTGAGGTCCAATATTGGTCCGAGGGAACCGTCCTTTTTGGGGATTAGAAAATACAGTGAGTAAACCCCTGTGCCCTGATGTTCTAGAGGGACTGGTTCTATTGCTTGCTTTTGGAGCATCGAGAGAACCTCTTGTTTGAGGAGCGTCAGATGTTGTGTGGACATGGGACGCTGTCTGGGTGGTATGTTGGGGGGAGTAGAAGTGAGTTCCAGGCAGTAACCATACTGGATAATTTGTCTTACCCACCTGTCCGTGGTGATGGAATTCCACGCAGGTAGGAACTGTGATAGTCTTCCCCCCGACTGGGGTGGAATGATCGGGGGGAAACGGAGGGAAGTCACTGTTTTGTGGTAGGGGAGCTGCGCATGTTAAACCCACGTCCTCTACCCCCGTTGTTGTTACCTCTGTAATTACCTCTTGAGTAACCTCTATTAAAGGAGGTTTGGGTGGGATTTTTATAAGTGGCAGAGGTAGTGTGTCGCAGTGGTCTTGGAGCCGCCTCTATAGGAGGAGCGACGAAAGGAACCCCTACTAGTTGTTGCTTGTAGAGCCCCCATAGCTTTGGCTGGGTCTGTCTTTTTTCATCTTCTCTAGAGAAGTGTCCACAGTGGGCCCAAACAAGTGTTCCTGGTCTAAGGGTTGATGGAGGATGGTAGATTGCACCTCCTGCTTAAAACCAGATATGCGTAGCCACGCGTGTCTGCGTAGCAAAACGCTTGAATTTATTGTGCGTGATGCTGTATCTGCTGCATCAAGGGCGCATTTTATTGAGGTGTTTGTAATTAACTTGCCCTCTTGAATTAGATCATTTGCTTTGGTCTTATGTTGATCTGGAAGGTACTGAATGAGCTTTTCTAGCTCATCGTAATGAGCCCTGTCATACCTTGCTAGTAAGGCTTGTGAATTGGCGATGCGCCACATGTTTGCTGCTTGAGACGCAACCCTGTTGCGTCGAGCAATTTAGACTTTGTCTGGTGGTGGTGCCTCACCAGTAGTTTGTGAGTTTGCTCGTTTACGTGCATTAGCTACTACTAATGAATCAAGAGGGAGCTGACCTTTAATATAAGTCAGGTCAGTAGGGGCAGGCTTATATTTCTTTTCAATTCTTGGATTAATAACCCTAGCTCTAACTGGGTCTTTGAAGACCTCAGGGGCATGTTTAATAATCCCTTTAAGCATAGGGAGTGTGTGTAGTTTTTTGAGGCGGAGCAAAAGTCTAATAAAAAGTCCTCCTCCAGGGGGTCTGAGTGTAGTTTGACTCCATGGAATTGTGCTTGCTCTGTTTATAACTTGTGCAAACCCTATTGCGTCATCTGGGGGGGGATTGTTTGGATGGGTATGGCTCAGGGACGGGTATATCTGGGAGATCATAATTGTCCCAGGGGTCCTGAGGTGGGATACTGTGAAGGTCGTCATCAGTATCTGTGTTATGAGGTGACTATGTCATCATCATTATCCCGTGTATCCCCTTGTGGTGAAAAGAAAGGCACAGGAGTGAGGTGGAGACTGTATAGGGCTGGAAGGTTGTGGAGGTGGAGAGAAAGACCTTATGGGTGATGTAGAAGAGTCTCTTTTTGGGAGGTGGCTCAGGTGTGGTTCCTGAAGTCCAACTTCCTCGTCAGGCCGTATGGATTGGACTTGTCCTGTAATGGGGTCAATATGCAGAGTTTTCTGCTTTGGATCCATCGGAATAGAAAGTTCTTTAGAGCTAGTGTCTTTTTTCGGCACCGAAGATTTCGGTTCAGAGTGGTGCGCTTTATGTTTATGAGGTTGCTTGGTCTCCTTTCGGGGTGGTGAAGTTTTCGACCCGGACGGTTTAGTTGGTTTTGTCGGCTCCGAAGGTTTGGTAGGCTTCGGTGTCGAAGTGTCGTAGACCTTCGTCTTCGGTGCCGAAGATTCTGATGTCGACGGGACCTTAGTTTTGGGCTTGGGTGCCGACGAGTGTTTTGGCACCGGGATGTGGCTGGCTCGATCCCGAGCTGCCAGAAGGCTTTGGATGCTTCGGAGCCGAGCTGGAAGGCGGGGCTTCTGAAGCTTTGTCTTGGTGCCAACCTAGACCAGAGGGTGAAGGTGTGACCGTAGCCTTTTGTTTTTTCGGGGCAGGGGCTTCGACGTTAGTACTCACAGTACGTTGACCTGGCGTGATGGTCTGGTCGTCCGACCCAGAGTCTTCGGCTCCGGAGGTGTCGGGTTGTTGATCTCCGGTGTCTGGGTTGTCGGAGCCTGTGTCGAAGATGTTGTCCGGTGCGGGAACGGTTGATCTGGACATTTCGTGTCGTCGGGCCCGGCGATCACGTATAGTCTTTTTCGACCTGAAGGATTCACAGGCCTGGCAGTGTCGACTCTCGTGGTCTGGCGAGAGACAAAGGTTACAGACCTCGTGGAGATCTGTGTGGGGGAATTTAGCCCCACACTTGCATTTTTTAAATGGAGTCCTTTCCATATGCTGGTTGATGGCGCCGATCGGCCCAATGGCCCACGTCGACGACCGGACTCGAAAATGTCTTGGAGAGTAGATACGCGATGAGAGGGGATCGCGATCGAAACAATACCGTCGAACGGTGGGAGTTTTTTGCGCGTCGAAGGGGAACCGATCGATGTTGACCCGGAGCACAGCAAAGTACATCCGAACCCGATGGCGGAAAAAAACAATGAGGATGGAGTCGATGCCCATGCGCACTATTGTCCAAAGGAGGAGTCACCTATCTCGTGACTACAAAAGACTCTTCCAAGACAACAACAAAGTGCAAGCATCCGAGCCCAACACCAGATGGCGATCTATGCACAGTGTACAATCTGCAGCTCATATGCCTCGAACATCAAGTTATCGGAAAATCACAGTTGTAATCACTTTTTCTAATCAGTGCTGGGTACCTAGATCCAAGCACTGGGATCTCTCCTGAGAACAGGTGAGTAATTGCGTTTTTGATATTCGGACGATTTTTAGTGAATATTTCAAAGTTCCAAAACCAGGCAATGTTATCCTATGGAGAAAATGCAAGTTATCGGCTTTCAGGTAAGTACTCGGCTGGCAGAGTTAAGGTTCTGGGGCAAGACTCGGGGGTCTCCCAGGTTCAGGTTTGTACTGTTACACCCTCAGCGGCACAGGGGCGGCCGGGTGCAGAGAGAGTAGGCCCAACGTTAGCCTATGGCGGGCGGGGGGCCTTTGGTTGGTGGCTGCTGGCAGGCAGGCCACACGTCTGTGGTAGCAAAGCTACTGGTCACTTACTCAGGGCAAGTGGGGAAGTCGAACAGGTAGTTGGTGCACCCTCAGCGGCACTGGGGCGGCTGGGTGCAGTGGGCTTTTGGGCAGTCGGGCGTCCAATGGATTTCAATGGGAAAGCTGCAAGACTAACAAAGGCTGCAAACTCTGGGACGGTGATTCTTCAGGTGCGACCACCACTTCGAGAGGTAAGTTGGGAAGCTGTAGGATGGGTAGACACCCAGGAGTTGGGCACAGGGGGCCGTGGGGCGCCAGGTGCAGGCGTGTCTTTAGGCGTCGGGAAATCTTACCCTCTGCTGGTCGCGGTTGGAGGGGTCCCTGGGGTTGAGGCTGCAGGGGTCGTCAGGAGTGTCGAGGTGAGTCCTTGGGTGCTGGATTCTTGGTCACAGTCGCCGGGGGGACGTCCTCGTGGTCTTTGTCCACTTTGGCTCGGGCCGGGCTCGGCGGGTGCAGAGTGGGCAGGATCCGCGGTTTCAGGCCGGGGGTTGCAGATGTTTGAGCAGAACCACTGCTCGTGGGAGTCCCAGTCTTTAGTTGAGCAATGCAGTCAGGTCCTCCGGGGTTCGAGGCTGCTGACCACTGAAGAGGCCGGGGTTTAGCAGGAGCAGGTTCGAGGTTCGACAGGCCGGTAGGGCTGGGCCAAGTCAGTTGGTGTCGTCCTCTTGTTAGCAGCTGCACGGCTGGTCTTTTTTCTTCTTGTTGTTTCGGAATCGGGATCTGAGTAAGGAAGGTTCAGGGTGCCCCTAAATACAAAATTTAGGGGCGTTACAGGTAGGTAAAGGGCAGGGACCAATGGGTCCCTTCCCTGGGGTGGGTACACCCCCTACTCTGCCACTCTCCAGTGGGAGGGGGGCAGGAGCCTGTCCTTGGTTGGCTGGGTCCCCCCATCCTCAAGATGGCGGGGACTCAAGGTTGTGCTTCACCTCGCCTCCCCCACCCTAGAGGTGGAGTTGGCAGAGGTGGGCACACCTCTCTTCCTCACTTTGTTTTTCCCGCCAGGTCTCCCGGCCAAAGGGGGGGGGGGGGGGGTGTAACCAGTGGGGACCAGTTGCTGAGTACAGCAAGTGGTCTGGAGAGGCTCACAAAGGCGGTATGCCTTTGAAGCTTCTCCTTCGGGAACCCTGCCCATCCTGGGGGAGGAGGTTTGGCACCTCGTCCCAGGATGTGCATTGTTTCAGGCCCCCGAGAGCAGCAAGCTCTCGACCCAGGGGTCCAGAAACATGTCTGGTGGTGGCAGCCTCGGCAGCCACTCAGTCAGGTCACTGGGAGTTGGTCGAGTTTCAGGGGGCATCTCTATGCTCTGTTGTGCATTTTACATTAAATTCCACACTGGCATCAGTGTGGGTTTAATGTGCTGAGAAGTTTGATACCAAACTTCCCAGTCTTCAGTGTAGCCATTATGGTGCTGTGGAGTTCGTAATGACAACCTCCCAGCACCATATACTCTTAATGGCAGTACTGCACACAGTGCCCAGGAATGGACCTGGGCACTGTAGGGGTACAGGACTCATGCACCTGTACCCTAACCACTGGCATAGGGCACCCAGCTAGAGGGGTGACTGATGTATGCCAGGGCAGTAGTTTGTGGGCATGGCACACAGGGATGTGTGCCATGTCGACTCTTCACTTTGTTCTGCACCAAGACACGCAGCCTGCAAAGGCAGTGTGTGTGTGTCAGGGCCTCCAAGGGTGGCACAATAAGTGCTGAAGCCCTTGGAGGCCTTCTCTGGTCAGTGCCCTGGGTACCAGTGGTACCCTTTACCAGGGGCCTACCTGTGGCCAGAGATGCCAATTGGGTTTAGGCTTCAATGCAGTTTTAGGGAAGGAACACAGGCCCCCCTGGGTACCCGATTGGCAGGAGCCCAGGGCACACTCAGTCAAAGCACATCAGCAAAAAGTGGGGGCATACCATGCAAGAAAGAGGGCACTTTCTCACACTGGAATTATGTATGGCACCCCTTCCCCCACATCACTTGTGCATGCATGGAATTAATTTTGTTATGTCACTTGTGTCACGTTTGTCACTGTTTTTACAATGTTGCCTTTAATGTGGAGAATTGTTATCCTGAGAAAATGCACAATACCACCGCAATGAAAACGGAGAACGTTGTGGCTAGCAATACTAGTTTTCCTACTACTGCTATAGATTTGTTTTCTTCCCCGGGGACCACTGGGGTTCAGGGAGACAGTTACCCGTCTGATCCAGCGTCTCATGGTCTTTTCTGAATTAAACCTGTACCGCGGTCCAGCCAAGAAGTGACCCTGATGCTGGGGATGCAGTTGAAGATGCTGAAGGTATGGGTTGAGTATTCCAAGTAATGAAATTGAAATGGAAACCTGTAGTAAAAAACCTTTGTATGTTGGCCCCAAAAGGAGTGGTGTTTGAGTGTTCGTTTCATGCTGGTTAAAATCTGTTTTTTCCCTCTGATATTAGTGGGTTACTACTGTGGCAGTGTGTACAGCCGTTCATGCCAGAATATTAATGTTCGAAGTTTACCATGGCTCTCCCAGCTCCGCAAATGGGAAGGACTCAACCATGTGAATATATGAAAGATACAAATTTAACCAACAAGAATCTCATTATGTGCTCTAGCACACACACAAAAAAAACAGGACGTTACTTGGCCTAGAAACATTTTCAAACTTCAAATTTTCAAAGTACAACAAAAAGTTACCTTGCCATATTTCGCAAAGAGAGTTTTGAGGTCAGCTGCCTTCGTGTTTTTAGATAGTCCACTGACCCAAAGGTTTCTGGTAGAGAGTCCACTTGAACCAAGCACACTTCCTGAAATAACAGGTTTACCACATTTTAATGATTTAGCAAAATAAAGGCTCATAGCATGTGCTAGAAAGGTGAACAGTCAGTATTTAAGAGCAGACAGATTGTACAACTGGCAGACACGTACAACTGACAGCATGTTGGATAGAAAGTAATCTTTCTATCCAACATGCGGCCACTGGAGCTGTGACAAAGCTCCAAAACAAGCAGAAATCCATTAAAAGAAAAATTAGAAGACAGTACAACTCCGGTTTTACAAAGTAAGGCGGGCCATAAAACATGTTAATATCGGATCATATTACCAGTTTTAAAGAAATTATATGATAAGTAGACTGCAAAGACGGCAATTTTCATGCAGGTGCATTTAATGGTAATAATCATACCCGCAAAAGGAAAGCCTAGATTGAGATAGAAACCGAAACGTAAAACCAGCGTCCCACCCCATTAACTTGTAAAAGATTACTCTTGCATAATTTAATGTATTCAAGCAGAATTCGTTTTGATAACTCAGCATAAGGAAAAGTTACTAACCAATAACAAGCTCATCACATGCAACATTAACATTTTTAAATAGTATTCAAGGGAGAGAAGTTCTCAATTTAAATGTCTAAATGCAGCAGTCCCTTTGTAGTGGTACAAAGTAAGAAAATTAATGTAAATTTTTTAGATGAAAATGGTTTGGTAAAGAGCTGTAAACATGTATGCAGTAGGGGGTCGGTTTATTGTTTGCTATGCACCAATGAATTCCACAATTTATTTTTGAACAAGTGGCTCCAGAATAGACTATAAATCAAAGTTTAATTGATCCTGGGCAATCAATGCACGAGTAGGCTAAACAATTCTGCTTCCAATCTATTAGCGCAGATAACCATGATAGAGAACTGGTGTTGAAGCCAAGTACATTTTCCCGTCTTGCCAGGTTGATGCTAGAAATGTTTTACAGCATCACCAATTTTCTGTCATTATCAGCCTCCAATGATTGCATACAAACAATGAGCATGATTCAAAAACAAAGAAAACAAGCACTGGTATAGCCAATAGGTCTCGTCTTTGGGACCTTTATAAGTGTTTAGCCATGCAGCACATTATCCCCACTCACATGCCCACACACTCCAACACATAGCACACTGGGGCCAGTAGGGCCAATCTTCTAAGAAGAAAAGTGAACAGACTAGGCCTACTGTTGGTTACAAATAACAGAACTGGAAGAAGCACATTAGACATGGCTCAACTTCAAATCTAAGCAGTCTTCAGATGAAAAAAAAAAGCAGTCCAAAACTGTCAACAACTACAGACACTAATTGCCCTGTTGGTGCTAGTGTGGTGCAGTGAGGGGCAAAGATGCACGAAGGGTGGTTAAATAGCAATTGTAGTGTCAGTAGATGAAGGTTCTCAGGCTATCCCTACAGATGGTAGCATTCCAAGCCCTAGCTGGTTTGCAGCTGAGTCCATACACATATGCAGTATAGTATTGCGCTACCCTGGAGAACATGCACAGCCTCAAAAGAAGCGTGGGTCAATCTGATGAACACACATGGCACTAGTGCGTGTGCGTTAGTGTGGAAATCTTTAACATCTCCAGGGGTGGGATCGCGGGCGGGATTGCAGGTCTGCTCTTATCAGTGAAGGAGGAAGTCTCATTCATGGGAACTAGTAGCCAGTGACTCAATGGCTATATTTTCCTTCTCGGATTTCAGAATTGGCTCATCATGCGCGATGTACATACCACACATACATTTTCAGAACTCCCTAAAAGAGGAGACCGACTTCTCAGTGATGGGCCCAACCTCCCCCAGCACATTTACAATGCCAGTTTATTCAGGACAAACCAAAGAACCCGCCTTTCAGGCAGGCAAGTGTTGCCATGGGGAAATCCATAGCATTGTAGCCCAGCTACCCTAGGCCCAGCAGACAAGTAGTAAATGCTTAAACAAAAGATAATCAATGCCGGAACCAAATGAAGCGCCCTTACTTCTGCTAACAGGCCGCAAATGCCTTGCACACCAAAACTAGATACGGTCAATGATTTATGGGGACTATCTGATCGGGGGGGAGAGGAGTGGAAGTAACTAGGAGAACGGCTAGGGACGCACCTTTTTTTTTTTTTTTGCAGAGTTTTATATAGCACGAACTTGACCCGAATCGGGTATCAGAGCGCTTTACATAGCACCAGTTACGTTACATTAGAACACACATTCATTTTTGCTAGGCACGGGGAGATTAAGTGATTTGCCCAGAATCACAGGATGTTCAGCGTCATTGATGAGACTAACCCAGTTCCCCAGATTAGAGGTCGGACGCCCTAGCCGTTAGGCCAACTCCTCTCCCTCTTGAGGCAAGTGTGACTACAGGGGTCCTTCCAACCCTCTTCCCATGGGGGAATTAGGACCCTGCCTTGGGGTTTAAAGGAAACCCCAAATTAGGTTGAGGATGACACAGGTCACACTACATAGTGGTAATATCTAACCAGAAGTGGTAAGATAGGACCCCTAGTTTCTTCGTCCCGATGAATGCCACGGACCCTTAGGGCCAATACGGCAGAAACATGTTGACGACACTGGTGGTGATGGGGTACTAGCTCCCCCAATCCACACACTGATTTTTAATACCAAGTAAATGCCTAGCAAATAAATGTATTTTGGCGTTTAGATTTGTTTTTAAGCAATTACGTTCTCATGGGCCCCCACTTAGATTTTAGAAGCGCCTCCCTGTCTCCAGGTGTAGGGCCGCTCTCTACCAAACGTAGTTTCTAGAGAGCGAGGACTGTCAATGAGGAAGCATGACACCTGGCGGTGTGAGAACAGTCCTTTACATTTTTTGAGATGCCCAGCACCCCACTAATTAGTGCCTAGTGCTTGTCAGAATTCAGTCACTTTTCTGAAATTAATTATTCAATCAGGGTAGTTCTTTTTGTGTGTGCATAGTAGGTTTGGAGGCCAGCTCACCCTGAATACCCCGCAGCCTCTAGTTCCCTCCCTAGAAAGCTCTAGGGTATTTTGTGGAGACTCATTACCTATAGCACACGAGTGAAACGCAATATCTGGCTATATGTAACCCCATCAGCTAACACCAAAATTTAGAGCAACTTTAACCCGCTCACACCCCTGATCTCTCTGAAAGTGCTTAGAGGCAATGTAGTAATGCTTTGTGTGTTATATAAACAAATAAACACAAGTAACTTAAGCTATCGTCCTTGACATCCAGGCATTATATCCTTCCATTCTGTATAACATGTTAGTACTTAGCATTTTACATTTGTGAGATTGTTTATCCTGGGAACTGTGTTTTACATTCTTCAGGATTTGTATTTAAGATGAGTCTTTTCATATAGTCTATTGTAATGTTTTTTTTTAGTTTTTTTTTTTTTAAACATGCGTTTTCTTTCTGAAACACTCACAATTGAGGTTAAATTGAGGTTAAATTGATATTGCATTGCCACGTTTTGAATATCTTTACATTACATACTTGTATATTTTTTTTTAAATTGCAAACTTTCTTCAACACATTGGCTACAGTTTCTACAAAAATGTATGTAGTCCTTATGTAATTGTATTGTTGCTTCACCTGGTACTAGTCTGTATTCAGTTCATGAACGTGCTTGTGACGTCTTAGGCAGGTGTGTGTGTGTGTGTGTAATAGTTATGCACATAGATAGTTGTCAAAAAGCTTCTAGTATGTATTCTTTAAAGAACAAGTTACTTACCTTCAGTAACGATATATCTGTAAGAGCCAGATTAGTTCTGGATTCCTCACCTTCGAATTACCCCCAGGCGTCAGACTGGATCCCGAGAATTTTTCTTCGGCTGCACCCCTGCGCGGTCGACTCCGCGTTCGTCGTTGGCGTCGTGGTTGCCGGAATGACGTCGCGGTATCTTAGACGCCGCCCCTGTGCGCCGTCAGTTCTTTACACAACATTCCACGCCAGAGGCACAGAGCCATGCAAGACACTGACCACTGGTGCACAAAACTAGGGCCCTGAAGGGAAGTCCCTTACCCTAGAAGTCAGTTCGCAGAACGTGGAGGATGGGTGGGGCGGTGAGGAATCCATAACTAATCTAGGTCTTACAGATGGAAAATGCTACTTACCACAGTATGCATCGGTTCTTGGCATGTAGAGCTGTAGAATCTCATGCTATGCATAGATTGCCATCTAGTATTGGGTCCAGATGTTTGCACTTTGTTTTTGTTCGAAGAAGTCTTTCCAGTCACGAGGTAGGTGACTCCTTTCGGTGAGAGTGCGCATGGGCATCGACTCCATCCTTAGATTGTTTTGCAGTAAAGGGTGATTGAGTTAGTAAGAGTAGTAAAGAAAAGAGATGTCCATGTATATTGTATCTAAGTAAGATAGTACTGCAACAGGTATAGGTACCCGGGGAGGCAGGCGGGCGCATGAGATTCTACAGCTCTACATGCCAAGAACAGATGCATACTGTGGTAAGTAGCATTTTCCGTTTGAGGCATGTGAGCTGTAGATCACATGCTATGCATAGACTATATAGCAGTTCTGTCCCAAAGCGGTGGCTAACCCGTAGCTGTTGCAGTGGTTTGAAATAGTGTACGTAAAACTGCCTGGCCCACACTAGCCTGTTACAGCTGGACCAAAGAGATGTTCCTTATCAAACGGTTGGTTAAGGATGGTTTGCACCTCCGGCTTGAAGCCGGATATTCTCAGCCAAGCATGTCTGCGTAATAGTATACTGGTGTTGACTGCACGAGCTGCTGTGTCTGCTGCGTCTAAGGCATACCTAATGGATGTATTGGTAATAAGTTTACCTTCCTGAATGAGGTCAATAGCCTTAGATTTGTATTCATCAGGTAAATGTATCAGTTTTTCTAACTCATCATAATGAGCCCTATCATAGCGAGCCAACAAAGCTTGAGCGTTGGCAATGCGCCAGTGATATGCTGCCTGTGAAGCCTCTCTTTTGCCCAAGCTATCAATTAGCTTAGACTCCTTATCAGGAGGGGCCTCACCTGTGGTTTGCAAATTAGCTCTCTTGCGAGCATTGGAGACTACAAGAGAGTCTAAGGGTAGCTGGCCTCTAATGTAAACAGGGTCGGTAGGAGCGGGTTTGTATTTTTTGTCCAATCTAGGTGCAATTATCCTGGATCTTACAGGGTCTTTAAATACATCATCCATGTGCTTTAACATGCCTTTGAACATTGGTAAGGAGTGAGTAGCTCTTTGGGAAGAAGTGTTTCAACGAGGAAATCCTCTTCTAAAGGCTCTTTATGGAGCTCCACCCATGATATTGAGCAGCCCTATTAAGGAGCTCAATGTACCCAATGTCGTCAGGTGGGGAGGGTCTGGAGGGATACAAATCAGGGTCCTTACATGTGATTGGGTCTGTCTGATAATCGTCCCAAGGGTCAGTGTCCTGGAACCTATCCTGATTTCCCGCATCCCCTTCATCCTGTGGGTCAGGTGTAAGTGGTGGTGAATTTGCTGGTGAAATGAGCAAGTTAGGATCAATGAGAGAAGGAAGTGGAATATAAGGGGGAGAAGGGTTAGTACCCACATTTTTCCTTTTGAGAGGAATGTGGTAGTCCTCTGATAGGTCAATTTTCCGTTTTTTTGGAAGAGTGGCAAGAATATGCCCTGTTTGAGGGTTGATAGCCAGTTTTTTCTGCTTCGGATCCGGAGGCAGCGCAACGGACCGAAGATCTTTAGTGGGAGAATCTCTTTATGAGCCGGTTTCGGCGTCGAAGGTTTTGGCTACGAGCATTTGGGCGTCAAAGACTTGGACTTGAGTTTCGGCACCGAAGGTGTCGGTTTGGTCCCGGAGTAGGGCCGGCTCGAGCCCGAGCCGAAAGGCTGGTCTTTGTTTCAGAGCCGGGCCCGAGGGCAGGCCTCGGAAACTTTGTCAGTGCCGACCTTGGCCCGAGGTCAGAGGAGAGACCGGAGCCTTTGTCTTATGTTGAGGGGGCAAAGGGGTATCTTTACTCACGGTACGCTGACCCGGAGTAATCTTCTCCTCTTCCATGTTGGAGTCGGCTTCTGACACGGAGATATGTTCTTCTTCCTCAGCTCCTTGAGGTTGATGTTCAGTGTCGGAATCTTCGCCGAAGATGTCCAGTGCGGAGCCGCTCTGGTGTTGCATTTCGCGTCGACGAGCCCGAAGGTCACGAAGTGTCTTTTTCGATTGATCGGCACGCGTCGCAGTCTCTCGTTATGTTCCTGGGACAGGCAGAGGTTGCACACTTCGTGCAAGTCGGTGTGGAAACTTAGCACGACACCCAGGACAGAGCTTGAATGGAGCCAGTTCCATCCACTGCTAGTGCGGTCGGTGCGGGTAGGCCAGTCGGCCTGCCACGAATTTCCCAATCGAAAGTTTTCCGAAGTGAGACGATGCACGTCGAATGGGGAACAGCGATCGATAATACCGTCGAGGGTAGTGGATTGCGCGTCGAAGGGGTCCGAAAACGGTACCGAACCGGAGCGCAGCAATACACATCCGAACCAGATGGCAGAAAAAAAAACTATTTAAGGATTGAGTCGATGCCCATGCGCACTATCACCGAAAGGAGGAGTCCCCTACCGCGTGACTGGAAAGACTTCGCCGAACAAAAACAAAGTACAAACATCCGGACCCAACACTAGATGGCAATCTATGCATAGCATGTGTTCTACAGCTCACATGCCTCGAACATATTGTTACCGAAGGAAAGTAACTTGTTCATCTGAAAGACCGTTATGGATTCTTCACCTAAGACTAGATATCCCAGCAATACCAACCCCAGAAGTAGGTCTGCAAACCAAGTTCACACCAGAAAGTCCTGGAGAACTGACCGGCCAAAGAAGCAGTCTCTCCGGACTTGGCTGTCCAGGCAGTAGTGTTTGGTAAACGTGTGCAATGAAGCCCACGTGGCTGCCTGGCAGATGTCATGAAGGGGGACCCCACGTCTCAAAGTAGTAGCTGCCGTCGCCCTGGTGGAATGGGCACGCAACCACACTGGAGGTTCCTTTTTCGCTAAGAAATAGCAGATTTTGATGCAAAGAACCCATCGAGAAATGGTTCGTTTTGGCACAGCCCGACCTTTCTTGGCACCCACATAGCCAACAAAGAGCTGGTCATCCACCCCGAATTGTTTTGTGCGATCCAGATAGAATGAAAGCGCACGTTTTGGATCCAAACGGTGGAGTCTCTCCTCTTCTTTAGAAGGGTGCGGGGCGGGAAGAAGGTGGGCAAAGTGATGGTCTGTCCTATGTAGAAAGAGGTAACCACTTTGGGAAGGAAAGGCGGCCTAGTGCAAAGTGTAAGAAACTAGCTATATATACTACACCAAAATGAGGTAATGTGTATAGGGTCCAGGTGACTACAAAGGTAGGCAGAGGTTAAAGTTAGATAGAACCTTACTCTCGAATAGTGGTAGCTTGGTCGAGCAGTAAGGCAGTATCCAAGGGCAGTGTTAAGCATTTGATGTACACACAGTCAGCAAATGAATTCACACTCAAGAACTGAACTCTAGGCCAATTGTTTTTGTATAAAAATATATTGTTTTATTTTAGAACCAAGCAAGCCTGGCACAGGTAAGCATAAAATACTTTATAGTAGTAAGTTACTGAATGTCGAACAGTTTGAAAATGCAAAGGAAATTGTACTTTGTTTGATTTACAGGGGAGCAGTAGTATGCAACACTTAGCAAATACAGTACATTGGAATGAATAGCCTTTTTCAGTAAATTGCAGGTAAGTTACTTTTACGTTACTTTTTCTAACTCCGTGCTGGATGCCTGGATTCAGCACTGGGACATTTCCTGAAAACCGGTGCGTAAATGTGTTTGTTATTCGTGCGATTTTTAAAGAATATTTTCAGATTTCAAAACTCCACACAAACGTTTTGGAGCAGTACATTGAAATGAATAGGCTTTGTCTGTAAATTACAGGTAAGTTACTTTTACATTACTTTTCCAACTCCGTGCTGGATGCCTAGATTTAGCACTGGGACATTTCCTGCAAACAGGTGAGAAAACACGTTTTGGTTATTTGTACGATTTTTAAAGAATATCTTAAGTTTTCAAAACTCAACACTTAGTCATTTTTTGGAAGAAAAATTGTCAATGTTATCCTATGGAGGAAAAACAGGCTGTCGGTTTGCAGGCAAGTAAACGACTGTGGGAGTTAAGGTTCTAGGGTTAGACTCAGGGGTCCCCCAGGGTCAGTGATGCACTTGTTTCACCCTCAGCGGCACTAGAGCGGCCGGGTGCTGTTTTGAGGTTGGGTGCCATGTTTTCAATGGAGCGCCTCCGGTTGGAAGAAATACTGCAGGCTCGGGGACGAGGATCTTCTGGGGGCGACCACCACTTCGAGGGGTAAGTTGGGATGTCTTGGGTTGGTTAGGCACCGTTGGTTTGGGCACACAAGGCCATGGGGCGTCGGGTGCAGGGGTGCCTTGGGACGTTGGAAAGTCTTACCTGCTCTAGTCGCGGTAGAGGGGATCCTCTGGATTGAGGCTGCAGGCGTCGATTGGAGGCTTCAGGCAGGTCAGGAGTCGCCGGATCTCTGGTCAGGATCGCCGGGGTGACCTCCTAGTGGTGTTTTTCCACTGGAGCTCGGGCCGGGTTTGGCGGATGCAGAGTGGGCTGGATTCGCAGTGTCAGGCCGGAGCCAGAAGCTGCAGTTTGAACAAGTCCGGTGTTCACGGGAGATTCAGTCTTTGAAGTGAAGGCAGGCAGGTCCTCCGGGGTTTTTGAGGTTGCTGGCTGCAGGACACACCGGGGTTTCGCAGGAGCAGGTTCGAGGGGTGACAGGCCTGTAGGGCTGGGGCCAAGTCAGTGGGCGTCGTCCTCTTAGCTCTGCGCGTCTCTTCGGTCCTTCTCATCTTATTTTCTTGTTGCTGGATCTGAGGAAGTAAGGTTCAGGGTGCCCCTGAAATACTAGATTTAGGGGCGTTACAGATAGGTAAAGGGCAGGGACCAATGGGTCCCTTCCCTGGGGTGGGTACACCCCCTATTCTGCCACTCTCCAGTGGGAGGGGGGCAGGAGCCTGTCCCTGGTTGGCTGAGTCCCCTCAACCTCAAGATGGCGGGGACTCGAGGTTGTGCTTCACCTCGCCTCCCCCACCTGAGAGGTGGAGTTGGCAGAGGTGGGCACACCTCCCTTACTCACTTGTTTTTCCCGCCCAAAGCGGGGGGGTAGAACCAGTTGCTGAAAGCAGAAAATGGTCTGGAGAGGCTCACAAAGGCGGCATGCCTTTGAAGCTTCTCCCTCGTGAACCCTGCCCATCCTGGGGAAGGAGGCTTGGCACCTCATCCCAGGATGTGCATTGTTTCAGGCCCCCCGAAAGAAGCAGGCTCTCGACCCAGGGGTCCAGAAACATGTCTGGTGGTGGCAGCCTAAGCAGCCACTCAGTCAGGTCACTGGGAGTTGGTCGAGTTTCAGGGGGCATCTCTAAGATGCCCTCTGTGGTGCATTTTACATTAAATCCCACACTGGCATCAGTGTGGGTTTAATGTGCTGAGAAGTTTGATACCAAACTTCCCAGTCTTCAGTGTAGCCATCATGGTGCTGTGGAGTTCGTAATGACAAACTCCCAGCACCATATACTCTTAATGGCAGCACTGCACTTACAATGTCTAAGAATGGACATAGACACTGTAGGGGTACAGGGCTCATGCACCTGTACCCTCACCACTGGCATAGGGCACCCATCTAGAGGGGTGACTGATGTATGCCAGGGCAGTGGTTTGTGGGCATGGCACACAGGGATGTGTGCCATGTTGACACTTCACTTTGTTCTGCACCAAGACACGCAGCCTGCAAAGGCAGTGTGTGAGTGTCGTGGTACAAGACCTCTAAGGGTGGCACAATAAGGGCTGCAGCCCTTACAGGCCTTCTCTGGTCACAGTGCCCTGGGTACCTGTGGTACCATTTACCAGGGGCTGACATGTGGCCAGAGATGCCAATTGGGTTTAGGCTTCAATATAGTTTATGGGGAGGAACATAGGCCCTGGGCACCTGATTAGCAGGAGCCCAGGGCACACTCAGTCAAAGAACATCAGCAATTCAGCAAAAAGTGGGGGCATACCATGCACCAAGAGGGTACTTTCTCACACAACCCCCCCCAAACAAAAGATGACTATCCTTTCCCTAGAGAGTCTTCATTGTCTAAGTGGAAGAACCTGGACAGTCCATCTGCATTGGCATGGGCAGTCCCAGGGCTGTGTTCCACTACAAAGTCCATTCCCTGAAGGGAGATGGACCACTTCAACAGTTTAGGATTTTCCCCTTTCATTTGCATTAGCCATCTGAGAGGTCTGTGATCAGTTTGAACTAGGAAGTGAGTACCAAACAAGTATGGTCTCAACTTCTTCAGGGACCAAACCACAGAAAAGGCCTCCCTCTCAATGGCACTCCAACGCTTCTCCCTGGGGAGAAGCCTTCTGCTTATAAAAGCAACAGGTTGGTCTTGGCCTTCATCATTGGTCTGTGATAGGACCGCTCCTATCCCCTGCTCAGAGGCATCAGTCTTCACTATGAACTGCTTGGCATAATCTGGAGCCTTCCGAATTGGTGCTGAGCACATTGCTTCTTTCAGGGTGTCAAAAGCCTTTTGGGAACTAACTGTCCAGTTAACCTTCTTGGGCATTTTCTTCGAGGGGAGTTCTGTGAGGGGAGTCACAATGGACCCATATCCCTTCACAAACCTCCTGTAGTACCCACTCAAGCCAAGGAATGCCCTGACTTGGGTCTGGGTTGTTGGAGCTGCCCAGTCCAGGATGGCCTGGATCTTGGGCTGTGTAAGGGTTGTACCTGGCCTCCACCAACAAGGTGGCCCAAGTACACCACAGTGCCCTGCCCTATCTGGCATTTGGATGCCTTGATAGTTAGGCCTGCAGTGTGCAGGGCTTTTAAAACCTTCCCAAGGTGGATCAGGTGATCCTGCCAGGTGGAACTAAAGACAGCAATATCATCAAGATAAGCTGCATTAAAGGATTCCAACCCAGCAAGGACTTGATTCACCAACCTCTGGAAGGTGGCAGGGGCATTCTTTAAACCAAAGTGCATAACAGTGAAATGATAGTGCCCATCAGGTGTGGAGAATGCGGTTTTCTCTTTTGCTCCTGGGGCCATGCCAATCTGCCAGTACCCTGCAGTTAAAATGTACTTAAGAATTTGGCTGCACCCAACTTATCAATTCATCTGCTCTTGGGATAGGGTGAGCATCTGTCCTGGTGACAGGGTTGAGCCCTCTGTAATCCACACAAAACCTCATTTCTCTTTCCATCCTGTGGGTGAGGTTTGGGGACCAGAACTACTGGGCTAGCCCAGGGGCTTTCAGAGGGTTCAATAACCCCTAACTCCAGCATCTAGCTGACTTCAGCTCTGATGCTTTCCTTGACTTGGTCTGACTGTCGATAGATGTTTTTGACAGGTGCACTGTCACCAGTGTCCACATCATGGTTACACCAGTTTGTCAGACCAGGGGACAAGGAAAAGAGCTTAGCATACTGTTGCAAGACTTGCTTGCAGTCAGTCTGCTGTTGGGCAGAGAGGGTGTCTGAAAAGACAACTCCATCTACTGACCCATCTTTTAGGCTGTATGAGAGGTCAGGGAGAGGTTCTCACTCTGCTTCCTGCTCCTCATCAGTCACCATCAGCATGGTTATGTCAGCACCGTCATTGTAGAGCTTTAGGCGGTTCACATGGATAACCCTTTTGGGTGACCTGCTTGTGCCCAGGTCAACTAAGTAGGTGACCTCACTATTCTTCTCCAGGATAGGGTAAGGGCCACTCCATCTGTCTTGGAGTGCCCTTGGTGCCACTGGCTCCAAAACCCATACCTGTTGCACAGGTTGAAATTCAACCAGTGCAGCTTTTTGGTCATACCAGTGCTTCTGAAGCTCATGGCTGGCCTCAAGGTTCTTGGATGCCTTCTCCATGTACTCAGCCATTCTGGACCTTAGGCCAAGCACATAGTCCACAATATCTTGTTTGGGTTCTTGGAGAGGCTTCTCCCAACCCTCTTTTACAAGACAGAGTGGTCCCCTCACAGAATGGCCAAACAAGTTCAAAGGGGGGAAAACCCTACTCCCTTCTGTGGCACTGCTCTGTAAGCGAAAAGCAGACATGGTAAGAGGACATCCCATCTCCTTTTGAGTTTCTCAGGGAGCCCCATAATCATGGCTTTCAATGTCTTGTTAAATCTCTCAACAAGGCCATTGGTTTGTGGGTGATAGGGTGTAGTAAACTTGTACTGCACTCCACACTCTTTCCACATGTGTTTCAGGTAAGCAGACAAAGTTAGAACCTCCGTCTGAAACCACCTCCTTAGGAAACCCTACCCTGGTGAAGACACCAATGAGGGCCTTGGCTACTGCAGGAGCTGTAGTAGTCCTAAGTGGAATTGCTTCAGGGTACCTAGTGGCATGATCCACTACCACTAGTATGAATTTGTTCCCTGAGGCTGTGGGAGGTTCAAGTGGACCCACTATGTCCACACCTACCCTTTCAAAGGGAACCCCCACCACAGGTAGTGGTATCAGGGGGGCCTTTGGGTGGCCACATGTCTTGCCATTGGCCTAACGGGTAACAGGAGCTGACAAACTCCTTCACCTTTTGGTGCATCTGTGGCCAGTAAAAGTGGCTAACTAGCCTTTCCCAAGTCTTGGTTTGGCCCAGATGCCCAGCTAGGGGGATGTCATGAGCTAAAGTTAGGAGGAACGAATAGTTTCTTACCTGTCGGTGTAGTTTTGCAGCTTGAAGACTTTCTGGATTCACTATGCTGTGCATTATTCCGCCATCTCGTGGTTGGGTCCGGATTCGTAGTCTTTTCTTTGTTTTTGTGTTTTCTGTTTTTTTTTTTTGTTGGCCCAGGTGGGCGGCGACGCCCCACCATTTGGTGTCTTCGGTGACGTCGTCGCGCTTCCGGCGGAAGCTCCCACCTTTGGTAGCCATCTTCGGATTCTTTTTTCTTTTCCTCTTACAGTTTTTTGTTGTCTATGTCTTTAACCTTTAATCCTTCAATTATTCTTTGATCCCTTTAGACCTTGTATGTAGTCTAGTTGTACCCTTAACCTCCTATGTTATCTTCCTGGCGGAGGCGGGTGGGATCGCTAGTGAATCCAGAAAGTCTTCAAGCTGCAAAACTACACCGACAGGTAAGAAACTATTCGTTTTGCAGCGTGAATCTTTCTGGATTCACTATGCTGTGCATAGACTTAGTAGCGGTTTTGTTATTGCGGTGGTTGGGTGGAAGATGAGCATTGGTTGCTGAAAATGTGCTGCAAGACCTTCTGTCCTACTTGTGCCTCTTTGTTCATTTGGATATCAACACAGTAGTGTTTGGTGAACGTGTGCACGGAAGACCATGTTGCCGCTTGGCAAATGTTTTGTATAGGTGTGTTCGCTAGGAACGCAACCGTTGCTCCCTTTTTCCTTGTTGAGTGAGCCTGGGCGGCTCCTTGTAATTCTTGTCCTGCCTGCTTGTGGCAGAGTTGTATTGCTTGTGCAATCCACCGTGCAATGGTATTTTTTGTTACTGGTCGTCCCAGGAAACTGCTTGCGAAGGAAACGAAGAGTTGTTTTGTTTTCCTGCATTCCTTCGTCCTTTCTATGTAGTGCATCACTGCCCTTCTGGCGTCCAGCGTGTGTAGCGCCTTTTCTGAGGGTGTTGAAGGTTTCTGGAAGAAACTTGGTATCTGTATTGTTTGATTGATATGGAACCGCGACACCACCTTTGGCAGGAAGTGTGGGTCCGTTCTCATGACAATTCTGTCCTTGTGTATTTGCAAGTAGGGCTCTTGTAGTGTGAGAGCCTGCAGTTCACCGACTCTTCGCAGTGACGTGATAGCCACTAAGAAAGCCGTTTTTAGTGTGAGCATGTGCAGTGTGATCTTGTGTATGGGTTCAAATGGTGATTTCATCAACTGTGTCAGTACAGTGTTGAGGTTCCAGCTTGGGGCTGGCATCCTTTTAGGGGGCTATTCTTTTAGCCCCTTCCAGGAATCTTTTGACCACTTGGGAGGTGAAGAAGCTTTTCACCGCTTCTCCTGGTGTAGGCCACTATGGCTGCTAGGTGAACCCTTAGTGACGAGTAGCTCAGCCCGCTTTGTAGTAGGTGTGTTAAGTATCGCAGTACTGTTGATTCTTTTGTGACTTTTCGTTGCAGTCCCTCTGTAATGCACCATTGTGAGAACCTTTTCCACTTTGCAATGTAGCATTTTCTTGTAGTGGGTCTCCTTGCTTCTCTGAGTACTGCCATGGTGCTTGGAGGTAGTTTGAGGTGTGCGAATTCTAGGTCCTCAGGAGCCATGCTGCTAGGCCGAGGCTGTCTGGTTCTGGGTGGAGCACTTTTCCGTCTTGCATTGTGAGGAGGTCTTTCCTTCTGCTGAACCTGTGTGCTGGTTCCTGCGCCATTTCCATTATCTGTGAGAACCATGATTGTCTGGCCCACTGAGGTGCCACCAATATCAGTGTCATGCTGCTGCTCCTGCATTTGCTGAGTACCTTGTGTAACAGTGGTATCGGGGAAAAGCGTATGCAAATTCGTTCGACCAACTTATCCATAGCGCATTCCCTAGGGACCTTTGGTCCGGTTGTCTGGATGCGTAATGTTGGCATTTTGCATTGTGGAGTGTTGCAAACAGGTCTATCCGTGGTGTTCCCCACTTTTGGAACAGCCGCTGCACCTCCTGCTGGTTGAGTTCCCATTCGTGGGATGCAGACGTCTGCCTGCTGAGTCGGTCTGCTTCCACATGGTCTATTCCTGGAAGGTGTATTGCTAGCAGGTCTATCCTTAGAGGGATGGCCCATCTCCAGATCTCTTGTGCCAGGCTTGATAGCGGTGTTGACTGTGTTCCACCCTGTTTGTTGATGTAGAACATCGTTGTTGTGTTGTCTGTTTGTATCAGCACTCGCTTACCGTAAAGCTGCTTTTGAAAGGCTTTTAAGGCTAGGAACACTGTTTTTAGTTCTAGGACGTTGATGTGTTTCACTGCATCTTGTTGTGACCACAGCCCCCTGACGCGGAGTCTGTCCATGTGTGCGCCCCAGCCCTGCTGTGAGGCGTCCGTTGTGATGGTCACTGTTGGAGTTGGCTGTGTGAATGGCTTCCCTTGTAATATGTTCTTTTCCTTCCACCACGCTATTTCTTGCTGCACTGCGTGTGTGACAACCACTAGATCTTCCCAACTCCCGGTCGCTTGTGACCACTGCTGCTGTATCCATTCTTGGAACGGTCTCATGTGCAGACTGATATGTGGGACAAGGTGAATGCATGATGCCATCATTCCCATTAGTCTGCTCACCGTCCTCACTGTCAGAACTTGCCCCTTGCGGTAATGACGTGTTTCCCTCAGGAACGCTATAGTTCTCTTGTCGCTGGGGAACACCTTGGACTGTGTGCTGTCTATTAGTGCCCCTAAGAATATTTTGATCTGCTGAGGTTCTGTTGACGATTTCTCCCAGTGTATTGAGAAACCTAGTGTGGACAGTGTTTGTATGACTTGTTCCATGTGGTCTTTGCAGAGTTTGTATGATCCTGCTTTCACAAGCCAGTCGTCGAGGTAGGGGTATACATGTATGCTCTTTCTCCGAAGGTGCGCAGCAGCTGCTGCTAGGCATTTTGTGAACACCCTTGGTGCGGACTTTAGTCCGAAGGCCAGCACTGTGAACTGGTAGTGTTCGTGGCCTATCACGAATCTTAATAGACGTTTGTGGTTGACGGGTATGTGCAGATATGCATCTTTCAAGTCTAAGGTCGCCATGTAATCCCCTTCTTGGATTTGTGGTATTACTTCCTGAAGTGAAGTCATTTTGAATTTTTGAGTTTTTATGAACTTGTTCAGGAATCTGAGGTCCAGTATTGGTCTTAGTGTTTCGTCTACCTTTGGCACAAGGAAGTATGTTGAGTATACTCCCTTGTTTCTTTGGTTTTTGGGACTAGTTCTATTGCTCTTTTTGTAGCAGCTCCTCTGCTTCTAGACGGAGGAGGGCGAGTTCCCTTGCGGGTATTGTCCGATGTCTTGGTTTTTCCCGGCGGGTGTTTTAGGAGGTCTATGCAGTACCCGTGCTGTATGGTGTTTAGTATCCACTTGTCCGTGGTAATTTCCCTCCATTGTGTGAGGAATTTTCCTAATCTTCCTCCCACCGGTGTTGTATGCTCGGTGGTTATTTGTTGTATGTGTGTGTTCCTTATTTTGTTCCTTTGTGGACTTCTCATCTCCCTTGGTGTTAACTGGGGAGGGTGTGGTTTGTGTCTGGAGTCACTTTGAGGTGGGCTGCTGGCCCCCTCTTCGGGCCTGTCCCCGTCCGTACCCGCGCCCTCGAAAGGACCGTCCTCTTGGTTGGTACTGCCAATTTTGCTGCTGTTGTCCCTGCAGGTTTTGGCCCTGGTTGTTCCCCTGATATCCTTGCTGGGGTGATTGGTGTGAAGTGGTGGGTGCATTGCCCCTCTACCACTGGGTCGCCTTGAGGGGTTTCCTCTTCTCATGCCCCTGAACTGCAGCGCTCCCATGGACCTTGCAGTTTCGTTGTCCGTTTTCAGTTGAGTCAACTTGTTGTCAACTGTTGCCCCAAACAGTTTCTCACCGTCGAAAGGTGCATTGATGATGTTGCTCTGTACTTCTGGCTTGAAGCCGGAGATCCTGAGCCATGCGTGTCTCCTCTCAGTTACTCCTATCATCATTTGCCTGCTGGAGTTCTCTGCTGCGTCCAAAGCTGACTTTAAGCAAGTGTTAGCGATGGCCTTGCCTTCCTCCGCTAGGTAATTTGCCCTTTGTTGGTGTTCTTCTGGCAGGTGTTTAATGAGCTGACTCATTTCTGCCCAATGCTGGTACGCATGCCTGCTGATGAGGGCGTTGGAGTTGGCGATGCGCCAGTGTATGGCTGCGTTCCTCTCCACTTTTCGTCCTGTAAGGTCTATTCGCTTGCTCTCCTTGTCTGGAGGTGGGCCTGTGTTGGTGGGCACACCGGCCCTTTTCTGGCCGTTGCAGCGATAATGGAGTCCGCTGGTACTGACCCTTGGATGTACGCCGGGTCTTTTGTAGAATGTTTATATTTCTTCTCGCTTCTAGGTGTAACCGCCTTGCAGACTGCCGGTTCCCTGAAGGCCTCCCTTCCCTGGTCGAGGACGCCAGGCAACATGGGTAGGAATTGGCTCCTTGTCTGTTGAGGGAGCAGGGTTTCGAAGAGGAAACCTGCCTTTGTTTTTTCTTCCTGCATTTCGACCCCATATGTCTTTGCAGCTTTCTGGACGACCTCATTGTAGACTCCGATGTCGTCTGGCGGCGAAGGCCTCGAGGGGTAAGAGTCTACCCCTTCTTCTGGTGACTCTGCGTCGAGGTCTTGCCAGTCTATGTCTTGTACCTCCGAGGACGCCGAGTCCCGGTAAGACTGCATCTCTTCTTCGCCTTCGGCTTCGAAGTAGTAGTCTTCTTCGTCCTGGTCTTAGAGTTGTTCAGGTGTTGTCGGGGGCTCAATGTATTCGGCTTCGAACTCCTCGAGCGCCTCGTGGGCTGGCTTTGATGGGATAGCGTATTGCTTCATCTTGTCGTCGAAGTCTTTTTTCCGTTGCAGGATGCTCGCCATCTCTGCCTCGAGCCTCCTTTTCTTTTTCGCCATCTCGTGGGCCTTTTCGGCGTCGAGTGGTGCAGTGCTTCTCTTCGCGGTCGCGGTCGTCGAAACAGCCGGGCCTTCCTTCCTCGGTGCCGAGGCTTCCCTTTCGGAGGTGACCTTCGACGCCCTTGTTTTTTCGGAAGCTTTCGCCGATTGTGAGTCCTTGTCAAAGGATCCGCTCTACTGCTTGTCCTTGGACGCTGTTGCTTTCGTCGAGGGTTTCGGCGGCAACGCTCCCTTCGAGGACTTTGCTACACTTCTAGTAGTGTCGCTAGGTGTTCTGGCTTCACTCTTTCGAGCGTCGCTTTGGTGTTTTGGGGTCGACGACTCCCTTACCTCCTTCGACGTTTTCTTATGGACCTCGACGACAGCGCAGTCCTCTGGTCCTTCAGCGATGTTGTCTTCCTCTCCGCTCGAGAGGCCCAGGTCTCGGAGCGATGGTGCTGGTCCCTGGCCCTGCATGTTGTAGTTCGCCCTTCTCTGTCCGTCTCTCACCCGGAGGGTCTCCGGGTGAACGCCGAGCACGCGTTGCAGTCTTCGCTGATGTGGTCGAGCGGCAAGCAGAGGTTGCAGACTGGGTGCTGGTCTTTTGGGCCTACTTGTGGTGGCAGTTTTTGCAAAACTTGAACGGAGTCTTGTCCATAACCGCGCTCAAGGAGCCCCCTGCGAGCGCATTCTCCGTAGGCGTCAAGATTTCGGTCGTGGACCTTCTACCTAGTCGTCCTTGTTGTCTCCGGTACTTGTGTCGGCGTCCGGTGTCTCAGGAATCCATCCTTTGTGATGATATTTCGACTTTGAGATTCTTCGTCCAAAATTTTCTGGAACTTCTCGGCAACGATCCAGACACCACGGCGGAAAAAGGAATCTGAAGATGGCTACCAAAGGTGGGAGCTTCCGCCGGAAGCGCGACGACGTCACCGAAGACACCAAATGGTGGGGCGTCGCCGCCCACCTGGGCCAACAAAAAAAACCACAAAAACAAAGAAAAGACTACGAATCCGGACCCAACCACGAGATGGCGGAATAATGCACAGCATAGTGAATCCAGAAAGATTCACGCTGCAAAACTCCCTGTACCTCTGTGGCACTACCACTCTCCTGGTGGCTCCAGGATGGGGGTCTCTTGCCTCAGTGTACAGTAATCCCTCTTCCCAATGGATTCTGTGGGTACCACTGACAACTCCCTTTGCTTCTGAAACAGCTTACTGCCTCAGGCTTTCAAGAGTGGGACAGTCTTGCTGCCCCTGGCACAGCTCTTCCCTAGAGGGTCCCCCTGTGCCCAAGAGTTCAACCAGGAAAGGGTCAAGCTCCATAGGCTCAGTTCCCTCTGGGGTGTCCAAGTCCTCTCCCTGAGGAGAGGGGTCCTGATCCTTTTGCTTAACAGAAGCTGGTTCCCCAGTCTTCTTGCCTTTTCTCTTGGTAGGTTGGGCCATACTTTCAGGCTCCAACACTTGTTCACCCTGCCTTTTACTCTGTGCTCTTGTTTTTACACACCAATTCAGGGATATCCAGCATTGTTGCATGGGTTTTTAGTTCAACTTCAGCCCAGGCTGAGGTTTCCAGGTCATTGCCAAGCAGACATGCAGCTGGTAGCTTTGGAGAGACCACTACCTGTTTCAGGCCAGTAACCCCCTCCCCCCCCCCCCTCCAGTCTAATGTCACCATAGCCATTGCATGGTTAGTGGTAACACTGTCAGCATTGGTGACGGGGTAAGTACGCCCAATCAAATATTGCTCAGGGGAAACCAGTGTCTCTCTAACCATAGTGATACTGGCACCTGTATCCCTCAGGGCCTCCATCCTAGTTCCATTAACCAAAGGGTATTGTAAGTATTTCTTTAAGTTGGGTGGCCACACAGCTACAGTGGCAAACTTAACTTCCCCCTCTGAAACTAGAACTGCTTCAGTGTGCAACCTGATTTGCTCTGGGCACACTGCTGATCCCATCTGGAGACTGACTACACCAGGAGTAGCTGTAGGACTAGGGGCCTTCTTGCTAGGGCAAGCCTTGTCTCCAGTTAAGTGTCCCAACTTCTTACAGTTGTTACACCAGGCCTTTGTGGGATCAAAGTTCTTCCCCCCTATAGGGCTGTGGAGTATAGGGAGTATTTTGGGACCCACCCCCGTGCAGGTTTTTGGGGAGAAGACTCACTTTATCTTGGGGATTCTCACCACCTTTCCCCTGGGGAGGTTTTGTAACCCCTTTCTTTTGGTCACCCCCAGTGGTTGTCTTAGTCACCCTAGTCTTGACCCAGTAGTCTGCCTTCTTTCCCAATTCTTGGGGACAAATTAGACCTAGGTCTACCAAATGCTGATGTAACTTCATTCGTGCAATTACTTAAAATATGTTCCTTCATAAACAAATTGTAAAGTCCAGTAAAGTCATGCACATTGTGTCCAGTTAACCAACCATCCAGTGTCTTTACGGAGTAGTCTACAAAATCAATCCAGTACTGGTTTGGGGTTTTGTGAGCCCCCCTGAATCCAATTCTGTACTCCTCAGTGGTGAGTCCAAATCCTTCAGAGTTCTCTTCATGAGGTCATAGGACCCAGCATCTGGCCCAGAAAGGGTCAGGAGCCTGTCTCTGCAGTTACCAGAGAAGAGTTCCCACAGGAGTGCCCCCCAGAGAGGTTTCTTCACCTTTCTCAGGTCACAAGCCCTCTCAAAGGCTGTGAACCATTGAGTGATGTCATCACCCTCCTCAAATTTAGGGACAATCCCTTTGGGGATTTTAGGATCATAAGATTGCTCTTTATCCTTATTAATATTGCTGCCACCATTGATGGGTGCTAAACCCATCTCCTTTCTTTCTCTAGAGCCAGGAGTCTGGTCTCCAGATCCAGTCTTTTGGTAAGCCTTGCTAAAAGGCGGACCTCCTCATTGAGGCTGTCCTCAATGTCCCCACCAGAACCTGAGCCACCTGTGTGGCCTCTAGGTACCCAGAGGTTAACTCTTGGAGTCAAGGGTACATGGTCCCTTTCTCCCCTAGGAAGTGGTGGAGGTGGGTACCCATCTCCATCCTCCTCACCTCCTACTTCCTCCTCTGACTGGTCATCACCATGTTCAGAAGGGTGGGCCTTTGCATACTCCGACAACAGCTCCTGCAGCTTTTGTTTGGTTGGATGTGGGCCCATTGCTATGTTCAAGTTTACATAAGGACCTTACTTACTTGAATGACAAGTGAAGTTAAGGGGTGAGGTCAAGCTCCTCAACCATGTCTTGTATGTCATTATCTTCACTAGTAGCTGGGTTCTGTTTTTGAGACATTCTAACAAAAAAGTTCTAACCCCTCTACCCTTGACTACAGTGATTTTTTATTTTCTAAAATTCTAAAGGGACTTAAGCAAGGCCCTAACAAGACTTTTAGTAGTTTGGTAAAAATGCCAATTTGAAAAAAATCAGAATTCTAAAGGCAATTTAAGAGTTCTGTTGTGTGATCAGGTGGTAACCAAGTAGTCCAACAAATGCAAGTTGTATATCCCACCGCTGATCCACCAATGTAAGAAACTGGCTCTATATATACTACACCAAAATGAGGTATAGTGTGTATAGGGTCCATGTGACTCCAAAAGTAGGCAGAGGTTAAAGTTAGATAGAACCTTACTCTAATAGTGGTAGCTTGGTCGAGCAGTAAGGCAGTATCAGATGACAGTGTTAAGGATTTGATGTACAGTCAGCAAATTAAGGCACACAAGAACTGAACTCAAAGCCAATTGTTTTTGTATAAAAATATATTGTTTTATTTTAGAACCAAGCAAGCCTGGCACAGGTAAGCATAAAATACTTTATGGTAATAAGTTACTGAAAGTCTAACAGTTTGAAAATGCAATGGAAATTGTACTGTGTTTGATTTACAGGGGAGCAGTAGTATGCAACACTTAGGAAATGCAGTACATTGGAATGAATAGGCTTTTTCAGTAAATTGCAGGCAAGTTACTTTTACGTTACTTTTTCTAACTCAGTGCTGGATGCCTGGATTCAGCACTGGGACATTTCCTGAAAACAGGTGAGTAAATGAGTTTGTTATTCGTGCGATTTTTAAAGAATATTTTCAGATTTCAAAACTCCACACTTAGTCGTTTTTTGGAAGAAAAATTGTCAATGTTATCCTATGGAGGAAAAACAGGATATCGGTTTGCAGGTAAGTAAACGACTGTGGGAGTTAAGGTTCTGGGGTTAGACTCAGGGGTCCCCCAGGGTCAGTGATGCAATTTTGTTTCACCCTCAGCGGCACTAGGGAGGCCGGGTGCAGAGTGTTGAGGCCCAATGTTATCCTACGGAGGATAGGGGGTCTCCGGTTGGTGGCTGCTGGCAAGCAGGCCCCTGGGTAGAACCAGTGGGGACCAGTTGCTGAAAGCAGCAAATGGTCTGGAGAGGCTCACAAAGGCGGCATGCCTTTGAAGCTTCTCCCTCGTGAACCCTGCCCAGCCTGGGGGGAGGAGGCTTGGCACCTCATCCCAGGATGTGTATTGTTTCAGGCCCCCGAGAGCCGTAGGCTCTCGACCCAGGGGTCCAGAAACATGTCTGGTGGTGGCAGCCTAAGCAGCCACTCAGTCAGGTCACGAGAAGTTGGTCGAGTTTCAGGGGGCATCTCCAAGATGCCCACTGTGGTGCATTTTACATTAAATCCCACACTGGCATCAGTGTGGGTTTAATGTGCTGAGAAGTTTGATGCCAAACTTCTCAGTCTTCAGTGTAGCCATTATGGTGCTGTGGAGTTCGTAATGACAACCTCACAGCACCATATACTCTTAATGGCATCACTGCACTTAGTGCCCAGGAATGGCCCTGGGTATTGTAGGGGCACAGGGCTCATGCACCTGTGCCCACACCACTGGCATAGTGCACCCAGCTAGAGGGGTGACTGAGGTATGCCAGGGCAGTGTGTTTGTGGGCATGGCACACAGGGATGTGTGCCATGTCGACTGTTTAGTTCTGCACCAAGACACTCAACTCAGCCTGCAAAGGCAGGGTGTGTGTGTCAGGGTACAGGGCCTCTAAGGGTGGCACAATAAATGCTGCAGCCCTTAGGGGCCTTCTCTGGTCACAGTGCCCTGGGTACCTAGGGTACCATTTACCAGGGGCTTACCTGTGGCCAGAGATGCCAATTGGGTTTAGGCTTTAGTACAGTTTTTAGGGAAGGAACACAGGCCCTGGGTACCTGATTGGCAGGGACCCAGGGCACACCAAGGAAAAGTGCATCAGTTATCAGGCAAAAAGTGGGGGGGTTACTGCAACAGAAACCCACTTTCCTACACTCTCTCAATGGCTTTTAAGGCTGGGAACACTGTTTTTAACTCCAGGAAATTGATGCGTTTTACTGCATCCTCGTGTCCACAATCCCCTTACTTTCAGGTTGTTCATGTGCGCTCCCCATCCTACCTGGGAAGCATCTGTTGTGATGGTCACTGTTGGAGTTGGTTTTGTGAAAAGTCTCCCCTGTGCCATGTTCTTCCTGTTCCACCATGCCATCTCTTGAACTGTTTGTGTGACAACCACTAGATCCTCCTAACTCCCTGTGACGATTTTTTTTATTTTTTTTTATTTATCCATGATAGTCACATAACATTACATGTTTATAAACCCAGGTTTTAAAAGAGAAATAAAACAGTCTTAAAATCGAGCAGTGAGCATGGACATCAAATTAAGCTAAAATCTCCAACATAGTTCATAATACAATATTCCAATATACACATATATACACCATAGAGAAACATTTTTTTTAAAGTGCAAGTGCAAATGCTAAGTATCTTAAGGAAACATTTCAATATAAAGCCTCATGCTTCCATATACGTCACAACCGGTCCCCAAATTTCCATGCCCAGCTTCCTCTTTTGGGGGCCTTTTAAAGCATATAAACTATGCTCGAAGTTAAAAATCGTCAAAAACCTAGCCCTCCATAACTCAAACGTTGGAGCATCCTTCTGCAGCCACATGGAGGCGATACACAGCCTTGCAATAGCAGAAACTAAAAAGATCAAATATCTAAATTTATAAGCTGCTTGATCATTTCTATCACTTTCCGCTACGCCCAACAATATATGGCTAGCTGACAATGAAACTGGACCCCTAGTGATTTCCACTAAAAATTTCTCTATACTCTCAAAAAAATCACCTAAGTGCCTACATGAGAAAAAAATATGTAGAATATCTGCATCTTCCATACCAAAGCGAAAACACCGACCATCATTTGTCCCACCCCATTTTAATAATCTGGCCGGAGTATAGTAGAGGTTGAAAATAGTTTTATAATGTTGTGAGCGAAGATTAGCAGATTTAATTAACTTTCCAGCCAGCTCAATAGAGTACTCTACCCGCGTACCTTGACACCCTAGCCTGTTGTCCCACTTATTATGTGCGTCCAAATCCCCGCTTTTTGTGTCTAATAATAAATTATATAAAACACCAATACGCGCATTCTTTTTCACTGCCTCTATCGGATTCTGTTCAAATTTCCTTCTGCCTTTACATAGATAATCCCGAATTTGTAGATATTTAAAAATTCGACTCTAGGTAGGCAGTATTCTGTGGCCAGCATCTCAAAAGACATCAAGACCCCTCTATATATAAATCCCCATATATTGTATACCCTTAATCCGCCATCTATCAATAATCCTGTCCCAAAATATAGATGGCAATAATGTTGTAGCTACAAGCGGGGTATAATAGGATACCTTCTCAAATTTATAGAGTTTTCGCACAGCCTTCCAGACTTTATAGGCCGCATTTAGAACCTTAAACCTGTTTTTTTTAATAATAGCTTGGTTCTAGGCTAACAAATAATCGATTTCTTGCGTCACTGCCTAATAACAGTTGATATATAGAGGGTGTCATAGCCTTATTAGAAGGATCTGCCCCAATTAATAATATATTCATATGCTGTAATATACACGTAATAATACAAGGTAAAATCTGGCACTGCCCATCCGCCTTGATCCCGAGGGAGAACCATAAAACGCATAGCTCTGCGGGGCTTCCCCCGCGCCCATAAAAACCTAGCACAGATCGACTGAAGTGCCGCCAATTGAATACGAGAAATTTCTAATGGAACAGAGCTAAAAAAATATAAAACCTTGGGTAATATTAGCATTTTAAGAACATTGCATCGCCCCAGAAGTGAGAGATGTAAACATTCACAGCGGTCCAGTTGTTTCTGTACGGAATTTAAAATATTGGCCCAATTAACGTCTACAAGAGACTTTAGACATGTCTTTATTATGACACCCAAATATATCACCTCCTCCATGATTCTATGATCTTCATAACCCACTTGATTCAGACATAATATTTGTGTCTTTGATTGATTGAGTTTGTATCCTGAGACTGCTCCAAACTCAAGAACCAATTGTTCTATAATTGGCATGGCCGTCACAGGGTTCGGGGTGACAACTGCAACATCTGCATACGCAAAGACCCAATAATGCTCTTGTCTCACAATCACCGCTTCCATCCCCATATTCCGTTCTAGCATCTTCAAAAAAGGGTCAATATAGAGTGAGAACAATAAAGGGGAGCACGGGCATCCGCGCAAGATATGTACAGGGTTTGATTCTAAGCCCATTATAGAGATTTTAGCGGTTGGAGACCGATAAAGAGCTTGAATAGCCGTAATAAACCCTTGCTTAAAACAGGCATCTCGTAATACCGCCCATAAAAACTTCCATGCGACCCGGTCGAACGCTTTTTCGGCGTCCAATAAAATCATACTGAATTTGCTACCAGAGTTATTAGCTAAATCCAAAAGAGTTACAACCCTGTTGATATGATTAGTTGTACCTCTTTTAGGGATAAACCCATGCTGCCGTATCGATACCAACGGAGTTAAGACATCCGCCAACCGGGTCGCAAGAATCTTGGCATAGATTTTGCCATCACAGTTTAATAATGAAATCGGGTGGTAGGATCCTGGTTGATCCGCTGGCTTTCCTTTCTTTTTAAAAATTATTATATTCCCCTCATCCCAAGACAACGGCGCCCCGCCTAATTGTGCCTGTTGGAAAGTAACGAGCATATCGACCTTAAGTTCACTAAAGAAGGTTTTATACATTTCCAGTGGCAACTTGTCGGATCCTGCCGCTTTGCCAGTAGTCCTATTATTAATTGCCCCTTGCAGCTCCTCTATAGTTATGGGTGCTTCCAGCATTTCTGCATCTTGCGGAGTGACTTTTTCGCCCTTAAGACTCTGCAACAGCGTTACTTACCCCTGCATGTATATCTGAATTATCACTAGAATAAAGTGCCTTATAAAAATCATGAAATATTTTTAATATCCCGGTATCAGTTTCTACGATATTACCTACAGAGTCAGTTATTGCTCCAATTCTTTGGGCCGATTCTCGCGATCCAAGCCTTTGCGCTAAACAGCGACCAACTGCCTCCCCATTCTCATAGCTTTGTTTTTTACCCGTATAATACTTCTTAGCAATTTCTTTACTCCAATGGGAGTTTATTTTAGCCTTATGTAGGGCAACGTCCATCTGAAGTGCCGTAATCTCTCCCCCTGCTAAGATCCCCTTCATGAGGTTTTCTTCGGCCGCTGTAAGGTGGTTATATAATTCCTGTAGGGCCAATTGTAGCAGTTTTTGCTTATGTAACCCAAAGCTAAGGGTCTCCCTCTAAAGCCAGCTTTTAGAGCATCCCATACCATAGCGGTCCCTGTCGAACTGCGGTTTAGGGCCAAAAATTGTCCAATCCAGATCTTTATATATGTCACATATCCTTCATCTAACAGTAGTTTCCTATCAAATGAAAATGAACGAAATTTTTTCCACCCATACACAAATATAATTTCAATACCAGAGGTCCATGATCTGATGAGATCCGCGGAAACACCTGTATATTGGCCCCGAAAAGTAACTGATTTGATGAAAAAAAATAATCTAACCTTACTAATTTCTGATGTGGGTGTGATTAAATGTGTAACCCGGATCTGACCCCCTTAAAACCGCCCACACATCTACCAGGCCATGGTCTTTTAATAAGGCTTGAAGCGCCTTAAATACCTTGGGCTTCCTGCCCTTATATTGCTTACTATCATCCTGTAGGCCCTTTGGCTCCAGATGTATGTTCAAATCACCACACAGAATTAAAGGAGTGGGCCATGTTGCAAGCTCCATATTCAACCTTTCTATTACAGATGCATCGTCAATATTTGAGCCATATATAGAACAAATTGTATACTTTATACCACCCATTAAACATTCCACAATGGCCCATCTCCCATAATTATCCACCAATTTTTTCCCCGTACCTTGTATATGACTCTTAGCCAATATCGCGACCCCACGTGTAGTGGTGGACTGCTGTGTACTTGCTAGGACCGAAAAACCGAGTTCCCCCAACAGCTTTCTTTTCCCCCATGCAATGTGGGTCTCTTGTAGACAAATCAAGTCGGGATGAATAAACCGAAGTTCACTCATAACATTTTGCCGTTTATTATAGTTGTTTAGCCCACATACATTCAAGGAACAAATCCTAATCCCACTGCGTAGATACCTATTCCCCATCTAACTTTCTCATTTCTCTATGCTCTAAGACCGTAAACCAAAAACCACTGAGTTTCATACTTTGTTCCAATATGCTATCATGGATTATTTTTCCAAATGCCACCCCCCCACCCCCTTGAGCCCAACAACCCACCCCCTTGCCAGGCTTCAGCCGAAGCCCGGACCCCCCCCACCCTTTCCCAACCAAGAGGCTTGGAGACTCAAGTCTCTAAGATGGAACGAGCTTCTGCCCTCCCAGGACCCCTACTCCACCGACCTTAAAAAAAAAAAATTAAAAAAAAAAAAAACCCTGTAAAAAGAGAAAGAAAAAAAAAACTAAATACCCATGTTTGTCCCCAACACAGTCAACCACCACGTTAACAAAAGATTTTGACTAGCATTGTGACTCATTTTTTCCCTTTTTTTTTTTTTCTTCTCTCCCCCTTCCATTCCCTCTCCCATCCCCCCTTATTCTCTCCCATTTCCTTCCTCATTTTCCCTTTCTTTTCCTTTTTTTCCCCCCAAATTTAATTTCTCTCATATAGACTGCAGATATTCTTTAGCCACTAACTCAGCAGAAGAAAAAAAAATAAATCGCACGTGCTCATTATGAATAATCTTGAGCTTCGCGGGGTTAAGTAAGTAGGCTTGTGCGCCTTTGTCTCGAAACGGGGTAATGAGTTGGCGTAATTGCCATCTCCTCTCAACAGTTAGGGGCAATAATCAGGGCGCACAAAAATTCTACACCTTTCCCCTTCTTTTTCCGATTTGGTCGTGCCAGATCATATACTGCTTCTCTTGCCAAAAAATTATTGATTGAAATCAATATGGCCCTCGATCTAGAAGTGTTCTGATCAGATCTATTACGCTGTACAAACGGAAATCTATGTGCTCTCTGGATTTCTCGATCCCAGTCCCACTGAGTTAATCCGGGGAAAGCCTCAGAAGAGCTCCACCACAAATTTCCGCGCATCCTGCCCTTCTATTCCCTCCGGAATATCTAATACACGAAGATTGTTCCGCCGAAGGCGATTTTCTGAGTCCGTGATCTTCCAAAGAGTATCTTCTTTAGCACTCCGTAGAGTTTCTGTTGTCACCTTCTGAGTAGCAACCTCATCCTCCAAATTAGAGATGCGTGTCTCAGCCTCAGTAAATCTAACCGCAAACTCCGAGCATGATTTGGCCATCCTACGGACGGAATTTTGAAGTTTACAACAAGAGCCCTGTGTGCGCTGGCTCTCAGCGCGCGTCTCTTCCCTATGTGCCATAATGCTCATATATGACAGCAAGGGTAATATCTGCTGGTTTCTCCACATTATGTGGATCTGATTGTGCCCCATCAACAGCATCGTTAATCCCTGGTTCACCCATGTAGGAGTAGTCCCATTGAAACCGATCTTCGTTCTCAGTCATCTGAAAACCAGCACCAACCCCTGCCCCAAAATCATCCCTTTTCCGCACTGTTTTCGGGCTACTCTCCGGCGTCCCGGGCGAATCAGTCCCCAAGTCTGTAACATCATCCTTCTGTAGGCTGCTGGACCCTTTATGCGGAATACCAGGAATTTTTTTTTTTAGTCGTTTGTCCAACATGCCAAAATCAATTTCATCTCCAGAGGTATCAGAGGGATCAGACATTGAAAAGAAGGGACATTCACCAGAGTCACCATCTTTAGTAGGGTACTGGTCAGCTAAGCTTTTCTCCAGAGTCACCAAGTCAATGGTAGCCGAACCATTGCCCTCTTCTCCATCCCCTTCTAGATCAGTCCCTGTATTTGTAAAAGAACCCGGGGGTGCATCACCAGCTATATCCCCCTGAACGGGCAAAGAAACAACACAGGCTCCCTTGCCCAAAGAAACAGAAGCAGAAGGGGGTTGTTTTTTCAATTTCCCAGATAAAAACAGAGCGGGAACTACCTTCTTACCGGCACCATTCCCACGAGTACCGTCTTTTTTTTCAGCGTTTAGATCCTGCCTTTTCTTCTCTGCAGCTCGCCCTCCCTCGGCGTCAGCCGCATCCGGAGTGTTACGGGCTCTGCCGCGTCCAGGTTTCGGAGGCATCCTGACAGTGCTTACTGTTGACCCGGCGCCAATCTCTCCTTCCGGCCGTTTCCACAGCCCGCCCTCAAACACGGAAGTAAACGTCACGGACGTCAGCAGCCGCCAGAGAGCCACCCGAGAGATCACCGCTGCGGGACAAACACGCCAGAGCATATCCACCGGCACTGTCTCATTTACATTGCCTCACTCCTCACTCCATATTCCAGGTCCAAAGCAAAACGCATGGGTACAGGGATACAACAGCTACGACACGGTAAGTGAGGTAGGGTGGATACCCGGGAGCTCGAGCTCACACGACCGTATTCACGGTCGCCATCTTGCCTCGACGATTGTTCTTGAAGCTATTTCTGGAACAGTCTCATGTGCAGTCAAATGTTTGGAACTAGATGAATGCTTGAAGCCATCATCCCTACCAGTTTCCTCACTGTCCGAGCTTGCCCCTTGTGGTATAGATGTGTCTCCTTCAGTATTGCTAATGTTCTCTTCCTGCTTGGGAATACCTTCCCTAGTATTGTGTTGATTTCTGCCCCCAAGAACACCTTTACTTGCTCTCGTTCTGGTGACGATTTGTCCCAGTGTATTGAGAAACCGAGTTGGACCAGTGTCTGTATGACTTGCTGTATATGTTGTTTACAGAGATTGTAGGAGCTTGCTCTTACTAACCAGTCGTCCAGGTAAACATTAATTATTTGCCTTAGGTGGGCCGCTACCGCAGCTAGGCATTTTGTGAAGACTCTTGGTGCAGATTTCAATCCGAATGCTAGCACCCTGAATTGGTAGTGTGTTCGGTTGATCACAAATCTTAATAGACCCTTGTGTCTTCTGTTTATGGGAATGTGCAAGTATGCGTCCTTTAAGTCTATAGTTGCCATGTAGTCTCCTGTTTGTATCTGAGGTATTACCTCTTGCAAAGTTGTCATTTTGAATTTTTGAGTCTGTATGAAATTGTTTAGGAACCTTAGGTCTAGTATTGGTCGTAATCTTCAGTCTACCTTTGGAATGAGGAAGTACGTGGAGTAAACACCCTTGCTCCTTTCCTCGTGTGGTACTTGCTCTATTGCCTCCTTGTTCAGAAGTTCTTGTGCTTCTTTGAGCAATTGAGAGTTCTTTTGCTGAATGCATCTTGTTGCTTGGAGGTTGTTTTGCAAGCTCTATGCAGTAACCGTACCGTATTATGTTTAATATCCATTTGTCTGAGGTAATTTTCTTCCACTCTTGGAAGTATTTTAACCTGCCTCCTACTGGTGTAACATGTTGGAGGAATAGTTTGGTTATAGGACCATGATCTTGTTTTTGGTTTGTATCTTGTTGCCCCCTGTGCGTTGTTTGAGGGTGCGCAACCTTTGGAGTGAAGTCACTTGGAGGTGGTTTGCGGTCCCCCTCTGTGTTTGGCCTCTTCCTCGAGGGCTCCCTCGAAAGGATTGCATTCCATGTTGGTATTGCCAATTTTGTTGCTGTTGACCCGGTTGTTGTCCGTGGCTTACTCCTTGGTAGCCTTGTTGAAAAGTTTGGTGTGAGGTTGGTGGTTACCCATGCTTGTTGGTCTCCGTAAGGGTGTGCCTCTACGCATGCCTCTGAATTGTAGTGCTCCCATGGACCTTGCTGTGTGTCCTTTTTTAATTGGTTTAATTTCTCATCCACAGCCGTTCCGAATAGCCGTTAGTCATTGAACGGAGAGTTTAGTATGTTGTTCTGTACCTCTGGTTTCAAACCGGAGATCCGTAGCCAGGCGGGTCGTCTCTCAGTAACCCCGATCATCATCTGTCTGCTAGATGTTTCTGCAGCATCTAGGGCTGATTTTAAACATGTGTTCGCCATGTTTTTCACTTCTTCCACTAAGTGGTTTGCCCTTCTTTGGAACTGTTCTGGAAGGTGTTTTAGTAGCTCTCCTACCTCCTCCCAATGTTGATATGCAGATCTGCTGATTCATGCATTTGAATTTGCAATGCGCCACTGTATTGCAGCACTTCTTTCCACCTTTCTTCCCATGAGATCCATTCGTTTGCTCTCCTTGTCTGGTGGTGGGCCAACATTGGTGGGGACATTAGCTCTCTTCCGAGCCGTGAAAGTAATAATGGAGTCAGCTGGTACGGACCAGAGGAATGCTTGTTCTTTTTCTCCCCTCTTGGTGTGACTGCTTTGCATGTGGCAGGTTCTTTAAAGGCTTCCTTACCCTGGTCCAGTACACTTGGCAGCATGGGAAAGAATTGACTTCTTGTCTGTGTAGGCAGCAAGGTTTCTAGTAAAAAACATGATTGGGGCTTTTCCCAATGTCATCTGGTGGTGAAGGCCTTGATGGATATGTATCCACCTCTTCTTCTGGTGATTCGGCGTCGTGATCTTGCCACTGTAGTTCTTGAGCTTCCGAGGTCGCCGAACCCTCATAGGTTTGGTCCTCTTCCTCTCCTTTGGCTTCAAAATAGTATTCCAAGACCGGTTCTGGAGTTGTTGGCGGCTCTAGTTCCTCGACTTTGACGGTCGAAAATTTCGCCCGAATTTTGAATGGTTTCATTTTCTTGTTGAAATCTTTCTTGCGTTGCAAGATACTCGCCATTTCGGCTTAGAGCCTCTTTCATCTTGGCCGCTTGTGTTTCGGCATCAAGATTTTCTGCCTTTCTTTGAGCTAGACGACGCCGCTGTCGAAGCTTGTTTAACCCTCTTTCTTCGACGTCGAAGAGTCCTTTTCGTGACTAACTTGCGACGATTTTGTTTTTTCTAGGGTTTTCACCGTCTCGGAGTCCTTGTCTAAGGAACCGACGGACTGCTTACCTAGGACGTGCTTGCGGTCGTCGAATGTTGACACCGAGGCTCCTTTCGGGGACTTGGAGTCACTGTTTCGTGGGCCGCCTATCTTTTTTGGGGTCGATGGTTTTTACCTCCTTCAGGGTTTTCTTTTCGACCTCTACGACTGGGACGTACGTGTCCTCTTCGCCTTCAGGCCCTTCGGCGACATTCTCCTCTTCGCTAGAGAGGCCCAGGTCTCGAAGCGATGGTGGTGGGCCTTGACCCTGGATGCTGTAATTCGCTCTTCTCTGTCTCTTACCGTCAAAGTCGTTGGGGTGAAAGCAGAGCATGCGTTGCAGTCTTCGCTTCGGTGGTCCAGGGCAGGCAAAGGCTGCAGACCAGATGCTGATCCTTCTGTGCGTACTTGTGGTGACAATGGTCACAACTTGAATGGTGTCTTGTACACTACCGCACACAGGGAGCCAGCCCCCTGTATGCGTATTCTTCGTATGACATTGAAGTTTAGTCTTTTTCCTCTTCGCTGCGTCCCGGCTCCCAGACTCGAAGGCCGGTACGTCGAAGAACTTCTCCTGTTCTGTATACTTTGTTAATTTTCGTCGATTCTTCTCTAATCTTCAGGAGCTCCTTCCGTATTGATAGACCCAACGGCGGAAAAAAAGAAAGGAATCCGAAGATGACGACCAAAGGTGGGAGGTTCCGGAGGAAGCATGTCGACGTCACAGAGGTTCACCAAATGGTGTTATGTCGACGCCCACCAACAAAAAAAAAAAAGGGGGGGGGGGGGAGAAGAACTACTACAATTCCGGACCCAACCACTAGATGGCAGAATGCACAGCATGTGAATCCAGAAAAGATTCACGCTGCAAAACCATCTTTAAAGCCCAAGAGCTCTGCCCTGAGGAACCGCAAAACCACCCACCGGACCAAACTCTGCACCAGACGCCCATGGGCTGAATACAAGTTGTCCGCCGGTACTGCAAAGGTTCCCCAGCGATTCTGAGCAAGAGTCCATCATGGGTTAACCCCTGCCGGGCTCCATATAGACTAATGCAGCATCAGCACGACGACCCACCTAAAGGCGACCTGCTCCGGTAAGTCTTATCCGGCGTCCAACGACACCCCTGCACCCGAAGCCTCTTGTCCTTGGGGAGCTCGATGAACAGTGTCCCTATGTCCCAAAGCATCAGTACTTGCCTGGGGAGCTGTGGGCTTTCTTCACCCAGCCTCCTGGCCAGAACCTTCAGCCTTTTTCCAAAACAGATCTCCCCGCCCCTATGCCGCTGAAGGTGAAAGTTTTATGTAGCCTTGTGGGCAGCCCCGTGCTTGCCTCAACCCCCAGAGACTGGGCTACTGAACCGTGCTACTTACCTGTAAGCAGCATCTCTTCGATTACCCCCTTTCTCCATTGGATAACATTGGCGCCAGATTACGAATTTGAACTCTGCACCCAGCCACCCCAGTGCGGCTGGAGGTGCAGAGTTGTTACCTACTTGAACTTTGCCTGGTGTGGATTCTTTATCCTGAAAACCAAGACTAAGTCGTTCTGAAAAAGTGCCCTCTTTCTGCATGGTACCCCCACTGTTTGCTGAACGGCTGATGTACTTTGAGTGTGTCCTGGGTTCCTGCTATCAGGAACCCAGGGCCTATGTTCTTTCCCTAAAACTGCATTGTAGACCAAACCCAATTGGCACTCTCTGGCCACAGGTCAGCCCCTGGTAAACGGTACCCAGGGCACTGTGACCAGGGAAGGCCTCTAAGGGCTGCAGCACTTATTGTGCCACCCTTAGAGGTCCTGTACCTTCACACACACTGCCTTTGCAGGCTGCGTGTTTTGGTGCAAAACAAAGTGGAGTCGACATGGCACATATCCCTGTGCACCAGGCCTACAACCCACTGCCCTGGCATAGATTAGTCACCCCTCTAGCTGGGTGCCCTATACCAGTGGTGAGGGTACAGGTGCATGAGCCCTGTACCCCTACAGTATCTAAGTCCATTCTTAGACATTGTAAGTGCAGTGCTCCATTAAGAGTATATGGTGCTGGGAGTTTGTCATTATGAATTCCACAGTACCATAATGGCTACACTGAAAACTGAGAAGTTTGCCATCAGTGTGGGTTTAATGTGCTGAGAAGTTTGATACCAGTGTGGGATTTAATGAAAAATGCACACAGAGGGCATCTTAGAGATGCCCCCTGAAAAACGACCTAACACTAGTGTCCAGGCAGAGTGGCGGCTTTCAGCTGCCACCACCAGACATGCTTCTGGACCCCTAGGTCGAGAGCCTGCTGCTCTCGAGGGCCTGAAACAATGCCCCTACAGTGCCCAAGTCCATTCCTGGGCACTGTAAGTGCAGTGCTGCCATTAAGAGTATATGGTGCTGGGAGTTTGTCATTATGAACTCCACAGCACCATGATGGCTACACTGAAGACTGGGAAGTTTGGTATCAAACTTCTCAGCACATTAAACCCACACTGATGCCAGATGCCCTCTGAAATTTGACCAACTTCTAGTGACCTGACTGAGTGGCTGCTTAGGCACCAGACATGTTTCTGGACCCTGGGTCGAGAGCCTGCTGCTCTCGGGGGGCCTGAAACAATGCACATCCTGGGACGAGGTGCCAAGCCTCCTCCCCCAGGATGGGCAGGGTTCACGAAGGAGAAGCTTCAAAGGCATGCCGCCTTTGTGAGCCTCTCCAGACTATTTGCTGCTTTCAGCAACTTGTCCCCACTGGTTCTACCCCCCCCACTTGCCCATCTCTGCCAACTCGACCCCTCAGGTGGGGGAGGCGAGGTGAAGCACAACCTCGAGTCCCCGCCATCTTGAGGATGGGGGACCCAGCCAACCAGGGACAGGCTCCTGCCCCTCTCCCACTGGAGGGTCGCAGAATAGGGGTGTACCCACCCCAGGGAAGGGACCCATTGGTCCCTGCCCTTTACCTACCTGTAACGCCCCTACATTCAGTATTTAGGGGGCACCCTGAACCTTACTTCCTCAGATCCAGCCTACCAACAAGAAGAAAAGAGCCGTGCAGAGCTAACAAGAGGACGACGCCCACGGACTTGGCCCCAGCCCTACAGGCCTGTCTTCCCTTGAACCTGCTCCTGCGAAATCCCGGCGTGTCCAGCAGCCAGCAACCTTACAAACCCCGGAGGACCTGCCTGCCTTCACTTCCAAGACTGTTTCTCCTGTGAACACCGGTCGTGTTTAAACTGTAGCTTCTGGCTCCGGCCGGACACCGCAAATCCAGCCCACTCTGCACCCGGCCCGAGCTAGAGTGGAAAAACACCACGAGGAGGTCACCCCGGCGATCCTGACCCGAGATCCGGCGACTCCTGACCTGCCTCAAGCCTACAGACGACGCCTGCAGCCTCAATCCAGAAGCCCCCCTCTACCGCGACTCAAGCGGGTAAGAAAATCCGACCCTAAAAGGCACCCCTGCACCTGACGCCCCACGGCCTTGTGTGCCCAAACCAACAGTGCCGAACCAACCCAAGACATCCCAACTTACCCCTCGAAGTGGTGGTCGCACCCAGAAGGTCCTCGTCCCCGAGCCTGCAGTACTTCTTCAAACCGGAGGCTCTCCATAGAAAACAGGGCGTCCGACGTCGAAACAGCACTCTGCACCCGGCCGCCCCAGTGCCGCTGAGGGTGCACCTTTTGTGCCTACTTGTTTCCCCATTTGCCGTAACCTAAATCCTAGGAGCTTTGCTCCCACAACCCAGTGGCCTGCTTGCCAGCAGCCACCAACCGGAGACCCCCTATCCTCCAAAGGATAACATTTGGCCTCACTCTGCACCCGGCCGCCCTATTGCCGCTGAGGGTGCAACAGGGCATCACTCTCCCTGGGGGAACCCTTGTTCTAACCCCAGAACCTTAACTCCCACAGTCGTTTACTTACCTGCAAACCGATAACCTGTTTTTCCTCCATAGGATAACATTGACAATTTTTCTTCGAAAAAACGACGGAGTGTGGAGTTTTGAAAAATAAAGATTGTTTAAAAATTGCACAATTAACCAAAACGTGTTTTCTTACCTGTTTGCAGGACATGTCCCAGTGCTGAATCTAGGCATCCAGCATGGAGTAAGAAAAGGTAACATAAAAGTAACTTATCTGCAATTTGTTGAAACAGCCCATTCATTTCAATGTACTGCTCCAAAAAGTTTCTAAGTGTGGAGTTTTGAAATGTGAAAATATTCTTTAAAAATCGCGAACAACAAAAACACATTTACTCACCTGTTTCCAGGAAATGCCCCAGTGCTGAATCCAGGCATCCAGCAGAGTTAGAAAAGTAACGTAAAGTAACTTACCTGCAACTTACTGAAAAAGCCTATTCATTCCAATGTACTGCATTTGCTAAGTGTTGCATACTACTGCTCCCCTGTAAATCAAACAAAGTACAATTTCCATTGCATTTTCAAACTGTTCGACATTCAGTAACTTATTACTACAAAGTATTTTATGCTTACTTGTGCCAGGCTTGCTTGGTACTAAAATAAACAGTATATTTTTTATACAAAAACAATTGGCCTAGAGTTCAGTTCTTGAGTGTGTGAATTCATTTGCTGACTGAGTGTACATCAAATGCTTAACACTGTCCTCTGATACTGCTCGACCAAGCTACCAGTATTAGAGAGCAAGGTTCCAACTTTAACCTCTGGAGTCACCTGGACCCTATACACACTACACATACACATATAGCCAGTTTCTTAAAACCAGTGTCCAGCCCATGTTCTATAATGGCTTCCCTGCTTACCTGCACTGGCTGTAATGGAAGTTACCAGCAAAAGGACATATCTGCTCATGCAGGTATGCCCTCACATAATATTAAGTAACCCGTCTAAAACTGTAAGGCCCGATGTAAGGGTGACTCACATACTACATGCAGTGTTAGGGGACCCCGGCACACAGGGATGTGTCAGGTAGTGTTTTCACTTCTGTCTGCACAAAAGCATTCATCCTGCGATGGCAGCCCTGCATGAGTTTGGAGAGGGGTCCTTTAGGGTGGCACAATTCGTGGAGCAGCCCTTGGGGGACCTTTTTAGTACCTCAAGCCTTGTGTACCAGGGGTACCATTTACTAGGGACTTTTAGAGGGTGCTAAAGGTTTTGCCAATTGGGGGGAATAATTGTACAGTTTTGTAAAGATCTGGCACGGAAGACCTGGTTAGCAGGAACAGGGCGCACTTCCAGTCGAGATCACATCATGTACTAGGCAAAAAGTGGGAGTGACCATGTCAAAAAGGAGTACTTTCCTACAGGCCCCAAATAAATAGAAAAGGCTTCCCACAAGAGGGTCTAGTGGATCCTGTTACTATTGTGATGTAGAAGTATTTTTAATGGCCACCCAAAAAAAAAAAACTTTACCCATTAAAACATTTTTAATAGAGGTCAAACTCATTTTTTGTAAGCTTGCATTGTCTAACTACAGTTCAGGTTGCATTCATACTACACTTATGTAGAGAAGTGTTTCAGAGTACCCACAGCTTGGTAGGAACATTCTACGTGTATTAACTTCGTGATAATTCCTACAGTACAGAAGATCCAGTACCCACAGGTGATGAAGATAAGCAGGCAAAACAGGGCACTAGAGGAGAGAGAGATAAGGCGCATGACCTGCAGGAAAAGAGAATGAAAGTCGGAAAAAGGTGCTAGAGATACACAAGAGCCATTTCTGGAGACCAAACAGTCAGATCACTGACAGGGATGCCAACAATCCTCAAAACATTGTGTCGAATAAAATCAATAAAACCGCGACCTCAAGCGTGGTCTCTCTTCTTAGAATATTGCTGAAAATTTATCAGTAGTTGTTCACCTGGATGTCTGGCACCTGTAACCTGAGCAGAGTGCCGTGATATAAGGTTCTCCATTTCATGACAAAGTGGATAAAATGGCTTTCACACGGAAGTGCTTGTCCTCAGAAAATCGTGCACTCAAATTTTATATGAAAACCATAACATTAGCACAGTGAGGGAGAGGCCAATTCCTATAAATTGGAAAGATTTATGGCATCAGATTTAAAAGGTGAAATAAGCTAGAAACTTACCTTTGTCATTCTTTGATGTCCTGTTCTCTTTTGAGTCCTTAGATGAACTACAAAGGGTAAAAGTCACAGTAACTGACTACACATTAAATAGAGCATAACAAGTTATTTGACAAATTAAAATTCTGACTAGCTGTATTTAACCAAATAATTCTCTACTGGAATATCAAATTTGTTTTTCTCTAAGATGCCCAAAGATCTAGTTTGGCAACTATTCAGCAGAGAAGGCACTTTTCTTCAGATTTCAAGACTGGGCCTTGCTTACATGATTTTCTTAGAGCGTTCTCTTTACCATCACCACATTGTTTAAAGAAAAATAAACTTAATAAAAACATTTAAAATTTTTTTTTTTTTTTTTTTTAAAAAGGCACCAATGCAAAACTTCAACCAGGACACTGCACACACACGAAGTTCTTGAATTTTCCTAATGTAACTTAGGGTGCAGAGTAAAAGGCAGGTTCATATGGTAAATACCCGTTCTTGATGCTAACCCCTTAATGTAGAGTGATCTTATTGAATGCTGGTACTCTGTATCGTAAAGAACGGACATAGAAAAACAAACCTCTTTGCTTGACCTGAGACCCCAGTAGAGGTGGTCTTCTTCCCAGAATCCTTTTCTTTGTCTCCAGATTCTGCTTTCCTGGATGAACCTTCTCTTGCTTCTTTCTTTACCGAATCACCTTTTGCGCCAGCATCCTTCTTCTTGAGGTCTTTAAGGCTCTCCGCCACACCAGCATCCTTTTTTCCCCCCAGGCTCTCCTTCGCAGCCGCACCTGCTTCTTCTCTGGCCTTGCGTGCTTCGGAATCTGCAATTTTCACATTTTTACCTGTTTCTAGGAGGTCATCACCATCACAATCCAGTGTGATGGCATCTTCAGCCTGGATTGTGACAGATATGTTATCATCCTCTGCTTCAGTCACAGATTTGCTCGTTTCCATGTCTTCATGAGCTGCAGGCTCAGTGTCATCCACGCTTTCTTCTGAAGGAACAGGTTTAGATACTTCTTGTGTACCATCACCAGAACCTGCTATATCTAAGAGGATGTAACAGGAACAAACATGGCAAAACAATAATTTTAAACATTTCAAAGGCTTGCATATGACCTAGAAAATAAATGCAATTATCATGGATGGACGGTTAGAAAACCTCTAGATGCATATACATTCTAACAATCCTCATAACTAGGGTGACACTCCAAGGTAAATCATGCTTATGGTACTGCATGAAAAAACTGCTGCATATATTTGTCCATGTTTAAGATATCCAATTTATCAGAAGTTTTGCATCCACTGCAAGGTCAATTATATGACTGTTCCACTGCCAAAGTACACTTAAGTTACTTGAACGCATATTCTGTGTTTCATCTGCTTGAGAGCAAGGGGTAGTAAGTGTAGAACCGATGATTTTGCAAACCACTCTACTTAAGAGTTCAGATCCACCATCCATTGGCTGACACTGGCGTACGCAAAGATGCTTTTGATGGTCCATTCAGCTTGAGGGTAAGTTACTCTTACCTATGTAATAATCAACAGCAAACCGTTCACTCCAAGCAGCAGTATGAAGGAAGGTGAAAGAATGTCAGCTCCCCATCCAGTGGTGACAGTCTAGCTTCAATTGAGAGTCCCAAGCTTGTACTTGAAGAATACTTTTTTTGGCTCGTTCAAGAGGCGCTTCTATTAAATATATCCTCTACCATTCTGAAGCCGACATGAACGTTCAAATTGCTATAATTTCTTGAAGTGCTCCATGCTCAAGCCCATAGTTGAGCAGGATGAAGCTCCACGCTCTTCCCATTTACTCACACGATGCAGCATTTTCTTTCATGACAGCCTATGTTCTTTTCAGCTTAGCATTACTTGGCAAACGGTGTGATGTCAATACCTCAAAGCAGAATATTTGCATATGCTTTCTGAAAAGCCTATCCATTCTTGGTGGTCCATATGAGCCAACATTTGATGGAATGTCCCACAGAAGCATGCGTAATCATACTGTCCAACTGAAGTAGGATCCATTTTCTTCAATATCCCCAAAGAGGTTTCTCTATTCATTTTTCACTGTTCAAATGAGCCATGATAAATTCCCTTGCCTTGATCTTTGCTATCCTTTTGAGTCATGATCCAACACTGGTGTTAATTCATCAGTCATTCTGGTTTAGGCAACAAAGACGTGCCACAGATTCAGCCACAATGATGCTCAATTTGTTCAGCTGCAAGAATAAATTCCAACTGCACGCACGGATTCTTTTGCAGAGGATATTTAAAAAAAACATTTGAGATTCACATTCTGAAAAGTAATCTTTCCTGCATTTCCTGCTGTAGTACTTTCGCCTGATGCTGGACTAAGAATTCCTTTCTTCGGAACACTACGCTTAAGCGGCTGACCAAGACCAAAAATGACATTCGAAAGTTTACAGAATGCCTTGTACATTAAACCCTGTACAAATGAAACTTGGCAGGGGCAGACGAAATGTAAGGCAAATCCATGGGCAACAAACAAATCCACCCTTAGAAAAAAACAAATACACCAACTACGTAATCTACTCTTTTTACAATCTTTAATTTTTTTTCTTTTTTTTTTTAATGGAATATTTAAACTTCAAATCCAACTTACCGTTGTTTTCCTCCTCCTCCTCCTCCTCCTCATCATCATCAGCATCATCAGCTTCCTACCAAACAAAAAAAGTGTTAAGTTCAAAAAAACATTTACTAAAACTAATTAAGCATAGTGTTTGTAAAGCGGATACAGAACATTTCATGGAGATTACACTGCCTAGCCCACCAGAATGCAGCCCATTTCAGTTTCAAAACAATAGTCCTACTTGTGTAGATTTTCTGCATATTTAGAGAGTTTATGGAAGACCACCAGATTTCAATCTGTAAGTGAATTTCATTGCAAAGAATGTGTAGAACCATCATAAAGGAAGGCAAGAGTGATGACTTGGGCCTAATAAAGAAAGCAGTACAAGCTATTGACCAACAATATAAACAACTAAAGGCAGTCAGCCAACTGACCACCAGCTCACCCAAATTTAACAGTAGACCTCAACACAGTACCTTTGCAGAAAAGCTACCCAGGCCAAGTCACTCACGCACAGAAGTTTTAACCCACATAAATGAAGGAAGTTTAAGTGCAGCCTTACTCTTTGAAACCAAAAAAAGCATAAAGAATAATTCTACCTGCATCAAGGAACACAAAAAAAGCAGAGGGACTGAATCCTTGATACCAGCAACCACAAACTGTACCTAAACAGACATGAATTTGGTGGGGAGGGAGCAGATCTTACATATTTAAAGTTTCTAAACATTAAAAAAAATGAAAATCTAATACTTTCAAGGGGATGTGCTGCTCATTGTTGGTATTGGTCTAAGAAGGAAAAGTTACTTCTCTGTAACCCTTGTTGCAAACCATAGGTAACCTCTGAATCCATACATGAATAAATAGTATTATATCTCAGCATGTTTTAGATCCCTGGAATTGCATTTAATTATAAACATCTGTAGGATGCTTTTTTAATTTTAAAATGTAAAGCCAATTAGCAAACCAACACCAAACATGCTCTTGAAATGCGTGAAACTTCATTTTAGAACTCCTAAATTTGTAGAAAAATGTAGCCTCTAAAAGGCGGAGCACAAAAGTTAAAAACTACACTTATGGACTGCTTGGTAGCCAGCCCTCCCATCATGCAATGCAGGGTGAGGTAGTTCATTTTCCAGCTCACCAGAGAAGTATCTGAACACTCTTGCCTTTCCAATGGTGTTATTTCCTGCCACAGTCCAATAGCTCAAGAGGAGCAAAGGGGGCTTCAACCTCTTTAGATCCTAATGTGCCCAGGTCAGATTCCTGTTTGGGAACGTAAAACTGCTCTTTAATGCACTAGCATTCACAGCTGATGTTGAGGCTGTTCATTTAGAGTTGCTTACGAGCTTCCGAATTGGAACCCAGTGGTTCTTACTCAGCGAGGTTAATCTGAATTGATCTAGTGCTACAAGCCAACCTGTCAAACCTACAACGCAAAGAGGCTAGAGGCCAACATTCAATGGAAAGATGGGAACCTGGAAGAGCACAGTTGATGTTCCATCTACAGAAGAGTTCCTAACGGTGCCCCCAGGGTGGAGGAGGACTCAACTATCAAGAGGTCTAGGAAATCCATCTGTGCTATATAGTCATTATAGCCTGTGGATACTACCATTCCAACACCCTCCATCAATTGTGCTGAAGCATACCCATAATGAAGAGGCATGGCCTTGAGCACTATGGAAAACCAGAAGAAACAGCCAGTCTAGAGCAAGACCCTCAAACTGGTCCTACAGATCCAGATCTTACATAGCTTGCAGAATGGTCTCATCGGACACGAGGGAGTTCTCAACATTCCAGAGTATTCCATGTCGATGTGGTCTCTTCATGAGGGTACAAACAGGGAAGCTCGAAAATTTAACATTTAAGCTACTGCTGCTGTGTAAAATACCTATCTGATAGAGACTTCGTTATAGATTCCTTACCTTAGAATTACCCCCAGGAGTCAGACTGGATCTGGAGAATTCTCAGCAGTACCCCTGCGCATCGCTAGGTGGCGTCGGTCGACAGTGGTGCCGTCGGGGTATCTACTTAGACGCCACCCCTGCGCGCAGACGTCAGTTCTTTCTTTTTCCACGCCAGCCAGCGCAGATCCGAAGAGAGCGGTACCATTAGGCATTTTCTGACTAGTGATTTATCTACTTTTATCGACATCTTGTTCGAGTCGTTCGACTCCTGGTGCACATAGGGATGTCCCATTGTCGGACCGGCTTCAAGCCTTGTGACTCCTGTCACAGGTTGATGTCCGTCATGGACCCGCGCCTAGTGTGCCTTTGGTGCCTGAAGCGCGACCACGGCCCCAAGTCTTTGCGGGAGCGGTCTCCAAAGCTTCTGAAAGCCCGGCAGTCAGCTCCGCGCCGCTCGAGGTCCCGTACGAGAGGGAGGTCGTGGAGTCACCACCATCACTTCTCATCGAAGTCTTAGTCTTCGGGTAAGTTGAAGCACAACAAGAAGGCGAAGAAGCACAGTCGCTCTTCGCCTTCTCCCCGTCCGTCGCGGAAGGTAATCGTCCTTCGGCTCCGCCCGCGGAGTCTACTGGGACGGCTCCGACCTTCCCTCTCTGGGAGCCGGAGCATCCCCTGCCCAGCTTCGTGCATTTTACCAAGCTGTCCATTCCATCATTGGGCAGACCGACTCGGCCGGCGCGCCCTCAGGCCCCGCGGACTCCGCTGGAGGCTCTAGGCCTTCGATGCCGGCGGCTCCGGCCCCGGCGCCACAGGGCCCCCAGGGATCCAGGCCTGGACCCGGATCGGTAACAGTCGACCTCACGACACCTCCTCCGGCACCGATACCTCGGACGACGACGCTGCCACTTCCTGAGTGGCAGCAAGAGGAAGGTGAGGACGACTGGGGTCTGTTGACCCTTTGGAAGACCAGCTTGAGGAGCCGGACTGGTGAGAGGAGTTTGGTGAGGCCAGTGTAAGAAAGTGGCTCTGTATATACTGAACCAAAGTAAGGTTCAGTGTGCACAGGGTCCACAGTCCCAAGGGGTTTGGCAGAGGCTAAAGTTAGATATAACCTTACTCTCTAAAGTGGTAGCTTGGTCGAGCAGTAAGGCAGTATCAGAGGACAGTGTAAAGCATTTGTTGTACACCCTCAGTCAGCAAATGAAGCCACACACTCAAGAACTGAACTTTAGGCCAATGGTTTGTATATAAAAATATATGCTTGTTTTATTTTAGAACCAACAACAGGTATCAAAATATACTTTCTCGGAATTAGATGCTTTAGGTAAATACTTTCAATAGGCAATAGACTTTTGAATGCAATCGTTACAGTTGTTGCAATAGGCAACACAATTTTAAACACAATTATACATTGAGCTCAATGGGAATTTCTAGTTAAATGCAATAGATTACTTTTGGATTACTTTTTCTAACCACAGGACTGGATCCTAGATTCAGTCCTGGGACGCCTCCTGTAAACAGTTGAGTAAAAAACGTTTTGGTTACAGGTGTGATTTTTAAGGAATATTATTGTATTTTAAAAGTTGGCACTTAGAAACTTTTTCACATAGAATCACCAATGTTATCCTATGGTAGGAAATTCACTTAGCAGGTAAGTAGTGTTATTGTTACTTTTTCTTACTCAGTGTTGGATCCTGGATCCAGCACTGGTGCATCTCCTGTAAACAGTTGAAAGAATGTGTTTTTGCTATACAGGCGATTTTTAACGAATATTTGTAAGTTTGCAAAATCGACACTTAGAAACTTTTTCAGCAAAAACCAGGCAATGTTATCCTATGGAAGGAAATTCAAGTTACCGGTAAGTACAGTTGTGATTACTTTTTAGGGTCAGTGCTGGGCACCAAGATCCAGCACTGGGATCTCTCCTGATAACAGGTGAGTAAATTCGTTTTCGTAATTCGGCTGATTTTAGGTGAATATTTTAAAGTCTCAAAACTCGACACTTAGAAGAATTTCCAAGTGAAGCCAGCCAATGTTAGCCTATGGAAGGAAATTCAATTCGCCGGTAAGTTACTTTAACGTTACTTTTGTAATCCAGTGCTGGACTCCTAGATTCAGCACTGGGACATTTACTTAAACAGGTAAGTAATTACGTTTTTGTAATTTGTACGATTTTTAAAGAATATTCTTGTCTTTCAAAAGTTGAAACTTTTTCACAAAGAACCACCAATGTTATCCTATGGAAGGAAATTCAATTCACAGGTAAGTTACTTTTTAATTACTTTTGTTACTCAGTGCTGGACACCTAGGTTCGGCACTGGGACCTTTCCTGCAAACCGTTGAGAAAATTTGGTTAGGTTATTTGTGCGATTGTTAAGGAATATTCTTAGTTTTCAAAAGTCGACACTTAGAAACTTTTTGGAAGAAAAAGTGTCCATGTTATCCTATGAGGAAAAATGAGTTATCGGTTTTGAGGTAAGTAATCGGTCTTTTGAGTTAGGGTTCTGGGGTTAGACTCAGGGGTCTCCCAGGGTCAGTGATGCCCTGTTGCACCCTCAGAGGCACTAGGGCGGCCGGGTGCAGAGTGTTGAGGCCCAATGTTATCCTATGGAGGATAGGGGGACTCCGGTTGGTGGCGGCTGGCAAGCAGGCCACGGGGTTGTGGGAGCAAAGCTCCTAGGGTTAAGCTCAGGGCACGTTGGGGACCAAGTTAGCACCAAAGGGGCACCCTCAGCGGCACTAGGGCGGCCGGGTGCAGAGTGCTGTTTTGAGGTCGGGTGCCCTGTTGATTTCAATGGAGATGCTCCGGGACAAAGAAACACTGCAGGCTCTGGGACGAGGACCTTCCAGGAGCAACCACCACTTCGAGGGGTAAGTTGGGATGTAGAGGGTTGGTTGGGCACCGTTGGTTTGGGCACACAAGGCCGTGGGGCGTCGGGTGCAGGGGTGCCTTGGGATGTTGGATTTTCTTACCAGCTCTGGTCGCGGTAGGGGGGGGTCCTCTGGATTGAGGCTGCAGGCGTCGTCAGGAGGCTTGAGGCAGGTCAGGGGTCACCGGATCTCGGGTCAGGATCGCCGGGGGGACCTCCTCTGGGAATTTGCCCACTCGAGCTCGGGCCGGATTCGGCGGGTGCAGAGTGCGGGATTCGCGGTTCCTGGCTGGCACCAGAAGCTGCAGTTCAAACACGTCCGGTGTTCACGGGAGAAAGCTTGGAAAGTGAAGGCAGGCAGGTCCTCCGGGGTTTTTGAGGTTGCTGGCCGCTGGACACGCCGGGGTTTTGCAGGAGCAGGTTCGAGGGGAGACAGGCCTGTAGGGCTGGGGCCAAGTCAGTGGGCGTCGTCCTCTTGTTAGCTCTGCACGGCTTCTCGTCCTTCCTTTTCTGGTTGTTGCTGAATCTAAAGAAGGAAGGTTCAGGGTGCCCCATAATACTAGATTTAGGGGCGTTACAGGTAGGTAAAGGGCAGGGACCCATTGGTCCCTGCCCTCGGGTGGGTACACCCCCTATCCTGCCACTCTCCTGTGGGAGGGGGGGGCAGGAGCCTAGTCCTGATTGGGCAGGGCTCCCCATCTTCAAGATGGCGAGAGCCCGGAGATGTGCTTTACCTCGCCTCCCCCACCTGAGGGGTGGGGTTGGCAGAGGGTGGCACACCCCCTTTCCTCCCATGGTGTTTCCCGCCAGGATGTGGGGGAAGAACCGGTGGGGACCAGTTGCTGAGTACAGCAAGTGGTCTGGGGAAGCTCACAAAGGCGGAATGCCTTTGAAGCTTCCCCCTGCCCATCCTGGGGGAGGAGGCCTAGCACCTCGCCCAGGACGTGCATTGTTGCAGGCCTGGGAGAGCGGATGGCTCTCTACCCAGGGGTCCAGCAACATGTCTGCTGTGTGGCAGCCTAGGCAGCCCCTCAGACAAGACGTGGATTGTAGGTTAGGTTCAGGGGGCAACTCTAAGTTGCCCTCTGTTGTGCATTTTACAGTAAATTCCCACACTGGCATCAGTGTGGGTTTACTGTGCTGAGAAGTTTGATACCAAACTTCTCAGTCTTCAGTGCAGCCATCATGGGGCTGTGGAGTTCGTGCTGACGACCTCCCAGCACCATATACTCGGAATGGCAGCACTGCACACAGTGCCCAGGAATGGACCTGGGTACTACTGTAGGGGCACAGGGCTCACGCACCTGTACCCTCACCACTGGCATAGGGCACCCAGCTAGAGGGGGTGACTGAGGTATGCCAGGGCAGTGGGTTTGTGGGCATGGCACACAGAGATGTGTGCCATGTCGACTCTGTTTTGTTCTGCACCAAGACACTCAGCCTGCAAGGGCAGTGTGTGGGTGTCAGGGTACAGGGCCTCCAAGGGTGGCACAATAAGTGCTGCAGCCCTTAGAGGCCTTCTCTGGTCACAGTGCCCTGGGTACCATTTACCAGGGGCTTACCTGTGGCCAGAGGGGCCAATTGGGTTTAGGCTGTAATGCAGTTTTAGGGAAGGAACACAGGCCCTGGGTACCCGATTGGCAGGGACCCAGGGAACACCAAGGAAAAGTGCATCAGTTATCAGGCAAAAAGTGGGGGGGTTACTGCAACAGAAACCCACTTTCCTACAGCCAGTGGTCTGGATACCTCCCCAGACCTTGGTATGCTTTCTCCCCCTACCGTGGCCAAGGAGGAGGGAGCCTCCTACACCGTGGTGTTGCGTAGGGCGACTGAGGCCGTGGGCCTTGAGCTTCCTACGGTGGCAGTCAGGACTAATCTCTTAACTGAGGCGCTTCAACCGGCAGCGGCCTCTTCAGAGCCCCAGCTGCCGTTCAATGAGGCCCTCACAGACATCCTTCTGGGCACTTGGTACAAGCCCAGCACAGGGGCTCCTGTGGATAGGACTATTGCCCGACACCACCGCCCGGCCGACCCCTTTTTCCTCTTCCAACACCCCACCCCTGAAAGCTTGGTGGTCCAAGCCTCAACATCCAAAGCCGGGTTCCCTTCTGCTCCCCCAGATAGGGAATCCAGGAAGCTTGGGAAGATGTTTTCTTTCGCCAGCTTAGGACTGCAGTCTGTGTACACCGCATATCTCTTGGGCCGTTACACCCACTCTGTTTGGGATACGGTTGCGCAAGTGCTGCCACAGTACCTGGAGGAGGCCCGGGTCACAATCTCTTGTGCAGTCACAGAGGGGAGAGACGCTGCGAAGTTCGCCATCCGCTGTGGGCTGGACACCACGACTCGCTGGGTAGAACTATTTCCAAGTCAGTAGCCATATGGTGCTACGCCTGGCTGAGATCCACTAGCTTTTCTGGGGATGTCGAATCGACTTTTGGAAATGCCCTTTGATGGCCGTCGCCTGTTAGGCGACAAGGCGGACAGTGCGCTCAAATGGCCAGATCCTTGGGCCTCGCTGCCACCTCTCATCCTGTGCAGTCTGCCTTTCGCCCCCTTCTTGGCTATGGAAGGGGTGCCCCACCATGTTCCACAGGCCGGTGCAAGCTACCCAGCCTCTGTGCGGCAGGGGACGTGGGACCCACCGCCGCAGGTCTGGGGGCCAGCAGGCGGGCCAGTCCACCGGTGACACCTCTGCAGCAGCCTCATTCCTAGTCAAAACTTTCAGGGCCGCCAGTAGCCAGTGGTTGGCAGGAACCACCATCACCTCCCTCACTGGCACAACATCACGTCGTACAGGTGGGTTTTGCAGATAGTCCTAAGGGGCTACTCCCTCCCCTTCAAGACTACCCCTTCCTCCATACTACCAACACTCCATCGCATGTCGGAGGATCACTTGGCCCTCCTCAGTCAGGAAGTTACGGCTCTCTTGGCCAAGAGAGCTATCGAGCGAGTCCCTGTCCAAGAAGTAGGTTGTGGTGGTTATTCCCACTACTTCCTGGTGCCCAAGAAGGACAAATGCCTGCGTCCTATCTTGGATCTCAGGGATGTCAACCGCTTCCTCAGGAAGGAGAAGTTCAAAATGTTGTCGTTAGCTCAGGTCCCGTCTGCCCTCGACCATGGAGCCTGGATGGTAGCATTGGATTTGCAGGACGCATATCCCCGTCCTGCAAGCCCAATGGCGTTACCTACGGTTCACGGTAGGCCATGAGCATTTTCAGTTTACCGTGCTCCCCTTTGGCCTTACCAGCGCCCCTTGGGTGTTCACGAAAGTGATGGCTGTGGTCGCAGTTAATCTGCGCAGATCAGGGGTTCCAGTCTTCTCCCATCTCGACGACTGGCTGTTGAAGGCGGGCTCTCCCAAGGCTGCTGTCTCCCACCTCCAGACTATAGCGAACCTCCTGCATTCGCTGGGGTTCACTATCAACGTGCCGAAGTCGCACCAGATTCCCTCTTAGAAGCTCCTTTTCATCGGGGTAGTTCTGCATACAGCGCAGTTTCGGGCTTATCCTCCCGAGCAGCGAGTCTGGGATATTCTGGCTATGATACCGATGTTTCAGCCTCTATCCCGGGTTTCAGTGAAATGGACCTGGAGGCTGCTGGGCCTCATGGCCTCCTGCATCCTGCCGGTGGACCATGCCAGGTGGCATATGCGGGCTCTGCAGTGGGACTTGAAGTTCCAGTGGGCACAGCATCAGGGGAATCTTTCCAAACGTCCAGATGGCACTGCACAAAAACTGCAGTGGTGGCTAACGAACGAGGATTGGCTCAAGGGCAGATCCCTCTCCCTTCCCGAACCAGACTTCACAGTAGTGAAAGATGCATCTCTTCTGGGATGGGGCGGTGTAAGTAAGTGGCTCTGTATATACTGAACCAAAGTAAGGTTCAGTGTGCACAGAGTCCACAGTCCCCAGAGGTTTGGCAGAGGCTAAAGTTAGATATAACCTTACTCTCTAGTGGTAGCTTGGTCGAGCAGTAAGGCAGTATCAGAGGACAGTGTAAAGCATTTGTTGTACACACTCAGTCAGCAAATGAAGCCACACACAAGAACTGAACTCTAGGCCAATGGTTTGTATATAAAAATATATGGTTGTTTTATTTTTAGAATAGGTATCAAAATACTTTCTCAGAATCAAATGCTGTAGTTGTATACTTTCAATAAGCAATAGACTTTTAGATGCAGTAGTTACAGTTGTTCCAATAGGCAACACAATTCAAACACAATTATAACATTGAGCTCAATGGGGAATTTTAAGTAAATGCAATATCAATTACTTTACGTATGATTCTTACTCAGGGCTGGATCCTTGATTCAGCCCTGGTGCATTTCCTGTAAACAGTTGAAAAATCATTTTTGTTACACAGGCCATTTTTAAGGAATATTTGTAGGTTTCAAAAATCGACACTTAGAAGAATTTCTGGAGAAAACCAGGCAATGTTATCCTATGGAGGAAAATCAAGTTATCGGTAAGTACAGTTGTATTTGCTTTTCAGGGTCAGTGCTGGGCACCAAGATCCAGCACTGGGATCTCTCCTGATTACAGGTGAGTAATTTCGTTTTCGTTGATCGGACGATTTTTAGTGAATATTTCAAAGTTTCAAAACTCGACACTTAGAAGAAATTTCAGTGTAAACCAGTCAATGTTACCCTATGGAGAAAATGCAGGTTATCGGTTTTCAGGTAAGTACTCGACTGGCAGAGTTAAGGTTCTGGGCATAGACTCAGGGGTCCCTCAGGGTCAGGTAGGTACAGTTGGTACACCCTCAGCGGCACAGGGGCGGCCGGGTGCAGAGTGAGTTAGGCCCAATGTTAGCCTATGGCGGGCAGGGGGCCTTTGGTTGGTGGCTGCTGGCAAGCAAGCCACGCAGCTGTGGGACCTGGGCTCCTGGTCACTTACCCAGGGCAAGTGGGTAAGTAGAGTAGGATAGGTGTTGCGCTCCCAGGGGCACTCGGGCGGCTGGTTGCAGGGTGCTTTTGAGCCGTCGGGCGCTCAATGGATTTCAATGGAGAAGCTGGAAACTGAACAAAGGCTGCAAGCTCAGGCATGGAGATTCTTCAGGTGCGACCACCACTTCGAGGGGTAAGTTGGGTAGTTGGAGGATAGGTAGGCACCCCGGAGTTGGGCACAGGAGGCCGCAGGGCGCAGAGTGCAGGGGTGTCTTTTTGCGTCGGGAAATATTACCCTCTGCTGGTTGCGGTTGAGGGGCCCAGGTTCTGAGGCTGCAGGCATTGTCCGGATCGTCGAGGAGGGTCCTTGGGTGCTGGATTCTTGGTCACAGTCGCCGGGGGGACGTCCTCGTGGTCTTTGTCCACCTCAGGCACAGGCCGGGCTCGGCGGGTGCAGAGTGTGCTGGAGTCGCAGTTCCTGGCTGGCACTAGGGGTTTGTTACTTGCTTTTGAGCAGTACCACTGCTCGTGGGAGTCCCAGTTCTTTTAGAGTCACAAGGCAGTCAGGTCCTCCAGGGTTTTTGAGGTTGCTGACGCCGGGGTTTAGCAGGAGCAGGTTCGAGGGTCGACAGGCCTGTAGGGCTGGGGCCAAGTCAGTTGGTGTCGTCCTCTTGTGAGCAGCTGCACGGCAGGTCTTCTTTCTTCTTGTTCTTCTTGCTTGTTTCGGATTCGGGATCTGAGGAAGGAAGGTTCAGGGTGCCCCTAAATACTAGATTTAGGGGCGTTACAGGTAGGAAAAGGGCAGGGACCAATGGGTCCCTTCCCTGGGGTGGGTACACCCCCTATCCTGCCACTCTCCAGTGGGAGGGAGCAGGAGCCTAGTCCTGATTGGGTAGGGCTCCCCATCTTCAAGATGGCGAGAGCCCGGAGATGTGCTTCACCTCGCCTCCCCCACCTGAGGGGTGGGGTTGGCAGAGGCTGGCACACCCCCTTTCTTCCCTTGGTGTTTCCCGCCAGTCTTCCCGCCAGAGTGGGGGCCAGAACCAGTGGGGACCAGTTGCTGAGTACAGCAAGTGGTCTGGGGAAGCTCACAAAGGCGGAATGCCTTTGAAGCTTCCCCCTGCCCATCCTGGGGGAGGAGGCCTAGCACCTCGCCCAGGACGTGCGTTGTTGCAGGCCCGGGAGAGCAGATGGCTCTCTACCCAGGGGTCCAGCAACATGTCTGCTGGGTGGCAGCCTAGGCAGCCTCAGACAGGACGTGGATTGTGGGTTAGCTTCAGGGGGGCAACTCTAAGTTGCCCTCTGTCGTGCATCTTACATTAAATCCCACACTGGCATCAGTGTGGGTTTAATGTGCTGAGAAGTTTGATACCAAACTTCAGTCTTCAGTGTAGCCATCATGGTGCTGTGGAGTTCGTGCTGACGACCTCCCAGCACCATATACTCGGAATGGCAGCACTGCACTTACAGTGCCAAGGAATGGACCTGGGTACTGTAGGGGCACAGGGCTCATGCACCTGTACCCTCACCACTGGCATAGGGCACCCAGCTAGAGGGGTGACTGAGGTATGCCAGGGCAGTGTGTTTGTGGGCATGGCACACAGGGATGTGTACCATATCGACTAGTGCACCAAGACACTCAGCCTGCAAGGGCAGTGTGTGTGTGTCAGGGTACAGGGCCTCTAAGGGTGGCACAGTAAGTGCTGCAGCCCTTCGAGGCCTTCTCTGGTCACAATGCCCTGGGTACCTAGGGTACCATTTACCAGGGGCTGACATGTGGCCAGTGGTGCCAATTGGGTTTAGGCTGTAATGCAGTTTTAGGGAAGGAACACAGGCCCTGGGCACCTGATTGGCAGGAGCCCAGGGCACACTCAGTCAAGGTACATCAGCAATTCAGCAAAAAGTGGGGGCATACCATGCAAGAAAGATGGCACTCTCACAGGCGGCCGCATGGGAGAGGCGGAGATCAGAGGCCTCTGGTCTCCGGGCTCCACATCAACCTTCTGGAGCTCCGGGCGATTAGTCTTGCACTGAAAGCATTCCTTCCTTCTGTCAAAGGGAGAGTGGTGCAGATGTTCACAGACAACACCACCGCCATGTGGTACTGCAACAAACAGGGCGGGGTGGGGTCGTGGACCCTATGTCAAGAGGCTCTTCGCCTCTGGACATGGCTGGAACAGGGCATGTCCTGGTTGTTCAACACCTGGCAGGTTCCCTGAATGCCCGGGCGGACGAACTCAAACGCCGGTGCATGAGCTTCACTCGGAGGTTGTGCAAGGTCTTTTTCAGCAGTGGGGAGAGCCTTGGTCAGATCTGTTCACCACCAAAAAACACGCAATGTCAGCAGTTCTGCGCGTTGGAATTTCCAAAGCGGCACTCGCTCGGCGACGCTTTGTCGCAAGTTGAATTGCGGTCTTCTAAACGCCTTTCCGCCCATACCACTCCTGCCCAGAGTGCTGAAGATCAAGAGCTACTGGGCCCCAAGTCATTCTTGTGGCTCCGAATTGGGCACGGAGAGTCTGTATCCTGAACTCTTGAACATGGCAATCGATCCTCCGATCAGACTACCTCTTCGGGAGGATCTTCTGTCGCAGCAACAGGGGACGGTCCTCCACCCGAACCTGCCCAGCCTTCGCCTCCTTGCGTGGAGATTGAGCCGCGACAGTTGACAGCTTTTGACCTTCCTCCCGAAGTCTTATGTCAACTTGGCAGCCAGCCATCCCTCCACTAAAACTGTATACGCCTGTAGATGGAACAAATTTGTGGCATGGTGCAGAGCAAAGGCTGTGGATCCCCTCTCTGCCCCTCTTTGAGGTTCTCCTCTTCATCCTTTCTTTGGCCCAGCAGGGCTCTACTCTGGGCACTCTTAAAGAGCATCTTTCAGCCATTTCGGCCTTTCTTCGCCTTCCTGGTCAGCCTTCTCTTTTCAAGTCCTATTGTAAATAGATTTCTTAAGGGCATTACTCACCTATTTCCTCCGCTCCCTTTCGTAATTACCCAGTGGGACTTGAATCTGGTCTTAACTTACCTTATGTGTGCTCCTTTCGAGCCACTACATAATTGTCCTCTCAGACTCTTCACCTTAAAGACTGCTTTTCTGGTTACCATCACCTCTGCTCGCAGGGTGAGTGAGCTACAGGCTCTTTCTTCTAAATCTCCTTTCCTTGCTTTCATCCGGACAAGGTTGTCCTTCGAACGTATAGTTTACCTGTCGGTGTAGTTTTGCAACTTGAAGACTTTCTGGATTCACTAAGCTGTGCATTATTCCGCCATCTACTGGTTGGGTCCGGAATGGTAGTATTACTTTTTTTCTTTTTTCATGGCCCAGGTGGGCGTCGACATACCACTATTTGGTGCCTCTTCGTGACGTCGACGCGCTTCCTCCGGAAGCTCCCACCTTTGGTCACCATTTTCAGATTCTTTTTTTTTTCTTTTTTCTATTGTTTCCTGTCCTTTAATAGTCTTCCTCCGGTCTCATCTTTCTGGCGGAGGAGTCTTCAAGCTGCAAAACTACACCGACGGGTAAGAAACTATACGTTTTGCAGCGTGTATCTTTCTGGATTCACTACGCTGTGCATAGACACTGTAGCGGTTTGCTAGGTTTGTGGTGGCTGGGTGGAAGATGAGCGTTGGTTACTGAATGTGTGTTGTAAGACCTTCTGTCCCACTTGTGCTTCCTTGTTCATCTGAATATCTACTGGCAAAAGACACAGAATTGCTTTGTTTTCCTGCATTCTTTTGTTCTTTCTATATAGTGCATTACTGCCCTTCTGGCATCCAGTGTGTGTAACGCCTTTTCTGTGCTTGGTTTTTGGAAAAAACTTGGTATTTGTATGGTCTGGTTTATGTGGAACCTCGACACCACCTTTGGCATGAAATGTGTGTCAGTCCTCATTACGATCCGGTCATTGTGTATTTGTAGGTAGGGCTCTTGCAGTGTTAGCGCTTGCAGTTAGCTTACTCTTCGTAGTGATGTGATAGCCACTAGGAAGGCTGTCTTTAGCGTGAGCATATGCAGTGTTGCTTTATGAATAGGCTCAAATGGTGTCCTCATCAATTGAGTCAGCACTACATCGAGGTTCCATGCTGGAGGTGGCATTCTGTTTGGCGGTGCGATCCTTTTTGCCCCTTCTAGAAACCTCTACTACTTGGGAAGTAAAGACATTTTTCCCGGTTTCTCCTCTTGTGTAAGCCACTATTGCCACTAAGTGCACTCTTAGTGATGTGTAGCTTAGTTTATTTTTTAGTAGATGTGTCAAGTACTTCAGTACTGTTGATTCCTTGGAAATCCTTTGTAGTTTCTCCTTAATGCACCATTCGGAGAATCTTTTCCACTTTGCTACGTAGCACTTCCTTGTGGTAGGCCTCGTTGCCTCTTAGCACCGCCATTGTGCTTGCTGGTAGTTTGAGGTGTGCAAACTAAGTCTTCAGGAGCCATGCTGCTAGGCTGAGGCTCTCTGGGTGTAGCACCCTTCAGTTTTGCATCGTTAACAGGTCCTTTCTTGTGGGGAACCTGTCTGCAGGTGCTTGTGCCATCTACATTATCTGTGAGAACCAGGTTTGTCTGGCCCACTGAGGTGCTATCAGTATTAGCGTCATGTTGCTGATTCTGCATTTGTTTAGTACCCTGTGTAGCAGTGGTATCGGTGGAAAAGCGTAGGCAAATGTCCCCGACCAGCTTATCCACAGCACATTCCCTAGGGACCGTTTGCACGGTTGTCTGGATGCGAAGTTTTGGCATTTTGCATTTTGGTGTGTTGCAAATAGGTCTATTTGCGGGGTTCCCCATTTGTCGAATATCTTCTGGATTTCTTGTGGACTGATTTCCCATTCGTGGGATGCGGACGTCAGTCTGCTGAGCCTGTCTGATTCCACATTGTCCTTTCCTGGTAGATGTATTGCTAGCAAGTCTATTTGCCTTGGAATTGCCCATCTCCATATCTCCTGTGCTAGCACCGATAGTGTCACCGATTGCGTTCCCCCTTGTTTGTTGATGTAGAACATGGTGGTTGTATGGTCCGTTTGGATTAGTACCCTGTGTCCGTACAGTTGTTTCTGAAAAGCTTAAGGCTAGGAACACTGTCTTCAGCTCTAGGTAGTTGATGTGCTTTATCGCATCCTGTTGTGACCACAATCCCCTTACCTTGAGGGTGTTTGTGTGCTCCCCACCCCAGCTGGGAGGCATCTGTTGTGATGGTCACTGTAGGAGTTGGTTGTGTGAATGGTTTCCCTTGTGTTATGTTCTTCTTGTTCCACCACGCTATTTCTTGATGTACTGCTTGCGTGACAACCACTAGATCTTCCAAACTCCCTGTTGCCTGTGACCATTGTTGTTGGATCCATTGTTGGAATGGTCTCATGTGGAGGCGGATATTTGGGACCAAATGTATGCATGACGCCATCATTCCCATCAGTTTACCCACTGTCCTCACTGTCAGAGCTTGCCCCTTGTGGTAAAGACGTGTCTCCTTCAAAATTGCCAATGTTCTTTTCGTGCTCGGAAACACCTTGCCCTGTATGGTGTTGATCTCCGCCCCTAAGAATATCTTCACCTGTTCTGGTTCTATTGATGATTTTCCCCAATGGATTGAAAACCCTAGTTGGACTAGTGTTTGTATGACCTCTTGCATGTGCCGCTTGCACTGGTTGTATGAGCTTGCTTTTACCAGCCAGTCGTCGAGGTATGGGTATACGTGTATTCCTTGCCTCCCGAAGTGTACTGCTACTGCTGCAAGGCATTTTGTGAAAACCCTTGGTGCGGATTGGAGTCCGAATGCCAGCACTGAACTGGTAGGGAGTCTTGTTGATCATAAATCTTAGTACATGTTTGTTGTTGATGGGGGTGTGTAAGTAAGCGTCTTTTGAGTCGATAGTTGCCATGTAATCCCATTCCTGTATCAGGGGTATTACTTCTTGAAGAGTTGTCATTTTGAATCTTTGAGTTTTTATGAACTTGTTTAAGAACCTTAGATCCAGAATTGGTCATAAGGTTTCGTCCACCTTTGGTATGAGGAAGTAGGTGGAGTAAACCCCCTTGTTCCGCTCCTTGTATGGTACTATTTCTATGGCCCTTTTGTTTAGAAGTTCCTGTACTTCTTGTAGCAAATGAGAACGCTCCTTTGCTGAGTGCACTCTGCTGTTCGGTCTCTTGTTTGGAGGTTGTTTTTCTAGCTCTGTACAGTAACCGTATTGTATGAGGTTTAATATCCATTTGTCTGTGATCTTCCTCCACTCCTGGAAGAAGTGTTTTATCCTGCCTCCTACTGGTGTTATATGCTGGAGGAACTGTTCGTTTTGAATTAGTTTGTTCTTGTCTTATCCTTTTCTGCACCCCTAGAGATGTTGACTGGGGGTGCGTTGGTCTTACAGAGAAGTCACTTGGATGTGGGTTGTTGACCCCCTCTGTCAGTTTCCTCTTCCTCGTGTGTGCCCTTGAAAGGATTGTCCTCGGGGCTGGTACTGCCAGTTCTGCTGCTGCTGTCGGCCCTGGTTACCTCCTGGATAACCCTGTTGGAAGGTTTGGTATGGTGCCACAGGTTGGTGGCTCCCCCTACCCGCTTGTCTACTTGAAGGTGTTCCTCTTCTCATTCCTCTGAACTGTAGTGCCCCCATGGACCTCGCTGTCTCATTGTCCTTCTTGAGCCGATTGAGTTTCTCAACTGGAGCCCCAAAAAGCTGTTCCCCGTTGAACGTTGTGTTAAGGATGTTGTTTAGCACTTCTGTCTTGAAGCCTGAAATTCTTAGCCAGGCATGCCTTCTCTCTGTTACCCCAAGCATCATCTGCCTGCTGGATGTCTGCTGCATCCAGGGCTGACTTTAGACATGTATTAACCATGTTTTCCTTCCTCTACCAGGTGGCTCGCCCTCCTTTGGTATTGCTCTGGCAGTTGTTTTAGGAGTTCGCCCACTTTCTCCCAATGCTGGTTTGCGTGCCTGTTGATGAGCGCATTAGAATTGGCGATGAGCCATTGTATCGCCGCACTCCTTTCCAGTTTCCTCCCCATTAGGTCCATTCTCCTGCTCTCCTTGTCTGGAGGCGGTCCTGTATTCGTGGGTATATTGGCCCTTTTCCTAGCCGTGGATGTTATGATTTAATCCGCTGGTAGTGATCCCCTAATATACATAGGGTCCTTAGAGTTACTGCTTTACACATAGCAGGCTCCTTGAAGGCCTCCTTCCCCTGGTCCAGCACACTGGGTAGGAACTGGCTTCTTGTCTGGGATGGTAACAAGGTCTCCAACAGGAAGCAAGATTGAGGTTTCTCCTCCTCTAGCTGCACTCCATACGTGTCTGCAGCCTTCTTTATGAATTGGTTATAGATGCCTATGTCGTTCGGCGGCGAAGGCCTCGAAGGATAGGATTCTAATCCCTCTTCCGGGGATTCGGCGTCGAGATCCTGCCACTGCAAGTCTTGCGCCTCTGAGGATGTCGAGCCTTGGTAAGTTGGTTAGTCTTCCTCACCTTCGGCATCGCCGTAATATAGGTCTTCATCCTCCTGCTCCTCGACTGGTTCTGGTGTCGTTGGTGGTTGTAGGTCCGACGCACCTTTGTGCTTCGGCTGTGGGTTTCGGTGGAATAGTGAACTCCCTCATCTGCTCATCGAAGTCCCTCTTGCGCTGCAAGATACTCGCCATTTCAGCCTCGAGCCTTTTCCTTTTCTTCTTCATCTCGGGCGCGTGTTCGCCGTCGAGTGTCGGCCTTTCTCTTCGCGGTTGTGGACGTCGAAGTTGTAGCCACTTTAAACCCTTCATTTTTCGACGAAGAGTCCCTTTCGTGACCGCTCTTCGACGCCTTTGCCTTATCTTGGGTTTTCGCCGTCTGGGAGTCCTTGTCAAAGGAACCGACGGGCTGTTTGTCCTTGGATGCAGTTGCGGTCGTCGAGTGTTGCGACGGCAATGCTCCTTTGGAGGACTTGGACTCACTCTTTCGAGTATCAGTGGAGTGCCTGGAGTTTGACGACTGTTACCTCCTTTGGCGTTTCCCACCCCCCCCCCCCGACCTAGACGACTGTGGCGTCCTCCGGTCCTTCAGCGATGTCCTCTTCTCCATTAGAGAGGCCCAAATCTCAGAGCGATGGAGGTGTCCCCTGCATGCTGTAGTTTGCCCTTCTTTGCCTCTCTTACTCTGAGGGTCTTCGGTGTGAATGCCGCGCAGGTGTTGCAGTCCTCGCTTCGATGGTCGAGTGGCAGGCAGAGATTGCAAACTGGGTGTTGGTCCTTCTGCGCGTATTTGTGGTGGCAGTTGGCGCAGAATTTAAAGGGTGTTTTGTCCATCACCGCGCCCAGGGAGCCCCGTGTGCGCATTCTTCGTAGAACGTCGAAGTTCCCAATGTTTTCCTCCTCGGTCGTCGTCCCCGTTACCTGACTCGTAGTCCGGTATGTTGTAAGGTGATTTGTCGTTTTCCTGCTGTTTTCCGTGGATACTTCTCCCCAAAGTTCTGGAGCTCCTTCACTGACGATCCAGACCCAACGGCGGAAAAAAAGAATCTAAGATGGCGACCAAAGGTGGGAGCTTCCGGAGGAAGGGCATCGACGTCACGAAGAGGCACCAAATGGTGGTATGTCGACGCCCACCTGGGCCACAAAAAAAAAAACAAAAAGAGAAATGCGACAATTCTGGACCCAACCACTAGATGGCGGAATAATGCACAGCATAGTGAATCCAGAAAGATTCACGCTGCAAAACTAGACCTTTTCTTCCCAAAGTGGTTACCACTTTCCACATAGGACAGACCATCACTTTGCCCACCTTCTTCCAGCCCCCACATCCTTCCAAGGAGGAGGAAAGACTCCACCGTCTGGATCCAAAACGTGCATTATCCTTTTATTTGGATCGCACAAAACAATTCCAGGTGGACGATCAACTCTTTGTTGGCTTTGTGGGCGCCAAGAAAGGTCGGGCTGTGCAAAAACGGACCATCTCTCTATGGGTCGTCCTTTGCATTAAGATCTGCTACTCCTTGGCGAAAATGGAACCTCCAGTAGGACTGCGCGTCCATTCTACCAGGACGACGGCAGCCACTACTGCTTTGGGACGTGGAGTTCCCCTCATAGATATCTGCCAGGCAGCCACGTGGGTCTCACTGCACATGTTCACTAAACATTATTGCCTGGATAGTCTAGTCCGGAGAGACGGCTTCTCTGGCCGTTCAGTTCTCCAGGACTTTCTAGTGTGAACTTAGTTCGCAGACCCACCTCCGGGGTTGGTATTGCTGGGATATCTATTCTAAGGTAAGGAATCTATAACAAAGTCTCAGATGAAAGAGTTACTTACCTTTGGTAACGATATATCTGTAAGAGACATTAGTTATAGATTCCTTACTGCTCCACCCATCCTGCCCGTTCTGCGAACTGACTTCTAGAGTATGGCGTGGAATGTCTTACAAAGAACGGACATCAGCGCGCAGGGGCGGCGTCTAAGTAGATACTGCTACGTCATCCCAGCGATCACGATGCAGACGACGAACGCTGAGTCGACCGACACCACCCATTGACGCGCAGGGGTACTGCAGAGAAAAAAAATTCTCTGGATCCAGTCCGACGCCTGGAGGTAATTCTAAAGTAAGGAATCTATAATATAGGTCTCAAAGATATATCGTTACCGAAGGTAAGGAACTTGTTCATCATCTACGCTCTTCTAAAGCTGCAAGCGAGACCTAATGATAGCTCTTGTCCCATGCCTTGGAACTCACGATGCATATGTTCCTAAACCCTGCCTCTATACTATTGCTGTAATATAGGAGCCAAAAGAGAATTTGTAACTACAAGTCTATACTATTGACCCCTATCAGGAGAAAGTACAGACCTCCTGAATCTGGTCTTCTCTTAAGAGAAATAACTTGCAGATTCCTTGGTATCAGCAGCCCGGAAGTACAGCAAAGCCTCTGGATCTACACCAGATCGACCAAAAAGTAGTAGTATGAATGCTGTTGGAAAAAAAGTGAGTACAAATTCAACCACAAAATTGAAAATAGCAAGCTCCACTATGCTGTCCGGATAGTACAATACAAAATTATGAAGCTCTATGGTTCACCAAAAATGAACACCAGAAGTGTGGGCCCTAGCGTTGCACCAGTGCGTCTTGCTAGATATCTTGTGAACTTGTACACTCCACTTTGTGACACCACTGCTTAAAAGCCACAACTATTAAACATCTAAATAACAATTTAAGCGTAGCGTATACTTTGTAAATCTATTTTCAGCCAAAATGCAATACATCAAAAAGTCCAGAAACATATCCAATATGATCCAATTCAACAATTCTGAAATTGGGGGGAGTTGTTGACTTATTGCAGCCAAGTATGCAACATACAGGAACACTAAACTGAGAATTAAATCCAACCACTGTTAATAAATGCATTCACAGAATTTTTGCGAGAGTCCCAAAAAACCTGCATTATGAAAACAAAAGTGTCTTGTTGGAAAAGAATAGCATATTACACAGGCAGTGGCCGAAAAAGAATAATTTTTTTTTTTTTTTTTTTAAATGACCCACTTGGATCCATGCTTGGATTTCAGTAGTTGTAAAGACCATGTGCGGATGTATGCTACAAACAAGTCAAATGTCATCTCCTTTCATATTTACTACGATTTCTATTTTCACTGTAGTTTTTACTTCGATTATGAAAATCAAGTGTAGAAAGACCAAATTTCTACTAAGCACCATTGCATATCTATTTTCTGATGCAGTAAGTCAGGCAAGGAACCAGCCTTCTGAAGCACACTCTTGCTGGACAGAGCAAAGCAGCTTTGGACACAGACGGACAAAGCTGATGCAAGTATAGAGCTCCTGTACAATACGGTTGTTGCAGATTTAAGACCTTTCCTAATGGGATTGAAGCTGAAAGGGGGAGAGGGTATTCAGTGAGTGCTAGAGGAGTACACAAGAATATAAAAGTTGGTGCTGTAGTCTAGTGTCAAGTGTGTTTGTTGTTCTGTGGAGGAGGAGGGGGGGGAGGGGTGGAGAATTTAAAAGATGCAAGAGAACGGAAGCATATCCCCTTAGGATACCATTGCCAAACTGCCAATTCAGTAGAAAACCATGCTCCTTAAAAACGTTGGGGTAGGAGTGGTGTACACTCAGCCCTGGAAAGTGTTAGCATTTTCTGGTTTTCTTTGTACACCAGATTACTAACTGCTGAATTTGCCTTCCTAGAAATCCTACTGATTTACTGTAATTACATTTCTAACCCCAGCCACCTTTCAGTGAATCAGTCTGCTCTTGCGATCAAGAAACAAGAGTCAAAAGGTAGAAAGTCTAACATTTACCAAAAGATTTGTAGTACGAAACACTTCTAGATTCAAATGTTCCTATGGAGTGTGCCTTCGATTTAGATACCAGAGATTTCCCTACCAAGGAATAACTGTTGGAGGTTTGGGCTCCTAAAAAAAATATTGCTGTTGCATTGCTTGGTTGACTGGTACTTGCAATCCTATATTTTGAAAGGCTTTGGGATAGTTTTCACCAGAACCCAGAAAAGATTTTAATTACAAATTCCCCTTGTGTACATGACAATTGCAGATAAATCTGGATGCTTAAGTTTATAGTCCTGAGCAGTGTTCTTCTGCTGTACCTGGGCACTTGTACTGGTTGACAAAACTAATCTATATTGCTGCATTACATTTGCATGTTTGACTAATTTAATGCATTTTTGGGGGCACATGTAGTTTACTAAACTATAAAAGTTCTAGAGCATACTGCAGGCTGGAACTTGCCAGTGTTGGGAAACTTATCCTACAGGCTGTTACAATACAAAAAGGTTTGGATTTTTTTCCATAAACACCTTTGGGTGAACGAGTAGTCAGATTAGGGGGGCCTGGTGTCTAGACAGCTACTGCAGTGCCACAGGATAGCTGAAGGAGGGCACTTGCTGGTTTAGGACATCAGTACACCGCAATATCCACAGAAAGAAAATGGGGGGCATTCACGGCACAGCGCTGCTTGAAAGTGGTGCAGGACAAGCCAGAGAAAAGCTGGAAACTACTCAAGTCCTGGGACAGGGACCAACGATTCAACAGTACAATCTACAGGTGCTAAATGAAAGCACACATGATCTCCCACAGCGGAGGGGAGGGACTACCTGGTGACCTGAAGCCCAGCACCTTTTATATGAGAGACACCGAGAGAGAGAGAGAGAGAGACACCGAGAGAGAGAGAGAGAGAGACACCGAGAGAGAGAGAGAGAGAGACACCGAGAGAGAGAGAGAGAGAGACACCGAGAGAGAGAGAGAGAGAGAGAGAGAGAGAGAGAGAGAGAGAGAGAGAGACACCGAGAGAGAGAGAGAGACACCGAGAGAGAGAGAGACACCGAGAGAGAGAGAGAGAGAGAGAGAGACACCGAGAGAGAGAGAGAGAGAGAGACACCGAGAGAGAGAGAGAGAGAGAGAGACACACCGAGAGAGAGAGAGAGAGAGAGACACACCGAGAGAGAGAGAGAGAGACACACCGAGAGAGAGAGAGAGAGAGACACACCGAGAGAGAGAGAGAGACACACCGAGAGAGAGACACACCGAGAGAGAGAGAGAGAGACACACACACCGAGAGAGAGAGACACACACACCGAGAGAGAGAGAGACACACACCGAGAGAGAGAGAGAGAGACACACACACCGAGAGAGAGAGAGAGAGACACACACACCGAGAGAGAGAGAGAGACACACACACCAGAGAGAGAGAGAGAGACACACACACCGAGAGAGAGAGAGAGAGACACACACACCGAGAGAGAGAGAGACAGACACCGAGAGAGAGAGAGACAGACACCGAGAGAGAGAGAGAGACACCGAGAGAGAGAGAGAGACACCGAGAGAGAGAGAGAGAGAGAGACACCGAGAGAGAGAGAGAGAGACACCGAGAGAGAGAGAGAGAGAGACACGAGAGAGAGAGAGAGAGAGACACCGAGAGAGAGAGAGAGAGAGAGACACAGAGAGAGAGAGAGAGAGAGAGAGAGAGAGAGAGAGAGACACCGAGAGAGAGAGAGAGACACCGAGAGAGAGACACCGAGATTCCCAAATCTGTCAATGGCCATCTAAGGGGATTCCACTCATGGATCTCCATTTACTCAACCACAATAATGTAAGCCTTCTCATAAAACAAGGAAAAAGTTGAACGACAGGTGCACCCCTACAGTGTCTAAGTCCATTCTTAGACATTGTAAGTGCAGTGCTGCCATTAAGAGTATATGGTGCTGTGAGGTTGTCATTACGAACTCCACAGCACCATAATGGCTACACTGAAGACTGGGAAGTTTGGTATCAAACTTCTCAGCACATTAAACCCACACTGATGCCAGTGTGGGATTTAATGAAAGATGCACACAGAGGGCATCTTAGAGATGCCCCTTGAAAAACAACCCACCACTAGTGTCCAGGCCACTTGCTACTTTCAGCTGCCGCCACCAGACATGTTTCTGGACCCCCTGGGTCAAGAGCCTGCTGCTCTCTGCGGCCTGAAACAATGCACATCCTGGGACGAGGTGCCAAGCCTAATCCCCAGGATGGGCAGGGCTCACGAAGGGGAAGCTTAAAACGCTTGCCGCCTTTGTGAGCTTCCCCAGGCCACTTGCTGCTTTCAGCAACTGGTCCCCACTGGTTCTGACCCCCACTTTGGGCGGGAGAACCGGCGGGAAACAAGTGAGGAAGAGAGGTGTGCCCACCACTGACAACTCCACTCCTCAGGTGGGGGAGGCGAGGTAAAGCACAACTCAGTCCCCACCATCTTGCAGGTGGGGGGGGGGGGGAGAAGACTCCGCCAACCAGGGAAAGGCTCATGTGCCCCACCCGCTGGAGGATGGCATAATAGGGGGTGTACCCCCCCCAGGGAAGGGACCTATTGGTCCCAACCTATTTACCTACATGTAACGCCCCTAAAATCTAGTATTTAGGGGCACCCCTGAACCTTGCTTCTTCAGACAAGAACCTGCAAGAAGAACCGAACAGCCGTGCCGAAGCTAACAAGAGGATGATGCCCACCCACTTGGCCCCAGCCCTACCGGCCTGTCTCCGCCTCAAACCTGCTCCTGCGAAATCCCGGTGTGTCCTGCAGCCAGCAACCTCGAAAACCCCAAAGGACCTGCCTGTCTTCAAGCACAAAGACTGTCTCCCGTGAATCCCAGATTTGTTCATCTGCATCCTCAGGCTCAGGCTCTGGCCGGACACCGCAGATCCGCCCCCGCCGTCCACGGCCAGAGCTCGAGTGGGCAAACACCACAAGGAGGTAACCCCAGCAAAATCCCGGTGTGTCCTGCAGCCAGCAACCTCGACAAACCCGGAGGACCTGCCTGCCTTCAATTCCAAAGACTCCGTCTCCCGTGAACACCAGATGTGTTCAAACAGACTCAAGTTCCGCAAGGAACCGCGGGTCTGCACCACTCTGCACCAGACGCCCACGGCCCGAGTAAGAGTGGCCCAACACCAAGAGGAGGTCCTCCGGCGATCCTGACTGAAGATCCAGCGACCCCATACCTGCCTCAAGCCTCCAGCCGATGCTGCAGCCTCAAACCGGAAGGTCCCCCCCCAACCGCGACCAGGAGCTGGTAAGAACCGACCCTAAAAGGCACCCCTGCACCCGACGCCCCACGGCCTTGGGTGGCCCAACCGACAGTGCCTAACCAACCCTCAAGATCCCAACTTACCTCTAACTGGTGGCCGCTCCCAAAAGACCTTCGTCCCAGAGTCTGCAGTGCGTTTGCAAACCGGAGACTCCCCATTGAAAGCTACAGGGCTTCCGACACCAAAACAGCACTCTGCACCCGGCCGCCCCAGTGCACTGAGGGTGCATCTTTTGTGCTGGCTTGAAACCCCATTTGCCCTGAGCTTAAGTCCAGGAGCTTTGCTCCCACAACCCAGTGGCCTGCTCGTCAGCAGCCACCAACCGGAGGCCCCCTATGCCCCATTGTATAGTATTGGGCCTCAGCACTCCGCACCCGGCTGCCCTAGTGCCGTTGAGGGTGTAACCAGAGTGCATCCTTGACCCTGGGGGGGACCCCCGAGTCTAACCAAAGAACACCAACTCCAACAAAGTACTTACCTTAAAACCGATAACACTGTTTTCCTCCATAGGATAACATTGACTGTTTTCCTATGAAAAGTTTCTAAGTGTGGGGTTGGAAAACCTAAAGAAATTCTTTAAAATTGTACTAACAAAAACGCTTTGTCTTACCCGTTTACAGAAAATGTCGCAGTGCAGTATCCAGGCATACTGCACTGTGTAACAAAAGTAATCTCAAAAGTAACTTACCTGTAATTTTACTAAAAATCCTATACAAAGTATATGTACTGTATTCTGAAAAGCATTGCATCATCAGTAACACTACTGTAATCAAATCAAAATACATTTACAATTGCAATTCAAACTGTTTACAAACTGCATTACTATTGTAAAGTTTTTCTTGCTTACCTGTGCCAGGCTTGCTTGGTTCGAAAATAAAATAAATAATTTTTATACAAAAACAATTGGTCTGGAGTTCAGTCTTTGAGTGTGAATTTATTTGCTGACTGAGTGTGTACAACAAATGCTTAACACGGTCCTCTGATAAAGACTTACTGCTCGACCACACTACCACAAAGAGTGAGGTGCCATCTACTTTACCTCTGCCTACCTTTTGGGTTCCACTGGACTCTGTGCACACTATACCTCACTTTGGTATAGTATATACACAGAGCCAGCTTCCTACAACTACCCTCTGATAAAGCCTCATTGCTCACCCACACTCCCACAAATGGAGTGTAAGGTGCCATCTACTTTTACCACTGCCTACCTTTGGGGTTCCACTGGATTCTGTGCACACTATACCTCATTTTGGTATAGTATATACAGTGCCAGCTTCCTACAGGCTCTCACCCCATGGGTCCAGAAACATGTCTGGTGGTGTCAGGCAGCTTAAAGCCAGTCAGACACCACACAATGTTGGTAAGTTTTCAGGGGGCACTTCCGAGGTGCCCTCGAGGTACATGTTCTAATAAATACAACACTGGCATCAGTGTGGGTTTATTAAGAGGAGTTCTTTGGTACCAAACACTCTTGGGTTAAGTAAAGCCATCATGGTGATGGGGAACTTTAGTTGTCAAGTTTGCAGCCATGTACTTCCCTGGCACTTACAATATTAACAAGACTTAAATATTGTAGGGGCATATCTGTTCATGCCGATATGCCCGCACCTGAGATATAGTGCACCCTCCCTTAAGGCTTGCAAGGCCTGCTAGAGGGGTGACTTACCTAGGTAGTGCTGCTTGACATAGCACACAGGCAGTGTGCCATGTCGACTTATTTTTCTATGCACCAAAGAATGCAAGCTGCAGTGGCAGCTTGCATGGCCTTGGTGAGGGGATCCTGGGGGGGGGGAAGTCCCAATGCATTTACTAGTGACTTACAAGGGGCTTTGAAGTGGTGCCAATCGTGGTACAGTTTTGAGGAAAGATCACTGGGAAGCTGGTTAGCAGGGACCCAGTACTCCAGTCAAAGTTACATCAAAAGCCAGGCAAAAGTGGGGGTACTTGTAGGAAGCTGGCTTTATATACTATACCAAAGTAAGGTATAGTGTGCACAGAGTCCAGTGGAACCCTAAAGGTAGGCAGAGGTAAAAGTAGATGATACCTTACTCTCCATTTGTGGTAGTGTGGGGGAGCAGTAAGGCTTTCAGTGGGTAGTGTTAAGCATTTGTTGCACACACTCAGGGAAGAAATGTCACACTCAAAGACTGAACTCGGACCAATTTGTATAAAAATATTAGTTTTATTTTATTTTCTAGAACCAAGCCAGGCCTGGTACAGGTAAGTATAATGACACTTTAAAAGAATAATGCAGTTAAGAACAGTTTGAATGCAGTTGAGTGCAATTGGATTGGTTACAGGCAAGTCATTTGTTTATAAAACAGTTTGAATTACTTTTCAGATTACTTTAAGTTACTTTCTCTACTCTAGGAAAAGTCCCAGTGTGATATCTATTAGAGGAAAGGTAAGTAAATCAGTTTCTGTACATATGCAGTTTAAGGTTTCATACAAACCAACTCCAAACTTAGAAAAATTGTGACAAGAAAGCAGTCAATGCAGTCCTATGGGAGAAAACATTATCGACTTACCGGTAAGTACTTGGTAGTTGGTTTTCTGGGGTTAGAACCAGGGTTCCCCCAAGGTCAATGATGCACTGTCAAAGCACCCTCAGCGGCACTAGGGCGGACGGGTGCAGAGTGCTGAGGCCCAATGTTATCCAAAGGGGGAAAGGGTGGCCTCCGGTTGGTGGATGATTACGAGCAGGCCACAAGGTTGTGGGAGTAAAGCTCTTGGACTTAGGCTCAGGGCAAAGGGGGATCCAATTTAGCACACATGGTGCATCTTGTTAGATTTCCAACTGGACTATCTGTTTAGTGCACTTTGCCAACCGCTATCAGAAGCAGATCGGGCTCATTTACATGGGGAAAGGGATTGATACCTGGACATCTATAAGGTGACTGTGGCAAAGTCTAATTATATGGAACATCTTTGCAATGTATGTAGCAATCTCTTCCCATATTGTCGAGGAATATTTACTGCAAATTAACTTGTTTTACGGTGTACCAGATAAAATATCCACTTTATGAAGGCTGGAAGTAGTCCAAATCAAGTTACATACTGATGGGACTCTAAATTGTGTTCAAATAGTAATTTAGAGGATTTTGAGGTGGTCCACAAACAGCTCCAATACGGTTCTTCAGTGTGTATACTGATCACTGAAACGTCAGTTTCATTTAGGCTTCAAGCAGAGTAAGTGGTCTGGATTCAGAGGACTAAAGTTTGTACATTTTTGTGGTAACTTGGCCATGCTTCTTCAGTTTGCCAACCAGGATAGGCAGATCAAGTGCATGTAGCAAGCCAATTTTAGTAATCAGAACCTAGCTTTAAGAATCTGTAAGAGTAAAGCTTCGAATGATTGAATCACCTCCGTGCAGAGCAAATTCAGAGCGGTCTACCTCACTTTTGCCTTTTTAGGGTTGAGCTCAGATGGCAGAGTAACAATTAATGTTTGCAAGGGGCAGGCATAGAACTAATGGCACTCACTGTGAAAACAAGTACATAATCTGTGCCCTAGAATTAAATGGAACCACAGTGATTCAAGGGTCATTTCAAAACGTTCACAGAAGTGAAACACTGGCCAAAATAAACAGGAGGGGAGAAAGAGGAGCCCAGTTTATCAAATACTTTTCTGCACCAGACACCATTGATTCTACTGGTGTCTCAATTGTCTCAGCTCTTAATAAAACAGGCCAATTCACCATTCTATCTTCTGCTACCCTGTCCTATGAGAAGCCTAGATAAATGATGGTACTTGTGATCTTATGGAGATGCATCAAAAAGCATTATAGAGCCCGACGTATATTTTGGGGGCATTAGACGGTTCAATATCTTGCTTCTGTAACATCGCCCGTTATCTTACCCATCACAGCAGAGTGAGAGTTTAATTCCTAATTGGCAATACCTTCAGCACTCCAAGTCCCTAGTAAATGGTAACCTTGGTACCTAGGGCTGACAAAAGTGAAAACACGACATGGCACACAGCGTGTGCCATGCCCAGACACTGCATGGAGTATAGTTGAGGGGGTTGGGGATTACTGCAACAGAAACCCACTTTTCTACAGGAAGACTGTAGGAAGCTGGCTCTGTATATACTATACCAAAGTGAAGTATAGTGTGCACAGAGTCCAGTGGAACCCCAAAGGTAGGCAGAGGTAAAAGTAGATCGCACCTCCCTATTTGTGGTAGTGTGGCCGAGCAGTAGGGCTGTATCAGAGAACAGTGTTAAGCATTTGTTGTACACACTCAATCAGCAAAATGACATCACACACTCAAAGACTGAACTTCAGATCAATTGGTTTTGTATAAAAATATTTAGTTATTTTATTTTCTAGAACCAAGCAAGCCTGGCACAGGTAAGCAATAAATACTTTACAGTAGTAATGCAGTTTGTTAACAGTTTGTATTGCAATTGTATATGCACTTTGATTTGGTTACAGTAGAGATACTTGTAACACAATGCTTTTGATATACTGTACATATACTTTGTAGAGGCTTTTAGTAGAATGTCAAGTAGATTACTTTACAGATTATTTTTCTTACACAGTGCATTATACCTGGATACTGCACTGGGACATTTCCTGTAAACAGGTAAGTAAAAGCGTTTGTTATTTAGTTACAGTTTTAAAGGTTTTCCAACTCCACACTTAAAAACTTTTCATAGAAAAACAGTCAATGTTATCCTATGGAGGAAAATAGTGTTATCGGTTAACAGGCAAGTACTTTGTTGTGGGAGTTGGTATTGTGGGGTTAGACTGAGGGGTCCCCCAGGGTCAAGGATGCACTCGTCACACCCTCAGCAGCACTATGGCGGCCGGGTGCAGAGTGCTGAGGCCCAATGTTATCCAATGGGGGATAGGGGGCCTCCGGTTGGTGGCTGCCGACTAGCAGGCCACTGGGTTGTGGGAGCAAAGCTCCTAGACTTAAGCTCAGGGCAAATGGGGGTTTGAGCCAGAACAAAAGGTGCACCCTCAGCAGCACTAGGGCGGCCGGGTGCAGAGTGCCGTTTTGGCATTGGGAGCCCGGTAGCTTTCAATGGGGAGTCTCCGGTTTGCAAAAACACTGCAGGCTTGGGGACGAATGTCTTCTGGGTGCGACCACCACTTGGAGAGGTAAGATGGGATGCTAGGGGTTGGTTAGGCACCGTCGGTTGGGCCACCCATGGCCGTGGGGAGTCGGGGTGCCTTTTAGGGTCGGATCTTCTTACCAGCTCCTGGTCGCGGTTGGGGGGACCTTCCGGTTTGAGGTTGCAGGCGTCTGCTGGAGGCTTGAGGCAGGTCAGGGGTCACCGGATCTCGGGCGAGGATCGCCGGGGAGACCTCCTCTTGGTGTTGGGCCACTCTTACTCGGGCGTCAGGTGCAGACTCGCGGATCCTGCTGGAGTCAGTTGGTGAACAAACCCGGTGTTCACGGGAGACACTCTTCTTTTGAAGGCAGGGCAGGTCCTCGGGGTTCTTGAGGCTGCAGGACACACCGGGGTTTCACTTCTGCAAGTTCGAGGTGGGGACAGGCCGGTAGGGCTGGGGCCAAGTCAGTAGTCGTCCTCTTGTTAGCTTCAGCATGGCTGTTCGGTCCTTTTTTTCTTCTTCTTGTTGTTTCTTGTCTGAGGAAGTAAGGTTCAGGGGTGCCCGTAAACACTAGATTTAGGGGCGTTACTTGTAGGTAAAAGGTTGGGACCAATGGCTCCCTTCCCTGGGGTGGGCACATGCCTTTCCCTGGTTGGTGGGGTCCCCCCCCCCCCCCATCTGTAAGATGGCGGGCACAGAGTTGCTTCACCTCGCCTCCCCCACCTGAGGGGTGGAGTTGGCAGAGGTGGGCACACCTCTCTTCCTCACTTGTTTTTCCCACCGGTTCTCCCGCCCAAAGTGGGGGTCAGAACCAGTGGGGACCAGTTGCTGAAAGCAGCAGAGTTGCCTGGGGAAGCTCACAAAGGCGGCAAGCCCTTGAAGCTTCCCCTTCAGTGGACCCTGCCCATCCTGGGGAGCAGGCTTGGCACCTCGTCCCAGGATGTGCATTGTTTCAGCCCCCCCAGAGCAGCAGGCTCTCGACCCAGGGGTCCAGAAACATGTCTGGCAGTGGCAGCTGGAAGCAGCCACTCAGCCTGGACACTAGTGGTAGGTCGTTTTTCAGGGGGCATCTAAGAAGCCCTCTGTGTGCATTTTTCATTAAATCACACACTGGCATCAGTGTGCGTTTAATGTGTGCAAAGGCAGTGCGTGAGTGTAAAGTTACAGGACCTCTAAGGGTGACACAATAAGTGCTGCAGCCCTTCGAGGCCTTCCCTGGTCACAGTGCCCTGGGTACCTGTGGTACCATTTACCAGCGGCTGGCCTGTGGCCAGAGATGCCAATTGGGTTTTGTTTTCAATGCAGTTTTAGGGAAAGAGTATAGGCCCTGTGTACCTGATTGGCAGGAGCCCAGGGCACACTCAGTCAAAGCACATCAGGAGTTCAGCAGAAAGAGGGCACTTTTAGACAGACGTTATTTTTTATAAATTGGTGAGGATTTCCTCATGGAGTCGTGTGTCACACTGGACTATTGTGTGCATTTGTGAATGTCTAACACTTTTCTCTGATAAGCCTGCTTGGCCACACTACCCCCTAGATGAGCACTTTGGGATTGCTAGAGCAAGCCCCTGCCCACTAGTAAGGGAACCCCTGGACTCTGCACAATACACCTCATTTTGTTGGAGCTCCTTCAACAAAGAAAGTTTAGACCTGCAATCTCAGTATACCCATAAAGGTGGCCTTTATAGCATCCACCAGAATATGTAGGGAAGAGAAGGAGCATAAGCTTATTTTTTTCAAATATTTTATAAAGGAGAGTTTAAATATGTTGCAACGTTGCTCACACGTTGAGATATGTTAATGTACATCCACCATAACTACATTAACTGTATGATCCAGGCAGACTTCCTTTATGGAAGCACTGTCCGAAACGAACATGCAACTTACATCAGCAGTAAGGAAGCTCTCATCTACCGTTTCATTTACTCCATTCAGGTCGTCAGTTTCATTTTCCTGAAGTAAAGAAAAACAGCTCATTCAAAGATGGAAGAGAATCGGCAGGGCAAATATTTAAACCACTGGCAGATCAGATACCACCACACTCCAAAGCATTGCTGATCCAGCAGTAAGTGATATGAGTGCCTCTGCGCAAAGATTTCAGTCAAGGAAGCACAGTAAAGGCACCAGATTAAAATGGAAAGAAAAACTTTCTTCTAGTGCCAGTCTGAAATGGGCCCCTACTCCTACATTGCAGCAGGGCTGGAATTACGTGGGGGAAAAAAATGTAAGTCTTCGCCTCCTGGCTCCCAAATCTACCTCACGAGAGGCACAAATAAAGCACCAGGAGGCTTAAGAACAAAGCACAGCACAGATTAAAGCAACATTTTCAAACATTGCTAGGACAAACAGATCGATTTCTTCAAAGGAGAATTTGGTCTGCTTTACAAAGAGGTTGCCATAGCCAGTTCAAGAAACGTATACAGGTGTCCAATCAACAACATTTTCTGTACCTCAGAAGACTTTACTATATTCTACCCCACAATGTGTCTGGACAGTGTAGATTATAGAACAGACACTGTTCTAAGACCCAAACAAAGTAGTTGGCAGGCATATCCTCCTCTTGTGGGGACACTGTGGGAAAATCTTCTAAGTTCATGCTTGTTTTGAAAGGATAGCGCCTCACGTTTTATCTAGTTAAACAACGTCATGTGAAACATGCCAAGGAATATTTAAAATACGATCGTTCTATCCTTAGACGTATCCGCTTGTTTAGATTCCCGTTAAAATGGTTTGTTCAAATAACCTGACCGGGTCCCAGTTATTACTCAGTGTGGAGAACCTAGACAGGAAAATATGGGTTTTATTTAAGTTTCCTGCGGACAAACATGAAGCCAGGACAAGTAATTTCTGTTTATCTACTTCCTATATAGGTGCAAAAGTCAAATCAACGGCACACTATACAAGACCAGAAAAATGGCCAACGCATCTGAAGAATCCCTGATTTTTTTAATTTTTTTTTATAGAATCACGCCTCCACAACAATCTAGCGAACCATCAACAAGGGCATCCGATTCGTTGCAATAAAAGGAGGGGCCATTACATGGAACTCTGCAACGAGTGGGGATTCTATGTTTTAAGAGTCAACAAGGTGGCAACAAAAGAAAAGAAAAATTAATGTTAAGATGTTACAGGAGTGTAAAATAGCAGAAATTGTACTTCCATAACATTAGAACTAATAAAGGCAGTAGTATCAAAATTCTCTCCATAATGGATACAAGTCACTGACTAGAGTGGTGGGACTGAGTTAGCCTGAGGCTAAGAGATGTACTCCATGACCAACATCTGGAAGGAGGATAATTCAAATTAAGCATATGACAAGCGTTTACCAAAACTACAAGCCATTACATAAATGATCACGATTTACAACATAAGTATTCATTATACAACGCAAAAAAGAGGAGGGCGCAGCAGAGTAACTAAAATGTATGAGTTAACAAGATTCCAGAACAAACAAAACTGAGAAACTGGGTGATTACTCATACTGGAGAAATATGCATCTGGTACAAACATTCTTGCTTTGCTCACGGTTCGCTTTAATAGTACTGATTTCACCCATTCAACTTACACCAGGCGATTACTCTAAGTGGAGTAAAGCCAATTTTACTTGCATTCCACGTATCAGGAGACTGACACCAGGTAGCATACATGAACAAACTGCTTTAGAATGTAAACTAGTCTCACAGAGGGACAGCATTTGCTACACTAATCGGACCTCTGCAAAATTGTACAATTAAAATGAGAAAGAATCAGTTTTCTTGAACTGCTTTTTCAGTCTCTAAATACTCATACCTACTAAACAAGGACAAACTCGACAGCATAGCAGCACATATCAGGGCTGACTGATTACACAATCTCACTTGCCATTCACAATATACAGACAGTTGCAAACCATCTTTAGGAGTGTGTGGGTGGTGTGGGGAGGAGGGGGTGTTTAACAGTATAGCAACTATAGGCTTTGAAAGATGCCTGAAAAGAGTGCAATACTCAAACATATACCAAGATCGTTTCATAGCGTTAATGGCCAACAAGGTTTGCTTGCAGATGTGCCCGGGCCACCTATTGTTTAGTAAAATACCTGTAATTCCGGTTCATCAGAAGATTCCTCATTAACTTCCTGATCCTCTTCATTTTCAGCAGAATCTTCAAGATCCTTTATTTCATCACTGCCTTCCTGATCACTTGTGTCTTGACTCTCCAATTCATCTTCCTTTTAGTGTTAGAAATATTTGGGAATGTTGATGTGACATCAAATCTCATTTAAATCCTATACACTTTGCAACAGTTACTGTAAATGCAAACTTTTCCTCCACCACCATTTTCCGATTTACAGTCTGGAAACTAAGCAGTTCTGCAGTTCACAGACAAAAACAAAAGTCAGTGTACGGAAGTTGCTTCAGTGTCCAAGAGAAAAAAAAAAAAGTTTGATAGTTGTACAAAACAAAACGGGGGAATAAAATGAAATGAAACTGCTATTGCAATTCCAATAATGTTTGCACGTCTACAAATTCTACATCTCGGGATTGGCAAATCAAACTGCTGTACTACTTTCAAGAAAGGCAACATGACTGCAAAGAAGAGATCCTACTGATTTTTCATTTTCCAATTTTTAGAACTGTGCTAGTGTATTAATAAATGGATAATGAAGGTTTACCAAAAATCAGTATGCTTTAAAAACTGACACATCTACACACTTCAATTACGTTGGCAATAGGAAAGCAATTAAGGATACCTTCCTCCATACCAAAATTCAGAGGCTTCAAAAGCTGCAAGCAACAACTTGGGAACAAAATGTTTAAAATAAGAACTACACTGAAAATTTACTTAATCCTAGTTATCCAAATCCATCACAAGTATTCCCTCCAAATTCATAAACTGAAAGTCTTCATACACCAAAGCAATTTAGAGCAAAACAAAGCAAGCTCAAGACGACAACTGTTTCCTTCTATATAAGGAATAGCACTAATCCCGATCAAGTTACACTGAATATACTAGCAGAAAAACCTGACCCTGTACTTTTAAGAATCCCAGGATGCGAACTGTGCCATCATGTACAGTAGGAACTGGGGTAGTTGGTTTCCGATGGTCAGACAGGACCTGTAAAGTACTAACATCCATGGTCATGGTTCCCCGCGGAAAAAAAAATTATGAAGTTTTGATTATAATGTTCGGACCGGATGCATGGAATATGCATTTTTCATTTTACTACTCCAGCAGCTCATAGCATCTGTAAAATCATAAGATGAACTACGTTTACAACTATCCAGCCAATCATCCACTTGTCAACCCCTGAAGCATAGTTCCTTCTGTTGCCCCTCTTTCTGCGCCGCTCCAGCAGGATAAGCGCCTTTGTATTTGAGGTATTATGAGTGAATATCGGATTGCTTGTTTTCTTTGTGATAGCAGCTTTGTATTGTGACCACAGTTTGACTGTTTTCGTTTTCAGGCTAACTGCAGGCTCTGACAACCAGTGAGGCCATGTCATACCATGGGATTGCAGGTATGCGGCAGTCTTCCGTATACCAGAGTACATACAAGTCCACCGCCCAGGGCCCTGAGATTTCTTCCCTTCGTGCAGTCGTGGAGCCAGAGATACAGCACAATAACAGACGAGCAAACCAGCACAGGAAGGAACAGTTCCTCTTAATATTGTATCTAAACTCACTGCACGCACTGTTCACAAGTCAACAGGGCCCTCTCGCTCTTTTCTTTTTTTGCAGTCAGCAGGTTTCACATAGAATTGAGTTTCATATCCAGTACGCTGCTCCAAGACCTTGTCTTCTCAGAGGAAAGTTTACTCCTTATAGATCAAAATGTGGCATATCTGGAAGCCAACCTTGCCATCACCAAGACTTACTTATATCCCAGGGAATTTGTAACCAACCTTTTCCTCGTTGAAAAGGACAGATTATTTTAGTCTTGTAATAAACCTCCAGGATTTCAAACATTGGCTTGATGGCCACCATTTCAAAATGGAGATCTACTTCAACCAGGAGATTAGATTCTAAAATAGCAATACTCTTATGTTTGATTTTATGTATAAGAGTATCAGATGCCAGGGCTTTGGCTAAATCAGGAAGAATGTTCATTCCTAAAAGGGATTCCTTTACAAACTGAAGAGCAAAAGCAAACAAAAGGGTGATTTTTTTATCTAGCCATTAGTGAGAACGCAAAGTTGTGAATAGCTGAATGCCTAATGGTCTATGAGAAGTCAGGCCACCAGAGTAACGACACCCAACAGCTCTCCATAAACCTTATAAGGTGGGCTCCTCTCCCATTGTATCCAAGAGGTTGTGCTGGCTTGTGCAAGAGGCAGGGATAGACACCTCCATGTTTGGGGCTCATTCGACAAGGCGGTGCCATTCTAAAGCTTTCACATTCAGGGCGATATTTAGACCTTCTCAATGCGGCAGGTTGGTCCTCAGATTCCACATTTAAGAGGTTTTACTTCAAACCGGTTATGGATCTGGCCTCTTTGGTGGTAAGCAAGCTTTAAACATGCATAATTCTCGCCTATATTCCCAATGTACGAGAGGTTTTCTAGCAATCATAAAAGAAAATCTCAATTCTACTGACAAGGCGAGGAGTATCCCACCCATTTGGCATTTCTATTGCCAGAATTTCCTCCCCACCATGATCACATGATTAGGGGAAATTGTAGGTCTACAACAGTTTAAAATCAGCGTTTGGATGGCATGAGAAAAGAAAAAAACATGACTTTTCCTATAATAAAGGACACTGGTTAACGTGCCTTTGTAATGATGGTTTTCCAGGCAATGTTTATATTTAGAGTATGCTTGATTCATAATATATTGTGTAACTGAGTTATGTTATTCATTAGGGAATTAGCAGAGGACAGAATGTAATTAAGGTCTTCACTATGATAAAGGCTGTCACACGAAGAAAGAAACAGGAAGGAACAATGCCTAGTCAAGGATTGCACACAGGACGATTAGCTGAACAGTTTGTTTCTTCCTAAGGATTGTTGGGAAACGTGGTTCATATTAGTTATACAGTAATGAGCCGACTGAGTAACAAAATGAAGAATGAAATGCATTACCCTCGCCTCAGTGTCCTTAATAGAATCAAAACTCTCCTTTAGGATTGCAAGGAAAATTTTCATTCAGACAGCAGAAACCAGTTACTCACCTGTAACAATAGTTTGCAATTTAAAGTCCCAACCTTTACTGCTCCCGACATTAATCACAGAAGCAGTAATAAGTGGCCAGAACTATCTTAATAGATGCCAATTATAACTCAGATTTAGTGAGGAAAACCCAACACTTTTTTATTGATGTGACTGACAATCACACCCTCTCCAAATTCAGAGCCTGTTCCACTTAAACACACAAAAGGGCCTAGAAGGGGCATTGTTTCCTTCAGGATGGTTCATGCAGTCATCTAGAAGATCCTCAGGTGCCAGGCTATCAATGTCGAGAGAGTGAAGTCTTGCCCGACATGCTCGAAAGAGCTGATCTACACGCAAGTCTCATGTGTGGAAAAATGTTAAGTTGAAGATTATATGGGAACACCATTATTGAGGCCATCTGAAGCAGTAAGCATTTTTGCCTTTCAAACCTAGAAATCGCCTTTGGGGGTAACTGGTGAAAAGGTGTAGCAAAAAGCTCTAACAGTTTATCAAAAGGACATTTCCCTTCGATTGAGGCTCAAGAACACGATAGCACAGTCATTGCATCTCATTTTCTTCTACAGCAAGATCTGCACCTCGAGTGCCCATACGAAAAAGGTATTGGACTGTCATTTAGAACCACTTGTGGTTTCTAGGATATCTGCTGAACTAGTCAGATCTGTTAGCCAAGGGTATGGACGACCACAATGAAAAGTCCATTTTGAGGACTAGGTGGACCTTTCTTATTCTTAAGAACTTGATGTGGTATAACCACCTCGAGAGATCAAGTCCTATCAATGGGCAACAACCCCTTAGCCAGAAATCCATAACAACTGCCTGATCCACTATAGGTTGAAGAGGACTACTTGCAAAAATAACATGTCTGCTGCTCCACCAGGGAAGGGTCTGGAATGCAAGGTTGGTCAGGAAGATCTCCTTCCAGTCCCCTTGGCTCTAGCTTTGTTGTTTCCAGAATTCTTGAAACCGCCTCATGCCAAGTCTAGAATTTGGAATCCGACAGATGAACAATGCAATCAACCTCATGAGAAGGGAGGGCAGATTTTATACCAAGAAGAGGGATAAAGGGGGTGGAGGGGCTAAAACCCTGTCTGCATTTGTTCCCACAACTGTTAGAGCATTGAGTGGTTTGCACAGGAAAATACACCATTTGTCCTACCAGCGTGGAACAGGTGCAGTAGGTTTGACATTCCTGAAGATGATTTTACCATTAGCCTTTAATAGCCAGTTGCCAACAAAAGCCTGGATGAAGATTCCCTTACAACACAGGAATCTTGACACAAATCATGCGGTTGGAAAAACGTGTAAAGTTGTTAAAGACCAAAAGAAAGTATTTTATATTGGTAATGATTCCTGCCAATCTGCTGCATACAGATTGGAACTTGTAAATAGACAACATGTAAATCAATAGCCTATATTCAGTGCCATGAGGATGCAGGAGTGATCTGGATAAGTGCCAACAACTGAAACTTCTATTTGATCCATTTGTTCATAGTTTTTAGATACACGATTAGAAGCAGTTTAATTAAAGCTCTGAGAAGGAAGTCTGTTTATACAACAGACAAAGGGTTCTTCAGCAGAATGCCTACCTCCCGTGCTTACCAATTCAAAAGTAAAAGTTGCTACACCTATATTGGGATTTGGCAGAGGAAGCTGTAAACGGTTCCCTTTCATCATTTAAAATGCAGAGATTGGCAGTGTTCACACCCACCTTTGCTCCCCGATTCTTACCAGCAGGGTCATTCAGGCAGCCATTGCTTTGTGTTCAGCAGGGCTTTCCCTGCCGAAGCAAACAGTTGCTGGTTTACTCCGCCAGCTTCTGCTCAAGAGGAGAGCTTCTATTACTTCTGTGATTGCCTCTTGCAGTAGAACATGAGTCTACAGGTGATGGCTACTGGTACATGCTTTAAACAGACTCTTCAGAAAATCCCTTTGCTTTAACCACAGATCTGAGCATCTGGATCACACAATCTGAAATTTTAAAATCTGCTTGGTAGCTGAAGAGTAAAGATCTTGGGAAAACTAGATACATTATTTTCCATTAGCCTGTAGAGTGGAATCATGACGCCATGGCACTAGCCCACAGAACAACATTTTGCTACACTAATAACATGAAGTTCATTATCCCTTCCATGAAGATCTCCAAGTAGTCCTCTTCTCCATTGGTAGGTTTTCAATGAAAGGTTTCCAATGGGACGGATTGTCTGAAAAGTGTAGCATCTGTACTCCGAAAGTCACCACCTGCGAAACTGACCAGGATTTTATTTGAGTAATTTTGGATCAAAAAAATCAAAGTTCTAAATCTGGCCAGCAAGAGAGACCATATTCAGCAGTGAAGGGGTCTAAAAGCTTTTTGCCATGATAGACTCTGGTTGGTCTGCCCCTACCCCCTTTTAAGTCCAATAGACAGAAGCAACTGCTCTTCAAAACACGGGCATATGGACTAGTTCCGGGGTCAGGAAAAATTGCCCTTATTCTAGAACTGTTTGAACCACCTTTCTAAGCTATCATGTGCTCCAAAGCATATTGCTAATAATGAGTGTCCGGAAATGGAAAATATTTCAGGTAGCACAATGCATATACATTAACAAGCATTAAAAAAAGACAACACATTACCTTTGCAGATGCATCATCTTCCATTGTTGCATCACAATCTTCATCCAGTTTTTTACCTACAATCAAAATTAACTTTTAAAAACTTGTAGAAGACCCAACCGAATCACCGAAAAAGCACATAAAAGTGATACCACCATATTTATAAACTCTTATTCCGAAAATGCAGGGAAAGTTGTATCAAGATAGAATTCTCGTTTGTAGGAAGCGGTCTCTGTATACGGTATGCCACTAGGTGGTTATACAATGCAGAGTCCAGAGATTCTGCAAAAGTGTACAGGGCTCAATGTAAACCCAAAGTGCTCCATTAGTGGTAGTGTGGGCGAGCAGCCTTAGGCCTAACAGGAGTGCAAGACATTTATTGCACAACATTAACCAACCTATGGAGGAAAATAAATCAGTTATACAGGTAACTATACAACTTACAGTTCCAGTCTTCGGGACCAAAGGTCAGCAAGAGGCAGGGGTCAGGTGAGTACCAAAACTGCACCACCAGTGGCACTGGGGCAGCCGGGCGCAAAGGTCAAAATTGGGGATCGGCCAACATATTTCAATGGAGACTGGGGGTGCTCAAAGCAACACTGCTTGCAGGTAGGTAAATCAGTTGGGGGGGGGGGGCAAGTTTTGGGGGTTAGAGCAAGCACAAGGGGGTCACAAGTCAGCACCGGGTGCCCAATGCTTTTAAATGGAAAACTTGCTTCGGACAAACGGGCTCGAGGCATCGCACCGGATCGTGCAGATGGGAGACCAGCAGAGGCCAGTTGAGATGTAGGGAGTCGTAGGGGCACTGTCGGTTCAGCTCACAAAGGCCCAGGGGTTTCGCGTGCAGGGGTGTCCTTGGACATCAGATTCTTCTTACCAGAGCCGGTCGTGGTCAAGAGGAGCCTGTGGATTTAAGCTGAAGGCGTCGAGGAGTCAACCAACACTGGATTTGAAATCAGAATCGCTGGGAAACTTGTTCTGGGTCGGTGGTCCACCTGGACATGTCCCAGGGGAGTCGGGTGCAGAGTGGGCAGGACTCGCGGATCAAGATGGCACCAGAGTCGTTTGTGTAGGTTTCTCGGGGACAGAGCCGCTGTCCTCAGAAGTGTCTGGTCTTTGTTGAAGGGCAGGCAATCTTCCTCTGGTTATGGAAAATGCTGGCTGCAGGACAGGCGACGTAGTCTTCACAGTCCTTGAAGCTGGAGACAGGCCAGTAGGGCCAGGCCAAGTCAGTAGTCCTCTTCAGGCTTTGATGCATGGAGTCTTCTACGCCCTTCTTAGGTAAGCAGTGAACTAGTTTCCGGGTCTGGGGAAGTCACCTAAATACTACATTTAGGGGTGCTTTAGAGAGTAGCAGGTAGGGCCAATGGGCAATGATTACACCCTCAATTATGCCACCCTCCTGTGGGAGGGGAATTCGGTCTAGCCCTGATTGGAGGGTCTCGCCATCTTCAAGATGGCGGAGACTGAAAGATGTGCTTCACCGCTCCTCCCCAGCCTTAGGGGTGGAGTTGGCAGAGGTGGTATACCTCATTCTTCTAGATTTTCCAGCCAGTTTGCCCGCAGAAAGTGGTGGTGGGAATAAACTGGGGGCGGTCATCTGCTGCTACCAGCAGAGGCCGGGGGTTGCATTACAAAGGCAGCAGGCCTTTGGAGCTTCCCCTCTCTAGCACTGTGCCTATCCTGGGGAGGTGGTGTGACACCTCCGCCCAGGATGTGTATGGTTTCTGGTCCAGGAGCGCAAGGGCTCTGGACCCAGGGGCCCAGAAACATGTCTTGTGGTGGCAGGCTGCTTACTGCCAGTCTGGGACCACTCCAGAGTTGGTCGGTTTTCAGGGGGGCACCCCTGAGGTCCCCAGAGTACATGGTCCAATAAATCCCACACTGGCATTAGTGTGGGTTTATTGAGTCGTTTGGTACCAAACACTCCTGTGTTCAGTGAAGCCATCATGGTGCTGTGGAACTAGAGTTGTCGAGTTTCTAGCCCATGTACTCTCTACGGCTTACCTGGCACTTGCAACATTAAGGAATGTACCCTAATATTGTAGGAGCATATCTGCTCATGCAGATATGGCCATACCTGGGATATAGTGTACACTGCCTTAAGGCTGGTATGGCCTGCTAGAGGGACGACTTATCTGTATCTGAGGCAGTGCTAGTTGGCATGGCACACAGGCTGTGTGCCATGTCGACTTTCATTTTGTCGACAAGGCCTAGGTGATGAGCACCTAGGAGACCCTTTTTAATCCCAATGCCCTAGATACCCAGGTACCATTCACTCTGGACTTAAAGGGGGCATGAAGGGTCAATTGTGGAACAGTTTTAAGGAAAGAACACTGGTACTGGGAACCTGGACAGCACGGACCCAGTACTCTACAGTCAAAGTTGCATCAAAAGCCAGGGGAAAATTGTACGTATGTAGGGGGTGGGGGTTGTGGGGCAACAAAGCCTCATTTTTTCACATAGTTCCAAAGCAGGTGGGTGTAATAACTGGAGAATTGGAAAAGGTTTTCACTGCATTTAACCAGTTTTTGGTTGTGTTCAAGCTCCGTGTGCAGGGCCCAGAGAAAACAGCGTGGAGCGCTCAGACAACTTACAGAACTACTGGAGACAGTGGCATGGCTCTACAGCCGAGCCCAATCAGTTTTTCTAAAGTAAGGGCTGGCGCCATGGAAAAGCAGAGGACCCAGGAAGTAAAGAAGGAACAATTAAGGAGAAACTCAGTTTGAATGGCCTAAAAGGAAAAAAAGCATTTCCAAAGTATTTTTGACTAACAGGAAGAAACAAAAGAGGGGGAGGGGGTGGCAGGTCTACTGAATCCTTTTATAAACTCCCTCCTTCCTAGGTCAGTGGTAAGGATTGTATGGAGAGCTTCAGCCCTTGCTATTTAGTTGAGGTTGGAAGGAGAAGGAACCAGAAAGGAGGAGGACTGCAAGGAGAAGGAGCGCTTGAACCTTTGTTGCAATATACCAGCAAGTGCAGCTAGATCAAAACATAAGCCAGATAGCAAAGCAGTAGAGGAGGGTACATATGCCACCAGCACATGCTAGAGGTAGTGCTTAACCAATTTAAGAAAGCAGGCTGCTAGAATCTAGGACTGAGAGATACCCAAGTCTGGATGCTACCAATTAAACATTCTGCAAAACGCTTCCTACACAGCACTTCAATTTTCCACATCCAGGCTTCCACACAAGGTATAAAGCCTGACCACATGCATGTTAACAGCAGGAAAGGGGAGGGGAGGACCCAGGGCATGGAGAGCCAAGGTTCAAGGCTAAGCCCATTTATCATGGTGTAGAATATGTTCAACAGCACATGGATTTCTCACTAAGCGCATGGTAGTAGATGAAACCCTGAAACAGATTAAATCCCAACCCTGAGCACTTTCCCCTGCTAACAAGTCGTAAAGTGCTTGTGCTGCCCCTTCCAACATGATAAAATGGATACATCTACTAATAGACTGAAAGTCATATCCTGCTTCAGTGTCTGCTGAGGTTTTTTTATGACACTTAGGGCATACTTTAGCGAGGCATCTGCTCTCAATTGGATGCTCTGTTCCAGTGATACGCACAGTACGGCCCGGGCGCCGCTTGCGGCCCTCTTGACCTTTACATGCGGCCCCCTGGTAAATAGCAGCACGAGCTGCTGTCTAGGTGCCGAGCACCAATATTGAGAAAGAAATGATAAACAGGCAAGCATTTATTAACCTGCAAATAAATGCTTGCCAGTTTATTTAACATGGTTTTAGACCTCCTTGCACAATCCCTGACCCACCCAGACCCACTACCACCACCCTGCAGCTATCAGTGCGGCCCTCGGTCACACCACAGACCGTACTTTGCGGCCCCTGGGCAAATGTTTGAGCGCACTCATGCTCCGTTATCGATAAAGTAGTACAAACAAAACACTCATGACCTTTAATTTACCTATGAGACAAGTAAGCATCGGATGAGATACGAGCGAGTGATTCTAGAGCTCGTTGCACTTTGGGGAATTGACAGTGGGGGGAACTTTTTAACTGTTTTAAACTGTTCTCACATCGTTTTTAAAACTGATTGCACCGAGCTTTTATATTAGCGCACTGTACCCTTAAGGCTTTACTTCGCCAAACCCCTGGTCCTCCTCGGAAAGTCGGTGTGTGGAGGGAGGCGGCTAGAGGAGGCGGGGCATAGATAGGAAGCTGAAGGGAAGGGCAGCTACTTAAATAAGATGCAAACGCGAGCGCACAGCGTGCGCGCCGCGCCAAAGGCAAGCCCGTCTGCGCCTGTTCAGCGGCCAGCGCCAGCCATGCTGCCAGCTACCCCGTCGGAGCATGAATATATTGGACCAGGTCCCAACTAATGGAAGTTAAAGATAAAGGGTGTAAGGCTACGACGCTATGTAAATTTTCTGGGTCTTTCAACGCCCATTTTATTTGTGCTACTTGTTCATTCTCGTTTAAGCCAGGTCTTAATATTTCATCCAGACTATGCCCCTCTTCCGCCAGACCTGTAGCTGAGTGCACGTGCCTTTCTCCAAACATCAAGGCGTGCTTGCTCAACTGTAGATCGCTACCTCGCCGTTCTGGAGATATTTGGCTATCCCGCACTACTTATGCATGGGACTTAATGTTTCTTACCGAACCGTGGGTAAAAGACTCCTCTAATCCCGACCTTAATCTGGCTATCCCCCCCTGACTATCGGTTTGTGGGGATTAATCATACCAGTTCCAAGCCGGGTGGTGGGATCGCGGTGATTTTACGCTCAGGCTGGAAGATCTTCTCTAGGAAGCTCTCCAATATTGGCCCTTTAGAAGCCATGTATTTTAGCATTTCTGAAGCCTCGCATTCTATTCTGGCAGGTATTCTCTTATACAGACCTCCCGGTTCCCTCCCACAATCCCTCATGGATTTCTATACTTTGGCTGCTGATCTATCGCTCAAACACCCCCACTTCACTATTTTAGGTGATTTTAACCTGCATGTGGATGACACTTCCTGTATCAAAGCAGGACTGCTCCTCGATACCATGATGGGCCTCAATTTGAGCCAGCGGCCCCACTCAACTGGCTGGCCATACGCTGGACCCATTGTTCACCAACCATCCTAATCTGACCACTTCACTACCCCTTCCTCACACTTGGTCAGACCATTTTCTTATCCCATTTAGTCTGGCTACTACCCCTCGCGCTGACATTCCAGTTAAGGCCAGGGATTTTGGCAGGAAGTGGTGCAAAATTACCTGTTCATCGCTGGCCCCTGCACTTTCCCACGGTTTGTGGCAGTCAGAAGGGGATTTAGACACTGATGTTTCAAAGTTTAATGGTTGGCTTTCCTCAGCTGTAAACACGATTGCCCCAATGCAACCGATAAATTCTTACAGATTAAAACCCTCAGCTCCTTGGTTCCCCCCCCGCCGTGCGTGCTGAGAAGAGCCTCTGTAAAAAACTTGAGGAACTGGAGACAATCCTATGATTTGGAGGCAAAAGCTATTTACCGAGCTGCTATTAAGAAATTCCATAAATTGAAACGTGCTATAATGAAAGAGTATTACATTGAAAGTCAGCTCCGCTGATAACTCCTCAAAAACACTGTTTAAAATAGTGAAAGTTTTCTAAACCATCTGCATTATCTAGCTCGATACCCCTAGCCAAGAACTCTGTGATGGTTTATCTAACTTTTTTCATGATAAAATCCTAGACATTTTTTCTACGTTCAACCAGCCCGTGGACTCCCCAGTTCTCAACTCCAGGCTAACCAAGGAGGAGGCTTTCACTTCCTTTAAGGCTATCTCTATTGATACCTTTTCTCAAAAAATGTTGACATGCAAATCAGGCTCCCCTCTAGACCCCCGTCCAGCACTATTATTTAGTGCACTTGCCCCTTATCATTTTTCCGCTGAACTTGCTTTGGAACACCTCGTTACAAACTGGTCATTTCCCCTCGTCTTGGAAACAGGCCATGCCAATTCCCATCCTAAAAAAACCTGAAGCCGAACCATCAGTGTTTATCAACTACAGGCCCATTTCCCTTTTACCTAAACCAGCCAAAATCTTGGAGAAAGTTGTGCAAGAACAACTCTCCAACTACATTGAGTCCGGGCAACTTCTCCACGATTCGCAGTCCGGTTTTAGATCCGGCTATATTACAGAGACTGCACTTCTGGAGGTGTCAGACTATTCGTGGACGCAGGCGAGGCAGCAATGTTAGTGCTCCTCGACCTGTCCGCGGCATTCGATACGGTCCCTCATGCTATATTGATTGAGAGACTGTATAGTCTTGGGATTCAGGGCACCCCTCTGGCTTGGATTAGATCTTTAAGTGATTGTACCCAACAGGTCTACCTTCAACCTTTTGTCTCGGAAAAGAAACCACTTAGTTGTGGTGTCCCCCAGGGCTCTGCCCTGAGCCCACTGTTTTTTAATGTCTATGTATCGCTGCTGGCTACAGTGGCAGAATCTTGTGGGGTCAGAGTGATCTCATACGCTGATGAGACAGTGTTTTCATTTAGAGATCACTCTGATGCCAGTTTTTTTTTTTAACTTTAGACGCTGTCTCAGCAACATCTCTACCTGGATGTCACTCAACACACTCAGGCTTAACTCTGATAAAACGGAGGGTTTTTTTGTTTTGTTTTTTTTAATCAAAAAAAATCCCCCTCTACCCCTTCTTTGGTGGCCACCTGAATTGAATCCCCCTCCAGCACCGGTGGTTTCTGCCAGGAATTTGGGATTCTTATTTGACGAGTTATCTTGCAAAGCTCAAATAAATAGGGTTACATCGGCTTGTTTCGGTAAACTCCGCATGATCCGGAAAATTCTCCCTTTCCTTCCTTTGGATGCTCGCTGAACCATTCACGCCCTTATAACATCACACCTGGATTACGCAAACAGCCTATATGCCGGAGCACCAGCCTATCTGGTCAAACGTCTGCAGATTGTGCAGAATGCGGCGGCAAGGTTGATCTGTAACATCCCATATCGTCACTCAATCTCTCCTCACTTAAAAAGGTTACACTGGCTGCCCGTGACTATCCGCATTCAGTTTAAATCTCTGGTCCTGGCATATAGAGCTATGCAGGGTCAGGGGCCGGCCTATCTTGGAGCCAGACTGAAGCATGCTCAGTCCAACCGTTCTCTCAGATCAAATCATCTTTTCCTCTTACGTACTCCCCGATTTCGCCGCTCTAGAATGGGGGCAGAGCATTCGCAGTTATCACGGCTCGATCCTGGAACAACTTGCCACTGTCCCTCCGTTTGACAGAATCGGAATGTTTATTTCGACGCAATTTAAAAACCTGGCTGTTTACCAAACCCTAGCTGCACAGACACACTCACTACTGCTTGCTGTTTCGTAGCGCCGGGACACCCCCGTTGGGGGTAGCTGCGCGCTTTATACGTTTCTAAAATAAATAAATAAAATAAACATGCCTTCGAGCTTCTACATCCAACTTACCTTTGACTTTAGTAATTTTCTTCGTAGAATTATCCGCAGTAGCAACTACTTCAATATTATCAGGATCACCTCCTTCGTCTTCAACAGCCTAAACAAAATTAAAAGTTTTTTTAACACATGGCACAAATTTCACAGGGCACTACAACGAAGTATTTGTGTTTATACTTTGATAGAAATGGACTACGAATGGACTGGGGCGTCATAGTCACCTCCCTACTGGGATAACTACATCTATGCCTGCAGCCCAAGCATGATCATTCACTACTCTTGCTATGGCTGTGTGAGAAAGTGCCATCTTTCTTGCATGGTATGCCCCCACTTTTTGCTGAATTGCTGATGTGCTTTGACTGAGTGTGCCCTGGGCTCCTGCCAACCAGGTACCCAGGGCCTGTGTTCCTTCCCTAAAACTGCATTGATGCCTACACCCAATTGGCATCCCTGGTCACAGGTCAGCCCCTGGTAAATGGTACCATGGGTACCCAGGGCACTGTGACCAGGGAAGGCCCCCAAGGGCTGCAGCACTTGTTGTGCCACCCTTAGGGACCCTGTACTTTTACACACACACACGCGCGCGCACACACACACACACACACACACACTGCCTTTGCAGGCTGCGTGTCTTGGTGCAGAACAAAAGTGAAGAGTCGACATGGCACACATCCCTGTGTGCCATGACTACAAGCCACTGCCCTGGCCTAGGTCAGCCACCCCTCTAGCTGGGTGCACTATGCCAGTGGTGAGGGCACAGAGGCACGAGCCCTGTGCCCCTACAGTGCCCAAGTCCATTCTTGGGCATTGTAAGTGCAGTGCTGCCATTAAGAGTATATGGTGCTGGGAGTCTGTCATTACGAACTCCACAGCACCATAATGGCCCCACTGAAAACTAAGAAGTTTGGTATCAAACTTCTCAGCACATTAAACCCACACTGATGCCAGTGTGGGATTTAATGTAAAACACACTCAGAGGGCATCTTAGAGATGCCCCCTGAAAGCAACCCGACCTCCAGTGTCCGGACTGAGTGGCTGCCCAGGCTGCCACCACCAGACATGTTTCTGGACCCCTGGGTCGAGAGCCTCTGCTCTCAGGGGCCTAAAACAATGCGCATCCTGGGGCGAGGTGCCAAAGCCTCCTCCCCAGGATGGGCAGGGGAAGCTTCAAAGGCCTGCCGCCTTTGAGCTTCCCCAGACCATTTGCTGCTCCCAGCAAACTGATCCCCACTGGTTCTACCCCCACTTCTGGCGGGAGAACCGGCGGGAAAACCAGAGGCAGGAAATGGGTTGTGCCCACCTCTGCCAACTCCACCCCTAAGGTGGGGGAGGCGAGGTGAAGCACAAACTCGAGTCCCCGCCATCTTGAGGATGGGGGGACCCAGCCAACCAGGGACAGGCTCCTGCCCCCTCCCACTGGAGAGTGGCAGAATAGGGGTGTACTCACCCCAGGGACGGGACCCATTGGTCCCTGCCCTTACCTACCTGTAACCACCCCTAAATTCAGTATTTAGGGGCTCCCTGAACCTTCCTTCCTCAGCTCCAGATTCCAAGAACAAGAAACAAGAAGACATGCGTGCAGCTGCTCACAAGAGGAAGACACCAACTGATTTGGCCCCAGCCCTACCGGCCTGTCGACCCTCGAACCGGCTCCTGCTAAACCCTGGCGTCTCTAGTGGTCAGCACCCTCACAAACCCCGGGGGACCTGACTGCCTAGTGACTCCAACCCCCTGGGACTCCCAAGAGCAGTGGTACTGCTCAAAGCAAGCAGCCAACCCCTGGTGCCAACCGGGAACCGCGAATCCTGCACCCTCTGCACCCGCCGAGCCCGGCCTGTGCCTGAGTGGGCAAATACCAAGCGGACGTCCCCCCGGCGACTGTGACCCAGAATCCAGCACCCAAGGGCCCCCCTCGACGCTCCTGACGCCTGCAGCCTCAGAACCAGGGACACCTCCAACCGCGACCAGCCGAGGGTAAGATTTCCGACGCCTAAAGACACTCCTGCACCCGACGCCCCACGGCCTCCTGTGCCCAACTCCGGGGTGCCTACCCTTCCCACAGCTTCCCAACTTACCTCTCAAAGTGGTGGTCGCACCTGAAGAATCACCGTCCGAGTTTGCAGTCTTTGTTCGTCACGCAGCTCTACCATTGAAAACCATTGGGCGCCCGACGGCCCAAAAGCCCACTGCACCCGGCTGCCCCAGTGCCGCTGAGTGTGCACCAACTACCCTGTTCGACTTCCCCACTTGCCCCGAGCAAGTGACCAGGAGCTTTGCTCCCACAGCAGAGTGGCCTGCTAGCCAGCAGCCACCAACCAAAGCCCCCCTGCCGTCCGTAGGATAACATTGGGCCTACTCACTCTGCACCCGGCCGCCCCTGTGCCGCTGAGGGTGTAACAACTGTACTTACCTGACCCTGGGGGACCACTGAGTCTATGCCCAGAACCTTAACTCTGCCAGTCGAGTACTTACCCAAAAGCCGATAACCCACTTTTCTTCCATAGGGTAACATTGACTGGTTTCACTCGGAAATTCTTTTAAGTGTGGAGTTTCCCAACTTTAAAATATTCACCTACAATCAACCGAGTAACGAAAACAGAAATACTCACCTGCTATTAGGAGAGATCCCAGTGCTGGATCTTGGTGCCCAGCACTGACCCTGAAAAGTAATCACAACGTTACTTACCGCTAACTCAATTTTCTTCCATAGGGATCCATTGACTGGTTTTCTGTGAAATTTCTTCTAAGTGTCCACTTTTGAAATACCAAAATATTGCTTAAAAATCACAACAGTAACGAATTCCGATTTACTCACCTGCTATCAGGAGAGACCTCAGCACAGCATCTTTCAGACCAGTACCGACCCTGAAAAGTAATTTTAACCGTACTTACCCGTAATTTGAAATTCCTTCCATAGGATATCATTGGTAATTTTACCCAGAAAAGTTTCTAAGTGTCAACTTTTGAGATACCATAATATTCCTCAAAAATCACAACTATAACCAAAACGCTTTTACTTAACTGTTTACAGGAGATGTCCCGGGACTGAATCCAAGATCCAGTCCTGTGGTTAGAAAAGTAATCCACAAAGTAATTAATTGCATTTAACCAAAACTGTCCATTGAGCTCAATGTTGCATTGTGTTTGAAATTGTATTGCCTCTTGCAACAACTGTGACTACTGTCATCAAAAAGACCAGCCTATTTGAAAAGTGTTTAAACAAAGCATTTCACTCTGAGAAAGTATATTTTGATTCCTATTGGTTCTAAAATAAAACAAGCCTATATTTTTATATACAAACCATTGGCCTAGAGTTCAGTTCTTGAGTGTGTGGCTTCATTTGCTGACAGTGTGTACAACAAATGCTTTACACTGTCCTCCGATACTGCCTTACTGCTCGACCAAGCTACCACTTTAGAGAGTAAGGTTATATCTAACTTTAGCCTCTGCCTTGCCATTGGGGAACTGTGGACCCTATACACCCTGTACCTTACTTTGGTGCAGTATATATAGAGTCACTTTCCTACATTGGTGGATCAGCGGGGGATACAAACTTGCATTTTTGGACTACTTGGTTACCATCTGATCACACGACAGAACTCTTAAATTGCTTTGAGAATTCTGATTTTTTAAATTGGTATTTTTTCAAATTACTAAAAATCTTGTTAGGGCCTTGCTTAAGCCCCTTTAGAATTTTAGAAAATAAAAAGTCACTATAGTCAAGGGGAGAGGGGTTAGAACTTTGTTAAAATGTCTCAAGACAAGAACCCAGCTATTAGTGAAGATAATAATGACATACAGGACCTGGTTGAGGAGCTCGACCTCACCCCTTATCTTCATTTGTCTTTTAAAGAGATAAGGTCCTTATGCAAACTTAAAGATATACCAATGGGCCGGCATCCAACCAAACAAGGGCTCCAGGAGCTCCTGGCTGAGTATGCTAAGGCCCACCCCTCTGAGCATGGTGATGACCAAGCAGAGGAGGAAAGGAGGGAGGAGGATGGGGATGGTAACCCACCTCCACCACTGCCTAGGGAAGATAGGGTCCCTGCACCCTTATCTCCAAGAATCAACCTCTGGGGACCTAGAGGCCACATAGGTGGTTCAGGTCTCAGAGAGGACCCTGAGGACAGCCTCCGGGAAGAGGAGAACTTTTTAGCAAAGTTGGCCAAAAGACTGGACCTAGAGACCAGACTCCTGGCTCTAGAGAAGGAAAGAAAAGAGATGGGTTTAGCACCCATCATCGGTGGCAGCAATACCAATAATAAGGATAAGGAGGAATCCTATGATCCTAAAATCCCCAAAGGGATTGTCCCTAAATATGAGGAGGGTGATGACATTACCAAATGGTTCACAGCCTTTGAGAGGGCTTGTGAAATGAGAAGGGTGAAGAAACCTCTCTAGGGGGCACTCCTGTGGGAACTGTTCTTTGGTAACTGCAGAGACAGGCTTCTGACCCTCTCTGGGCCAGATGCAGGGTCCTATGACCTCATGAGGAAGACTGAGGGATTTGGATTCACTACTGAGGAGTATAGAATTAGATTCAGGGGGGCTCAAAAAACCCAGACCCAGTCCTGGATTGACTTCGTGGACTTCTCAGTAAAGACACTGGATGGTTGGTTAGCTGGACATGGTGTGCAGGATTTTACTGGATTGTACAATTTGTTCATGAAGGAACATATATTAAGTAACTGCACAAATGAAAAGTTGCATCAGCATTTGGTAGACCTAGGTCTAATTTCTCCCCAAGAATTGGGAAAGAAGGCAGACCACTGGGTCAAGACTAGGGTGACAAGGACAACCACGGGGGGTGACCAAAAGAAGGTTGTCACCAAACCTCCCCAGGGGAAAGGTGGTGAGAATCCCCAAGATAAGAAGTCTGAGTTTTCCAAAGGGCCCCAAAAACCTGTTCTGGGGGGTGGGTCCCAAACTACTCCCTATGTGCCTCAACCCTATAGGGGGAAGAACTTTTATCCCTTGAAGGCCTGGTGTAATAACTGTAAGAAGTTAGGACACCTAACTTTAGATAAATCTTGCCCCCACAACAAAACCCCCAAGGCACCCAGTACAGCTACTCCTGGGGCAGCAAGTCTACAGATGGGACCAGAAGAGTGCCCTGAGCAAATCTGGGGACACACTCAGGCGAGTCTAGTCTCGCTAGGGGAAGGGGAGTTTGCCACTGTAGCTGTGTGGCCACCCAACTTAAAGAAATATTTACAATACCCCTGGGTGAATGGAACTAGGGTAGAAGCTCTGAGGGATACAGGTGCCAGTGTCACTATGGTGTGAGAGTCTGGTTTCCCCTGAGCAATACTTGATTGGGAAAACTTACCCAGTCACCAATGCTGACAGTGTCACCACTAGTCATCCCATGGCGACATTAGGCGGGGGGGGGGGGGTTACTGGCCTCTCAGAAGTTACCGCTGCATGTCAGTAGGAAATGATCTGGAAACCTCAGCCTGGGTAGAGGTTGAGCTAAAGGCCCATGCAGCCATGATGGGCATCCCTGAATTGGCGTGTGTAAAAACAAGAGCACAGAGCAAAAGGCAGGGTGAAGAAATAGTGTTGGAGCCTGAAACGATGGCCCAACCTACCAAGAGAAAAGGAAAGAAGACTGGGGGACCAGCTTCTACACAGCCACAAGAGCAGGACCCCTCTCCTCAGGGAGAGAACCTGGATACGCCAGAGGGAACTGAGCCCCTGGAGCTTGACCCTTACCAGGTTGAACTCTTGGGCCCAGGGGGACCCTCTAGGGAAGAGCTGTGCCAAGGACAGCAAGACTGTCCCACTCTTGACAGCCTGAGGCAGCAAGCTGTTTCAGAAGCCAAGGGAGAGGTCAGTGGTACCCACAGAGTCTATTGGGAAGAGGGATTACTGTACACGGAGGCAAAATACCCCAATCCTGGAGCCACCAGGAGAGTGGTAGTGCCCCAGAAGTACAGGGAGTTCCTCCTAACTTTGGCTCATGACATCCCCCTAGCTGGACATCTGGGCCAAACCAAAACTTGGGAAAGGCTAGTTAGCCACTTTTACTGGCCCCAGATGTACCAAAAGGTGAAGGAGTTTGTCAGCTCCTGTGTTACCTGTCAAGCCAGTGGCAAGACCGGTGGCCATCCAAAGGCCCCCCTGATACCACTGCCTGTGGTGGGGGTTCCCTTTGAAAGGGTAGGTGTGGACATAGTGGGTCCACTGGAACCTCCCACAGCCTCAGGGAACAAATTCATACTGGTGGTAGTGGATCATGCCACTAGGTATCCTGGAGCTATTCCCCTTAGGACTACTACAGCTCCTGCAGTAGCCAAGGCACTCATTGGTGTCTTCACCAGAGTAGGGTTTCCTAAGGAGGTGGTTTCAGACAGAGGTTCCAACTTCATGTCTGCTTACCTGACCCACATGTGGAAGGAGTGTGGGGTGCAGTACAAGTTTACTACACCCTACCATCCACAAACCAATGGCCTTGTTGAGAGATTCAACAAGACATTGAAAGGCATGATCATGGGACTCCCTGAAAAACTCAAAAGGAGTTGGGATGTCCTACTACCATGCCTGCTTTTCGCTTACAGAGAAGTGCCACAGAAGGGAGTAGGTTTCTCACCCTTTGAACTTCTGTTTGGCCATCCTGTGAGGGGACCACCGTCTTGTGAAGGAGGGCTGGGAGAGACCTCTCCAAGAACCCAAACAAGACATTGTGGACTATGTGCTTGGCCTAAGGTCCAGAATGGCTGAGTACATGGGAAAGGCATCCAAGAATCTTGAGGCCAGCCAGGAGCTTCAGAAGCACTGGTATGACCAAAAAGCTGCATTGGTTGAATTTCAACCTGGGCAACAGGTATGGGTTTTGGAGCCAGTGGCACCAAGGGCACTCCAGGACAGATGGAGTGGCCCTTACCCTATCCTAGAGAAAAAGAGTGAGGTCACCTACTTGGTTGACCTGGGCACAAGCAGGACACCCAAAAGGGTTATCCATGTGAACTGCCTAAAACTCTACAATGACAGGGCTGACATCACCATGCTGATGGTGACAGATGAGGAACAGGAAGCTGAGAGTGAGCCTCTCCCTGATCTCCTCTCCCACAGCCCAAAAGATGGGTCAGTAGATGGAGTTGTCTTTTCAGACACCCTCAATGCAAGCAAGTCTTGCAGCAGTATGCTGGGCTCTTTTCCTTGACCCCTGGTCTGACAAACTGGTGTACCCATGATGTGGACACTGGTGACAGTGCACCTGTCAAAAACAAGATCTATCGTCAGTCAGACCAAGTTAAGGAAAGCATCAGAGCTGAAGTCAGCAAGATGCTGGAGCTAGGGGTTATTGAGCCCTCTAGAGAGCCCCTGGGCTAGCCCAGTGGTTCTGGTCCCCAAACCTCATTAACAGGGTGAAAAGAGAGATGAGGTTTTGTGTGGACTATAGAGGTCTCAACTCTGTCACCAAGACAGATGCACACCCTATCCCAAGAGCTGATGAACTGATACAGATTGGGTGCAGCCAAATACCCGAGTACGCTCCTGACGCCTGCAGCCTCAGAACCAGGGACCCCTCCAACCGCGACCAGCCGAGGGTAAGATTTCCGACGCCTAAAGACACTCCTGCACCCGACGCCCCACGGCCTCCTGGGCCCAACTCCGGGGTGCCTACCCTTCCCACAGCTTCCCAACTTACCTCTCAAAGTGGTGGTCGCACCTGAAGAATCACCGTCCGAGTTTGCAGTCTTTGTTCGTCACGCAGCTCTACCATTGAAAACCATTGGGCGCCCGACGGCCCAAAAGCCCACTGCACCCGGCTGCCCCAGTGCCGCTGAGGGTGCACCAACTACCCTGTTCGACTTCCCCACTTGCCCCGAGCAAGTGACCAGGAGCTTTGCTCCCACAGCAGAGTGGCCTGCTAGCCAGCAGCCACCAACCAAAGCCCCCCTGCCGTCCGTAGGATAACATTGGGCCTACTCACTCTGCACCCGGCCGCCCCTGTGCCGCTGAGGGTGTAACAACTGTACTTACCTGACCCTGGGGGACCCCTGAGTCTATGCCCAGAACCTTAACTCTGCCAGTCGAGTACCTACCCAAAAGCCGATAACCCACTTTTCTTCCATAGGGTAACATTGACTGGTTTCACTCGGAAATTCTTCTAAGTGTGGAGTTTCCCCAACTTTAAAATATTCACCTACAATCAACCGAGTAACGAAAACAGAAATACTCACCTGCTATTAGGAGAGATCCCAGTGCTGGATCTTGGTGCCCAGCACTGACCCTGAAAAGTAATCACAACGTTACTTACCGCTAACTCAATTTTCTTCCATAGGGATCCATTGACTGGTTTTCTGTGAAATTCCTTCAAAGTGTCCACTTTTGAAATACCAAAATATTGCTTAAAAATCACAACAGTAACGAATTCTGATTTACTCACCTGCTATCAGGAGAGACCTCAGCACTGCATCTTTCAGACCAGTACCGACCCTGAAAAGTAATTTTGACCGTACTTACCCGTAATTTGAAATTCCTTCCATAGGATATCATTGCCTGCTTTTTGTTGAAAAAGTTTCTAAGTGTTGATTTCTGAATCTTACAAATATTCTTTAAAAATCGTGCCAACGATACAAAAGTAATTACTTACCTGTTTTAGCTAGATATCCCAGTGCTGAACCTGAGACTCCAGCACTGGATTACATAAGTAACGTAAACATACTTTGCTTGCAAACTGTATTTCCTTCCATAGGATAACATTGGTAATTTTACCCAGAAAAGTTTCTAAGTGTCAACTTTTGAGATACCATAATATTCCTCAAAAATCACAACTATAACCAAAACGCTTTTACTTAACTGTTTACAGGAGATGTCCCGGGACTGAATCCAAGATCCAGTCCTGTGGTTAGAAAAGTAATCCACAAAGTAATTAATTGCATTTAACCAAAACTGTCCATTGAGCTCAATGTTGCATTGTGTTTGAAATTGTGTTGCCTCTTGCAACAACTGTGACTACTGTCATCAAAAAGACCAGCCTATTTGAAAAGTGTTTAAACAAAGCATTTCACTCTGAGAAAGTATATTTTGATTCCTATTGTTGGTTCTAAAATAAAACAAGCCTATATTTTTATATACAAACCATTGGCCTAGAGTTCAGTTCTTGAGTGTGTGGCTTCATTTGCTGAGTGTGTACAACAAATGCTTTACACTGTCCTCTGATACTGCCTTACTGCTCGACCAAGCTACCACTTTAGAGAGTAAGGTTATATCTAACTTTAGCCTCTGCCTTGCCATTGGGGAACTGTGGACCCTATACGCCCTGTACCTTACTTTGGTGCAGTATATATAGAGTCACTTTCCTACAGGCTGGACTTATGGAGCTGAGCTCGGGCTGACAATGGGGGCCTTGAACCAGCGACCTGTAGGCTTGTGGAGAACATCAAGAGTGATGGACCAGTCGATCCTTGCTTGTGACCATTTAGAGGGGAGCATGTCTTACTGCAAATCTAGAACAGCAGCCTAAGCTCCTTCTTCAAATACGCATAACAAAAACAGGAGCTCGAGAATGTAAATGAAGCAACACCTACCACAAGAACGCCACCAGACAGAAATTAGGTCTCTCCAAGCAATAAAACACAGCCTCATGCCAATTGCCGGGAAAATTGGCACTAAACGATTGCATCAACGTCATAACGAGTTAAATAGATAACCCAGGGAGGCTAAATGAGGCAGAACAGCACATGTGTGATGTGGAGGATGATATGCACCAAAATACAGATATATTCTTCAATATGAAAAGGGTGCTGGTGGTGATCAAAGAAAAAAATAAGGACCTGGAAGCAAGATCCAGCAACAACTTGTGCATTGGCCTCCCTGAAGTCTGCAAACACACGAGCAATGGAAAAGTATGTGGAAAACAAGCTGAAACCTTTTCCAGACACTGGTCACGTCTTCTGGTGATAGTGTGAGCACACTGGCTCCCTTTAGGGGCAAAGGTAAATCGCATAATAGCTAAGCTACTAAATTACCATGACAGGGACTCAAAATAACGCTTCTCCTGTGCCATGTGTAATTCTAACTAAAAAGTATCTTATATTGCTGGGAAGGTACATACATACTTTAAACAAGCATTTTCAACCCAGGCGTGCATGAAAATTGTCTACATGAGGCTAACTGCTCTGCCAATCTCAGACTTCAATCCGGTTTGGGCCTATCAAGAGGAGGTAATTTCATGCATGTTATGCAATTGCCATAAAGAATCCTGGTTCCACCTGTTGTGCTGTTGTCCCAAACTGACCGAGGATCGACACCACCTGCTCCTCCCGCTGTTTTAGTCAAAAGGTGTTAAGTGCTATAAGGAGGCAGACGTGTGCTTTGCTGAAAATACACCAAGCACCCTAGCTAGACTGGGGAAAATTACGAGCCTCATTCGCCTCTCACTCATTGAAGCCATGAAAACAATCACTGGCAACATAGCCCAGGCCAAGCACTTAGCAGAGCCACTTACTGGTACTGATAATCTCAAGGCACATATGCAGCACCCTACACTGTCATGCGGCTCTGTGTTAAGATGACAGAATACATTATCTTCTGCTGACCCTCACCCGTTGAGGGTAGGGACACCCCAGCAGCCATGACAAAACACCCTAGGGTGCTGAGTCATTAGCAACCCAAGCCCTCACAGCAGGAGGACTTACGAGTTTGCACATGGCACCATACACATCTTTCTTCAAAAACCTTGGATACTTTTATCTGAATTATTCTTGGCATTTTTTTTATCTATCTGTTTTACACCAATGAAACATTACAGTTGTCATTGTTTTTAATTCCCTGCAATTCTATTTAGGCTGTATTGGCTGTTTTATTTCAAGTTTAAATGCAATGCATAGCTCTTAGACGTGTAATGGTTTTAATTAATGGACCATGAAGAATATAGATAAACTAAAAAAGTATAGAAAAGTACATTTTTTCTGACTTTACGTAAGCAACCCAATTGGCAAGAAGAGAAATGCCAATCAAAAAATTGCTTCTAAAATATAGAATCATTTCTGCTAAGCTATATCCCGCACACCTAGGGATTGGCTACAAAGAGCAGATCTTCACACCACAGAAACTAGCATCAACATTCCTGAAAATAGGTGGAACATCAGCGCCAAATTAATGAGTGAACAACCACCTGAACAGCGACACGGTCTAATTGATAAAATAGTGCTGTGGCACCTGTTTATAGAACAAAAAAAAGGGTCATACGTCAAATGGGTGCAGATCCTCTGCACTAACCCCACAGTGCATATTAAATGAGAGCAGTGTCAGAGATCCTATCCAAATAAGGCGAGAAACAAGATCAGGCTTCCCACTAGCCCCACTCTTGTTTGTCCTTATATTGGAGCCAAAAGCTGCACATGAAGGTCTGTGCTACTGTCCCTTTACACAGACATGACTTTATAAACTTCAGCGACTCAAATCTTAAATCACATTGAGGGAAATTCTTACGCGGTGGCCTATCTGGGATCACTATAAATTGGTCCTAACCAGTCAGTTATTTGTCCTTTGACTAGTGACATGCACAAATTCACATCAAGAGTCCACCCTCGAACGGCGCACGAATCAAGTTAAATACTTCAGAAGCTCCAGTTATCTATGGCAAGTCACTGCACTGTGTAAAATGTTACCCTCCCACAAATGCAGTATTTTCATTCATTACTCTCTCAAGCCCTTCACCTCCCTATGCTCATTACTGGTGAGATGGCAAGACTGATTTGGGAGAAGAAACAGGCGCGTCTAAAGTGGGATATATTTACTCAGCCATGTAACATTGGCAGGTCCACTGCGCCAGACAGAGCTGTATTAATACAGTGTACAGGCGCATTATGCTTTTTTCTGGTACTACCTGCAACCTCGTGGCACATCTAGCTGTAGAATATGGACAATGCAGCGCCGACTCCCCTGCATATGATTCTATGCCAACCATCACAGACACTGGTAAGAAATACAGACCACCCACTGAATGGTGCAGGCTTGACATAAATTGGGTCATAGAAGGGGGCCAGATTTTTTTATATACATGTACACACACACACACACACACACACACACACACATACAGTCAATACCGTTAGCAAATCACCCTCTAATACTTTTAACTAAAGGTTCAAGTGCAGCTAAATATTCTGAACATTAATGCATGGGGCAATCCAGATCAAGTGGGCATGTTTAAAAGCAAATTCACTGTTCCGCAAGAAAGAACAGAGTTGGATATTCTATACCATCACCGTAGACTCTTAGAGCCACATTCAGAGCTATTACAACCTGCTTCCCACAGGAACGGTTTACTTTTAGGTCATAAACACTGATGAGTGTCACATAAGACTGTAGCGATTTTATATGCAGAAGTAATAAATGCATATCATCAAATTCTAAAAGCAAGTTGGAAAGTATGTTACAAACCATACTATCAGACAAAAACAGGCAATATTGCTCACTCCGAGTACTAGGCTACGAACAATGCACTTTATACCAGCATGCACTGTGTCACACACCACTCTTCACAAAATGGGATTTAACACTCAAACTGCCCTTTATTGGGATGAGTGCAAGAAGTCGCCAAACGCAAAGGAAACTGGTGGTCCTAGCCCTTCTTTCAGCAAAAAGATTAGTACCTAAAACAAGGGACAGAGGCAGAAACGCCCACTAAAGAAATGTAACTGTCAGACTTCGTGTAATGAGAAAATGTAATCATATGACAATCTGCAGCAGTCTACCTCCAGGCGTAAAGGAGGTTCACTATGCAGTCAGTGTATTAAGTCGTAACTGTGCTGCGATTGCTTACTCTCTATTCTGTAAAAATTCAATAAAAAATATTTTCCACAAATCATTAACAGAAACTCCTTCCCAAGAACTGATCCTGGGTCTGGCACAGATAATTGTCTTCCAAAGGGATTGATTCCACAACTCGATCTGTGCTTAATCGAACACATTGGTGTGTGGACCCTCTCAGAAGATGAGAGGCGCTAAACAGCCCACTGGCCAGTCTTAGCCCCAGATGGAAAGCCTGACCGAATGAGGGGGTTTTGAAACCATGGGTGTACCACCAATCTTGCAGACATATTCCCTGCATGTTCAATGCATGAGGCGAGCCTGCTGCTATTTTTTGGTACCTGTGCTTGCTATCTCCAAAGAGTAATGTCAATTAACTCCAGGACAAGGGAGCTCTGGCTACAGGAGAATGGCCATCAACCTAGCGGAGTGGGCGCCCGAGCTAGAGATAGAAAAGAGCTGGTTCCTTCCCCAACCCACCAAACTTCTGCAAGAACTGAGGAAGGGCGCATAGTTATTACAACAGCTTCGTTTACATAAAACTCAATGGCGCACCAATCCATTCTCACTTAGTGAACACATCTCCGAGGCCAAAAGAAGCCAGGTATCGGAGACTGCAAAGACTTTACCTTGAGAGAGCTGGCACGTAACCCTTCCCAAGAGGTACAAGTACTCCAGACTATGCCTCCACTGTCAGACTCCCATAGTCTAGGCAGAGAAGGCAGTAGTAGACATTCATTGTAAAATAAGTGCATTTTGTGCTCCTCAACTTTAATGTCAAGCTTAGGGTCACAGTCTCTGAAAACAGGGAGACTTTGACATGCTTGTCATGCTCCAAGACCTCCCAAATGAACATTTAGTGCGCATTGCTCTAGACTTTAAGAAGCCATTACCATGTAATTCACCTAAAAGGGCTGTGTTACTTTCTGCCCATAGCAGACACCACATCTCTCTTGCTCAGTAATAAGTCTGGGTTATGTCCAATCGGTGCCAAAGGAGGAGGATAGCTGGTTAACACTGCTCTAATTCGGTATACTAAGGGCCATTATAATTATAACAAAAGCACAGAGAAGGGTCAAGGCACAAAACCTGCACTCGCAGACACAGAGTGAATAAGAGTAGAGATCACCTAGATTGTGGTGCAATGAACCAGAGACGTGACCCCCCCCTTCTCTCCATAAGAGGAAAAGATCCAAGACAAAACACAGAGTGGTTCAGCACTCAACTTCCCAGTTAATTGTTCATGTGACGGAAATTATAGTCCATAATTCACGGATAGGAATAACGAAGCAGTATCTTCTCTATAAGCGAATGTATGAGTCGTTCTTTCTCTGAAAAAATTTCTTTCTTTATTCTTAATTCATTGGTTTTTCTTAAGGCTACCAATCGCATGCTGTGATTTTTAAGAAAAACCAATGAATAAAGAATAGCTTTGAGAAGATACTGCTTCGTTATTCTTATCCGTGAATTATGGACTATAATTTCAGTCACATGAACAATTAACTTGGAAGTTGAGTGCTGAACCACTCTGTGTGCCATTATAATTATGCATTTGCCACATAACCCATGATGTGCAGATTTTAACAAATATTTTTTTCTAGCGCGAATGGTTCAAAGGTTAGTAGAACTATGGTGATAAAGGTTCCTGTGCACTAGAAGGCCCTTTGCAAAGCTAATCTCAACTTGAAAATTTCAGTGGTTTTTCCATTTTAATGGTTAACTTTAAACAGACTTTAACTATGATTTTAAAGTGGTTTTTAGGTTTTAAAAAATATGTTACAGTGTTACAACCAAGAGAGTAAAACAAACAGACCTTAAAACCTCTTCTCCAGCGATAGAAGTTCAACATTCACGATTATGGGTCAAATTATCAAAGCTATTTAGGAGTTCAAGTTTGTCTCAGTCTGCAAAGTTGGTGGGTATATTTGATGTTCGTGGATTTAAACATCCAGTAGGTTTCTAAACACCGACAAATGTGTAGTCCTACTCTGGAAAAAATAAGAAATGGACTGACAAGTGTATAAAAAGTATCTCCAGGGTGCCCTGTTGACTTCAATGGGGATTCTCTGGTTGCAACAAAGACTGTAGTCTCGGGGTCGAAGAGCTTCTGGAGGTAACCACCGGTTGTAGAGGATGCTGGGACACAGTTTGTTGGGTCACCCAAGGCCGTGGGACGTCAGGTGCAGGGGTGTCTTTAGGCGTTGCATTTTCTAACCTGCTCCGGTCGCAGTCAGGGGGACTCTCCAGAAAGGTGCTGCAGGCATTGATTGGAGATTCGAGGCAGGTCAGAGATCACCTGATCTCAGGTCAGGATCGCCGGGGAGACCACCTCGTGGTGTTGAAGTTGAGTTTATTGTACAGTTAATTAAAACCTTTACAATCATGCATTAAATTCTTTTTTTTTTTAAAGTTTTTTTAGTGACTTAAAATAGATAGTTATTAAAACACAATAAAATTGATAAAATGTGACCCAGAAGTAGTATTAAACAGTAAAAAACGGAGTATCGGGCAGGCTAGGAATGTAGAGTGAAGTGCAGTATGCAAGGCAGCGGTTGTTACTTCTACAGGATTCTTGTCAAAAGTCATAAGTGTTCTACTTGTCTTACGACAAAAAGATGCTGATTACAGAGCGTCTGCTTGCTGCGGTTTTACTATAAAGTAAGGCGGTATATGCATAGAGCCGTGGGGTGCTAGGGGGAGCTGGAAGCTGTGGCTATAACTTGCTATAGCGTAAAACTATGGAGCAGTGCGTACCTTGAGAGGTACCGTAAGGTGCCCAGCAGCGTTGGTCTGGTGCCTAGCAGCAGTTTGAATAGAGGGGCGGAGCTAAGAATGCTTCATGCAGATAAAAGGTACGAAGTGCTGGCAGCGGGTGCGGCATCTACTAGATATTGGTGACGGGCGTCGGTGTTCGGCCTAACTTGCAACAGGGTAAAGTGCTGTGTGCTGAAGGTGCTGTTTTACGAGAATCTTACTGTAGGGTAGGGAGCAATGCCTTCCTTGGAGATTGTTGGATACTGAGTGTAATGATATATGTGGAGGCTTGCAATAGGGTTATGCATTAGGGCTTTGGGTGTTTAGAAAGGGTAGTTTGGTCAACGTAGAAAAAAGGGAGTTGGAAAGGGCTTTATGCCTAGTGCAAGACATTTGAAGTGCATGGTATACATCTTTGACATTAGTAAAGTTCCCATTCAGGGCAGCAGCACAGGCACCATAGTCCGTTCAGCTGTGATGCAGTCTGCAGGCTGGGTAGCCTGCCTTTTTATGATAGTTTCTGCGGCAGATAAGTATTTTACCAGGCGACAGCTTAGTTGGATGTCCTCTCCAGAGAAGGATGCTAGCACTGCTTGTCTGCAAGTTCGAATGGATTTCTTATTAAAGAAAGGTCTTAGCAGGATCCGTCGTTCCCGTTTTAGGGCCTTGCATATAGTCAGTAGGTGCACTATATCCTCCTCCCCCTGCCCGCAAAGTCGGCAAATTGCTGGCTTCGGGGGGCGTAGCCAAGGCGGCATGTGGTATGCAGATGGTAGTATGCCTAGGCGGGATTTCAGGAATTTCTCTTTTGTTACTCTAGAGCAGCTGGTGAGGAGATAGGCTTGTGGGGATGCCTTGCTGTAGGTCTGCAAGGTAAACCAGCCATGTGCGCGCTCTGTCAGGGCGGCTTTGTCCTGTATGAGTGATTCCTTTTTGATCACGCTATTTACTCTTTTTTTTTTTTTTTTTTTTTTTAAAGCTGGCGACGGTTGCTGGTACCTCGTGGTGTTGGGACACTCAAACTTGGGCCGTGGGCGTCTGGTGCAGACTCAAAATTTGGCCAGAGCCAGAATCTGGGCGAGCAAAACCAGTGCTCGCGGGAGACAAAGTCTTGGTTTTGGAAGGCAGGGCAGGTCCTACGGGGTCTTGAGGGCTGCAGGACAAACCAGGATTTCGCTGGAGCAGGTTCGAGGTGGGTACAGGCCGCTAGGGCTGGGGCAAAGTCAGTGGGTGTCGTCCTCTTAGTTCAGCACAGCTTCTTCGGTACACCCCACTATTATGCCACCCTCCAGTGGGAGGGGGCATATGCCTCTCTCCGGTTGGGTAGGTCCCCCCATCTGCAAGATGGCAGGGACTGAGTTATGCTTCACCCATCTGAGGGGTGGGGTTGACAAATGTGGGCACTCCCTCTCTTGGTTTTCCCGCCAATTCTCCCGCTCAAAGTGGGGGTCAGAACCGGTGGGGGCCAGTTGCTGGAAGCAGCAAATGGCTGGGGTAGCTCACAAAGGTTGCATGCCTTTGAGGCTTCCCCTTCGTGGACCCTGCCCATCCTGGGGGAGAAGGCTTGGCACCTCATCCCAGGCTCTGCATTGTTTCAGACCCGAGAGCAGCAGGCTCTCGACCCAGGGGCCCAGAAACAGGTCTGGTGGTGGCAGCTGGCGAGCAGCCACTAAGCCAGGACACTAGAGTTAGGCTGTAGTGCATTTTTCATTAAATCCCAGAATGGCATCAGTATGGGTTTATTCTGCTGAGAAGTTTGATAGCAATCGTCGTAATGACAAACTCCCAGTACCATATACTCTTAATGGCATTACTGCACTTACAATGTCTAAGAATTAGCTTAGACACTGTAGGGGCACAGGGCTCATGCACCTATACCCTCACCACTGGTATAGTGCACCCTGCTAGAGGGGTGGCTGACCTATGCCAGGGCAGGGGGTTGTAGGCATGGCACACAGGGATGTGTGCCATGTCAACTCCTCACTTTGTTCTGCACCAAAACATGCAGCCTGCAAAGGCAGTGTGTGTAAAGGTACAGGGCCTACAACGGTGGCACAATAAGTGCTACAGCCCTTAGAGGCCTTCCCTAGCCACAGTGCCCTTGGTACCTATGGTACCATTTACAAGAGACAGACATGTGTCCAAAGAGTGCCAATTGGGTTTCGTATCAATCCAGTTTTAGGGAAAGAATATAGGCCCTGGGTACCTGGTTGGCAGGAACCCAGGGCACACTCAGTACATCAACAGTTTGGCAAAATGTGAGGGCAACCATGCAAAAAGGGCATTTTCTTACACATCAGATCTCTCCATATAACTTTAAAATCTTTTTTTTTTTTTTTATCAAGTGAATGCCACAATTTTGCTTCCTTGAAGGCCGGGTTAAGTAAGCAAGTTTAACATAATTCACTGTTCCTGCAGAAACGCAGAACACACCTTAGGAAGGAAGCCACAATTAGGTTTCAAAACAATCCAACCCCCATCATTCTCAAAGACATTTACACAGTAAACGTTCCAAGTTGACCAATACTTCTAGTCTGTTATTGCTACCAAGACCATCACCTTCCGAAAACTTGTCTGCTAGGATGGTTACTGTAGGAAGCTGGCTCTGTATATACTATATCAAAAAGATATGGTGTGCACAGAATCCATTAAATCCCCAAAGGTCTAGCAGAGGATAAAGTAGATAATACCTTACTCTCAATTGAGTGGTAGCTAGGCTGAGCATTTAGGCTTATCAAAGGGTAGTGTGAATGCATTTGTTGCACATACTCATACAAGGGAGGAATACACACTTAATGACTATCTCCAGGCCAATGTCTGTAAAAATATTACTTAAGTTTCTTTCTTTTTTAACCCCTGGTGTGCTCGGGACAGCCCCCGGCCGTCCGAGGTCACAGTGGGCATGTGCGGAGGACGGCTGGGGGCCGTCCAAACCCCGCCCACCTAATAAAACTCCAGCACCGCGGCGGAATTTGCGCCGCGGTCAAGGGGTTAAGGAACCAAGTGGAACTCTGTTACAGGTAAGTAGACTTTTCAGAAATGAAAGACTTCCCATATACAGTTGTCAAATGTTTGTGTAAACATTCAAAATACTTTACAGGTGCATATAATACTTTCCAATGTTAAAGACATACTTTCTATTATTCTCAGAATCACTCGACTTAAAAGTTCAGTCTGAGGGTTTGATTGACCAAGGTAGGTACTGCACCACCAACGGCACTGGGGCGGCCCGGGTGCAGATCCAATGTTAGGACACTGGACCCAAAGTTAGCCTATGGGAGCACCTCGAAAAGGCACCGGTTGCAGGCAAGTACCCACGGTTCAGGGAAACGGGCCCTATGGGTTGAGATCAGCACTGAAGGGGCCACCAAATAGCACTAAAGCAGCACCAACAGAGATGGCAGGGTGCAAAGGATGGGACGGTGCCCTGTAGAAATCAACGGAGATCCTCAGTTGGAGAAAACGGCTGCAGGCTCATTCCAGAAGGCTTGCTGAAGGAATCCAACAGCTGCAGAGGTGAGTTTCATGGGGGCGGGGGGGGGGGAGAAATGCCAGGACACCATTGGTTGGGCACTCGCAAGGCCTGGGGGCTGCATGGGTGTCTTTAGGAGTCTGGTTTCTCTCACTGGATCCGGTTGCGGCCAGGGGACCCTTCAAGATGAGGCTGCAGGCATCGTGGGGAAGTTCAGGAGAGGTAGTCCATTGCTAAATCCCAGGCAAGGATCGCCAGGGAGACGTCACTGGGTCATGGGCAACCTGGGCAAAGAGCGTCAGGTGCAGAGTGGTACAAGTGTCGTGGACGCGTCTGGATCTGGTGTCCTTGGGGTCGTTTTTCTGGACAAATCCAGTGTCCACTGGAGAAAAGTATTTGACGAAGGGAGCTCTGGGCTCCAGGGTTCTTGGAGGTTGCTAGCTGTTGGGACACGCTGGTTTGTGTGAGCACGGTCCTTGAAGCAGGGGACAGGCCGGTAGGGCTGTGGCGAAGTCAGTTGTCGCCTTCCTTCTTCGCTGCTGCATGGGTCTTCGGTCCTTCTTAGGTCGTCGAATCTGAGAAACAAGATGCAAGGGAGCCCTTAAATACTAAAATTAAGGGCATTACTGAGGTCAGGGGGCAGTGGCCAATGGCTACTGTCCCCTAGGGTGACTAAACCCTTTGGGTGCCCCTCCCTCGGAGGAGAGGGGCACATTCCCATTGGGTCCAACTCTCCAAACCAAGATGGAGAATTTTGAGGAGAGGGGTTCAACTCCGCTCCTGGCCACCCAGGGGTGTGCCAGGCCAAGGTGGACACTCCTACTCGGGTTACTAAGTTCCCCACCTGTCCTGCCGCCAAAATGTGGGGCTGGGACAGGGGGGCGGATATCTCCACTAGTTGGAGCTGCCCAAATCAGCATAACACAAGGTTAGAGCCTTTGAGGCTCACCGCCAAGTGCGGCTATTCCTGCTAGGGGGAGATGAGAAGCACCTCCACCCAGAGCAGGCTTTGTTCCCGACCTCCGAGAGCACAAAGGCTCTCACCCCACGAGGTCAGCACCTGTCTGGTGGTGGGTCAGTCAATATACTAGAAGCTGTAGTTTTTCAGGGGGCATCCCTTAGATGGCCTCTGAGTGCATTTTATAATAAATCCATCACTGGCATCAGTGTGGGTTTATTATGCCGAGAGGTTTGATACCAAACTTCAGTCAAGCCATCATGAAGCTGTGGAGTTAGTGTTGACAAACTCCCAATCCATGTACTCAAAATGGCTTCACTGCACTTCAGTGTCCACGAATGGACTCCGACACTGCAGGGTCATATTGCTCAAGAAGTTATGCCCTCACCTGTGGTATAGTACACCCTGCCATAGGGCTGTCAGGCCTGCTAGAGGGGTGACTTAACCTATGCCACAGGCAGTGGTGTGTAGGCATGGCACCCAGGAAGGTGTACCATGTTGAATCTTGTACTTTACACCACAACACATACCCTGCAATGGCAGGGTGAATGTATGTGGTGTGGGATCCTTTAGGGTGGCACAATACATGCTGCCGCCCTAAGGGACCCTCTCTGGTCACAAGGCCCTCATTACCACTGGTACTTTTTACAAGGGACTTGTGTGGGCCAGAGTTGTGCCAATTGTGGGAGCAATGGCACACTTGGGAAAGAACACAGGCACTGGGAACCCAATTGGCAGGGACCCAGGGCCCACTCAGTCAAAGTGCATCAGATATCAGGCACAAAGTTAGGGGGTGACCATGCAAAAATGGGAAACTTGCATACAGTTACCTAAACCCGCTTGGAATCTGTTAGAAAGAAGAGAACTTAGCAAATTAAAAGTTTGCAGGCAGAAGGCAGAGTGAAAAAGTAATGTAAGCAGTGTGTAGTGGGGCCCTCGAAAGATGCCAAGAGGTGAAGATAGATAATGGCAGTGATCAGTGTTGGGAGGTCTGAAAGCCATAACAATTTAGAGAAATCTAAGTTAGCTTCCAAATATGTATTAAGTTGCTTGTTTACCACCTTTTAGACAAACTGTGTAGGGAGAAGAGAAATAGGATGTTAATTGGAAGAATCACTGTGTAGTTATTAGGATGGAGAGGCCCGCAGAAGACCACAAAATGATCTGTCCAGGGCTGAAGTAGCAGACGCGAGGGAGTGGTAGCTCTTATATTGGTAAAGAGAGGTTTCAAAATGTGGCCAGATGCACCCTAATAAAGATGAAGCTATCTGTCCTTGGTCCATGCTGTAGACGATGAAAGTAGAGACGTGAGGTTGCCTCGCACTGCCCAATTAGGTGGCAGCAAATGACAGACAATGAAACACACGAATGGCAATCAATGGGTGGGCTCCAAGCCCTTTATATAACATGATATCTGTTGCAAGCGCTGTCGCTATGCATGCATTGTTGGAGAGACCTGAAAAGTGGGACTCAGTGAAACAGATATCTAAAAAAGTGCCCCACATTTGCAAATCAGGTCAGTTTTGAACTTGTAAAGACATGCTTTGTGTGTTTTGCATGGTATGGGAGCAAACATGCATGTGTGCTTGCTGCAGATACTGTAGTAATATCCGGGAAATCCATAGTAAAAACCAGTCCACTAGACCATAAAACAGGCCCACAAACAGCCCAAGAACTTCCTACACAGCTGTCAGACTATTCCTCCTGGCACTGCTTGATTGCCCGATATGCCTGTCTGACCGGGGTAGAATGTACATAGCCTGGGGATGAGAGGGAGAAATAGTTAAATGTACTTGGTGGAACTTTATGTTGGGAGCCAAACCTCTTTACACCTTCAAAAGGCATCCACAGATGCTGATTTTTGGGCCGGATTTGTGCATCACTCCAGCAAGACTCTTCTTGGAGCAATACTGGCACTGTCCGCTGAAGCTTATGCTCAACTATTTCAAACTAGGTATCAGAGAGAAACTACACCCGTTTCTCGGTCTGTGGATACCAGCCAATAACATTCAGATCTTTCCTGCACCACTTTAATTTCTGACTAGACTTTGTTCGAAGACTAAATGGCATAGACACGGCGCACAGACAAGTGTGTACCAGCATAGCCTTGATTTAATGCAGAGTCAATCCTTTTGTCAGTCTTATTCTTGAGAACGGTTTCATCCTTCATAGTAGTGCAGACCACCAGGCTAGCAACCAAAGAGTCTACAGCCACAGTCTTTGGTATATTCTTACCCATATATTCAAATGGGCATGAATCTGGGCACATTGATTTTATCAGGCTCCTATTCTCCCATAATTACAACCAAGACATGCTGATAAACGGATAACTGTGGAGAAAGGATACGCTGAAATGGTCTTGTTGGCTCAGATGCGGTGGAACGCAACTTCTCCAGCAGAAATTCCATTTTAATGGCACTGTGCTCAAAATTTTTGGCAATACCTTTTCAATATATCGTCCCCTCTGATCTTAAAGGTGGGGTGGGAGAGAGAATTCTGGTTTCAGTCATCCAAGAATAATCAACCTGATCTTTAATAATTTCCCGGGGAGGGTGGGAGGGGGGTCGGGCTAGAAGATATTCTTAAAATAATGCTTTCTTGGTATGAGCCCACATGGTGTAAATTCTACTCCGCGCTCGGCCACTAACTAGACTACAAAAGAAAATCTATATAATTACAAGAAGAATGTGCATACAATCTGAATACGCTTGCATGCACAGAACAATCAGCCTGTATCTAGGCACATGTTCAAGAATTCCTTTGAACTATATGCATTCATTCAAGTGCTGTACCTGATCATCTGAGTTACTTTGGCTCAATAGCTGGATTATTATGCTCCATACACGGTAAGAGGAAGCAACAAGTCCTCATTTTAACATTGTGCGCTCTACCACGGTCAACAGTGTACTCTGTAGAGTGTATCAAGGATCTTCTACTATACCAGCATCAGAGTTCCTCACGCGCTACAACAGACAGCCAGCTCCTCTTCTGAGGTGAAGACATTATTCCATTCCTAAACAGATACCGCACAGTCCCCTTCATCGTGCATGGCACAGAAGAATCCCCATAGGTCCCTTTCTTTCCTTAAGCAAGTATTAGAATCTATATACATCATTGAAGGTTCTGATTCTTTTGGAACTCTTTGGTTGCCAGTTGAGGGTCAGTTGTACTGGTCCTTCGTCTGAGCAGCTCGACCCTAGCCGTGGGTTCCATCATCTGGACTTAAAGCTAATAAATTCTACAGAAGTCTTCTTTGCTGTTCTAGCTTCTGGTCATTTCAGCTACACCCCAATACTATAGATTGGCAGCAGATTATACTCTTGCAAATAAACATGCGTTAACAATGTAAACTGGCATCCAATGGGGGTCCAGCACACACGTGGATCAATGGACCAAAACATTTGGCTTATCCTTGAACACAAACCATGTGCACCACGCAGCGAGCAATAGAATTAGATATCTGGATGGGGGATTTGTGTGTAGGGGTAGCATATGACGCCACAACCAGCTTGATCATCAAATGAGGCAACTAGAAGCAGAGAAAGCAAAAGGAACTCATGAATCACGATATTAAAGTAAAAGTCTTACTATTCAGCAACTCAGTACACTAGCACACTACACTCTTGCTGTTAGTGAATCCATGCTTTTGGGCGAAGAGCACATTCCAACTGCTACTTTTTGCTTTTAAGTTGCTACATACATTACAACCAGCAACCAATATTACATGTGCACCGTTCAGCACATTAGGGTCACTTTTAAAAGTCCGCCCAAAAAAGAAAATTCTTCCTCATCACCTCAATGCCTAGGGATCGTCAGCACTCTGATGAGCCCCGTAACGTTGGGGAGTGCATCTCAAACCACAGGACAAATCTGTTTGCTCTTTGTAGCAGGTGATATTCCCAGGGTACTCTGAACAAAAGCCGAAAGGAAGAGGGCACAGCTGGCAACCAAGACAACAAGCGAGTCACATCTGTAACCTATGTTCCAGCCCCAACGGAACAAACATGTATGTGGCTCGTAAATAACTGAGTTACTAGCTGTGTTCACGTTTAATCAAGCTTCAATTAACATGAATAGATAAACATTTTATTGTACCATTTAAAATCATTACACATCTAGTCCACTACAAACGGCAAGATAATTAACTAGCAATAAAATATAAAAACACACCTCACGTCACTTAATACGCTTGTCTTCAAGGAAGATAATGTAAAAATGATATTGTGGATTTTGATTTTCTCAGAGGCTATTGCAGCTGTTTGCACTTAGTTCAGTTCTTTGACCGCCGTGTTCATGAACTTAAAAGAACTGGGCCGGTAATCGGGTTGACTCCCTCGGACAAAACTCGACAGCGTCTCCACAGGTTTAAATATTAAGAGTTTTAACAGCCGGACACAGCTAAAATGACATTGCCTGCAGTTTCGTACAAATACACATCATAATCTGGTGTACCAATGGGCTTGCAAGGGTATCTTTCCGAAACATAGCCTTATAAGTTGGCATTTCAGTGCTCTTGCTAATGATTATTTTACATAAAGTAGTAAATTCGGGGGAGTCGCACAAATTAACTACCAATCACAGGGTTCTTTATATCCAAATCTGCGGGTATGATTGTAGCTTGCTTCACCAAAATCCTTTCCAAGTGTTTAGGAGGGAAATTTGTTCCCCAAATGTCATGCGCTTTTAAGTGGTCTATGGGAGCATTAGTTTGATTATGATTTCTCGTATGTAAATAGCTGCCACGGATATCAGTGTACCATTGTGTTGTATCAGGTTTATGGTATAATGCATCTTTCCTGTTTCTCTGCACCGGCAGCTCAGCCAGTGTGAATGTGCTGAGTGGAATGTTGGTGTGCATGGTGATGTAATGGAACGTGAGGATGCCTGTGATGTGCAGTGTCAGTAGGAGTATGGGCTGAGCAGCAGGGAGGCTGCTCCTGGTGGGGATAGATACAGATCTACTTACAAGACAATCGCAAGAAGAACAATAAACCTTCATTTTTAATCTACACCTCGGCTACTGAATTTATTCATCATAACAGATTGGTTGCCCGTTTTAATACAGCAAAAAAAAAAAAAAAAATCGTTTAGTATTAATTGCCGTCTAATGAGATTAAATTCTAGTTGAAATTGCAATAGACGTGTTCAATTTGAATAAGAGTTGACGAAAACAGTTGCATTAGGCTTTTCCAAGCCAGGAGTCAATACCATTTCTGAAGGCGATCTCAGTGAAAGTCAGTGTTGGCATCAATTTATAATCTATTACCTTTGTGAGAGCAGTGTGTGTCTGGACAGTTCAGATTCTTTAATGAACTTTGAAAATCGACCTCTCATCCATCCGAACCCCTAAAACTTTGTAGGAAGAATCCTCTACAGTTTTAAAAAACAGTAGCTGTTTTTGTTTACTGGTAAACAAAAACAATGCCCTTAGTTTTAGACCCAATAATTTGGATACTGTTTATTTCATAGTAAGTGGCTATGGCCTCCAAAGATATCTGCAGCCCTATGGCTGTCTGATCTAACAAGATTGTATCATCCTAATATTGTAATACTTGAATCTTAGTTATCAGCTAGCGGCAACGGAAAAGTTCTTGCTTAATTATCAGTTTAATGTCGCCCAGATATAGATGAAGTGGGCTAGAATGCAATTGGTTTTAATTATTTATATGCAAGAATCTTATGTAGCGAAGCCTATTATCATGTTACCTTACTCTTTAATCAGGTATCCGAGTACAAGTTATTTCTGGCGTTTACTAGGGGCGGTGAAATTCCCTACTTGGCCGAACTGGCCCGCAGATGGCCTCTGACATTATGAAATGTTGTAAAACCAATGAATGCGGCGTATGAACATAAACAATGGTTACATAAAATAAAAAGTCCAGTGTGTATATAAAGAGTTTTAAGTAAAAGGCCTGCTTTACAATTGTGTGGAGCCGTTATGTTAGCTGACCTTACTCCAAGTTTAGGAAGGATGCTATGTTACATTAGAGATTATGTGGCACCAGTGTCAGGCAAAATGAAGTTACGGCATGCTGTATTGACGTTTAGTATGGTATGTCACGTTAATGTTCGACATGACGTTTGCCTTGCACAGAAACGACTGCTGCCTCTCCAAACTCTACAAATAATAGCATTTCTCGCTAACCTGATGAATGTATTCTCTCAACACAGATCATGCCACAACAGCCTCCTCTCATAGTAGGCCCTGCTGCAGCCTCGCTGGAGTGCCAGCCTGCTCAAGTAGCGTCGCATCGAACCCCTTTCAGAAGTACAAACATTACCCACATCATTCTCAATGTAAGCAAACATAAGAGTTGCAAGTGGAGTCCCTCAACACCCTTTTAAGAATCAGTCTCAGATACACGTACGCAGGTCGCAGTTATATTACGACAAAAGGTAGAGTAACAATGGCGCTTTGGTAAAAGGCTATAAAAACGAATCTAATCAGATCCCAGCACTATCTCATTCACAATCAGGGGGGAACTAGTTTAAAAGCAGTGGTTTGAAGGGGGCCCACAATTGACCGAGGGGCAGTTCTTTCAGACAGCCGTTGCTATTCGATCGCTTTATGTAGTAGTCAAGAAAGTCACTGTCCCATAGCGCCTGGCTCAAGGGTGAATTCGGCAGTGTCTCTGAGAATATAAGTTCATTGCACCGAACTAGCAGCGGGCGCAGTCAGCGTATTGCACACCGTTAATACGCCGGAGTCTCAGCCGCTGATTAGGCAGCGGGCACCGCCTCCGTTTATAAAGTCTACGCACCCAACATGGCGGCCGGTGGAGCGAGATACGAGGTTGCCATTGAGGATCAGCGCCATCACACGCGGAGGCGGTCATGCCCGAGAGACCAGGAGGGTGAGAGGGCTCCAATAAAACTGCCAGTACCAATCGGACCCGAACGGAAATCCGGATTACAGCCCCCTCACTCACAGAGAACGCACCACGAAGTACACGTAGCATGCAACTCTCACAAAAACCCATATGGTCCCGCTATTCTAGGCGAACGCGCGGCCTTACCCTTTGTAAAATTTACATACGGACTGTAACAGTGCCTCACCTGTTTAAGGCGAGAAATTAGTACGGTCTTGACTCCCGTGATGTCCAGCCCACGACGCTTGAGCTCGGACTTAAGGTCGATGACGCGCAGCTCGGTGATCTTCTTACCCTCGGAGACAGCGGCCGCCATTTTACAGATGTGCGAGCAGGAGAGAACGGAGTAAGCCGCCGAAGAGCGCGAGTATGAACAGCGGCGTCGCAGTGCGCGTGCGCCTACTATGTAGCCAACCACCTAGAAGCTGAGGAGAAAAAAAGAATAATCGAGTGGGCGGTATAGGGGAGTAACGTTACGTAGCAGTTGACGTCAAGAAGATCAGAGTACGTATGCGTCCTAGTATGTCTCTCTCCCCGGCCATTTTAGAATCAGGAGACGAAAGGATGAAAGCAATGTATATTGCATGGTGCATTTCTTTAGCGATTGCTATATTATTCTACCCTGGCTAAGCGTATTATCCAAACGTGCTAGAGCGCTTTACATGAAAAAGGAGGAATACGTAAGGTGCATGATTATAATTACAAAGCAAATAGAGTTACATTAGGCAACAAGCATGGTAATACTAATACAGTAATAGTAGCACCAGTGAGACTTAACGCAACAGGATTTAGACGAGTCGAATGCGTGTTGGAGTCTATTGAAAGTGAGGTAGAACAATAAGTATTAGAATAACAAATATCGATTGAAACTAGGGAGGAGGGTTTAGCCGAAATGTTTTTAAAAGAGAGGCTTTCTGTTGGATAGAATTGTAGGTAGGTCTGTTGTCTTAAACCTGGGCATGAGAGAATGTTTGTGGGGTTGGATGAAGACAATTCATTCTTTGATAATTGTAGAGAGTTTATGAATGAGAAGGAGAGTCAGTCTCAGAAGAATTTTAACGTGCAAGGGCCATGTCCAGAATTATCAGGCATGCTTGTGAATCAGACACAGGAGGTGTAGGAAAGTGGGTTTCTGTTGCAGTAACCCCCCCACTTTTTGCCAGACTACTGATGCACTTTTTCCTGGGTCCCTGCCAATCAGGTTCCCAGGGCCTGTGTTCTTTCCCCAAAACTAACCCAATTGGCTTCTCTGGCCACATGTCAGCCCCTGGTAAATGGTACCACAGGTACCCAGGGCACTGTGACCAGAGAAGGCCTCTAAGGGCTGCAGCACTTATTGTGCCACCCTTAGAGGCCCTGTACCCTGACACTCACACACTGCCTTTGCAGGCTGCGTGTCTTGGTGCAGATCAAAGTGAAGAGTCGACATGGCACACATCCCTGTGTGCCATGCCCACAAACCACTGCCCTGGCATACATCAGTCACCCCTCTAGCTGGGTGCCCTATGCCAGTGGTGAGGGTACAGGTGCACTGTACCCCTACAGTGCCCAGGTCCATTCCTGGGCACTGTAAGTACAGTGCTGGCATTAAAAGTATATGGTGCTGGGAGTTTGTCATTACGAACTCCACAGCACCATAATGGCTACACTGAAGACTGGGAAGTTTGGTATCAAACTTCTCAGCACATTAAACACACACTGATGCCAGTGTGGGATTTAATGTAAAATGCACAACAGAGGGCATCTTAGAGATACCCCGTGAAACTCAACCAACTCTTAGTGACCTGACTGAGTGGCTGCTTAGGCTGCCACCACCAGACATGTTTCTGGACCCCTGGGTCGAGAGCTTGCTGCTTTCGGGGGCCTGAAACAATGCACATCCTGGGACGAGGTGCCAAGCCTCCTCCCCCAGGATGGGCAGGGTTCACGAAGGAGAGGCTTCGAAGGCATGCCGCCTTTGTGAGCCTCTCCTGACCATTTGCTGCTTTCAGCAACTGGTCCCCACTGGTTCTACCCCCCACTTTGGGCGGGAGAACCGGCGGGAAAAACCAGTGAGGAAGAGAGGTGTGCCCACCTCTGCCAACTCCACCCCTAAGGTGGGGGAGGCGAGGTGAAGCACAACCTCGAGTCCCCGCCATCTTGAGGATGGGGGGACCCAGCCAACCAGGGACAGGCTCCTGCCCCCTCCCACTGGAGAGTGGCAGAATAGGGGGTGTACCCACCCCAGGGAAGGGACCCATTGGTCCCTGCCCTTTACCTACCTGTAACTCCCCTAAATTTAGTATTTAGGGGCACCCTGAACCTTCCTTCCTCAGATCCAGCAACACCAAGAAAAGGAAGAAGAAGGACGAGAAGCCGTGCAGAGCTAACAAGAGGACGACGCCCACTGACTTGGCCCCAGCCCTACAGGCCTGTCTCCCCTCGAACCTGCTCCTGCAAAACCCCGGCGTGTCCAGCTGCCAGCAACCTCAAAAACCCCGGAGGACCTGCCTGCCTTCACTTTCCAAGCTGTTTCTCCCGTGAACACCGGACGTGTTTGAACTGCAGCTTCTGGTGCCAGCCAGGAACCGCGAATCCCGCACACTCTGCACCCGCCGAATCCGGCCCGAGCTCGAGTGGGCAAATACCCAGAGGAGGTCCCCCCGACGATGCTGACCCGAGATCCGGCGACCCCTCACCTGCCTCAAGCCTCCTGACGACGCCTGCAGCCTCAATCCAGAGGACCCCCCCTACCGCGACCAGAGCGGGTAAGAAAATCCGACGTCCTAAGGCACCCCTGCAACCGACGCCCCACGGCCTTGTGTGCCCAAACCAACGGTGCCTAACCAACCCTCTACATCCCAACTTACCCCTCGAAGTGGTGGTTGCTCCTGGAAGATCCTCGTCCCCGAGCCTGCAGTGTTTCTTTGTCCCGGAGAATCTCCATTGAAATCAACAGGGCACCCGACCTCAAAACAGCACCCTGCACCCGGCCGCCCTAGTGCCGCTGAGGGTGCCCCTTTGGTGCCAACTTGGTCCCCAACGTGCCCTGAGCTTAACCCTAGGAGCTTTGCTCCCACAACCCCGTGGCCTGCTTGCCAGCAGCCACCAACCGGAGTCCCCCTATCCTCCATAGGATAACATTGGGCCTCAACACTCTGCACCCGGCCGCCCTAGTGTCGCTGAGGGTGCAACAACAGTGCATCACTGACCCTGGGAGACCCCTGAGTCTAACCCCAGAACCCTAACTCAAAAGACCGATTACTTACCTCGAAACTGATAACTCATTTTTCCTCATAGGATAACATTGACACTTTTTCGCCCAAAAAGTTTCTAAGTGTCGACTTTTGAAAACTACAAATATTCCTTAAAAATCAGCCAAATAACAAAACGCATTTTCTCAACTGTTTTCAGGAAATGTCCCAGTGCTGAATCTAGGATCCAGCACTGAGTAAGAAAAAGTATCGATAACCTAACTTACCTGCTAAGTGAATTTCCTCCCATAGGATAACGTTGGTGATTCTATGTGAAAAAGTTTCTGTCAACTTTTGAAATGCAAGAATATTCTTTAAAAATCGTACAAACTACAAAAACGTAATTACTTACCTGTTTTAAGTAAATGTCCCAGTGCTGACTCTAGGAGTCCAGCACTGGATTACAAAAGTAATGTTAAAGTAACTTACCTGCAAATTGAATTTCCTTCTATAGGATAACATTGGTGGTTCTAGGTGAAAAAGTTTCTAAGTGTCAACTTTTGAAATGCAATAATATTCTTTAAAAATCGTACCTTTAACCAAAACGCATTTACTCACCTGTTTTCAGGAAATGTCCCAGGGCTGAATCTAGGATCCAGTCCTGTGTTAGCAAAAGTAATCTGAAAAGTAATCAACTGCATTTTTACTTAAAAAGCCCATTCAATTGAATGTACTATACCTGCAATGTGTTGCAAACTGCTTACTTAAAACTGTAACCAAAACCAGTACAAGTTACACTGCAATTTTGAACTGTGTTCATACAAGTAATTTACTACTGAAAAGTATTTTTTGCTTACCTGTGCCAGGCTTGCTTGGTTCTAGAAATAAAACAACAGTATATTTTTTATATACAAAACAATTGGCCTAGAGTTCAGTTCTTGAGTGTGTGGATTCATTTGCTGACTGAGAGTGTGCATCAAATGCTTTACACTGTCCTCTGATACTGCCTTACTTCTCGACCAAGCTACCACTTTAGAGAGTAAGGTTCTATCTAACTTTAACCTCTGCCAAACCTCTGAAGACCCTTGGACTCTATACACACTGTACCTCACTTTGGTGCAGTATATATAGAGCCAGTTTCTTACAGGAGGATACTAGTCCACAAGGGTCATATTCAGAGTCATCTGGTTTCCTCCTCTGATCAAAAAGCAGGTGACACAGATGTGGTGTTTGATTTGTCACAGACCAAAAAGGTTGGTCACATTGACTAAGAAGTTGAAGGATTTTATTTTAGAATAAATTCATATATGTTTTCTGCGGTCTTACGTTTATGTATTTATATGCTTTTTAAGAAGAAAAAAGTCATGTTTTATAGAATTGTAGGTAGGTCATGTGGAATAGTTTGTATGTCAATTCAAATTCAAATTTAAAAAAAACTTATTTGGTCTTAAAAGCAATAGACCATAAAAGTGTATGCATGAGCAGGAGAGTCAATCTCAGAAGAATTTAAATGTGCAAGGGCCATGTCCAGAATTATCAGGCATGCTTGTGAATCAGACACAGGAGGATACTAGTCCACAAGGGTCATATTCAGAGTCATCTTTTTTCCTCCTCTGATCAAAAAGCAGGTGGCACAGATGTGGTGTTTGATTTGTCACAGACAAAAAGGGTGGTCAAATTGACTAAGAAGTTGAAGGATTTTATTTTAGAATGCATTCATATATTTTTTCTGCGGTCTTAAGTTTATGTATTTATATGCTTTTTAAGAAAAAAAGAGACATGTTTTATAGAATTGTAGGTAGGTCATGTGGAATAGTTTGTATGTCAATTCAAATTCAAATAATAAAAAACCTTATTTGGTCTTAAAAGCAATAGACCTTAAAAGTACATAAAAAAAATAATGCGCATAACTGTAAACACACATAAGAGTTAAAAATAGTCATAAAATGAGAATATTTAAAAAAGCGAAAAGGACTTTTGAGATACGAAACAAACACGTCGGTTAATACATCAGAAATCCATGCTTAAGTGAGCAACATGACCATAAAAGTACATAGAAATATTGCACATAGCTGTTTGGCGAGATATGTCAGGAAATACATCAAACATCCGGTATTAGAAGGGGAACCTAAGATGCGGAACGGGATCAGATTGCTTTGCGCCGTTACAGAATGGGAGATAAAAGCTACAATTAAAAAGCAGGAAGGGGGTATAGCGAGAGAACAAAAACCTCCAATAGGGTACGCCATGCGCTCCTACTGTCCTCCGCTAATGGACCCGACGCATCTACCATGTTCAGTGTACCATGCCATGCTGCACATAATATTCTATCGAACTAACTCGACGTAGTGCGTCTAGCCCTAAGTGCTGCTTTCAAGAAGGCGCAGACAGAAAAGACAATTTCACGGGAGCACAAGGATTGTAAGTGGAGGAGAGCAGGTTTGCAGCGACGAAGGGTAGCCTCCTTAATAAAGGTATCAGAAAGTGCTGTTGTGCTAAACTGTGCAAATTGCAGAAGAACATAAAATGCAGTAATGATGAGCAGAGTGATTATCCCATGGGCAACAGGAGACCGTGATCCCTTCTAGGTCTAAAAAATGTTTAAAAAAGAGAGACCAGTAGATTGTCCCAGCTCTGAAGCGAAAAAGTAGGGACCGCTCCTATCTAGTGAACTCCAAGCCCAGATACAGTGGGAAATCATCAGTGTAAAGAAGGCTATAATATTGCAACACCGAGGGTTTCGATAACTCAGATTTCAACCTAATGTTTGCTCGGTTTGTAAGTCATATCATTTGAATATGGAATGAAGGCTGTTCATGTTGAGTTAATGTACAATGTTGTGCTAGAGACAGTTGTGTGCTGGTGGTGGAAGGACGCGCTTCACTTTTCTCACCAGTGGGCCGTATTTATGACACTTTAAATAAATCTTTGTTTATTTTCCACAACCTGCCTCACCTTGTCATTTCACTTTCAAATCGGAGACTCCAGCAGCAGTGTAATGCATGGTATTCTGTGATGGTCGAGTGCCTCTGGATAGTTTGAGTTTGTCCGCCAGGTAATGTGAAGTAGATTTGTGTAGGGCTTTGTGAATGATGCAGGCTGTTTCTGGCTTCAATGGACAGCCTGTGCAGAGTGGTCAGTATTTGTGAAATATGGTTATTCCTTTTGGCTCCATAGATGAAGCGTGCTGCAGTAAATAGGAATGATTTAAGGGTGGTTAGATGAATCTTGGGGGGAGAGAGTGTTAGTAATCGATTCTGGATAGCACAGGGGATTGCACGAGAATTTTTAGAACATGTTCTGGAATATAGCAGCGCATTCCCCAGAGAAGACACAGTTGATAGCGCACATTTCTGGCCATAGTATAGATCTGCGATTGTAGGTCTAGCCTTTTTTGTAGGATGTTTCCGAGGGATTTGGCACTGTCAACGAGGATGGATTTGCTGTTGAGGATGTTTAGTATATTTATAAAGACAAGGGAACCCAAAAGGTAACCAGGGACCTTGGGTATCGGTAAGTTACAAACACAGTGGTCCCTGACAGGGAGATGCAAACAAGCATAGATAAATATAGACTCAAATTAGTACTATATTGGTGCTGTCCAGCCGGACAGTATGGATTTTAATGATTTTAAATTTTTGAGGAAAAAATAAAGTGGGACACAATCCTGCGTCCAGCGAAATACATATTAACACAAAAGCAACAACGAAAACAAACGCTCAGGCAAGGTAGACGGTTTGTAAGTTGTACAGAAAATAAAACAAGCAAAATTAAAGAGCGATACCGTTACACTTAAATAACGGATTGAATTATGTATGCGGTGTGAAGTGAGTCAACGACGTTTCGATCCTGTTGGGATATTACTGGGATCATCATCAAGTCGTAAATATTACAAGCCTGAGAAAAGATGCCTGTAAAACAATAGGAGAATTGGAGAAAAGAAAACAGACGGGAAAAATAGTAAGAACATAAAGAAGTCAAAAGTGTTTCCTTATCAGCATGGTGTCAATGGCGGAAGACGAGTGAAAAAACGTTTAAGTGCTATGGGTCAGAGCCAACCGCGGTGGGAGGAACGTCGAGATGGCAAGTGAGTTGGTGAGGTGAATTAACCAAAACACTTGCAGGCAAGGGATATGCGACCAGAGCGCGCGATGTGGCGAAGGATAAGCTTACCGTGCAATGTGCACTGGGTGTTGACGTAAGAGATTCCAGAGAAATTGCTGGATATCACGTGAAAGTAAGTTAGATTCAACGGCCAACGAGGAAGCACACTAGGGTGGGAAATTAAGGTATTAGGGAAAGGAATTGGTTAAAATGCGAGTGAAAAGCACTAATGGTTGCGAAACTTATCACAGTGACCGTGAAGGGTACAGGGCGGTCAGTGTGGAGGTTACAGCAGCTGGAAAGGGATGTGGAATACGGAATTAGTGTGACCGGGATTGGAAGTGGAGGCCAAAGGGAGCTAGGCTGGTGGGAGGCACCGATGTCGTGCAGCGCTTTGGAGGGCAATTCAGGCGGTACGTGATAATAACCACCTGGGGGGAAGTTGGGCGTTGGTACGATGACCTGCAAGGGAGACGGAGAAAGTCGTGGGTTCGGGAGAACCTTGGGCTGGGGCTCTCGTTGACAGCGAAGGTGTCCGGTGCGGGGACTCACCTTAATTGCTGGGTGTCAGAGAAATAGCCAAAACACCGTAGGAAACCTGGTGCAAAATGGCAGGTCCGACGGGGATCTCAACGATTCACAATTTAAATAATAAAAATTAGCCACAACTCCAAAAAGGAACTGGTGCACAATGGCGGTTCCGACAAGAAGGCTCGATGACCCAGTGAGAGGGGAAGGGGAGGGAGGAGAGTGAGGTACTAGCGAGAATGCGCTAGATGCAATGCTGTGATTAGCGTGGCCGGAGGAAGTCTTACCTCGATAGAAGGTGATTCGCGCGTGGGCTCGGTGGAATGGTGTTCGTGCAGAGTGGGGGAGTGATTATTTAAGACAATCGGTGTCATGTGAGTTATCACGTGACGGCGATGATCGGAAAAAACTAGGCAAGCGGCCATATTGGAGTGGTGTCAATGTGTACTTACACCAGATGAAACCGCAATAATTAAAGCGGCAGGGAGGGTTATATTAGCCCATGAAGGGAATAGTGGTGAATCACTGATCATGCCGTGGTGGAGGAATATCATGAAGGCCGGCTATGATCATAAACGGTCGCAAGTGGCTGACATGCCGATGGCGGCCATCTTAGAGGGGTGCGTTTGTGCTTAAACAGGTCTTGAGTGACAATAAAGCCGGATAGAAGGAATAAGACAGCGGTCTGGAGAGACCGGTGATGCAGAGAAATTATGATAGTACAGGCAAATGACCTAAAACAGTGAAGTTATGGATAAGGAAAAAAATCTCAGGAGATTTATGAAGGAAATTATTTTACGTTTCTTATGACACATAGGTAAACATAGCAAAAAATTAATTAAGTTGAACTGGTTTTTTTAAAACAAAATTATAAAACAAAATTATAAAGAGGTCACATGCTAGGTCAGGAAGTCCTTGTTTATTAAGTATAACCATCAAATGGCCAACTACGACTGGAAGAGGGTGATGATTGGTTTTATAGTAAAGTCGTCCAATCCTCAAGCCGGTTGAGTCCATTTTTTATACTTCCTGTGCAAAGAATCCATTTGAGTTCTTCCTTGTTTAGGAGTTGACCAATGTCGGCTCCTCTCAGTGGGGGCTTGACAACACTGATTACTGTCCATCTTATTTCATCCTCAGTGTGTCCTGCAGTAGAGAAGTGTTCCACGAGGGGGGCATTTAGAGTTTTGCAACGGATTCGGCTGCGGTGTTGGCAGATCCGGATCCTCACTTTTTGAATGGTTTGTCCAATGTAGACTTTGTTGCACGGACACATGATCAAATAAATCACATTGCATGTGTTACAATTGCAAAAACATTTAGACTGTATCTTGACATTATTGAAAGTGAATTCTTTTCCTTCAACAGTGAAATCACACACACTACAGTTTCCACATTTGGCATGGCCAGTGAGGGGTTCTAGACCCCAATGTTCGTCTAGTGTGATAGCTGATCTGGGGTTGGGAAGCGCAGCTCGGACAAGGTGATCCTTTATATTTCTGCTCTTGCGGAATGCAAAGAGGGGATGGTCTATTTTCAGACTACCTGCATGTAGGATTCTCCAATGTTTAAGAATACTCTTGCGTACAGTGTGAGAAACCAGGGAAAAGTTGTGACAGAGACCATGCGGTTTTGGTTGGACTTAGGTTTGGGGGATAAAAGACAGTCTCTTGGGCAATACCAGGCTCTTTTTAGTGAGGTACGCACAAGTCTGCGGGGGTAGCTACGGGCCTGGAGTTTTCTAGAGAGAAAAGAGGCTTCTCGGAAGTAGTCTGCTTTCAAGAAGCAGTTTTGTCTGATTCTCAGGGACTGCGAGTAGGGTAGTGAGTCGCGGAGGGCGCGAGGATGGTTGCTCTCATATCTGAGGAGAGTGTTGTGCTCAGTGGGTTTCCTGTATAAACTCGTGATTAATTCTCCATTTAAGTGATGAATGGTAAGGTCAAGGAAGGGGATGGAGGTTCTATTGTAAACCAGAGTAAAGTTAAGGCCCTGGCAGTTGTTGTTGAGCCAATATAAGAATTGTTTGAGGGTGTCTTCACTAGCATGCCAGATCATAAAAATGTCATCAATATATCGTCGCCACAAGGATGTGCCTGTATGGAATGGGTTACTTTGGGAGAGAATTGTTGACATTTCTAAATGGTCCATAAAGAGTATGGCTACATTGGGAGCGAAGACAGCTCCCATCGATGTACCTTTGACCTGTTGGAAGTACTGGTCATCGAAGTGGAAAAAGTTTCCGGTCAAGCAAATTTCAAGCAATTGTAAGATAAAAATGGTGGGCACCGCATGGGGATGTGGTCTTGTGTTCAGTATACGTTCAATAACCAACAGTGCATCCACCTGAGGGATATTTGTATAAAGGGATTCCACATCCATAGTGCAAAGGATGTCAGAATCAGCGTTGAAAGGGTGATGTTCAACAAGATTAATCATAGCCATACTGTCTCTGACATAACAGTCTGTCTTTGGGATAAAATCCTTTATGAAAAAATCAACATATTGGCCTAATGGTTCTAAGATAGAGCCACAGCCTGAAACTATAGGGCGTCCTGGGGGGTTGGTGAGATTTTTGTGAATTTTGGGGAGTGTGTATATGTCTAGTGTGCGTGGTGATTTAGTATTCAGGAACAAAAATTCATTCTGACTCAGAAAGCCTTGTGTCTTTGCGTCAGTAGTGACTTGAAGGATCAATTGTTGGAGTTCTTTAGTGGGGTTGGTGGGTAATTTGCAATAATGATCCATATTGGATAACTGCCATAGTATTTCTGATTTGTAATGTTCTCTGTCTTGTAGAACTATTCCCCCACCTTTATCGGTGGATTTGATGATCAAAGAATCATTGGTTTTCAGAGTAGTCAAGGCCTTCTTTTCCTCAAGTGATATATTATAAGGGATGAAACGCCTAGTGTTTTTAAGTAGAGAGACCTCTTTAAGGACCATTTTTTCAAAGGTGAGGACTTCTCCATGGATCATGTTGGAGAATGGGGAGAAGGTGGATGGTGGGCATAAAGGCGTGTTGGATGAGCTGACTGGTGAAAGGTTAAGAAGGAAATATGTGTGTAGACGGATTCTTCGAAAAAACCTGAGTAGTTCAGTCTGTAGTTCCCAAACATTGGGGTGAATAGTGGGAACAAAGGAGAGGCCTTTACTGAGGAGTGATTGTTCTGGGTCAGTGAGAGTATAACTAGATAAGTTGAAAATGGGTATGGTCAAAGAATTTGACTTGTCAACCTGGGCATTATCTACCACTGGTAGAATTTCTGGCGAGTTTGCTGCTCGCCGGGGGGATTGTACCATCTTTGTTGTTGTTTGACCCGACCCCGTTTTGGTGGTTCGTTTTGACCCCTGTCTAAAAAAGGTTGATTGGGGGCTCGGTTGGAGGTGCTTGGACCCTCACCGTGATCAGAGTTATCTGATGCTTCAGCCGATGTGTCAGAAAAACCGACTAGGTTGTTGCGTCTGTTGAATCGTCCCCACAGTCTTGCGTTTTGGGGGTTTGCGTAGGCACGATTGAGATAAAAATCTTTTTGCAGGTAGTGGTAGGTCCTCTCTACAGCGTAGGATCTAATATCTTTTTTGACTTTCAAGGATTTCTTGTTTTGCTCCAGACGGTAGAATTCGTCCACCGTTTTCTGGACTTGTTCTAACAGTTTTTTACAGTCTGTAACTGAGCTAGTTTCTTTGATCTGTTTCTCTAGATCATTAATCTCTTCGGTTAATTTTTGCAATGTTTCTGAGGCAGTATCAATACACAAGCACCATCCAGTGCCGGGAACAAGTTGTACCAATGTAGCTAAAGTTGGTTGTGTATTTGGTATTGTCAGTGAAGACTCCTGGTATGTTCCTAACCTGTAAGCCCACTGGTATGATGTTTGCCTTCAGATATTCCGTTAACATCTGGATCATTAGTTGCAGCCTAACAAATTTCTTCTTACATTTCTCAAGTTGATCAGTGAGAGAGATATTGGTGTTGGTAGAAGTTTCTGCAGGGTCTTTGAAAAGGGAGGGGCCTTCAAGTATTTTTTTAATATATTCGTCAGAGTATAGTGGTGGTGGTCTGACATAGCACTTAGTAATAAGGAAATTAAGAGGGTGGAAGAAGAAAGGCGGGAGGCAAGGAAAATACCCACTTGAGAGAGGGGATAGGGTTGAGGATGTTTAGTGCATCCAGGATTGTACCAGCAGCGTTTATTTTTATGAAGCGATAAGGAGGAATTTGGTTTTGGTTTCATTTTTAAGTGATGGGCATACATCCAGTATTGGATGGCGTTTAGTTTATTGGCAAGGGGCATGATGTCGTTGGGAGAGAAGTCGTTTTAGTACAGTTGAGTTGTTGCTGCCCCCTGGGGGATCCCCGGGGGGCAGCAACAATCGCTCGCCATGCGCCACTAATATAACTGTCAGTTATACAGTATGCTGCAGCACACCTCCAATGCTGTGGCCTATAATGAAACACTTAGTGCTTCTGCTTCAGGATTTCTGCCATGTGTTAAGCCAACAGTTATTACAGTCAATGTATGGGTACCAGCTGGTACCCACGTGGGTCCAATGCAGGCTGTCTGGCTCTCCATTCACTCTCCTTCAGGTCTTCTGATATCAGACGGGTGGTCACCCAGCCAGCAGGCTAGTCGCCGCCCCCTCTTTCTGGCATAGCGCTTCAGCCTCAATGCTCTGTTTTTGGGCACCTCACATACTACTCACAGCCCAGGCAGCCTGTTGATATTGTCACTGAGTGCCTGCCAGGGGTGCGCTTACACTGCAGTTGCGGTCCCGCTTAGACAGCTTGTTTGGTCCCAGCTCCCCACTTTCAATGCGTTTCTCCCCCCGGATCTCCGCACTCACCGCTTGCGCCCGGGTGCCGCACTCAAGATGCTGTTTGGCCCGCCGCACTGGAGGGCTCCCGCCATGCTGTGCGGGCAGCTGCAGCACACTCAATCCAGCGCCGCAAAGGAAGGCTTTCCAGACCTCCACTGCCGCACCGCGTGGCGATTAACAGCTGCGGCCGATGTCGTTTGTGCACAACTGCCCGTCACAGCCCCCCGTAGGACCAGGCAGACACCTCAGGCCGCGGTGCTCTTCCCCGGTCGGCCACCGTCCATGTGCAACTCTTTCGCCTCATACTGCTTTCACAGCTCTGGGCACAGTGATGTCAGTTATTGGTGGAAATAGCTGGGATTCTCCACCACGGCACTCCCAGTATCGGATGTCGCGTTTGCCTGGGCACACTACCGTCACCATTTGCTTGCCTGCTGGGCCCATGTGGTGTCAGACCCCTTGCCGGATCTCAGTCTTATGGCTGCCGCGGGTGGCATTTCTTGCTCACATACAGCACCAACAGCATTATAGACAATATGCCCCTGTGTTAGAATGTGAATGGCAGTCAGATAGGCGGATAATTGACAGGCTGATTTGCATATAGTTTTCAAATTGGGGCTGACATCACAAGGCAAGAGTGATTTCATTTTGTAGTCGAATACTGTGCAAACTCTCCTGTCTTCTTGGTTGGATAATTGAATTGATGGACGTGGAAGTGTAAAGGTTGTTTGGGTTTTGATCAAATTGAAAAGTTGTTTCGGTCAATTCTTGGCGGAGACTAGTAGACAACTGAAGTGTTTTGATTTTGCATAGAAGATTTTTGTTGCAAAGTGATATAGCCGTTCGGAAACGTGAGGTTAAAAGTGGAGAGTGATTGTCTGCATTTCTTCTCTTGGATTCTCAGATCTCTTCTTTTCTCATAAAGCGCCTTATTAAACCAAGGAGCCAATGATTTAGATTTTGTCTTTTGCCTCTGAAGTAGAGCAACCTCATCTAGCAGATCTGAAAGACGTTCAAAACAAAGTACAGTCCAGATATTAGTATCAGTGTCCAGTTTGATGGGTGGTACTCATTTTTGTGCAGTGCTGCTAAGTGTATTTCTAAATAGTGCCCCGTTTTGACATGGTCACCCCCACTTTTTGCCTGGTATCTGGTGCAATTTTGACAGAAGCACACTGGGTTCCTGCTAACCAGCTCCCCACTGCCAGACCTCTTTCCCTAAAACTGTACAATTGTTCCCCAAATGGCAATACCTTTAGCACCCCCTGTAAGTCCCTAGTAAATGGTACCTGTAAGAAGATGGCTCTTTATGTGATATTAATAATCTGATATATCGTGTAAAGAGTCCAGGGGTTCCCTTACTAGGGAAGAGGGCTTGCTATGCAATCCCAAAGTGCTCGAGCAGCCTTAGGCTTAACACAGAGGAGTGTAAGACATTTGCAAAATACACACAACACACAATTATTAATAAGCATTCGCAAAGCCAATATGTTTTGCCTATGTGAGATCTAATGGTTCTGTCAGTGTTTTTTAAACAGGTTGCACAGCAGCGCTGGCTGCTGTGCAACGTAGCTTAAAGGAAAGAAAATAATAGCGCTATGATGCGACCAGTGTTGACCATATAATTCCTCTTTTATGTTCTTTACTTTTAGCCAGGGCTTTAAGTGGGATGAAAAAGTAGGGGGTCCCTAAAAGGAGCGTGGCCTCTGTAGTTATAGGTGTGGCTTAAACACATAAACGAAATTTCTGAAATTCTCATAGTGTTCCCCCCAACCGGTATTTTGGTGTCTCTCTGAGCTTTCTGTTATTGAATCTAGATATAACATAGCAACTGACATACACCTAAAACCAGTCCTGATTGTTGACTTTGACAATGGTTGTATGTGTGCTCTCTGCAGAGAGGCAAAGGATTGGATAACCATGTACTGTAACACCTTTTTGGGCCACTGACAGGCAATGCGAGAAGCTCGCACTGCCTTCAGCCTCTCCTCTAGCCCTCTTAACCATGGCTATTATAAACATCTGGCGGCAACTTATTTCAAAGCATGCACTATTTAAGAGTAATATGCTGGATACAAAAAAACACAAAAACACATCCAAGGGAAACCTAACACTCTAATGGAGTGCAAGATTCAATAAAACGTGTGAAATGTAAACTGGAAGTACATCATTGACATTGATTAAATTAATATTTATTACACTAATTGCTCAGAAATCGTCAGTGCTTTCCCAGTAGAGTTAAGGAGATGAATATAGGTCCCGAAAGGGGACCCGTTTCAATGTCCGTTCTAAAATCCTACGGGGTCTGAGAACCGGAGGGAACCGGCCCACTTAAAGCTCTGCTTTCAGTCATGTTCCACAGCAGCACGAGGTCGCTGCACTTCACCATGCATAAAAACATTGGCAAAGACAATAAATCATGCATGGGTGAAACCTACTGGCTTTGCCAATACTTGCTTTTTAAACCTGTCAGGGAGGTCAGAGAGAGTGGGGAAGTCTCATGGCACCAAAACAATGTAGCATGACACTTTCATTTTGAGGGGGTTGCACATTCATTAGCTCTGCCCAGTGCCTTCAAGCACAGATTTATTGCAGAATGTGTTCCTTTAATGAATGCTGCGCCATCGGGACAGATTATGTTATATATGAAAATGAGAGTGAATACAGTAAAGGTTTGATGCTGATTATTAGAGCCATTGATTATCACACAGTACACGTCACATAAAATTTCATCTATAGCACTTGCATACACTCATGCAATTAACACTCTCCACATCAACTGCCAAATGAAAGGCAATAACTTTGTACATCTCAGCTCTTCTGAATAGAATTCCAAGTGATTACTTGTGTAAAATACAGATTTACTAGTCAATATCAGATGGACTGTAATTTTATCACAGATCACACCATATTTACCAAAGTGACCCAATAGGCATCCAGAGCGAACAGTGCTGAACTGCCACATAGCAATAATGTTAAGATTACCCTTCTGAATGGTTCTCATGATGTTGACCTGGGAAAGATGAACATCTGAGTAGATTCTATCTCCAGTTGGATGCTTAGGTCACTGAGTTATCTCTCCTACAAATACTACTGGAGTAAGGGCAGCCAGTTTGCAACTTAACTCTGTCCTGCTAAGCATTCACTGCTACTTGCCAGTAGGAAATGGAAATTCATTTGCATACTAAAGGTTGTTTGTATAGTAAAATAGTTTTCTTTTGTACAGCTGGCTGCTCATGCTATACTCACATGCATAAAACGCATCTGCAAAAGAAGTTGTCGAGCGAGAACCCAAAATCTAATGGAAATTACATTTCCAACTGGCACTGCTCAGTACACATCAGTACACATCCACATTTCTGGGCTGGCAGATAATATATACTATTTTTGAAAAAAGGGGTATGTCTGTGGTAGGTTTAGAAGCTCCTTTCAGTATGTTTCTTAATATTAAGCTATTTTCATGTACATCACTGCATAAGCCATTTAGGATGCAGCAAAAAGTGCGACACTGTACTAAACCAATAGGAAGCCAGCAGGCGGGAGCTAAATCCTTTTCAAGTACAGCAGGTCTTCCAGACAGCGCATTCGCGCTGCCTAGGCTCGACCTAATGACAACATGACTCAAGAAGGAGATCCGCACCAATTTATAAAAATAGAAAGTATCTTTATATATGTTTAGGCATCAGAGAAAAATCGTTCAGGTTAGTACTTTTTTAAATATAAATTCTTCTCAGTTCAAAAAGTGGACACAGTTCAATTTTTGAGTTCTGCAATGTTATCCTATGGAAGGAAGAACAAGTTCTACAAACCGGTACAGTGCATCAACTTACAGGACAAATCTCCAGGAGTTAAGGCAGGGCTCGAAAAATCATAAAAATGTTACTAGACCTGCAGGTTTAGTAACTTGAATAACCTACTCGACCAGCTGTAATGTACTTGACCCGTGAACTGGTCTCAAATTGTGTGATTCTAGGCAAATATTTTGTCTTATGGATTCCCCTTTTTCTTTATTTTCACATAAGAGAGCACCTTCAAATATGCAAGTTTACTATTTCTGCTGTACAAAAAAACTCTTTTTATTTACTAGACTAAATGTTTGCTCCATGTATAACAAGAATCAAGCCCATATGTAGGGTACACATTATCCCTGGCTTGCCTCTTAGTTCACTAATAGCATTGTCATTTGGGCAGGAGCAGTAATAATTCCAAGTTCATGTTTAAAAACTCACTTTTCATAAATATATTACTAAGCATGATGTGGTGGTGCACTGTCATTTACAGATAGCATATTTTCCATTGAAATGGCCACAAAACGTTACTACTAACATGTAGTTTTACTGATAATAGTGCATAAACAATGTTTGGAAATTGGGTTTCAGCAAAAATATTTAAAGGTTGCACATCACCAAGTAAAGTGTTCTAATTTGACTTGATCCTATAAAAATATTTTTTTCACCACAGAATTACAAAACTTTGTCTTCATAACTAGTGAAATATATTTGAAATGTTTCAACAGTTCACTTATTATCTATTTCAGTGTTGTATTAGAAAAAAGCCTGACATCTTACAGACTTTCATTTCACATGCTTTGCACAGTTCAAATGTCACACAGTTCACTTTACAAAAACCTCTAACCAGTCACAGAAAGAAAAATAAATGTAGGAAGACAAATTGACTTTTGACCTCTGTCTCTGAAAGTCAGCAAATATGACAAGATAAACAGATTTAAAGGCATCTTTATTGCTCTTTCACTTTGTGAGCAAGCATAACACCTGTTGTCAGCTGGCCGGAACGGGCGATTAGTCCCTAAAAATAGCTCGCCCTGATTAAATCTTGCTCGACATTGCGAGTAGGCAAGTGGATTTTTCGAGCCCTGGTTAAGGTGAGTGGTGGCCAAGGTCTTTTCAAAGGCAAGCAGTCCTTCCAAGTTTCTGGAGTCACAGCTACAGGATGAGTTGACTTTGGCACAGTTTTCGACAAGGGCTGCAGGCCGGAGGGGCTGGGGACAATTCAGCTGTTCTTTTCAGTCTTCTCTGCTTTTGCGGCTCTTTGGTGCCCTCTCTCTTCTTAGGTCGTCAGGATCTGCTTCTCTGGTGCCAGGAGCTTCCCTAAATATTGAATCTAGGGGAGTTAGAGGGAGTGCCAGGTAGTAGCCAATGGGCTACTTACCTCTAGGGTGACAACACCCTCATATGACTACTTCTGTTGGGAAGTAGACAAAACCATGACCATGCTTGGTTAATTCTCTACAAGACAAGATGGAGGAATCTGAAGAGAGAGGTCCACATCACCTGTCCCATCCTAGAGGTGGTGCTGGCTGAATGTGGGCACCCCCTCCTAATCTAACTAATTTTCCTGCTTGTCCTCCCACCTAAAGTGGAATAGGACAGGGGGCTTGGCATCCTCTCCTAAGAGAGAAACCAGAGTTGTATACCAAAGGGGCAGGGGCTGCTTTGAAGCTCCCTTGCCTTGGCAGGCTAATCTGCATGTCATCTCGTGGGAGGGGGTGGAAGACACCCCTTGCCAGAACTGACCTGGTTTCTGGCCTCCCAAGAGCTAAGGCCCCTACCCATGGGGGTCAGGAATTAGTCTCTGGTGTCAGGCTGGCTAAAATCAGTCAGTCAGCCCACCAGCAGTTGGTACGGTTTCAGGGGGCATCTCTGAGGTGCCCTCTGGGTGCATATATTGATAAATCCAACACTGTAATCAGTGTGGGTTCATCAATGAATGAATCTTTTATATATCGCACAGCTACACGGAGATTGTCCCGGCGTTCAGCATAGAATAACAGGTGGGAAGGGGCAAAGCACCCAAAAGTATACCCAGTCCTAAAGCATAAAAAGATATGTCTTTAGGGCCTTCTTGAAGGGTCCTTCCTCCTTTATTAATCTCACATGAGTAGGCAGCTAGTTCCACATACTTGCTGCTCTGACCATAAAAGAGGATCCCCCCCCCCCCCTTGATGTTTTCGCAAGCAGGGGATTGTTAACAGGCCAGCGGTACTAGATCGGAACAATCTTCCTGGTCTGTACTCCTTGATCCTCTCATTTAAGTAAGCAGGCCTCTATTGTAGAGGGCTTTGTCGGCCAGAGACATGGTTTTGAACATTATGTGCTTCTGGACTGGAAGCCAGTGAAGTTTCTCCCTGTAATGAGATACTGAGGCATATTTAGGTAACTTGAAAATAAGGCGAATTGCCATGTTCAGTATTACTTGTAGACGCCTGACTAAGTACTCAGGAAAACCCAGATACAGAACGTTTACATAATCCAATCTGGACAAGATCAATGCCCTGACCACGGTTACTTGAGATTTGTGAGGGAAAAGATACAGAAATTTCCTGTGGAGAAGTGTGGCTCAATGGTTAGAACGGCAGACCCTGATGCAGAGATCTGGCCCGGGACCAGGGTTCAATTCCCGCCTCGGCGGGTCTTGGGCTCAATTTCCTCGGACCTGATAATTCTCGCCTCGGTGCCTATTCTAATCATGGGTCCCACTCTGCAACTCTGGGCAATAGCTTGCTTAATCTCCACAACGGCCCCACCAGCGCTGGGATGCCTGGCTTCACCTTGGGGGTGCCCAGGAGTGGACATTTCACAGGGAAAAGACAGGAAGGGTTCCACAGCGGTATGCGTACAGCGCCAGGACACCCTAGGGTAACAGTGCGCTTTACAAGTACAAATTTCATTTCATTTCATTTCATTTCATGTGGAGGATCCAGAGACAAGATCTAACGACCGCTGAAACCTGGGCCTTGAAAGAAAGTTGGGAGTCAAACATTATGCCCAGGTTTTTGGCCACTGCCGTGGGTGGAGGGGCGACCTCACTGGGCCCAGCACCAGTCCACCCAAAAGAGGGGATTACCCCCAAACAAAAGGATCTCTGTTTTGTTTGGGTTGCACTGTAATTTGTTAGACTGAAGCCAAATTAACAGTGTCTTCATACAGAGAGCAAAAGATTCTTTGGCGCTCAATGAATCCCCTTGATAAGAGAGCAAGAGCGGCGTATCATCCGCATATGACACGATCATAATGCCAAAAAATTCAACCAGTCGGGCCAGTGGACTCATATACACATTTAAAAAAGTGAGGCTCAAAGAAGAGCCCTGTGGAACACCCCATTTCAATCATTTGGCTCTGGAAGAGCAGGGGTTCAGCCAGACAACCTGTTCTCGGCTCCCCAGAAAGGAGCTCAGCCAGCCAAGGGCTGGCCCGACACTCCTAGATGTTCTAATCTTTGTAATAGAATGCTGTGGTCAACCGTATCAAAAGCTGCTGATAGGTCCAACAGCACCAGAGCTACATTGAGGCCGAAATCCAGACTAAGTTTAATGAATTCCGAAACCTCAAGGAGCGTTGTTTTATTACTATGACAGGTTCTGAAGCCGGATTGGGATGGATGGAGGAGACTATTGTCTGTCAAAAAAGGTGGTGAGTTGTCGATTCACCATCTTTTCCAGAACCTTTGCTGATACTGGCAATAAGGAGACAGGTCTAAAGTTTGCTGGTACTTCTGAATCCGCGTTCGCCTTCTTAAGAAGGGGGATCACTTTGCCCTTTTCCAGGAATCAGGTATGACACCTGAGTGGAGGGAACAAGTAAACAACTCCTGATAAACTGGGGCAATATTATCGGCTGTGGTCTTCAAGATGTGGGGCAGTCAAGGATCTTTCAGGGACCCTGATCTGCAAAGTGTGAACATCTCCCTCACTTCCTCCGTCGTAGGGGGGAGAAAGCCAGTCAGCTTAACTCCAGCTGAAGGTCCTGCCACCACATCAGGGCTTGGTAACAAATTGACATACTGGCTAGGACTCACCAACTTGGACTGGATTTGAATGATCTTTTCCTCAAAGAAATCAGTGAGTCAATCACAAAGGACCCGATTGTTATACGGTGGTGGGGTCATTATTTTAGGATGAAGGAAGCTGGAGACGATCTTAAAGATCTCATTCCAATAGTTATCGCCTCTGTAATTCTATTCGTATAGAAGGTGCTGCGGGATACAAGATGTTTGATATGAATACGAGTTGTTTGATATCAAACATCCCTACTTTCAGTGAAGCCATCACATAGCTGGGGAACTCGTTTTCACCAGTGCCCAGCACATGTTTTAAAATGGCTTCCCTGTTCACTTGCACTGGCAGTAATCTAACTGATCAGCACAGGGGCGTATCTGCTCATGCAGGTATGCCCTCACATATAATACTAAGCACCCTGCCTTAGGGCTGTCAGGCCTGCTGTAGGGGTGACTTACAAATATCATATGCAGTGGTAGGGGACATGGCACACAGGGATGGTTGACATGTCGTGTTTTAACTTTTGTCTGCACCAAGACACGCATCCTGCAATGGCAGTAATGCATGTGCTTGGTGAGGGGTCCCTTAGGGGTCGCACAATTCGTGCTGCAGCCTTTAGGGAGACTCTTTAGCACCTCAGGCCCTAGGTACCAGGGTACCATTTACTAGGGACTTACAGAGGGTGCTAAAGGTTTTGCCAATTGGGGAATAATTGTACAGTTTTGGGAAAAAGTTCTGGCACTTGAAACCTGGTTAGCAGGAACCCAGTGCACTTTCAGTCAAAATCACCTCACGTACCTGGCAAAAAGTGGAGGTGACCATGTCAAAAAGGGTACTTCCCTACAGTACCATCCGGTACCTAGGGCATGGCGTAATAAAGAGAGTCCCTAAGGGCTACAGCATGTATTGTGCCACTCTAAAAGACCCATCTGCACAAACATGCAAACTGCCACTGCAGACTGCATGCCATGGTGCAGAGAAAAGTGAAGACACGACATAGCACACCTCCTGCATGCCGTATAAACAAGTCACCCCTACATCAGGCATTATAGCCCTAAGGCAGGGTGCACTATACTACATATAGGGGCATAGCTGCATAAGCAGATATGCCCCTGTGATGTGCAAGTTGATTCTTAGATATTATAAGTGAACGGGGAAGCCATTTTGAGTACATGTGTTGGACAATGGTAAATGCGAGTTCCCCAGGTACATGATGGCTTCACTGAAGCCAGAGATGTTTGGTATCAAACATCTCGTATTAATAAACCCACACTGATTCCAGTGATGAATTTATTAATACATGCACCCAGAGGGCACTTTGGAGGTAAACCCTGAAAACCTACCGACTACTAGTGTGCTGGCTGACTGGTATAGACCAGGCTGCCACCATGGACAGATCTCTAACCCCCTACAGGTAAGAGCTCTTGCTCTGTGAGGGCAGAAACAGTGCCTGCTCTGGCCGGAGGTGTTGTCACCTTCTCCAAGCAGGATGGCTAAGTGATCAGCATATCAAGGTAAGAGGCTTCAAAGGCCTCTGCCGCCTTTGATATGCAACCCAAGGCTTTCCCAGACGGGAAATGCCACCCCCTGCCATGGCACATTTGGCACCAGGACAGACGGGAAAATGAGCTAGTCAGGAGGCGTGTCCCCATCTCAGGCTAGTACCACCATTAAGGTGGCTCCCTGAAGTGGACACAACTTTTAGAATTCCACTATCTTAGTTTTAGCGGAATTAGGCTTTCTGGGTCAGGGTTATGCCTACCCTACTTCCCACAGGAAGTGGTCATCTGGAGGGTGTAGAAACCCTAAAAGTAAGTAGGCCATTGGCTACTTCCTGTCACTCCCACGCACACAAGGCCCTCCACGACACCGGACCAGCATACCTGAACAGCCGACTCAAATTCCACGCACCCCAAAGGACCCTACGATCAGCCCAGCTCTCCTACGCCATGGTCCCCCGCACCTGAAAGACCAGATCGGGAGGCCGCTCCTTCTCCTTCCTCGCGGCCAAGGCATGGAACGCCCTTCCGCTCCACCTCAGACAGACAACATCGCTCCCCATCTTCGCAAGAAACCTCAAGACCTGGCTCTTCAATAGACCCCCTCCTTGATGGAATGGAACCTGTACCCCCCCCACCCCTAGTGCCTTGAGACCCTTACGGGTGAGTAGTCGCGCTTCAACAAACCCCTGACTCCCTGTAACGCCCCTAAATTGAACTCATATTCGATGGATCAAGAAGAGAAGTACACTGAGAGCCACAAGAAAAAGTGAGAACTGAAGACTGCTGTCGACTTTTGGCACCAATCCCTTCCTGCTGCACTAAGGGCTTGATTTAGATCTTGGCAGCTCTGGCCCACCATCACTTTTTCGACAGTTTCACCACCCGCCTTCTTGACAGTCCGCCCACTCTATTTATATGTCCATGAACGAAAGACCGCCTGTGTGTCACTGACACCGCCAGGAATTTTCACCCGCAGCGTCATATGCAGAAGCAGTTGTCGGCGGTAGTCCAGCCAAGATTACCGCTGGGCAAATCAGGATGTGCCTTTCCGTCGAGGAGAGTGTGGCAGGGATACCTCCAACTTTGAGTTGGTGGAATCGAAGGAAATTCGGTTGAAACATACCTTTTTTTCTGTTTCCCACTTCCGTTTCTGTCTTGAACCCCATTGTCCAGGTCCTCCTTTTGCTGCTGCTACATGACCACGACGCTAATCAACTCGGTTGTCGCCAGGATCTAAGTTTAGCTACTTTTACACTTGTCTTACTATCAATAGTGTGTTGACAATTGCTTTAGTCTCATGCACTTTTACATTGCTCTTACATGCATTTTTTTATGTGTAATCCTTTAGTGTACATTTGACAACTTATCAAGGTAAAAAGAGCACACCTGTATTGACACCTTAAAAAAAAATATGTTGCTGTGGTGGTTGTGGGTGTTGTGCTTGTGGGTGCACATTCAATAGTGTGTTTGTGTTGTTTGTGTGCTATGTAATATGGAAGAAAAGGGACATAACACCTTACCTACATATATTTTAGAAGCAAACCAGACATATATGTGTATTGACACATAAATCAGTAGTACTTACCAGTCTCCATTCCACCAAGGGCTAACTCCGTCAGCAAACTGCTGCTAGTACAACACCAACACAATGGGGACATCTAAATAGGCTCGGCACAAACCCGCCGACCTGACGGCGACTGAGTAGTGTTAGCCAGCAGAGGAGTCCACCACCTCGACGACGGTGCACCACTTATGCAATGGGAAACAGTCTGTCGATGCAGACGGTGGTTCAGCCAGCACACATCTAAATACGGCGGGTGCGATACCATCAGCTTGGCGGAGGGAACTTCAGGAGTCCTCCCAAGATCTTAATCAGGTCCTACATCTTTACAATTGCGACTCAGCGACCTCTCCTGCAGCTGAACTCCTGCCAAGAACCCCGGTGGACTGCCAGCACTTCATAAATTGCCACCAATCTCCCTAGAGTAGAGGAGCTACTCCCCTGCAGTCTGCAGGCAGCAAAACACAAAGTCCTGTCTGCCAAGTTGCCTTTCCCCGGCCAACCCGAAGCAGCAGCTCCCCAGGAAGAGCACCCTGTGCTCCTGAAGGTGAGATCTGTCCCCTACCTAAGTGAGAGGACACCAGAACCAACCGGAGCAGCACAGTACCAATACCCTGGTTACCCGACCCCTTGCAACCAGCAGGAACTGTGAGAGTCCACTCGGGACTCCAACGACTCCAAGACAAAGCACAGCCGTCGAGGGACACCAGCACCACATAGACCCACTTATAGAGTTGCTCAGCTGTCCTCATTCTGGTCCCTCAACCAGCAAAACCGACGACCGCAAGGCGCCAGGATGCACAGAGCCCAGTCGACCATTCTGCTCTGCACTCGAGCCCCCCAGCCTGGGTACCGAGGAACCGACTGTACTCCCTTGTCTCCCAGACCCCTATGACCCGAGCCCCCCCCCCTTTGGGAGCTCCCGGACTTGTCCCTATGTCCCCCTCTGCAGCCTGTTTATAGGTGGCCTCCCTTCTTTTTACCGGTGTAGCGCGCACAGCAACCGGTGCGACCTGCACCTCTTCACCCGGTCGCTCCTGGGCAGGTAATGAGAAACTGCTGGTGGTACTTTGGACCTTGGTCCCGAAGGAGACCCCCACAAACCAAACGCAAATAACTGTATGCTATACGTGACTTTTATCCCATAGGAAAGCATTGTGCGTAAAGACGCATTTAAGTGAACATTTTACTTACCTGCTAAAATCTAAAAATTTTAAAAGTACTTACTTGCTATCGAAGTTCTTGGTATCAAAATTTATACGACTTATTTTTCTAAATTGCTCTCGGATTTATTCTTAATTGTTTTCCTCATTTATTGCCTCTGTGTGTCATCAAATGCTTAGCACTACCCTCTGATACACCTAACTGCCCGCCCACACTACCAAAAAAAGAGCATTTGGGATATCATTTGTGCATTTGTAAACCAATCAGGGTTTGTCTGGACTGTTTACACCGTGTACCTTGTCGTGTAGTTCCTATAAAAAGTATACAGGATCTGCGCGTTTAGACAACATACACTGTAGGCTTGGTGTCAGACTGACTCTGAACACCCCCCCCCCCCGGGATTGTTGGGCCTTTTGTACCGACTAGCTCACAGTGCCACTAGAATCTCCTCTTACCAAGGAGTTCCTGGCAACCATCGAACATGTCAACCCTGATCCCTCAGGACCGTGGAAACAATATACTACTTTTCGCTCAGTAACTCGAGCTTACTTAGTCTGTCTCAGAGAGGTACACAGAATAAACAGGCTGGGCGTTTCAATAAGCATTTATTGAACAGTTGTTATTCTGGTGTAAAATAGATGAGCTGCAATAACTGTTAGACAGTATAAGATATAAACGATTAGCAGTACTATAAAGGTAAATGGATGGTATAGTTCTACCATCTTGCAATAATCATGAATACATTGGAGTATATAAAACACATGATAAAAAGATGCGTACTCCTACGATGCCTCCCTAGCTAGATGTACCTAAGTGTACCTAGCATGTATGTAGGTGTTAAGCCAAGAATCCCTCTAGGATTTAGTCAACCCCATTACCTGAAGTGAGAGACTGTGGGACCCCGTCCTGGTCTTGAGTTGGACACCCGCGAGGGATGTTGGACCACTGCGAGCTGGAGTGTCTGCATGCAGGAACATCAGCGTCTCTGGTCAGTGTGTCGGCCGGGAAGTCTCGGTCTCCCCTGTTCTATCTTAGCAAGATGTGATGTATATATACACCCATAGGTCTCCCCAAGGGTCCTACCTCGCTGTATTACTGTGTCGGCCTAAGGATGACGTCAGGCATGAACTTTGTACATAGATTTTATACAGGAGATGGTAGTCCTGCTGTGCTTCCAAGAATCCTCATGCATAATGTATGAGATTTCAAACTAAGGAAAACCAGCGTTCTGAATGCAGTGTCCTATCTAGGTAAAAGGTCTGTTGTATTCTGCTTTAGGTGTCCGTATATAGGTTTTCCTGAAACATGTCCTTATATAGGCACAATTTGCATTGCCCTTGTATAGGCATAAGATCCCAGTCCTTATTTAGGCATTAGCCATGCTATCCAAATACAGGCATGGTCACTTACATCCATCCACCCTAACGTCACAACGAGTTCTTAGAAACCAGACCCTTAAGCTCTTGGGAGTTCCCCTAGCACAGGATTATTGATTTCTCCAAGAACTCATTTATTATGCATGAACCGCTATTCCTTAAGGGTTCATTCCTGACGTCTTCCTCTGCACGACTTCACGTCAATGCCAACATTCTTAGGCACCTACCAGGTATAAATATACCATCCCTTGCCCAAGCAAGTAGGAGGAGACCTCGACTTTAGAGGAGCCCGTGTCCCGGCCTGACGCACTGACAAGAGACGCTGTCATCCCTGCTCGCAGAGAATCCAGCTTCCAGTGTTCTGACTCCCTTCGCGGGGTGTTAGAGTTCGAGACTCGGAAGGAGATTCCCACCTCTCTCATTCTCAAGGTATGGAGCTGACTAGAACCTAGAGGGACTCTTGGCATACTAGACTATAGCATACCATACTATAGAATACTTCACCTACTTCTTACCTTGCACTACACTTAGGTTAGGTACACTGGGGTAGAACTAGCTTAGAGAAGCATCTTATGAGTACTCGCATTTTTAGCTTATGTTATTTATGTATATGAATATATGTGTCATAGCTAAAAGATAATGCTAGCGCAGTATTATTTCTTTCTACTGCTTACGCTGTACATTATATATCTCGCATACTGTCTTGTGATCATAACAGCTCATATCTCTTACACGAGAAACAAGACTGTTCAATAAATCCTTTTATTGAAACGCCCGTCTATTCTTTCTGTGTAACTCTGAAGAAACTAAGCATGCACGATTAGCTGAGTGAAACTGTTATCTATTGTTTCCACGATTCTGAGAGTGTTCCGATTCTAAAGGGAAACAAAGTTGTCATGTTTATGCGGTTGCCAGAAACTACTCCCTTCTTGTTTACAAGGAGTTTCTAGTGGCCTCTGAGTTAGCTGGCACAAAGTAATTAAGTTTAATATACTCGATAGGGACATACTGACCTCAGTCCTATGTCGAATCTATAGGGTATATTATTCCAATGCGCAGAGCTTATTAGGGAAATAGGAACTACACTACATGGCGCCCAACGGTTTGGTAAGGCACTAATTTAACGCTAGATACTGAGTAACTCAGTCGTGCTTTTCTCAGAGACCCCTACTCACATACTCCATAAGACGTCTGGAGTGGGTAGGGTTAAGTATCCGCCAAAGCTAAATAGGACAAAAACCCTATATATTAACGTTTGTTCAACGTTGAAGAATACAGTGTTCCAAAATATTGTGCACCTTATCTTTTGTTTCCTTGAAACTTGTTCTACATTTTTCAAAAAAACAAATGTCCATACACGGGGATAATGGCACCGAGAACGGTGTAGCTGCGGCTGATCCAGTCGTAACAGCTTTCAACTTTACAGGTTTAAATGAAACCGAGGAGGGTGTTATAGACATCCCTCCAAACTTAAGGAGAGCCATCACTCTAAAACTTATAAAACACGGCCTACCACCAAGAGGAGGTAGAGCAGTTTTCGTGATAGAGTTACACGAATCCTTTCAGACAGAGGTATTCTATTCATAGATAGTATTCCCAGAATCAAATCCAATAACAAAACTGTTTCACTTCTTTAAAGAAGATGAATCACCAGAGGAATATATTCCTTTCGAGGATATTGAAATTCCACTAACATACCAGGAGCATCATCTCTGGTTTAAAGGCGCCCTAAAACATCACAAAAACATTACCAGGCTCGGTCCACTAGGTAGACCAGGAGCAACATGGCCGATTCTAGCCGGGCTACACACCTCATCCTGACATCGATGTAATGTCAGACGAGGAATTACTTACTCAACTACAAGAGTTAATAAAAATTTACAGACAATTAGTCCAATATGTCATGCGGACTTTCACAGTCCAACCACCAATGACCATTCCAAATCAAACCCCTCAACAGGGGAATACACTAAAAATTACTCCACAGACTTTACACGCAGTCATGGGTAAAATGCCCACAAAACGTGAGCAAATTCCATTCTGGATAGCTCAAAAAATTACTCAAATCGAAGCAGTATTTCCTAATACTAGCCCTTATGAGAAACACAGAATCCTAACAATCTGTTTACCAATGGGGATCACACCACAACTGGAAGACCGCACCACTTGGGGCTCAGTCTTTGCTGCCATCTATACTAAAACTCATGGTGTTCCATCAATTGCAGTAATACCAGATGTCCTGAAACAAATTCAAAACGAATACGGGGCGGAACCTGCTCTGAATTTAGGTATGAAATTACTGAAAAACTTCGACCAGGTCTCAACAATAATATTATCTAATATTAAAGGGGAGGCAGCATCAGTGGCGATCCGCCAACGCTTAAGGGAATTTGATGTAACAGAACATCAAAATGAACTACCCAGAATAATAGAACAATATTATGCAGAATTAGGCAGAGATAGTTTGGGTGGAAAACCATTGAAGCCAAAACTATCTGAAAGTCCTGAGAAGGACTCTATTAAACAAAGTCCTACATCTTCTAAAAAGAAGTGGGAAACTAATAAACAAAATTTAAGAGAGACACGTTCTCAATCCCGAGGTCGATCTCCTCAAAAGGAGCCCTCTGAAAGGAGGTATAACCTCAGGAATAGGGATAATTTAAGAAACCCTGACAGGTATCAAGATACTGATACACGTTCCTCTCGGACCTTTCAGATATCGTCACAGACATCAGAAAGAAGAGGACGGTCAGAACATAGAGAAGAACGCGTGAAATCCAAAGACGACAAACACGTTCAGAAAAATAAATCAAAACCTCAATTCACAAAGAAGAAGGTAGCAGGTCTGAAGATCAGACATGCCGAGAATACTGAGAACACAGCTCAAGAACGGAGAATGGGCTCAGACAATGCTGGACAGTGCAGCAGAAGTCACAATAGCTCGCCAGAACCTGAAGGAACTTCTGGAGATAGTGGACTTGAATGAGTACATCACAGTAGAGACTGTAGACACCAGGGTTAGTACTCCACAAAAGTTATATGAAATAACACTCCGAATGGAGGGAGACATACCAAGAAAAGTGAAATTACTCTTTTGGGAAAAACTTTCAAGGGGTTATGATATACTTCTAGCAGAAAAAGACTGGCCACCAAATTTTGTCAGGGAGTGCCCACATGGCGAGGACATTATTATGCCAGCCTTCTCCGACCATATTCCAATTCACCTAAAATATACTTATGCCAGGAAATGGGCAGTTGCCCAGGCTCCAGCATTATACAAAAATCATGTAGGATGGGATGAGGACTCACCTCACCACAAAATACATCTAAAAATGAACCTATTGCTCAAAGGCAGTACCCAATAAAGCAAGAAGCTAAAAACAGGTCAGGGAGATCTTAGATCAACTTGAATACCAAGGGGTGATTGAAACATGCACCTCCTCAATGAACAATCCTTTGTTTCCTGTATCCAAACCAGACAATACATATCGTCTAGTTCTGGATTACAAACACTTGAACACTTGTTCTAAAACATTTGCAGTGCAAAATGCACATAGTACAGCATTAATGAATAACATTGTGCGCAAAAAATATAAAACCACATTGGACATTTCAAATGGTTTCTTTTGTCAAAACATAGCACCTGAAAGCAGGTACTTAACAGCTTTCTCAATAATGGGGACCCAGCGTCAATTTTGTAGACTCCCACAAGGGTTCAAAAACAGCCCGGGGTTATTCTCAGCGAGGGTAACAGAGTTACTACAAATTTATGATAATGAGGCATTGTCATATGTCGATGACATCTATCTGACAGACGATGACCTAGATAGACACTTGAACAGGGTGAGTACCATTATATTGGGCTTCGCCTCAGAGGGCTATAAATTCAACTTTAAAAAATCCAGAATTCCCCATCTCAATGTCCTTTTCCTAGGATATGAGCTTTCAAGTGAAGGCAAGAGCTTGGCAGCTAACTTTTTAGGAAAAGTGCGCGCTGCTCCAACCTCCAAAAACGCTGAAAAATTTACAATCCATCTTGGGTTTCCTAAATTTTGGAAGAATTTACATTCTAAATTACGCAGAAAGGGTTAAACCTCTCTACGAATTAATCAAACCTGATTTTTCAATCAAACATTGGACACAAGAACACACAGAAATCCTGCGTTCACTCCAAGCTAACATGTTAGCAACAAATCACTTACAAACACGCGTAAATCAACGCAATTTAGTGATCCGAATATTTTCGGGACAATGCAGATTCACCTATTTAACATTTAATGAGGGTGAAAAAGTACCAATAGCATACAAATCACATTTGTATACACAAGCATAAATGCGCTTCACTTCAACAGAAAAAATACTGACAGCAGTTCAAACCGCTGTAGCAAAAGAAAGAGCTCTAGCTCAAGGAAAACGCATTATTGTCGTAACTCCAGTACCAGCCTTAGAGGCGGTTACAAAAGCAAGCATCCCAAATGCAAAAGCTTTACATCCTAGATGGATACAATGGGTTAATTCTCTTGCTGCAACAGATGTTGAATATGTTTTTGATCCTGATTTAAAAACACAAGCGTTCCTGCAATATGAACATGAATGTCCTCTGCCCACTGAAATTTTGCCTCTAGATCAGTACGAATTTATAATTTACACTGACGGATCAGCACAACCTGCTACAGGGAGTAAGCAAGCTTACAGTGCAGCATGCGCAACAGTTAAAGGTTGCATGCAAGATGGTAACTTCAGACCAATGGTCACTAAAACTCAATCTCTAGGATATTGTACAGCTCAGCGAGCTGAACTACAAGCATTCAAACTGGCACTTGAAAATACAGATCGCGAATTCCCCACACTTATAGTGTGCGATTCTTTTTACTGTGTTCAGTCGTATAATGAATATATACAAAATTGGCTTGAAAACGGGTTCAAAGATGCAAAAGGTGGCACAATAAAGCATAAAATGCTTTGGGAACAAGTAGTTCAGTTAAAAAACAAACTACCAAAAGCTCACGTGATACGCTGAGTCATCAACGTGATGGCGTTCACGTTGCAGGGAATTCATTGGCTGACGAAGCCGCAAAGGGGGCTGTTCAAACGGCTTCCGTAGCTGCGATCACTTGTTCAAAAACGAGAATAGACCGTGAGATATTGTTGGCTGTCAATGCTTCAAGCAAAGGCAGTGGTGCAGCGTTACCAAAGAAATTTCCACTCAAGTACTCTTATGTAATTGATGCAAACAACGTTCCTTTTGCTCGAATCCCTGGAGTGGGTGATAGGGTAATTCCAAACATGGAACGTAGAGCAGCTTTGATTTATGAAGCACATCTGGGGGAGGGTCTGTCACATCAAGGGATCTCTAAAACAATATTAACATTAAAAGAGATGTACTGGTGGCCTGGAATGAATACACAGATTCGCATCTTCATCGATGACTGCATAGACTGCAATACACAGCGTGGTGCAGACAGCCATCAGACACCAGACTACGAAGTAGCCTGCCCAGTACAGACACCATTGTTAGACAGCATTAGACTATCTACGCGCAGGCGTCCTTATGGACAAATGCAATCCCACAAATACTAAGTCAAGATTCCTATGGATATGGCCTCAGCGCTCGGCTGACGCTCAAACTGTTATAAAAGATTTGCGAGTCTTTATCGGCACATACGCAATAGGCACACTACATTCTGACCAGGGCCCTGTGTTTAGCTCTCGGGCTTACAAAGAAGCCATGGCCAGTTTGGGCGTTGCATTGCGATACTCCTCTCCGTTTCATCCTGAGGGAAATTCTGTTGTGGAAAGGAATAACCGGGACATAAAGCAGTCTATAACAGCTAGAGTATTAGGTTCGGGCGATGGGTGGGTCAAACATCTTTATGGGGTCCAACGCTCATTAAATAATTTGCCAAGAAGTTCTCTAGGGCTGGTCACTCCATATGAGGTCCTATTTGGGACAAGAATGTGGGTTCCTGATCTCGAATGTAAAGGCACAGTGGTGGAAAATAAACCCTTTGATATCAAAGATCGTTTGGCTGTTTTACAGGATCTAAATGAACTAAGATCGAAACAAAGCAACGTGTTCTTGAAGCCAACCACCACTGGAGAAAAACGGCAGTCCCAGCAAGGCCTGTCTGGATCCCAAAAGTTGGGGATCTAGTCAGAGAGAAGATTGCGGACAAGAAGGAATTTGGACCTTCTTACAGACAACCAGTACCTGTCCTAGCCGTCCACGGAACAAGAACAGTACTTCTGCCGCCCCTTGCTGGAAAAAAGGAGAAAAGATTTGTCAATCGACCTCATGAAACCACAGTATGTGGCCAATACTAAATAGTAGGCCTCGTGGACTCCGACCTAGTAGCAGACGCACTCCTCTCGCTAATATCCAAGAGGTTCAGACTGAAAGACTCATAACCATCGAGAATTCAGCAGTAACAGATGAAGGACTGAGAGCATCATCCCTCTTGAAACTCAAGTAACAGTTCGTCCAGATACACCTGTCTACACCAACGTAACAAGTGATCAACTGGTTCCAGCGATTTCAACGAATCATGATGCAATTTCAACAATTGACCGAACTGCTATTGGCTATTTCATTAACTTTGATACGTTTTCTGAGGATCCGAGTGAGCCTGAAACGACGCCAGCATCAAAAACTTTCAAGCAACAAGTACAAGACCTTTTTCATTTCCTGAAAGAGACTTATCTGGTTTCACCATGGATTGAACTATGGATTATTTCTGGAATATTTTTCTTTCTGTTTTGGCTAGCTTTGGTTATGACTCTTAGCATGCTTATAAATGGCAGATACATTCGTATGGACACTGAAAGTAAAAATGTGAACTTACTTTTAAAACCACACAAATCATCCCATCGGGAAACAAGAGACTTGTCAGCAGTGAACATCACAGCCGTTCCTATACAGGATGGTATAGTTTGGGACAAAACCGATTTCAATATATTCGGCCCCACGGAACTTTTGAAGATTCCACATTTATTTAAAATTTCATTGTGACTTTATTACCTCCAGTACCTATTCTGATGATTGGGACTTTGAGACTGTAAATGATATGATGTCTGATCTAGAAAGGTCTGCTGCGTTCTTGAACAATGGATATATAGATGGTTCATCAGACTATGAACAGCTTTATTGTTACAACCACTATGGTCATCATTTCTTGCATAAATCTGCAACACCTAGAAATGTGTTTATGTTTAACCAATGGGAACATTGTCCTACACTACCAAAGGATAGTTCAAAAACTTTTGCAAATAAGTTTCCATATTTTTCAGGGTACAATACATCTGATCCAGAAACGTTTTACTATAAGAATGTAAACAAAACAGGACAGAAAATTATGTTAACTAATACAAAACAGATTTATTCTGCAGCCTTTATTACCCAACTGTCTAGACAAGGATTTGACTTTTGGAAAGACACAATTGACACAAAATCTGTCTGGGGTTCTAAAGATTGGCAAGTGCAGGGGATAGAAGCTTTGTTTAGAGCCTGTATCATCCCACATCAAATAATGTTTTTGTATGACACTGTGCAACAAACGTCTTGCCTTGGTTTAGCCAAAATCAAAGACATGAACACACCTTCTGTACCAACACCTGCAAGTAATAGCACTACACAGGGAGCGGTCACAGTAGACACAATACTACAAAACAACAGAACTGATCCTGATTGGAAAAAATGGTTACTCTGGCCCACAGACACAAACATCTGTCAAGAAAGATTCCTGAATAGAATACAGGGCTTTACTATCCATAGGCCAGACCCACGATATGTTCAACGACAACATCCAGGGGTAGTAACAACATACAGTGTAAGAAAATTGTGCATCGACTGGTTACAAAAATCTACACTTGAGGTATGTGAAACGACACTTATCTTTACTTAAAGAAGACGCAGACCTTAGGGAATTCTTGCTAGGACCAAGAAAACCGCGTCAAAAGCGTTCATATATGCCGGCATTTATGCTGCTTATAATGAATTATGGAAGGTTTCACAGGCAGAGGCCGCAGAAAGAATACGTGAACTTGATCGTATTAACTTAGAGAAATCTCTCACTGTGGTCGACAATGGGTTAACAAATTTGTCATCCAGAATTTATTCATTGGACAACATTGTATCCTCTGCTATTGACATACTGGAACAAGATTTAGCCATGTTACAGCAAGGCCAATCTCAGTTACGTTCTATTATGTTATTAGGCTGGACGCTGCAATCTTTGCGTGCGGGCTATGTGCCTTGGCGTTTTATCAACACGTCATCTCTGTTTACAGAATACAATCTAACGGATAAACAGATCGAACTGGCACAAAGGGGAGCAAAGTATACAGTGCTGAGCATTGAAAAACTGGAAAAATTACCATTTACGGTAGCAGAAAAACCAGCTACAGAATGGCTTATTCATGGCAAAATAACTCTGCCTGTCACTACTTTTCATTTTCAGTATTGCCTCAAACAAATGCAAGCAGGCAAATATGAAAGGTTGGGTAAAGAATACATTAAGACATCCTGGGATTTACCTTACAAATACAGATGTTGGAGTGGGGATCGTGAAGTGTTTCTAAGCGGTACACACTGTAAAAATGCACTAAGTGGTTCACTCATATGTCAGGACATTTCTTTACACGGGGCTTGTAATGGTTCTGTGGCAAACTTGTCCTGCCACCAGCAGGGTACACCAGCTACTGTGATTAATCCAACGTTTGGCCAACTTTCTAACGGGAGTTACCTCATGTTGAATGATCAGAGTTGCTGTGGCATGTTGCCAGGCATCCCATATCTGGTAACGGTCGGCTCCAGGGTTACTTGTTGTATGCAAGTATTGTTCCCCCCAATAGACACAGTCAGGGAGTCACCTCTATGGCCTTCATTGAATGTTTCTTTTATACGTTTTGATACTTTAAGCAGAATGAAAGCCATGCTTTTGCAACAGACCGTGCCTCTGACCTCGGCCAAAGAAATCTATGATTTACAAATTGCAAGGACTTCGGCTGAGATACAGGCTTTAATTCGTACAAACTGCCCTATACATTTCGTAGAAATGATGGGACGTATCTTAAACATGTCTGATACGAGCGGGATTGTACATGTATTTAAGACCATCTGTTCAGGACTGTTAGCACCCTTCCAGGCAGTCCTCGGAATCATCCCAAACTTCGCACATTCGGTGTTTGGTGGTGGGCCATTAATTCTAGCACTTGTTGCGGGAATCCTATTTTTATTCCTACTGCTACGCTATGGCAAGCCTATCCACCGGCGTCACTCCCAGCAATTTGGAGAAAGCTCTCCTAGAACGGAAGTGCAGTGAGCGCATAGTGCAACTTTTGGGCATACCTCGTCTACGGGAACTTAATACAACATGGTTTCTGTCATTTAGACCAATCTGGCAAGATTGCATCTTACCTGTTTTACGCTGCCTGCTTTGCAGTGAAGAATGCGTGCTAGACACCTGTCTAACACTCCCATCAGTCATGCCAACGGATATCGATACTCTGCTGGACCTGATAACGGCCCATGCTTTGTGTTGTCCCCAAAGGCTACCAATCCTGATGACGGCATTCCTTGAGATCTCACAGACGCTTCCTGCTGCTGCTGAGGTACGAGATGGATCAACAGGCACACAGGTAACAACGGACACGAACATTGCTGCGGCATCCTATGCTGAAGGCGATGCTTCACATCTCTGTGCAGTTAACCTTCTGAACGAGGTGTTCCAAATGTCACCAACATCGGTAGACGATATTTTGTCTACAGAAATAGATGATTTCATGTTTACACCAGACCCATACACTGACTTTGATTCGGCTCACAGTGTACCAGGGAAGCAATTAAATTTGGCCTCCATATTTTCAAAACAGAACAAAACTTGGAACTCTTCCTAAAAATTGAACTTTTTTTTTCTCTCTATTTTTAGAAAATACAAGGCAAGTCAATCTGCTTACAGTAGAACTATTCATATAAAACGGACTTCTTTGAATACTTCCAGGGACACATTGTCACCTTATTTTACCACAATTTCATTTAGTACCATGATATGCAATGGCTTTGATTTTTGAAAAACTTGTCAACCATTTCGTCATATGTATATATTTCTGTTTATTCATTCATGCTGCATTTTATTTATGATATATGCTTAGAATGAAAAAATGCTTTAAAATGTACAGTACCTATTGCGCTACATGTTTTAGCAACAGTTTCTTTTAAAGACTTCTTTTAATATGCTTTTAGAAATGTTTTTAGCAACATGTGGTACTCATTTTAATGTTTAGCATTTAATGTTTAGCATTTAGTATTATCGTTCATTCGAAAGTGGAGTGGGTGTTGTATTCCGCTTTGGGTGTCCGTATATAGGTTTTCCTGAACCATGTCCTTATATAGGCACAATTTGCATTGCCCTTATATAGGCATAAGATCCCAGTCCTTATTTAGGCATTAGCCATGCTATCCAAATACAGGCATGGTCACTTACATCCGTCCACCCTAACGTCACAACGAGTTCTTAGAAACCAGACCCTTAAGCTCTTGGGAGTTCCCCTAGCACAGGATTATTGATTTCTCCAAGAACTCATTTATTATGCATGAACCGCTATTCCTTAAGGGTTCATTCCTGACGTCTTCCTCTGCCCGACTTCACGTCAATGCTAACATTCCAAGGCACCTACCAGGTATAAATATACCTTCCCTTGCCCAAGCAAGTAGGAGGAGACCTTGACTTTAGAGGAGCCCGTGTCCCGGGCTGACGCACTGACAAGAGACGCTGTCATCCCTGCTCGCAGAGAATCCAGCTTCCAGTGTTCTGACTCCCTTCGCGGGGTGTTAGAGTTCGAGACTCGGAAGGAAATTCTCACCTCTCTCATTCTCAAGGTATGGAGCTGACTAGAACCTAGAGGGACTCTTGGCATACTAGACTTGGCATACTAGACTATAGCATACCATACTATAGAATACTTCACCTACTTCTTACCTTGCACTACACTTAGGTTAGGTACACTGGGGTAGAACTAGCTTAGAGAAGCATCTTATGAGTACTCGCATTTTTAGCTTATGTTATTTATGTATATGAATATATGTGTCATAGCTAAAAGATAATGCTAGCGCAGTATTATTTCTTTCTACTGCTTACGCTGTACATTATATATCTCGCATACTGTCTTGTGATCATAACAGCTCATATCTCTTACACGAGAAACAAGACTGTTCAATAAATCCTTTTATTGAAACGCCCGTCTATTCTTTCTGTGTAACTCTGAAGAAACTAAGCATGCACGATTAGCTGAGTGAAACTGTTATCTATTGTTTCCACGATTCTGAGAGTGTTCCGATTCTAAAGGGAAACAAAGTTGTCATGTTTATGTGGTTGCCAGAAACAACTTCCTTCGTGTTTACAAGGAGTTTCTAGTGGCCTCTGAGTTAGCTGGCACAAAGTAATTAAGTTTAATATACTCGATAGGGACATACTGACCTCAGTCCTATGTTGAATCTATAGGGTATATTATTCCAATGCGCAGAGCCTATTAGGGAAATAGGAACTACGCTACAGGTCAGTCCCTGTAAACCGTGACAAGTGTAATGTAGGGAAGAATATAGGTGAAGGGTAATGAAGTTACCGGGGCCTATATTATGGTACCTATATGGAATATAACAACCTCGTTTTGGTCCACTATATAAAGAGCCAGCTTCCTACATTGGTGGTTTAGTGGTGGGATGCAAGACTTTGCATTTGCTGATATCACATGGTCAATAGGTGATTCCACAAAGTAAATCTACAATCGACATTAGTTAAAATTTATTTTTTAATTTTGACGATTTTTTCCAAATTTCTAACACGTGAACTGCTAGCTCCTTGGTTAAGTCCCCAGTCCATTTGTAATTGAATTGTTAAGGGCCTCGGCACAGTACGGGACCTTGCCATGGGGACTAGGCCTACAAAGGCTCATCTCCAGAGTCTACTTGCTGAGCATGATAGAGCCATGGCAAGTGCAGGAAATACAAATGACACAGAGGATGCAGGTGCTAGTGATGATGAGTCTGTGGACTCACCCACTGTCAGCACATCTACAGGAAGTACTACTAGTAGTACCCCAGATGAAGTTGAGGATAAGGATCCCGAGCTTCAGAAACTAGCAAGGAGACTGGCTTTAGAAACAAAAATCTTAGCCAGTGAAAACGAGAGAGCTGAGATAGCCCTAGAACCCATCTCTGGTGGCAGCAGAATTATAAATAGGGAGATAGATGAAGCTTTTAACCCTAAAATCCACAAACGGACTGTCCCCAAATATACAGTAGGTGATGAAATCACCAAGTGGCTTACAGCCTTTGAGAGGGCTATTAAAATTAGGAAACTCAGCCAAAATTATAGGGGTGCTCTACTCTGGGAGCTGTTTTCAGGGAAGCGTAGGGAAATGGGGGTCTCTAGTTGGCAGTGGTTTGCACCCTGTCCAAGTATGGACCTATCCTTCTAGTCAGGATAAGGGAGTTACGCACCTAAAATAACCCCTGCTCACCCCCTTGATAGCTTGGCACGAGCAGTCAGGCTTATCTCAGAGGCAATGTGTAAAGCGTTTACACATGACACGCAGTGACACAGTGAAAACACTACTCACTGACACCACACCCGTTTTAGAAAAATAGCCAATATTTATCTGTGTAAAACAAGACCAAACTGATAAAAATCCAACAAACATAAATAAAGATACGAATTTTGTAAGAATCAGCTTAGAAGACAGTTCCTCTGGGGGGCGTGGCCAAACGAGCCAACATGGCGGATGCCTTCTAGAGCGCTCCGGCCCACCGGGTCCATAATCCGTTAAAATCCAGTCTAATTTCCCTGCAATTGGTGCCCAGACTGGCCCTCTACTAATTCGGAGACTCAGGGGTGTGATATACGCCGAGGGCGCAGCCGTGGCTCCCGGATGGTGCGCTCTACCGGCAGATGCCATGATTGGGCGGGCCTGCCCGGAGGATGCTGACGCTCCCCATCGCCTGGGTCGTGCAGAGGAGTGCTGTGCCTGGTGCTGACTTAGGTGCCCTGTGGCCGGGCTCCGTGGGCTGGACATCGTTGCAGCGGCCCTATCGACTGACCTAGGTGACCGGAGAGAGGCTGCTCCCTGGAGAGAGGCCGCGGCTGGGGCCCTGTGGGAGGCAGCTGGGGAGCCTCCTAGACACTCCGATTGGCCAGTCCGAAGGGCACATTGAGTGGAGCTGGGCGTGAGGCCGGCACCGGCAGATGGCTGGGACCCGCAGGTGTGGTTAGTCACCGTAGCTTGGAAGTGGGCCGCTCCGACTGCAGCAGGGGAAGCGGATGGTCCCGTAAGAATTGGTGGCCTTGAGTACGGCCGGCCCTGCCTGCGCGACCATCGGGCCTGAGGCACAGCGGTGGTGATGGGAGGCGTCTCCCGGGGGCAGGACATCTGGGCCCAGCCGATGGGATACTGGCCGCGGGGTTATCCTGCAGAGAGCGCAGGTGTGGTGATGTTACCTGGCTGCGCCGTACCTGCTGAGGTACGGGCGCCGCCATTGCCGATAAATAACCCACCGGGGGAGAGCCCGCGATTGGCTTAGGCCCATATAGTCCGGGGGCGGCCGCAAAGTGGTGCGGCATCGATGTATATGAGCAGCCGGGCCCTCCCTAGCCTACCCGGAGTGGCTGCGACTGAAAAGAGGCCCGGCACTACAAGATTCCACACCATCTGAAGCTGCATTGGTGTGTCCCCCGCGACGAAGAGAAATTACCAGGGCGGTTGTACCAGGCAATGACAAATGGTGTACAGGGGATGATCTAGATCCATTGGCAGCGAGTAGATGGGGATCGAGATGCGCAGCAGCTGTGGTGACAGCTGGGTGAGAGGGCCGGTGGCGTGAGATACTGGCGCCTTGTGGGTGGCTCCGGTGGCTCCCCCACATCATTAAGACTTATGCTGGTATGCACAGATGGCCAAGACTGAGAGGAGCTTATAAAAGCCCACGACGCGGGACGTTGCAGATCCCGGGGAGGTAAGAGGAGTCCCCTGTCTTGCTGGGCGGCGAAATGCCCCATTCAGAAAGCATTGAGAGACCTGGGCTGTTCCTATGGTTGACCTGGGAGACCATGCCCTCCCTCGGCATAACCAAAGACTAATACCTGCAGGGTGAAGGGGATATACCGGGAGTTGGTGGTCTGGCGGGTGCAGTCCTTTTAGAGGGTCCACTTGTAGTCGGTCCTTGGTTGGCAGAAGCGGCCGTGGTAGCTCCGGTGCGGCTTGCTGCCCAGGATAGGCTAAGTCCGTGAGGGCCGACCCCTGGGGCTCCCCTTCCCCACTCCATCAAAACAACATCAGCTGGTGACCACCGGCCAGGTGGTTGGGCTGCGGAGACTAACCGCTGTCGCCACCATGGGGAAAGACAAAGTGCCCACGTCCTCAACGAAACAGAGCACGCTGGATCAATACACGACTGCCCCCGCCGGCGCAACAGGCGCTCCGGAGCGGAGGGGGGAGACCCAATCCCAGACAATGCGGCCCTACTGACAGCGATCGCACAGTCCTGGGACATGTTAGATGCCAAAATTGGTGCAGTAGGCACAGAAGTCTCCTTTCTCCATCAAGATCTCCGCAAGGCAGAAGTGGAGTCCCGCGTATCGGTCGTGGAAGATACAGTCACAACACCACAAAAAAAGTCAACCGCCTGACTGTCATCACGCAAGAACTCGCTACAAGAGTCGAAGACACAGAGGGCCGTGCGAGACACAACAACCTACGCTTTGTGGGCTTCCCCGAGGATTGTGAAGGGACCTCTGCAATACAATTCATAATGCAATGGCTACGCTCGTTGATGCCGGAGGGGTCCCTCTCTCCATGTTTTGTTGTGGAACGAGCCCACAGAGTGCGGCCCCGCCCGATTATTGCCAAGTTCCTTTACTACGCGGACAGAGATGCTGTCTTACAGTTCGCCAGATGCCATAAAGATAAACTGATCCAGGACTTGCAGAATATTATGATATTCCCGGACTATACACATCTCGTACAACGTTAATCCTTTGTGGCCGCCAAGCGCAAGTTGAGAGACCTCAACATCCAATACATGCTGCTGTACCCCACTCAGATGCGAGTCATATATAAGTCCAAAACTATTCTTCAAAACCCTGGAAGAGATCTTCAAATGGACGGACGAAACTTACCACACTCAAGCCGAACTCTCCGCCTCCACTGGAATCAGACTCCTCTCAGAGAACCAGACAGAGCCGCCTGAAGAAACATTTGTCGAAGAGACGACACCGATCATGTTCGAACTGGCGCTCCCAGACGCAAGGAGAAGACTCATAAGTCCCTCGTATTTTCCCCCTTCTGTCTCTCATTCCTGCTGCACCCTATACTTTTTTCATTTCTAGACACAGATATTTAGAATGTGCCTTGACTGTTCTGGTACCAAGCTACGTGCGGGGAAACACATGTCACGGTAGGCCCTCACGAGTCCTACTTACACACCCTAAAGACTGATGGTTTGGGAGATGTGGTTTTTGGGGCTCCAATGGTGTGGGGCCTCCCGGACCCCCTGTTGGGGGTCTCGGAAGAGCCCCCGCCGCGGCAGATGCTTCTAGTTCCTCAAAGTATAGAGGTGGGGGGAGGGGGTCAGGGATGTTCATGTAATATGGGTTATATCTGTTAATGGCTCGACACGGGCACGGGCGCCTTCCTACTTTCCATACACCGCACTCATAGACACTATCACTCCCCAAGATTTATTAATGGCAGATACACGGATGGCTCACTCCGGTGAGATTCAGGTGGTGACCTGGAATGTACGTGGGATGCTGGATAGAATCAAGCGGGGCGCAGTGTTGAAACAAGCCAAGAGACTTGGGGTTGATATACTGCTGATGCAAGAGACCCACCTGATGGGCAACAGAGCCCCCTGGCTAGCACACTACGGATTTGATCAAATATATCATTCTGGATTCACTCTGGGATCACGGGGTACAGCCATACATATCCACTGCAGGATTCCCTTCAGGTGTGCCCAGACATGGCTGGACTCCATAATTGTGGGTACGCTTTATGGGGAGTCCCTAGTTTTAGGCAGTTTTTACACCCCCTCCCCACTCCCCCCACTCGGACATTCATTCATAGAGAAAGTCATAAGCCTATGGGGAACCTTCCCGAACGGATTGCCCGTGATGGGGGGAGACTGGAATGACACTATGCATCCTATTGACAGGTGGCGACCTGGCGATCGTGACCAGGCCATAAGTGAATCCAAACTATGTATCCTAGCATCCTCCTTGGGGTGGTCCGATGTATGGAGGGCATATCATCCGACTTACACCGAATACACCTTTTTTCGCCTACACATGGGTCCCTATCTCGGCTTGATTATATGTTTCTCCATTTACCGTATGCTCACTAGGTCGCGTCTATCTCTGTACTCCCACAGGGACTCTCTGATCATTCACCGGTGACCCTCAAACTACATATTGGACCTCAGCGATCACAACTCCGTTGGCGAATGTCGCCTGGCATTTAAGGGACCCTAAATACACGGCAACCCTCCACCAGGCTGTCTCAGACTACCTCGCCTTAAACACAGGCTCTACGGCCTGAACTATAGTGCTATGGGAGGCCCTTAAGCCCACTATACGGGGCGTCGATATCAGTTACCGTACAGGGATAAGGCAGCAACGCCGGCCCAGATCGTGAATTTGGAGTCGAGGAGGAGATGCGGACCGAGGGTGGAGCGCGGGCCCATCGACAGCTCCTTTTTTCTCAACAACAGATTCATCAGTTACTCACAAATGAAGCTCAACTGGCGTGGCAGGCGACGCAATATCGAATATATCAGTGGGGTGACAAGTCGAGCAAGACACTGCATCGACTGTGTCAAGCAACACAAGCCTAGGTCCCCACACCAATACTCCGGAGCATAGATGACACTCTCTACACGAACCCCCACACGGTGGCCCACGTATTTGCCACATACTACACCAACCTCTACAAAAACAGGGAACGTCTATCCCCAGACTCAATACGAGAATTCTTACATGACATTCCACCGAAACAACTCTCAGATAGGGTACACGACCAGATGGACGCCCCCGTCACGCTAGAACAGCTCACCACCGCCCTCCACGCCATGCACCTGGGTTGGGCCCGGGACCTAATGGGGTTCCCTAGCGAGTTCTTTCGAGGATGTATCTCCCAGACTGGTCATCATCTCCTTGGGGCACTACAGGAGTCTCTTGAGTTGGGGATTCTCCCGCCCGATTGGCGGCATGCCGAAATTGTAGTCTTTCTTAAGCCAGCGTGCCCCCCAGATGATCCAGCTTCCTATCGTCCCATCTCGTTACCAAACCTCGAGGCCAAACTTCTGGGTAAGATCCTGGCCAACCGTCTCTTACCGCACATTGCAGAACTGGTTCACCCCGACCAGTCTGGCTTCATGCCACAACGGTACACGCGCCACAACATCAGGCGAGTACATAATGCCCTGGCTATGGTACCGAGGTTGGGGCGTCCAGCGGCGGTCCTGCTCGCGGATATAGGCAAAGCCTTTGACTCGCTGGACTGGGAGTACTTATTCCTCCTCTTACAGGCCTTAAACCTTGGTCCACGATTCATCTCCTACATTCGCCTCAGTGGATCTCTCTGCTTCTGTGCGAGTCGCCGGGCCGTGTCGGACTCATTTCCTATTAGTAGGGACACGCAACAGGGGTGCCCTCTGTCCCCTTCCTTTTCGCACTTGATATAGAACCACTGACAAATTGGGTGCGACGGGATCCCTTGATCCGAGGATTTCAGTGGTCCAGAGAGGTATCGGATAGGATCGTGCTATATGCGGACGATGTTCTGTTCTTCCTTACAGATTCAGGGTTTACGGGCCCACGGATACTGCAGACCCTGAGGGTGTTTGGGGTAATATCGGGCCTTTGCACAAATCCGTCCAAGTCCATATTCTTCCCTGTCTGCGGAGACCAGGGGCAGGGTATGTGGGCGACACAACTGACACATGCATCCAACGGTTTTACCTGCTTGGGGGTTTTCAAATCAACGGATCAGGTGATGTCCTGGGCGCACAACATAAATCCCCTCATACCCAAGATCAGAAATGAGGTGCAGGCCTTGTCCCCACTCCCTCTGTCCCTTTATGGCAGATCAGCAATTTTTAAGATGGTCTCATTACCGCAAATTCTACATAGGCTCCAAAATTACCCATATAGTGTTCCTCAATCGTGGTTTACACAAATCAACACGCTCCTTAATAGTTTCTTATGGGGCGGCGGGGCTACACATGTCGCACTACGAACATGTACTCACTCCACCTACTGTGGCGGGATAGCAGTATCCGACATTTTCGCTTATTATGCTGCCTCCTACCTCCTCAACATTAATGAATGGTGGTACAATCCCCAGACGGACCCTGCTTTTGCAGTAGAGAGAATTATGATGGAGGACCAAACATTACTCGACTTGCTGTATAGTCACAACTGCTTGGGCCATTTGCCCCCAGCCACTAGAGTTGTGATTCAGCTGTGGAGACGTGTGATCCAGCAGATGGAATGGGGAGGGCGATTAACACAGACAACTCTGCTATGGTTCAGATCCTGTCTTCGACAGGTGGGGTCACTTTCAGGATTCCGTACATGGGATCTCATTGACATATCTACACTGGGGGACATAATGAAGGGAATAGTTCTCAAATCCTCCCAACAATTACAAGAAGAGTTCCATCTCCACCATAACCAATTCTACAAATACCTTCAACTACGGCACGCCTTATCCCCACACATAGCAACACTGAAAGAGCTCCCTGAATTCCACCCGTTAGAAGGGCGACTGTTAATGGGGGATATCGGTGCCCATAAGATTAGACAAATATACCAAACTATAGTTACACACAACAGTTCAACATTAGACACACTCCGACGGAGTTGGGAGCGTGACATACCCGATCTCTCGGATGATGATTGGACGGAGGCGCTGGCGAGTCCCCGCGGTGCTGCTACAGCGTCCCGTTACCGTCTGATTCAGTTTACATTTCTGCACAGAGCCTATTACACTAGATAGCGCCTTTGGCGCACGGGCGTTATACCTTCGCCGATGTGCCTAAGGTGCGATCGGGAAACAGGTACGTTCCTACACACAGTATGGAGCTGCAGCACCCTCCAACCCTACTGGTATAAAATATTGACCTGCCTGGGCAAGATACAATGGTTGTACGACGGTACAACGCATATAAATACATCATGTGCCTTTGCCACGCTTTTTTTTGCTCGAATGTTTTTACTGCGAATATGCATTTACAACAAATGCCAATACCACACATTGTTTTTAGATTTAAAAACAATGTATTTGTCGGGAGAGACCCCCCACACCCTCCCGAACTTACCTTAAATGCGTGGTATTGGATTGCGTTGTAAATGCATATTTGCGGTAAAAATATGCGTGCTAGAAAATGCGTGGTAAAGGCACAACGAGGTAAAAACCTCGTTGTAAAGGCTGTTTCCCGATACTCTCATGGAATATTCCGTCCGATCCCAAAATCACTTTACTGCATAGCACAGATGTAATAGGTGGCAATAAGTGCAAACAACACTTATTATTTATAGGGCTCACGCTTGCCAAAAGGGATATCGCCGAATACTGGAAGAATAACACCGTGCCGCCCTTAGGGAAGTGAAAAAAAGCTCTAGATTGGTGCATGGGAATGGAAATGGCTGTGTTTGAAGCACAGGTTTGCCCACTGAAACACCGAAGGATATGGCAACGATGGGCAGAGTACAGGGGTATTGACTTACCGGCAGTAGAATCCTCCGATACCCTCATACGGCGGGAAAGTAATTTAATGGTGTAGCCTCTGTACATCGGTCACAACTAACCAGAAGACGGACTGTATTAAAGATCAAGAGATGTGGGAGGGGGGGGGGAATTGCCGGTTCTGTGCTCAGGTTAGCCAAGGTTAATTGTATATTTCTTTTTTCTATTCTCTTTGTATTATTTTCACTGGTACAATATGACAAGTATATGTAACTTACCAATGTGTTGGCCTCTGGCCTCTGCTGTACCACTACAAAACCTAATAAAAATGTATTTAAAAAAAAGACAGTTCCTCTAAGTGGATTGCTCAGTCCAGGGCTATCACGCCGTCATGAATAACAAATCCAAAACGTTCAGGCCAACTACGAGGTTGTGGGCCAGCTACGGTGTCGGGAAGATCTGCAAACAGTATCTTGGAAATGCAGGATGTCGTGGACCTTGTGATGGGATCCGAAGATGCAGCGTCACAGGTGTCGGGTTCGGATGTCGATGTAGAAGTTGTTGGGCCTTTGAAGTCATACACATTGTAGAACGATCTCCGTGAGGTTGAAGTGAGGAGCACTGGCGTTGGCCGGGCCGGGGCTGCGACGCGAAGCAGGACGATGCGATGTGCGGTGCCCACAGGTCACGGTGCAGGCAGCGGCTCGGTGACAGCATCCGGCATTGTCGGAGAGACCAGGGCTGCAATGTGAAGTGGGGCAATGCGACGTGCAGTGTCCACAGGTCACAATGTGGTCAGCGGCATGGCGTTGTTGCTGAAGCGCTGTCATTGGTAGACCCAAGATTGCGATACGAAGTGGGCGATGCGTCGTGTGGTGCCTACAGGTCGCGATGCAAGCATTGCCGTCGGTTAACAATGCTGGAGTTGATGGCGCAGACATCGGTGGACCAGGCTGTAGTGTGGGACGGGGCGATACTTTGTGTACCTCACGAGCGGTGTCCACAGGCCACGGTGCAGGCAGCGGCGTCGATGTCAGTGTGGAGTGTCGTCGTTGGTGATACCTGGGCTGCAATGTGAAGCGAGGCGATGCGACACGCGATGCCTACAGATCACGGTGCAAGCGGCAGCTCAATGACAGCGTCCGGCGGTGGCAGCATGAGACTAGTGTTGCTTTGTGAGGCAGGTGATGTTTCGTGCGGTGCTGTCAGGTCACGGTGCAGTCAGTGGCGTCGGTGACGAACATGCAGTTCCCAGTGCTTGTAAGCAGATGAAGTCGAAGTCTTTGATGTGCCTGAGACTTCCAACAGCAGGCAAGCTCTACCTCAAGCCCTTGGTGAAACTTAAACAGCAGGATCAAGAAGGTTCAGTCCAGTCCTTTTACTGCCCAAGACAGAAGCAGAACACAGCAGGCCAACACAGCAAAGCTCGCAGCAAAGTGGTAGTCTCTCCTGACAGCCTTTCCAGCTCTTCTTGGCAGATTCCTTAGTCCAAAGTATTCTAAAGATGTGGTGTTATAGGTCCAATTCTTATACCCCTTTTGGCCTTTCGAAGTAGGCATTCTCCAAAGGATTGTCTTTGTAGTGCACGAATTCTAGTTCTGCTTGATCTTGGCTCCAGACATACTCCAGGGGTGGAGACAGCATTGAGTGAGGACAGACACAGCCCTATTCAGGTGTCAATAACAACTCCTCCCACCACTCTAGCTCAGGAAGGCACATCAACCTGGTGATGGGTCATCCGGATATGCAGAGCACAGCTCAACTCCCTTTGTGTGACTGTCTAGAGTCAATGCTCAAACAGACCCCTGTCAGTCTAAACCAGACGTTGATTCCATAGGCAGGCACAGAATGGTTAAGCAAGAAAATGCCCACTTTCTAAAAGTAACAAGTCTGTATGCGAATGCACTCTTCCCTTCATTTTTTGACCATTTTACATGAAACAATGTGTTCATATGATGCATGCGAACAGCGCTGTGAATCATCCCAATCACAGCTCATATCAAGATACAACTAAAAAGGGTGCTTCAGTCACGCACCCATCTGTCGCAGTGCGACAGATCGTGCGTGACTGAAGCACACTTTCTAAAAGTGGCATTTTCAAACACGCAATGTAAAAACCATCTTCACTAAAAGATGTATTTTTAAATTGTGAGTTCGGAAATCCAAACATCAACTTCATATCATCTTCCAATGGGAATCTATTCTGGAAAGGTGTTTCCAGGCAGACCCCATGGTAACCTATGGAAGAGATAGCCTTGCAATAGTAAAAGACGAAATGCACATTATTTCCCTATCAGGACATGTAAAAACACACCACTACATGTCCTACCTTTGAAGTACACTGCCCTCTGCCCATCGGGCTGCCTTGGGCCTACCTTAAGGGTGACTCACATATAATAAAAGGGAAGGCTTGGGCCAGGCAAGAATGTGCTCTTTATCAGGTTGACATGGCAGTTTAAAACTGCGCGCACAGACACTGCAGTGGCAGGTCTGAGACGCCTTTGAAAGGCTACTTGTGTGGGTGCCACAATCAGTGCTGCAGGCCCACGAGTAGCATTTGACTTATAGGCCTTCGGCACACCTGTACACGTTATTAGAGACTTACTACTAAATCAAATATGCCAATCATGGAAGTATCAATCACTAACACAATTTAGGAACACTTGCACTTTAGTACTGATCAGCAGTGGTCAAGTGCGCAGAGACAACAAACCAGAAAAAACGAAGTCCAGCATGCCATCAAAACAGAAGGTCAGAAAGCAAAAAGACAGGGGAAACACGCCAAAGGATGCCAGGTCTAACAACTCCTGACACTGAATGAGTGTCAGCTCGGTTAGTTACTAAGATATGTGCTATCTACAAAACTAACCTTACACCTCTAACGCTCCGTCCATCATCCCCTTTGGTATCGCTTTGTTCGCCCTAAGTTGGCAGGGTATGCCCAGACGTGGGTCCCTTGCTCACTTTGCCACTGGATTCAAGATAGCCTGGCTGATGAGAGTTATGAACCCGAAACCGGTCCCAGGATGCTTGTTTCCGGTCCAGGGAAGACATGGCTTGGCAGTTCGGGCTGGACTGTTCCCATGAGGCACAGGGTCAGACTGATTTGCATATGGCCATGTCTGAACTGGGGTGGTGGAGTGAGCTAAAGAATGATGATGGATTAAACCCAGATCAGTTGACTGGGGGTGAGTGTTTGATTTGCTCTAACGCGCCGTCCATCATCCCCTTTGGTATCGCTTTGTTCGCCCTAAGTTGGCAGGGTATGCCCAGACGTGGGGCCCTTGCTCACTTTGCCACTGGATTCAAGATAGCCTGGCTGATGAGGGTTATGAACCCGAAACCGGTCCCAGGATGCTTGTTTCCGGTCCAGGGAAGACATGGCTTGGTAGTTCGGGCTGGACTGTTCCCATGAGGCACAGGGTCAGACTGATTTGCATATGGCCATGTCTGAACTGGGGTGGTGGAGTGACCTAAAGAATGATGATGGATTAAACCCAGATCAGTTGACTGGGGGTGAGTGTTTGATTTGCTCTAACGCTCCGTCCATCATCCCCTTTGGTATCGCTTTGTTCGCCCTAAGTTGGCAGGGTATGCCCAGACGTGGGTCCCTTGCTCACTTTGCCACTGGATTCAAGATAGCCTGGCTGATGAGGGTTATGAAGCCGAAACCGGTCCCAGGATGCTTGTTTCCGGTCCAGGGAAGACATGGCTTGGCAGTTCGGGCTGGACTGTTCCCATGAGGCACAGGGTCAGACTGATTTGCATATGGCCATGTCTGAACTGGGGTGGTGGAGTGAGCTAAAGAATGACGATGGATTAAACCCAGATCAGTTGACTAGGGGTGAGTGTTTGATTTGCTCTAACGCTCCGTCCATCATCCCCTTTGGTATCGCTTTGTTCGCCCTAAGTTGGCAGGGTATGCCCAGACGTGGGTCCCTTGCTCACTTTGCCACTGGATTCAAGATAGCCTGGCTGATGAGGGTTATGAACCCGAAACCGGTCCCAGGATGCTTGTTTCCGGTCCAGGGAAGACATGGCTTGGCAGTTCGGGCTGGACTGTTCCCATGAGGCACAGGGTCAGACTGATTTGCATATGACCATGTCTGAACTGGGGGTGGTGGAGTGAGCTAAAGAATGATGATGGATTAAACCCAGATCAGTTGACTGGGGGTGAGTGTTTGATTTGCTCTAACGCTCCGTCCATCATCCCCTTTGGTATCGCTTTGTTCGCCCCTAAGTTTGCAGGGTTTGCCCAGACGTGGGTCCCTTGCTCACTTTGCCACTGGATTCAAGATAGCCTGGCTGATGAGGGTTATGAACCCGAAACCGGTCCCAGGATGCTTGTTTCCGGTCCAGGGAAGACATGGCTTGGCAGTTCGGGCTGGACTGTTCCCATGAGGCACAGGGTCAGACTGATTTGCATATGGCCATGTCTGAACTGGGGTGGTGGAGTGAGCTAAAGAATGATGATGGATTAAACCCAGATCAGTTGACTAGGGGTGAGTGTTTGATTTGCTCTAACGCTCCGTCCATCATCCCCTTTGGTATCGCTTTGTTCGCCCTAAGTTGGCAGGGTATGCCCAGACGTGGGTCCCTTGCTCACTTTGCCACTGGATTCAAGATAGCCTGGCTGATGAGGGTTATGAACCCGAAACCGGTCCCAGGATGCTTGTTTCCGGTCCAGGGAAGACATGGCTTGGCAGTTCGGGCTGGACTGTTCCCATGAGGCACAGGGTCAGACTGATTTGCATATGGTCATGTCTGAACTGGGGTGGTGGAGTGAGCTAAAGAATGATGATGGATTAAACCCAGATCAGTTGACTGGGGGTGAGTGTTTGATTTGCTCCTAACGCTCCGTCCATCATCCCCTTTGGTATTGCTTTGTTCGCCCTAAGTTGGCAGGGTATGCCCAGACGTGGGTCCCTTGCTCACTTTGCCACTGGATTCAAGATAGCCTGGCTGATGAGGGTTATGAACCCGAAACCGGTCCCAGGATGCTTGTTTCCGGTCCAGGGAAGACATGGCTTGGCAGTTCGGGCTGGACTGTTCCCATGAGGCACAGGGTCAGACTGATTTGCATATGGCCATGTCTGAACTGGGGTGGTGGAGTGAGCTAAAGAATGATGATGGATTAAACCCAGATCAGTTGACTGGGGGTGAGTGTTTGATTTGCTCTAACGCTCCGTCCATCATCCCCTTTGGTATCGCTTTGTTCGCCTCTAAGTTGGCAGGGTATGCCCAGACGTGGGTCCCTTGCTCACTTTGCCACTGGATTCAAGATAGCCTGTCTGATGAGGGTTATGAACCCGAAACCGGTCCCAGGATGCTTGTTTCCGGTCCAGGGAAGACATGGCTTGGCAGTTCGGGCTGGACTGTTCCCATGAGGCACAGGGTCAGACTGATTTGCATATGGCCATGTCTGAACTGGGGTGGTGGAGTGAGCTAAAGAATGATGATGGATTAAACCCAGATCAGTTGACTGGGGGTGAGTGTTTGATTTGCTCTAACGCTCCGTCCATCATCCCCTTTGGTATCGCTTTGTTCGCCCTAAGTTGGCAGGGTATGCCCAGACGTGGGTCCCTTGCTCACTTTGCCACTGGATTCAAGATAGCCTGTCTGATGAGGGTTATGAACCCGAAACCGGTCCCAGGATGCTTGTTTCCGGTCCAGGGAAGACATGGCTTGGCAGTTCGGGCTGGACTGTTCCCATGAGGCACAGGGTCAGACTGATTTGCATATGGCCATGTCTGAACTGGGGTGGTGGAGTGAGCTAAAGAATGATGATGGATTAAACCCAGATCAGTTGACTGGGGGTGAGTGTTTGATTTGCTCTAACGCTCCGTCCATCATCCCCTTTGGTATCGCTTTGTTCGCCCTAAGTTGGCAGGGTATGCCCAGACGTGGGTCCCTTGCTCACTTTGCCACTGGATTCAAGATAGCCTGGCTGATGAGGGTTATGAACCCGAAACCGGTCCCAGGATGCTTGTTTCCGGTCCAGGGAAGACATGGCTTGGCAGTTCGGGCTGGACTGTTCCCATGAGGCACAGGGTCAGACTGATTTGCATATGGCCATGTCTGAACTGGGGTGGTGGAGTGAGCTAAAGAATGATGATGGATTAAACCCAGATTAGTTGACTGGGGGTGAGTGTTTGATTTGCTCTAACGCTCCGTCCATCATCCCCTTTGGTATCGCTTTGTTCGCCCTAAGTTGGCAGGGTATGCCCAGACGTGGGTCCCTTGCTCACTTTGCCACTGGATTCAAGATAGCCTGGCTGATGAGGGTTATGAACCCGAAACCGGTCCCAGGATGCTTGTTTCCCGGTCCAGGGAAGACATGGCTTGGCAGTTCGGGCTGGACTGTTCCCATGAGGCACAGGGTCAGACTGATTTGCATATGGCCATGTCTGAACTGGGGTGGTGGAGTGAGCTAAAGAATGATGATGGATTAAACCCAGATCAGTTGACTGGGGGTGAGTGTTTGATTTGCTCTAACGCTCCGTCCATCATCCCCTTTGGTATCGCTTTGTTCGCCCTAAGTTGGCAGGGTATGCCCAGACGTGGGTCCCTTGCTCACTTTGCCACTGGATTCAAGATAGCCTGGCTGATGAGGGTTATGAACCCGAAACCGGTCCCAGGATGCTTGTTTCCGGTCCAGGGAAGACTTGGCTTGGCAGTTCGGGCTGGACTGTTCCCATGAGGCACAGGGTCAGACTGATTTGCATATGGCCATGTCTGAACTGGGGTGGTGGAGTGAGCTAAAGAATGATGATGGATTAAACCCAGATCAGTTGACTGGGGGTGAGTGTTTGATTTGCTCTAACGCGCCGTCCATCATCCCCTTTGGTATCGCTTTGTTCGCCCTAAGTTGGCAGGGTATGCCCAGACGTGGGGCCCTTGCTCACTTTGCCACTGGATTCAAGATAGCCTGGCTGATGAGGGTTATGAACCCGAAACCGGTCCCAGGATGCTTGTTTCCGGTACAGGGAAGACATGGCTTGGCAGTTCGGGCTGGACTGTTCCCATGAGGCACAGGGTCAGACTGATTTGCATATGGCCATGTCTGAACTGGGGTGGTGGAGTGAGCTAAAGAATGATGATGGATTAAACCCAGATCAGTTGACTGGTGGTGAGTGTTTGATTTGCTCTAACGCTCCGTCCATCATCCCCTTTGGTATCGCTTTGTTCGCCCTAAGTTGGCAGGGTATGCCCAGACGTGGGTCCCTTGCTCACTTTGCCACTGGATTCAAGATAGCCTGGCTGATGAGGGTTATGAACCCGAAACCGGTCCCAGGATGCTTGTTTCCGGTCCAGGGAAGACATGGCTTGGCAGTTCGGGCTGGACTGTTCCCATGAGGCACAGGGTCAGACTGATTTGCATATGGCCATGTCTGAACTGGGGTGGTGGAGTGAGCTAAAGAATGATGATGGATTAAACCCAGATCAGTTGACTGGGGGTGAGTGTTTGATTTTCTCTAACGCTCCGTCCATCATCCCCTTTGGTATCGCTTTGTTCTCCCTAAGTTGGCAGGGTATGCCCAGACGTGGGTCCCTTGCTCACTTTGCCACTGGATTCAAGATAGCCTGGCTGATGAGGGTTATGAACCCGAAACCGGTCCCAGGATGCTTGTTTCCGGTCCAGGGAAGACATGGCTTGGCAGTTCGGGCTGGACTGTTCCCATGAGGCACAGGGTCAGACTGATTTGCATATGGCCATGTCTGAACTGGGGTGGTGGAGTGAGCTAAAGAATGATGATGGATTAAACCCAGATCAGTTGACTAGGGGTGAGTGTTTGATTTGCTCTAGCGCTCCGTCCATCATCCCCTTTGGTATCGCTTTGTTCGCCTCTAAGTTGGCAGGGTATGCCCAGACGTGGGTCCCTTGCTCACTTTGCCACTGGATTCAAGATAGCCTGGCTGATGAGGGTTATGAACCCGAAACCGGTCCCAGGATGCTTGTTTCCGGTCCAGGGAAGACATGGCTTGGCAGTTCGGGCTGGACTGTTCCCATGAGGCACAGGGTCAGACTGATTTGCATATGGCCATGTCTGAACTGGGGTGGTGGAGTTAGCTAAAGAATGATGATGGATTAAACCCAGATCAGTTGACTGGGGGTGAGTGTTTGATTTGCTCTAACGCTCCGTCCATCATCCCCTTTGGTATCGCTTTGTTCGCCCTAAGTTGGCAGGGTATGCCCAGACGTGGGTCCCTTGCTCACTTTGCCACTGGATTCAAGATAGCCTGGCTGATGAGGGTTATGAACCCGAAACCGGTCCCAGGATGCTTGTTTCCGGTCCAGGGAAGACATGGCTTGGCAGTTCGGGCTGGACTGTTCCCATGAGGCACAGGGTCAGACTGATTTGCATATGGCCATGTCTGAACTGGGGTGGTGGAGTGAGCTAAAGAATGATGATGGATTAAACCCAGATCAGTTGACTGGGGGTGAGTGTTTGATTTGCTCTAACGCTCCGTCCATCATCCCCTTTGGTATCGCTTTGTTCGCCCTAAGTTGGCAGGGTATGCCCAGACGTGGGTCCCTTGCTCACTTTGCCACTGGATTCAAGATAGCCTGGCTGATGAGGGTTATGAACCCGAAACCGGTCCCAGGATGCTTGTTTCCGGTCCAGGGAAGACATGGCTTGGCAGTTCGGGCTGGACTGTTCCCATGAGGCACAGGGTCAGACTGATTTGCATATGGCCATGTCTGAACTGGGGTGGTGGAGTGAGCTAAAGAATGATGATGGATTAAACCCAGATCAGTTGACTGGGGGTGAGTGTTTGATTTGCTGTAACGCTCCGTCCATCATCCCCTTTGGTATCGCTTTGTTCGCCCTAAGTTGGCAGGGTATGCCCAGACGTGGGTCCCTTGCTCACTTTGCCACTGGATTCAAGATAGCCTGGCTGATGAGGGTTATGAACCCGAAACCGGTCCCAGGATGCTTGTTTCCGGTCCAGGGAAGACATGGCTTGGCAGTTCGGGCTGGACTGTTCCCATGAGGCACAGGGTCAGACTGATTTGCATATGGCCATGTCTGAACTGGGGTGGTGGAGTGAGCTAAAGAATGATGATGGATTAAACCCAGATCAGTTGACTGGGGGTGAGTGTTTGATTTGCTCTAACGCTCCGTCCATCATCCCCTTTGGTATCGCTTTGTTCGCCCTAAGTTGGCAGGGTATGCCCAGACGTGGGTCCCTTGCTCACTTTGCCACTGGATTCAAGATAGCCTGGCCGATGAGGGTTATGAACCCGAAACCGGTCCCAGGATGCTTGTTTCCGGTCCAGGGAAGACATGGCTTGGCAGTTCGGGCTGGACTGTTCCCATGAGGACAGGGTCAGACTGATTTGCATATGGCCATGTCTGAACTGGGGTGGTGGAGTGAGCTAAAGAATGATGATGGATTAAACCCAGATCAGTTGACTGGGGGTGAGTGTTTGATTTGCTCTAACGCTCCGTCCATCATCCCCTTTGGTATTACACCTCAAGCCGGCAGAAGCAATGACCAGTAGTAGATAGTCCAACCACTTCCTGTAGTGCTCTGCCTGGAGTACAAAAGGTACTGTTCCTCCTAACAAGTGCAACCAATGGAATGGGGGAGTGGATAAAACAATAAACGTCAGCCTGCAAATATTCTGCAGACAGGAGGTGCCTCTTGTACTGCCTTGTTCTAGACGATGTGTAAATACAGCAGAAACACAGAACCAATGGAGACCACAAGGGGGAAACATGGGGGCTGGCTGAGACGCCGGTCGGGAGCTCAGCAGGGGAGTGCAGTCTGGTACCGTAGCTTCTACTCACCGCCGCCTGCCTTTGTTCCTGACTTCACCGCTGGTGCAGGTGTGGATGCAGTTCACTTCTGTGGCCACCCCCGCTGCCGCGGGGTGAATGGTAGCTCCAGGATCTCCTCCCTAGGTCTCGGCGGCGGGAGCGCTGCTGGCCCTCCGCGCGGCTCAGCTGGTGCTGCGGCTGCGGTGGAGGGAAGCGAACAGAGGTGGCAGAGACAGCACAAGCTGCCTGCTTTTGGAGAGGGACTTGGTAACTTTGGCTCGGCGGGAGAGAATGGAGGCAGCCATAGGTGAGCAGCAAGTCTCTATTGTAAAAAGGCAGAGCCATTAAGAGGAAAGTAGCAGTGCTGTGCAGATGCAATCAAACGGCCTAAAAAAGCTAGAGCCACGGAGTGAGAGTCAAGAAGGATGCAAGCCACCTAGTTTAAAAAATATAGCGAGAATACAGACCCATTCTGACAAACTTTATACGCTAAGATCACATATCTGCTCTCCGTGGGTGTTGGAAGAGGGTGGAGGCGTTGGTAAAATTTCCTCCCAACCCCCAGTGAAATTGCAGGTTAGACGGAGGAAAATTAGAACAAACACTGGTCCCAATAGAGACCCACCTCCAAAAAAGACCACAACCAACCTGGCGAATGTAGCACCGCTAAAGGGGAAACAAACTACCCTGGTCCTAAAGCCACAGAAAATTACCCCCTCACTTAGATCATATTTAAAGTTTAGGACCCACGTAAGAAGCGCTGAGGATAGCATTGATAGCATGGAGGGTAAAAAAAACACCCCCGAGCAGGAAGGTTCGGAGAATAGAGTAAAAATGATCGACGCGAAGAATACACATATGAGTGTCTCTGGCACCCCCCTAGTCCACTGATTCACAAAAAGTACTCCCCTGATGTCTTAACCGTAATACACGATTAATGTTATAGATGGATCCTGAACAAACAGTGGTGGAAAATCCCTATGTGAAGCTGCGGATCATACGCCACTAGGAAGTGGGAAAGGAGGCAAGTCCTTTTGTTTTATATTCCCTCACACACCCTAGTGGTGTCATGCTTTATCATCGGGACACCCTGACGCCTAGAAGTCAGGGTGGGCTCAACCGTATTTCAGGGAGCTTTTAGAGAGGTATTTTGGCCAGGGGGGATAAAGATTAAAAGTCCACAGACCGATCCCAGTTTCCCTTTATTCTTGGATCTGTCAGGGATATTAAAAAGGAAGAAAATAGGGTCATATGGGATATTATGGTCCTAAGACCCTAATGCCAACATGTTTCAGTCCACTTATGCCCCTAAAGGGTGCTGGACTTTCTTCAGGGCGATGACGTAGTACCCCCTGGGATCAATATAGTATGGGAATTTCCCTATACTATTTATAATAAGGGCAGATAGCTGCTCCTTTTTCTAATATCAGAACTTTTTTATGATCACTCCATCTGTGGAAAGACAAAAAAGGAAAAAAAACAACAAAGCCAACCATTGTTTAGCGTTCATTTGACAACTGTAGTTGCACGTTGTGAGTTGTGATGCTGCCCCCCGTGTCACATTGGTCCGAAGGTGATAAACACAACATTTAACATGCCTGAAGAGTGTGTGTGATACAAATTCGTATAACTTTGTCACACTCTATTATGTGTTCAAAACCGTGTAGTGGCGGCAATTTGTCGCATACTGACAATACCCACATACTTGTGTGTGTAGAACACTTGTGAGACATCCGTGTCACTCGCTTGTCGTCATACCGCTATTAACATTCGCCGTGAAACTCATACATACATGATCATAAACTTTCATTCCTTACCCCGTTGTGGGAGAGGCTAGACTCCACGTGGAACCTCACATTACAATGGGGTACCCATGTAGTCAAACACTATTGCCATGGTAGTGAAAAAAGGCCAGCAAATTGCCATATTTTTGCATGTAATGAAAATAAAAGGCGAGAAACAAAAGAAAGCACAGGTAAGTATTAACGATGGAACTCCTCCATTTAGGAGAGGAATACACCCGTACCTGCTTTCAGCATCATTTTCAAAGTTATTCACGTCATCAAGGGTCCTGCCCCGTGGTGTATCCTATTCGGTGTGTGTCCCAACGGCATCAAGCAACTAGTGACCAGCGCGAGCTGCTTAAGAAGGAAACTCTCATCGTGGGAAAAGCAAAAATGGAACCGCCTACTTCCGGGGTCGCGGTCGGATTCCGTCACGAGGTCTCAGGGAGTGACGGGAAGTGTAGTTTTGATAGTGCGCCAGTGAGTCCTGGTGGTGCGGAAATGGTTTAAACAGACACTCGCACTGCCGGGGTCGCTGGCAAACTGTGTCAAATGTACCTCAGGTGTGATGGGAAATGTAGTTCCCATCACGGATGTGCTTATACTAATCAAGCACCCATCGGGACAACTGGATATGCCGTTTTTGTAAATGAGTGCCACCGTACAAAAATGCTAGTTACTGTGTAGAACAGATTTAACTGGATCTATGTTGTTGAAAAAGAGGGGGCATGTGCTAACTACATAGCAAAGAGCCCGGATTTTTAGGGGGAGCGGCACCTTGTTTAATAACAGTTTATGTTTATTTATTTATCACTGCTGGCAGTGTCAGTGGTGTTGCTAAATACCCATGTGAACTGGTGAAGAGCCAACTGCTAGATGAACCCGGGCTTCATGTAGTCAATAGTAGAGAGGTTTTAATGAGGGCAGAGGTCGGGCAAGGGAACGAAGAGGTCCAAAGCCTGTGTAACTGAACCTACTGCAGCAGCAAGCGTACACCTCTGCACTGTATTATATATCTGTAGCCACCGAGTTTAATCATGGTGTGTTAGTGTCAATAGAATCGGGGCGGGATTATCATGGGTCTGAACCCGTACATGTATAGTCAAGGTTTGCAGAAAACATTTACGGAAGCATTACGTGTTAGTTCACCTACTCCTATTTAGTTGGTTCCAAGGTATAGAATCATTCAATCCAGAGATATGGGTTTTTAATCGGTAAACCCATCGTTGTTCTCGTTCCAGGAGTACTTTGGTAAGGTCACCGTCTCCCTTGACTTTTTTAATAATTGTCCACCACATATCCCTGTCAGTGTGTTTCATCTCGACATAGGGGATGTTAACTTAGTAGCTAAGATTGCCCTTCTGATGGTGCTTCTATTTTCACTTATGCGCACCTTTATTTTCCTACCTGTCATGCCAATGTACATAAGTTGGCATGGGCATTTAATCAGGTATATTACTTTGTCACTGTTACAATTGGTATGTGACCGTTGTTCCCACGCATGATGCATCCTGAGGTCAATTTCTTTTGTATGTTCCGTGAAGGGACACACCACACAGGATCCACACGGATAATGGCCTGTTACTGGTGGCTGATTCCAGAGTGTCAGTTGGTGAGTTGTTTTAAATCTCTGGGAATCCGTGTGTATCAGGGTATCCCTGAGGCTCCTATATCTCCGGAAAGAAAACATCGGTTTGTTGAACGTGAGTTTGTTCGATGTCGGGACCAACCACTTTTTGGTGATAATTTTCTTAATTTCGTTTGATGAAGCATTGTATGTTGTGACACATATAAGTGTGTCTTTCTCCTCCTTTGGATGTTTATTTGATGAGTTTTATATAGCGCTGGCTAGACCCGGAGGTATCAGAGCGCTTTACATGAGGATCATTGCATTACAAGTTACAAATTACATCCATTACAAAAGCATAGTAAAACAGCTGGGAGACGAGGAGCACTGTGCCCAATGTCCGGCTGGGTAGGTGACAGCCGAGGGGATGAACCAGGGCCAATCTCCTCTATAGCTGTCTAGCTGTTGCTCAGTTCTCAGCGGTCAGGAGAAACAAGAATAGCAGTTTTGCATAGTTACATTTAGTTACAGTTGCCTAGTCAAACATAGAAGAACAAGTCCCCAATAGAGGATAGAGGGAATGGGGGAGGGGAGTTGAAACAAGGGGGCTGGGAGGCAGATCAGTTCTGGCAGACCTAAGTTCACCAAGATGCGCCATCAGGAGGGGGTCCTCTTGTTCAGTCTATTAGCCTAGGGCATTCCTTGAGCCCCGAATTAGTGCCTTCTTTCAGCTTCCTCTCTTTCTGTATCCTGGGCGCTTTCCCCCTCTTCATTCACCCCCCCATGGGGTCTGGATGCTCTCAGCCATCTAAAGCCCTGGCCTCCGCACACGGGAAGGAAATTAAAAACTCCAGGGGAGCTGGTGTTGGCAAACCCAGCTGCCGTTGTCCTTCAGTCTCTGTGTCCATTTTCAGGTCAGCAGAGGCATTCACGTGTGACCGAGCCCCCCCCCCCCCGAAGGCACCCCTGGTTCGATGAGGCTCACCCCTCAAGAACTACCACAATGTCTCACTCTCCCTATGGAGCTCCGTCAGCCCCCCCCCCTCCAAGGCACCCCTGCGGCCCCACTGGATTCGCTGGGGCTGGACACATCTCGAGGTAGTCTCAGGTACTGCTATGGTGAGTCCCCCTCCCCACCAGACTGCTGTCTCTCAGGGCTCGTTGGGGCTGGACACATCTTGGGGTTGTCTTGGGTACTGCTATGGTGGGTGCCCTGACACCCTCCTCCCTACCTCGGCTGTCTCTCAGGGCTCGCTGGGGCTGGATACATCTTGATCCTGGAGTTGTTTCAGGTACTGCAATGGTGGGTGCCCTGCCCCCCCTCCCTCAGTTGTCGCGCAGGGGCTGGACACATCTTGGGGTTGTCTTGGGTGCTGCTATGGTGAGTGTCCTGACACCCCCCTCCCTCCCTCGGCTGTATCTCAGGGCTCGCTGGGGCTGGACACATCTTGGGGTTGTCTCAGGTACTGCTATGGTGGGTGCGCTGACACCCCCCTCCCTCCATCGGCTCTCTCAGGGCTCGCTGGGGCTGGACACATCTTGGGGTTGAGCCCTGTCACTCCCCCCTCCCTCGGTAGTATCTCAGGGCTCGCTGGGGCTGGACACATCTTGGGGTTGTCTTGGGTACTGCTACGGTGGGTGCCCTGAGCCACTCCCCTCCTAGGGATCACTAGGGGCACACAGACCCCCAGACTGTGCCTCAGATATTCCTATGGACGGCCCCCTGACCGCACAGCACCCCAACGCTCTCTCTATATCAGGGGTCAGACAACCCCGAGGCTCTCTCGCAGGGGTTACCGGGCAGCCGGGGGTGGGGGGGGGCTCATTCAGGCCTCGCTGTGGGTGTCCGGGTACCCCGAGTCTCTCAGGCACTTACTTGATTGTCTGATGATGTCCTCCACCAGACTCCTTTCGGCTTTTAAGCGCTGCCTCGATGCTCCCTTCAAGCGCCCAGACTTCTATTCTAGTGCTCCTTGGGTAATCCCTAAGGTACTCGTGAGGACCTTGTGACGCCCAAACTCTCGGCTCTTGCTCGGCTGCCTGTGCGTCCCTCCCAGCCCCTTATCTCTCTTTGTGTGTTTGTGGATGTGTTTCAAGCAGGGCCTCCCTTGGGATATGTCAACATCTTTTTCTTGCTTTTTCGATAATTCTTTTGGGGCATGCTCTTTGTTCCAACTTTTTAGACAATATTTCTGCTTCTGCTTTATAATCTTTGAGATCAGCACAATTCCTGCGGATACACAAGAATTGTCCAATGGGTAAATTTTCTCTGAGAGCGCGCGGATGCGCGCTGTCAAAGGGTAACAAACTATTTTTGTCAGTCTGTTTTGTGTAGAGAGAACTGACCAGTCCGTTGTACTTGGCGTTGTTTTTCACATCTAGGAAAGAGACTTGTTCACTGTTAGAAGTCATAGTAAATTTTAAGTGTGGGTTTAGTTGGTTCAACCACTCATGAAAATTACTAAGGGTGGCTGAGTCGCCCTCCCATATCATAAGGATATCATCGATGTATCGCAACCTCTTACTGATGTTGTTAGAGTAAGGGTTGGGGGGCAAAGTATGTTGTTCTTCTAATTGGCCCACGTACAGACACGCTATGCTTGGCGCAACGGTGCTGCCCATCGATGTTCCATGGACTTGTAAATATAGCTGGTCTTCAAACCTGAAGAAGTTCTCTGTGAGGGCTAGGCGCATCAACGTGATCACCCAACTCACCGGGGCGTCCCAGGTCCAATTTTCCTGTTTCAGAAGGTTTTCAATAACCCGGATACTTTCCTCTTGCGGGATGCTAGTATATAGCGCTTCAACGTCCAAGCACACCATGCTGTTATGTGCAGGATCATATGTAACGTCTGTTAATAAATTGAGCAGATGCTTTGTATCCTGTACATATGACCTGATCCGTGTGACTAGGGGGCGGAGGAACCAATCAGTATATTTAGAAAGCGGTTCTAAGAGCGACCCTATCCCTGACACGATAGGTCTGCCAGGAGGTGGTATTTTACCTTTATGTATTTTAGGTATCGTGTAGAACACTGGTACTCTCGGGTCATCAGGATTGAGGAACTCATGTTCTTTTTTAGTAATCCAATTTAGTAATCCAATCTTGATCCAATGCTTCAGTGGTCAATGTATTTATAGTTCTTTTGAGTCGTGCTGTAGGGTCTCTATTGATTTGTTTATAGTATTTAGTGTCAGCCAAGAGGCTCATGCAGGCCGTTCTATATGCTGTGGTGCTCTGGATGACTGTGGCACCCCCTTTGTCCGCTGGCTTAATGGTGATGTCTGTTCTTGTACTCAAAGTTTTTAAGGCCTCTCTCTCCTTTTTGCTGAGATTATCATAGGTGCCTCTTCTGATTGGTAATTCTTCAATCTCCCTTCACGGAACATACAAAAGAAATTGACCTCGGGATGCATCATGCGTGGGAACAACGGTCACATACCAATTGTAACAGTGACAAAGTAATATACCTGATTAAATGCCCATGCCAACTTATGTACATTGGCATGACAGGTAGGAAAATAAAGGTGCGCATAAGTGAACATAGAAGCACCATCAGAAGGGCAATCTTAGCTACTAAGTTAACATCCCACTATGTCGAGATGAAACACACTGACAGGGATATGTGGTGGACAATTATTGAAAAAGTCAAGGGAGACGGTGACCTTACCAAAGTACTCCTTGAACGAGAACAACAATGGGTTTATCGATTAAAAACCCATATCTCTGGATTGAATGATTCTATACCTTGGAACCAACTAAATAGGAGTAGGTGAACTAACACGTAATGCTTCCGTAAATGTTTTCTGCAAACCTTGACTATACATGTACGGGTTCAGACCCATGATAATCCCGCCCCGATTCTATTGACACTAACACACCATGATTAAACTCGGTGGCTACAGATATATAATACAGTGCAGAGGTGTACGCTTGCTGCTGCAGTAGGTTCAGTTACACAGGCTTTGGACCTCTTGGTTCCCTTGCCCGACCTCTGCCCTCATTAAAACCTCTCTACTATTGACTACATGAAGCCCGGGTTCATCTAGCAGTTGGCTCTTCACCAGTTCACATGAGTATTTAGCAACACTGACACTGCCAGCAGTGATAGATAAATAAATAAACATAAACTGTTATTAAACAAGGGGCCGCTCCCCCTAAAAATCCGGGCTCTTTGCTATGTAGTTAGCACATGCCCCCTCTTTTTCAACAACATAGACCCAGTTAAATCTGTTCTACACAGTAACTAGCGTTTTTGTACGGTGGCACTCATTTACAAAAACGGCATATCCAGTTGTCCCGATGGGTGCTTGATTAGTATAAGCACATCCGTGATGGGAACTACATTTCTCATCACACCTGAGGTACGTTTGACACAGTTTGCCAGCGACCCCGGCAGTGCGAGTGTCTGTTTAAACCATTTCCGCACCACCAGGACTCACTGGCGCACTATCAAAACTACACTTCCCGTCACTCCCTGAGACCGCGTGACGGAATCCGACCGCGACCCCGGAAGTAGGCGGTTCCATTTTTGCTTTTCCCACGATGAGAGTTTCCTTCTTAAGCAGCTCGCGCTGGTCACTAGTTGCTTGATGCCGTTGGCACCCACACCGAATAGGATACACCACGGGGCAGGACCCTTGATGGCGTGAGTAACTTTGAAAACGATGCTGAAAGCAGGTACAAGTGTATTCCTCTCCTAAATGGAGGAGTTCCATCGTTAATACGTACCTGTGCTTTCTTTTGTTTCTCACCTTTTATTTTCATTACATGCGAAAATATGGCAATTTGCTGGCCTTTTTTCACTACCATGGCAATAGTGTTTGACTACAGGGCTACCCCATTGTAATGTGAGGTTCCACGTGGAGTCTAACCTCTCCCACAACGGGGTAAGGAATGAAAGTTTATGATCCTGTATGTATGAGTTTCACGGCGAATGTTAATAGCGGTATGACGACAAGCGAGTGACACGGATGTCTCACAAGTGTTCTACACACACAAGTATGTGGGTATTGTCAGTATGCGACAAATTGCCGCCACTACACGGTTTTGAACACATATTAGAGTGTGACAAAGTTATACGAATTTGTATCACACACACTCTTCAGGCATGTTGAATGTTGTGTTTATCACCTTCGGACCAATGTGACACGGGGGGCAGCATCACAACTCACAACGTGCAACTACAGTTGTCAACTGAACTCTAAACAATGGTTGGCTTTGTTGTTTTTTTCCTTTTTTTGTCTTTCCACAGATGGAGTGATCATAAAAAAGTTCTGATATTAGAAAAAGGAGCAGCTATCTGCCCTTATTATAAATAGTATAGGGAAATTCCCGTACTACATTGATCCCAGGGGGTACTACGTCATCGCCCTGAAGAAAGTCCAGCACACTTTAGGGGCATAAGTGGACTGAAACATGTTGGCATTAGGGTCTTAGGACCATAATATCCCATATGACCCTATTTTCTTCCTTTTTAATATCCCTGACAGATCCAAGAATAAAGGGAAACTGGGATATGTCTGTGGACTTTTAATCTTTATCCCCCCTGGCCAAAATACCTCTCTAAGAGCTCCCTGAAATACGGTCGAGCCCACCCTGACTTCTAGGCGTCAGGGTGTCCCGATGATGAAGCATGACACCACTAGGGTGTGTGAGGGAATATAAAACAAAAGGACTTGCCTCCTTTCCCACTTCCTAGTGGCGTATGATCCGCAGCTTCACATAGGGATTTTCCACCACTGTTTGTTCAGGATCCATCTATAACATTAATCGTGTATTACGGTTAAGACATCAGGGGAGTACTTTTTGTGAATCAGTGTTATAACACGGGAGGGTGTACTCCCTCTCTAGAGTTCCTCTCGGCCCTTCCAGTAGCGAGAGAATCCTCTTTCGCTACATTTGTGTATCACCCCCCTAGTCCACCCAGCAGTCACGACACAAAACAGATTCTTGGCCCTGAATGTGGAGGAATTGTCTCCTGAGGCCGGAGGAGAAGGAGGGGAAGGAGGAAACACTTCAGAGCAGTACATGGGGGCTGTTGGGTCACTAAGCCCTGAGAGAGCAGGCGTGAGCGTTAGCAGCTTGAATAGTAAGTACGCGGTGCAGGAGATGCTGAGCCACCTATCCCATGAAATTAAAGAACGCTTCGACATGTCTGAGGCAAATCAAAAGGAAATTCAGGAAACTTGCTCGAACCTGGAAGGAAAGATAGAAGGTCTTGCCTTGCGAATGCAAGAGTTGGAGCGTGGTGTACAAGATCTACAGGCCAAAGCTCAAACAAATACACAAGAGGTGGAACGGCTGAAGCGAAGAGAGAGGGTATTAGCGGAAAGACTTGAAAGGTTGGAAAATAATGCCACGAGGAATAATATTAGAATCCTGGGTGTGGCCGAGGGGTTGGAAGGTTCGGATATCAAATCATTCGTGATAAGCATGTTGAAAAATTCCTTCCCGCAGGAGGTCACTCTGTTAAAACTAGATGTAGAAATTCAACAAATACATAGAGACCCTTTTAAGCTTTATCCTGGTCGTAAAAACCACGAAAGATCCTGGTAAACTTTTTATCGTACTCTGTGAAAGAGAAAATTCTGGGGCTAGCTCTAAAAGAAAAATTGGGTGCCTCCTATAGAGTCAGATCGGATATCTCTAAAGAGACAGCTGATAGACAGAGGGGACTGGGAAGTAGAACGGATGAGTTAAAGAAACTGGTAGCAACTGTACAAATGAGATTCCTGGCTTTTTTAAAAGTGATGTGGCAGAACAAGATGCATAACTTCTCAGACCCGGTTGAGGTGGATACATTTATTGAGGAAGCAAAACTAGGGAATACAAGCAATAGATAGATGGCAAGCGGTAGGGTGAAGGTAATACAGGTAATATAGGCTCTCCCGCAACATGAGCTCAGTAGGCAGCAGTGATGCCTAAAAATGTTTGGGGGAGGGTGCACTAGTGGTGGGGAGCATGGGGAAAAATTTTACAAATATGTCTTGTCCTCAAGTCAAGGAAGGAAAGTTTGTCAGAAATCACCCAAAAGAAGGTCAGCTTGGGTGCCAAAAGAGGAAGATGAAGGAGTATGAATAAAGAAGAATTGACGATTCTTTGTTGGAACGTGAATGGGTTGCGGGTTAAAAGAAGGCAGAGAGTAATAGCGTAATATATAAAAAATCAGAACACCCAAATAATTATGCTTCAGGAGACGCATCTTCTGAGACAAGAATGTAGGGAACTTTTCTCAAAACAAAGATGGATAGGACATTGGGTATCTACAGACCAAACTCATTGCACCAAAGGGATAGCAACATTATTAAAAGCGAAGGCAGGGATAGAGTAGATGAGGGTGGGCGCTGGATAATTGTCGAAATCAAAATAGCTCCCTCAACATATACACTAGCAAGCTATTACGGTCCAAACATAGATGATGTAACCCCTCTGATTCAGCTCTTCTCTAATTTTGTAGACTTTCAATCCCTTATCATTCTTGGTGGAGAGTTTAATGTCTTATTGAATAATGATCTTGACAGGTCATCAGTTAGGACCCAGATAACATCCCCTAAGATGAGGGCATACCTGCTGGATATGATGGAGAATTTTAACATATGTTATGTTATGTTAATAAATGTATTAAGCGCACGAATACCCGAAGGTGTCTTGGCGCTGAAGGTTGGAGTAAGCCGGTTCCTGTAAGGCACGGGTCTCTATTTCTTAAACAGCCAAGTTTTCAAGGCCTTCCTAAACGCAAATAGAGTTGGAAGTGTTCTAATGGAGAAAGGGAGTGCATTCCAGAGCTTGGGGGCAGCTGCCCTAAAGCTTCTGCCACCCCAGCTAGATTTGAAAACTCTCGGAATTGCTAGCAGTTTAGCTCCTTCAGAGCGCAGATGCCTTTTTGGGACATACCAATAAAGTAGGCGTCTCAGGAAGTTGGGGCCGGAATCCTGAAGTGCTCTGTAGGTAATACAGAGGACCTTGAAGATGATACTGGGAGCCAATGCAGCTTATGCAAATGTTTTCGAACTGAAAGGTGCCTAGGGATTCCCAACAGAAGCCTAGCGGCCGCATTTTGAATCATTTGCAACTTGTTGAGTTGCTTCTCAGGCATGTCAAGGTAGAGACCATTGCAGTAATCTAGTTTTGCAAGAATCAAAGAAGAAATCACTGTTTTCCTACTATTCGTGGGAATAAAAGGTAGTATTTTTTTGACTGTTTTAAGCAGAAAAAAGCTTGATGAGGAGACGGCATTAACCTGTGCCTCGAAGTTCAGTTTATTATCAATAATCACACCAAGGTTCTTTGCCTTGTTAACTGGGATAGGTGCCGTCCCAAGTTCGTCAGGCCACCAACTCTGTGACCAGTTTGGCAAAAAATTGCCGAAAATGACTACTTCCGTTTTGTCTGAATTCAGTCTGAGACAATGAGAGCTCATCCAGGAGTTGACCGCCAGCATGCAGTCCTTAAAGGTTTGCATTGGTGGTAAAATATGTTTTGATACCGACAGTACAATTTGTGTATCATCTGCATAAGATGTCAGAGCGAGTCCGTAGGATCTTATACGTTTCGCCAGTTCTGACACATAAATATTAAAGAGTGTGGGGCTCGAAGATGAGCCCTGTGGGACTCCGCGCGGGAGGGCAAAAGGAGGAGACTCGTAGTTGCTCGAAAATAATAGCTGAGTGATCCGTCCATGTTATGTGACGTTTTTCGTAGAGTGGAGGGGAATCGTAGGGATTACACCTTCCATAGTAAGAAGAATGGGCACTTCTCAAGAATAGACTACCTGTTCATGGACAGGAAAGAAGTAGAGCAGGTAGTGGGGATAGATCATTTGCCTATACATCTATCGGACCATGCAGCATTGCTTCTAAAAATCGAGAGGAGAGATACCCATACTATCGGTAGGTAGATGATTAATAGAAGGATAATGCCGCAGTCTGAGATAATAGGGCAGGTACGCCGTAATACTGAGGAGTCAGCTCCCCTGCATTCGGTATGGGATGCATACAAAGCATGGCTAAGGGGAATTATTAAAAATTTAACAGTAAATTGGGTCAGATAAGAGAAGAAATACCTCAATAGTTTAGAGGTGGAGATAGGCAAAGTAGAGAGTCAATTAAAAGATGATAAAGGTCAGGAAGGAGAAAGAAAGGAGTGGGTAGATAAGCTGGAAGGCCTACGCCTGAAGTTTAGAACCAAAATGGAAGAGAAAGTGATTTAGCAACGGGAGGTGAGCAGAGCCAGAGATATCATTCAAGGGGAGTGTTGTGGGAAGCTTTTGTCTTGGAAATCAAGGCTGGATAGGAACCAAAACTTTATAGGGAAGATTCTAGAGGGGAAGTCAGGGTTGATAGTGGAGGAGAGCGATCAAATCAGAGCCGCATTTACCAACTTTTTTCAGGACCTATACGCAGAAGACCTAGAGGTAACAGAGAAAGAAATACAAGATTGGCTCCTAGAAAAGCAGCTCCCCAAACTTACAGAAACTCAAGCACTTTATCTAGGACAAGAAATCAGTGGCAGTGAGATTTTGTATATTCTGAAAAAGCAAAAAAAAGGGAAAGCCGCTGGCCCAGACGGAATCCCCAGCGAATTGTACTCTGTGTTGCGGGAAGAGATCATCCCCTAATGGGTTAAGCTATTTAACTTTATTCTGATAGCTGATGGGTCAATCCCCTTGTCATGGAATCAGGCTGTAAACTCTCTCTAATTCTGAAGCCAGGCAAAAACCCGGTATACTGCCAATCATTTTGCCCAATATCTTTACCCATCAGCGATTATAGGATCTTTACTGGTATTCTTGTGGCCCGTTTGAATAAGGTGTTGGGGCAGTTGATTCATCAAGATCAAAAAGGTTTTCTTCCTGGGAGGTATATGAATGAGCTTAACTACACCTTGATAGGCTCTATAGATCTAGCTATAACACAGGATGCCCCCCTCACGATTGTTACACTGAATGCAGCAAAAGCTTTTGATTACGTTAATTGGAGGTATCTAAAAACTACACTAGAACATTTTGGTCTAAGTAAGAATATGATAGACACAATCTTTAAAATCTACAGGGCTCCAACAGCGAGGATCTTGGTGAATGATAGTCTGTCTCCTCCAGTACGAATTGAGAGAGGGACAAGACAAGGTTGCCCTCTGTCTCCCGTATTATTGGATCTCTATATAGCCTTTTGCTCAAAGTTTGAGGTTAAATGAAGAGATTAATCCTTTTAAAATTGGGGCATACTCAAGGAAGATTTCGCTTTATGCCGACGACCTTATAGTTTATACCTCGGACGTAGTATCTACCCTTCCACACCTCATGGCGGAAGTGAGGGAATTTGGCACACTAGCAGGATATGCAGCAAACAAGGAAAAAACAGAGATAATGATCTGGAACCAAGATGGTGGAGAAATAAACTGTGTTGAGGAATTGAGATATCTGGGGATTAAAATAACTAAAGACCTTGGGAAGATAGCGGCTGTAAATCTTGAAAGAGTAGGAAAAGAGATAGATGTGTTATTAAAAAGATGGCAGAACCTTCCACTTACGATCTATGGCCGGATTAATCTGGTAAAATGTCCATTATGCCAAAACTTACCTTTCTTTTTGACAATATACCGTTACACTTAAAAAAAAAAAAAACACTTCTGAAATTGCAAGGGAAGATAACATCTTTTATCTGGGCTAGTAAAGGAATTCGCCTCTCATGGAAAAAGTTGAGACGGAGAGCAGGATTGGGAGGTTTGGGTCTCCCAGACCTACAGCTCTATTGCTGGGCGTTCCAACTTAAAAACAATAGAATGCTTCTTCAACAACCCGATGAGTATTTAATAGGAGTTATGTTTAAAACCATGTTGGTGGGCTTACCTGAGGAGGGTTTCTCTTATAAATATGGGGCTCCAATTTTTTTTAAAAAGGTCAGACTGAAATGTCTTCAGACAGCGGCAAGTACTTGGTATGAGATAAGGTGGATCCTGGACGTACCCCATTACAGCAGGCTGTCCCCCATATGGGACTCCCCAGGAACCCCAGAATGTCTATCTGATAGTTTGACTAAACCGCTGAACCAGCGAGATGTTAGGCAGTGGGGTCAGTTGGTGGATGATGGACAAAGTTAACATGGAGCTTCTGGCACAACAAGACAAAAGGGGCAATCTCTAGATTTAAAATCTACCAGGTCAATGCCTGGCTTAAGTGCCAAAATGGGCTGGATGCAGACTCAGAACAAATGGAGTTGGATCTTCAGGATACAGCGGCAAGAAAAAAAGAGGTGGCACTATGGTATCAATACCTACTGGCAGCAGAATTAGCCGAGATGAAAACACCATAAAGCGCATGGGATGGATGCTTGCCGGAAGTGGAGCTGGCAAATATATGGCAAGTATCTTGTGCTACACTTTATTTGGTGGTTAAACCTGCTGCTTTAAGGAAAAATCACTTTTTTACCTTGCATAGAATCTACTGGACCCCCAAAAAAGCTGGAAAAGATAAAGTGAAGTGCTGACTGGAAGTGTAAACGGTGTGGCAGCGGAGATGCTGATGACGTGCATATGTTTGCCACTTGCTCAAAACTTGAAGAATTTTGGTCAGCAGTGGGTAAGACTATCTCGCACTCCGTGGGTGTCAACATAGAGGCAAGCCCAGATTTAATTATGTTTGGGATATCCCAGCTGGTTAAAGACATGCATGATCTACAGGTAAACTGCCGCTATTTGATTTTCTACTTAATATTACTAGCAAGGAGAGAAATCTGCTTTGGACTCAGACTGAGGCTCCTTCGTGGCAGGGATGGAAGAGATCTGTGTTTTTTTTTAAGGAGATGGATAGAAGTAGGCTCTGGTTCTGGGACTTGCTAAAGTTTTGAAGACCTTTCTGTCCAATGATTACACCCTCTCAATTCAGCAAACTGGGAGGGCTGTGCAAACTTTGATTTAACCCCGTAAATCCGATTGATGTATAGCCGATCTTGGGCACTCATGAAGGGCAAATCGATTGGTGCCAATCGGTGGTGACAAGAGGACAAAAAAAAAAAACAGAGAACGAATGCCACTGGTGCTACCTACAGTGTAACAAAGGAGAAATGATTAACTAAATGCTCCTCCAATGCACACCAAATACACAAAACCAGGCAACTCTAGGAATCACTCACATGCACTAGATAGGCTGCCTAGCGTAATCTCAGAGTCAATTAAAAGAAGTTAATGCAAGTCACTCCTTTTATGGCCAACAAGGGGATGATACGGCTCATCCTAATAATAGAAATCAATGCAGGTATTCTTGTAATTCAAGAAAAGTGCAGCAACCATAATACTCGTCATATAATATAGATATACATCTTTTAGCAATGAATGTCACAAGAAACAACAAATTACAGCATATGAGCGCGCACACAAGCAGATGGATCACTTAGCTTCTCCAGACCTTTCCTGTATTCCAAAGACAGCTCTCCGGAGCTGCGACAGCCCCAACAGGTCATGGGGATGCAGCACGCTAACTCAGTGTGTGTCCAGTAGCAGCGAGGTGCAAGCTGCGGCTTGCGGAAGAGACAGGAATGCCGCTGGGTGCTAGGAAATGGCACGCCAACTCAGCGTGCTAGCGATGATAGCAGAAAGCAAGCGATGGCTTGACAATCACAGGCAGGGACTGGTCACATCAAGGGCTCCAGGATCCTCCATGCAGGGAACTCATCGAGCCAGAAGCGTTGCCGCTTATGATCGCATCTCGCTCTCCTGACATGAGTTTCTGGTGATTTGTAGTTCGTTTCTCTATTGGGCACACACTTATCTTCTTTTGTGTCCAGGGGCTTTATGGTGCTGCCTTTGTGAATAGCAAAGCGATACAAAAGGGGATGATGGACGGAACGTTTGAGCCAATCAAACACTCACCCCCAGTCAACTGATCTGGGTTTAATCCATCATCATTCTTTAGCTCACTCCACCACCCCAGTTCAGACATGGCCATATGCAAATCAGTCTGACCCTGTGCCTCATGGGAACAGTCCAGCCCGAACTGCCAAGCCGTGTCTTCCCTGGACCGGAAACAAGCATCCTAGGACCGGTTATTGGCATTCCAGCCGTCATCAGCCAGGCTTGCTTGAATCCAGTAGCAAAGTGAGCAAGGGACCCACGTCTGGGCATACCCCCGCCAACTTAGGGCGAACAAAGCGATACAAAGGGGATGATGGACCGAAACGTTTGAGCCAATCAAACACTCACCCCCAGTCAACTGATCTGGGTTTAATCCATCATCATTCTTTAGCTCACTCCACCACCCCAGTTCAGACATGGCCATATGCAAATCAGTCTGACCCTGTGCCTCATGGGAACAGTCCAGCCCGAACTGCCAAGCCATGTCTTCCCTGGACCGGAAACAAGCATCCTAGGACCGGTTTCTGGCATTCCAGCCGTCATCAGCCAGGCTTGCTTGAATCCAGTGGCAAAGTGAGCAAGGGACCCACGTCTGGGCATACCCCCGCCAACTTAGGGCGAACAAAGCGATACAAAAGGGGATGATGGACGGAACGTTTGAGCCAATCAAACACTCACCCCCAGTCAACTGATCTGGGTTTAATCCATCATCATTCTTTAGCTCACTCCACCACCCCAGTTCAGACATGGCCATATGCAAATCAGTCTGACCCTGTGCCTCATGGGAACAGTCCAGCCCGAACTGCCAAGCCATGTCTTCCCTGGACCGGAAACAAGCATCCTAGGACCGGTTTCTGGCATTCCAGCCGTCATCAGCCAGGCTTGCTTGAATCCAGTGGCAAAGTGAGCAAGGGACCCACGTCTGGGCATACCCCCGCCAACTTAGGGCGAACAAAGCGATACAAAAGGGGATGATGGACGGAACGTTTGAGCCAATCAAACACTCACCCCCAGTCAACTGATCTGGGTTTAATCCATCATCATTCTTTAGCTCACTCCACCACCCCAGTTCAGACATGGCCATATGCAAATCAGTCTGACCCTGTGCCTCATGGGAACAGTCCAGCCCGAACTGCCAAGCCATGTCTTCCCTGGACCGGAAACAAGCATCCTAGGACCGGTTTCTGGCATTCCAGCCGTCATCAGCCAGGCTTGCTTGAATCCAGTGGCAAAGTGAGCAAGGGACCCACGTCTGGGCATACCCCCGCCAACTTAGGGCGAACAAAGCGATACAAAAGGGGATGATGGACGGAACGTTTGAGCCAATCAAACACTCAACCCCAGTCAACTGATCTGGGTTTAATCCATCATCATTCTTTAGCTCACTCCACCACCCCAGTTCAGACATGGCCATATGCAAATCAGTCTGACCCTGTGCCTCATGGGAACAGTCCAGCCCGAACTGCCAAGCCATGTCTTCCCTGGACCGAAACAAGCATCCTAGGACCGGTTTCTGGCATTCCAGCCGTCATCAGCCAGGCTTGCTTGAATCCAGTGGCAAAGTGAGCAAGGGACCCACGTCTGGGCATACCCCCGCCAACTTGCTCACTTTGCCACTGGATTCAAGCAAGCCTGGCTGATGGCGGCTGGAATTCCAGAAACCGGTCCTAGGATGCTTGTTTCCGGTCCAGGGAAGACATGGCTTGGCAGTTCGGGCTGGACTGTTCCCATGAGGCACAGGGTCAGACTGATTTGTATATGGCCATGTCTGAACTGGGGTGGTGGAGTGAGCTAAAGAATGATGATGGATTAAACCCAGATCAGTTGACTGGGGGTGAGTGTTTGATTGGCTCAAACGTTACGTCCATCATCCCCTTTTGTATCGCTTGTTCGCCCTAAGTTGGCCGAGGTATGCCCAGACGTGGGTCCCTTGCTCACTTTGCCACTGGATTCAAGCAAGCCTGGCTGATGACGGCTGGAATGCCAGAAACCGGTCCTAGGATGCTTGTTTCCGGTCCAGGGAAGACATGGCTTGGAAGTTCGGGCTGGACTGTTCCCATGAGGCACAGGGTCAGACTGATTTGCATATGGCCATGTCTGAACTGGGGTGGTGGAGTGAGCTAAAGAATGATGATGGATTAAACCCAGATCAGTTGACTGGGGGTGAGTGTTTGATTGGCTCAAACGTTACGTCCATCATCCCCTTTGTATCGCTTTGTTCGCCCTAAGTTGGCGGGGTATGCCCAGACGTGGGTCCCTTGCTCACTTTGCCACTGGATTCAACAAGCCTGGCTGATGACGGCTGGAATGCCAGAAACCGGTCCTAGGATGCTTGTTTCCGGTCCAGGGAAGACATGGCTTGGCAGTTCGGGCTGGACTGTTCCCATGAGGCACAGGGTCAGACTGATTTGCATATGGCCATGTCTGAACTGGGGTGGTGGAGTGAGCTAAAGAATGATGATGGATTAAACCCAGATCAGTTGACTGGGGGTGAGTGTTTGATTGGCTCAAGCGTTACGTCCATCATCCCCTTTTGTATCGCTTGTTCGCCCTAAGTTGGCGAGGGTATGCCCAGACGTGGGTCCCTTGCTCACTTTGCCACTGGATTCAAGCAAGCCTGGCTGATGACGGCTGGAATGCCAGAAACCGGTCCTAGGATGCTTGTTTCCGGTCCAGGGAAGACATGGCTTGGCAGTTCGAGCTGGACTGTTCCCATGAGGCACAGGGTCAGACTGATTTGCATATGGCCATGTCTGAACTGGGGTGGTGAGTGAGCTAAAGAATGATGATGGATTAAACCCAGATCAGTTGACTGGGGGTGAGTGTTTGATTGGCTCAAACGTTACGTCCATCATCCCCTTTTGTATAGCTTTGTTCGCCCTAAGTTGGCGGGGGTATGCCCAGACGTGGGTCCCTTGCTCACTTTGCCACTGGATTCAAGCAAGCCTGGCTGATGACGGCTGGAATGCCAGAAACCGGTCCTAGGATGCTTGTTTCCGGTCCAGGGAAGACATGGCTTGGCAGTTCGGGCTGGACTGTTCCCATGAGGCACAGGGTCAGACTGATTTGCATATGGCCATGTCTGAACTGGGGTGGTGGAGTGAGCTAAAGAATGATGATGGATTAAACCCAGATCAGTTGACTGGGGGTGAGTGTTTGATTGGCTCAAACGTTACGTCCATCATCCCCTTTTGTATCGCTTTGTTCGCCCTAAGTTGGCGGGGTATGCCCAGAAGTGGGTCCCTTGCTCACTTTGCCACTGGATTCAAGCAAGCCTGGCTGATGACGGCTGGAATGCCAGAAACCGGTCCTAGGATGCTTGTTTCCGGTCCAGGGAAGACATGGCTTGGCAGTTCGGGCTGGACTGTTCCAATGAGGCACAGGGTCAGACTGATTTGCATATGGCCATGTCTGAACTGGGGTGGTGGAGTGAGCTAAAGAATGATGATGGATTAAACCCAGATCAGTTGACTGGGGGTGAGTGTTTGATTGGCTCAAACGTTACGTCCATCATCCCCTTTTGTATCGCTTTGTTCGCCCTAAGTTGGCGGGGGTATGCCCAGACGTGGGTCCCTTGCTCACTTTGCCACTGGATTCAAGCAAGCCTGGCTGATGATGGCTGGAATGCCAGAAACCGGTCCTAGGATGCTTGTTTCCGGTCCAGGGAAGACATGGCTTGGCAGTTCGGGCTGGACTGTTCCCATGAGGCACAGGGTCAGACTGATTTGCATATGGCCATGTCTGAACTGGGGTAGTGGAGTGAGCTAAAGAATGATGATGGATTAAACCCAGATCAGTTGACTGGGGGTGAGTGTTTGATTGGCTCAAGCGTTACGTCCATCATCCCCTTTTGTATCGCTTTGTTCGCCCTAAGTTGGCGGGGGTAAGCCCAGACGTGGGTCCCTTGCTCACTTTGCCACTGGATTCAAGCAAGCCTGGCTGATGACGGCTGGAATGCCAGAAACCGGTCCTAGGATGCTTGTTTCCGGTCCAGGGAAGACATGGCTTGGCAGTTCGGGCTGGACTGTTCCCATGAGGCACAGGGTCAGACTGATTTGCATATGGCCATGTCTGAACTGGGGTGGTGGAGTGAGCTAAAGAATGATGATGGATTAAACCCAGATCAGTTGACTGGGGGTGAGTGTTTGATTGGCTCAAACGTTACGTCCATCATCCCCTTTTGTATCGCTTTGTTCGCCCTAAGTTGGCGGGGTATGCCCAGACGTGGGTCCCTTGCTCACTTTGCCACTGGATTCAAGCAAGCCTGGCTGATGACGGCTGGAATGCCAGAAACCGGTCCTAGGATGCTTGTTTCCGGTCCAGGGAAGACATGGCTTGGCAGTTCGGGCTGGACTGTTCCCATGAGGCACAGGGTCAGACTGATTTGCATATGGCCATGTCTGAACTGGGGTGGTGGAGTGAGCTAAAGAATGATGATGGATTAAACCCAGATCAGTTGACTGGGGGTGAGTGTTTGATTGGCTCAAACGTTACGTCCATCATCCCCTTTTGTATCGCTTTGTTCGCCCTAAGTTGGCGGGGGTATGCCCAGACGGGGTCCCTTGCTCACTTTGCCACTGGATTCAAGCAAGCCTGGCTGATGACGGCTGGAATGCCAGAAACCGGTCCTAGGATGCTTGTTTCCGGTCCAGGGAAGACATGGCTTGGCAGTTCGGGCTGGACTGTTCCCATGAGGCACAGGATCAGACTGATTTGCATATGGCCATGTCTGAACTGGGGTGGTGGAGTGAGCTAAAGAATGATGATGGATTAAACCCAGATCAGTTGACTGGGGGTGAGTGTTTGATTGGCTCAAACGTTACGTCCATCATCCCCTTTTGTATCGCTTTGTGAATAGCAAAGCGTCATGACAATGAGGCAGATGCTGAGTCCTATGACCTCATGAAAGACACTTTGATTGAGGGCTTTGGACTGACCGCTGAGGAGTGCAGTATCAGGTTCAGAGAAACTCGTAAAACCTCGAGTCAGACCTAGGTAGATTTTGTTGACTTCTCAGTCAAAACACTAGGGACCACATGTATGACTGGTTTTAGTGGTCGCAAATGAAGAATTGGGGTGTTTGCGACCACTAAAGAGCCTTTTGCAATGTACTAACCCTATTTTGAGAGTCGGTTACCTATTACCGACTCGCAAAATAGGGTTTGCCAGTTGGTATTAGGAAGGGGCGTTTCATGGGCGTCCTTTCTAATAGCGAGTCGCAGGGGCATGTATAAATGTTTTGCAACCGGAATGCGGTCGCAAAACATTCATATTTTACCTACTCCATGAAGGAGGTGTTAACCCATTCACGGGACCCCTTCCCCTTTGTGAATGGGGGTGGCAAAAAATTTAAGAGCAGGCCGTGGTCCCTTTAAAAAGTGAAAAGGAAACTTTTCATTTTTATTTTTTAAATGCATCTCGTTTTCCTTTAAGGAAAAAGGGGTGCATTAAAAAAATTGCTTTATTTAAAAGCAATCACAGACATGGTGGTCTGCTGACCGCAGCAGGCCTCCATCCCCGTGAATACAGGCCATTCCCAATGGGTCGCCAATTACGACCTGCCCCATGAATATTTGAATAGGCAGGTGAATTGCGACCTCATTGGGAATCGCAAACAGTGTCTGAAACACTGTTGTAGATTGCATTTTGTGAGTTCCTATTTGCGAGCCGCAATTAGGAGCTCGCAAAATGTGTCCGTCGTACATGTGGCCCTTGGTGGCTAGTTAAAAGGTAACAAGGTGCAAGGCTATGATGGGCTTTATAATCCTATTATGAAAAAGCATCTGTTAAGTAACTGTGTTTCCGAAAAGTTGCATTAGTACTTGGTGGACCTAGGTCCAGCTTCCCCCCAAAAACTGGGAAAGAAGGCTGACCACTGGGTGAAGACTGGGGAAACCAAGACGACTCATGGTGGGGGTGACCAAAACAAAGGGTTTGCTAAGCCACCCCACCAGGGAAAGATATTGACCAGTCTGAAGATAAAAACCAAGAGTCTTCCAAGGGCCCCCAAAACCCTGTTCAGGAGGGTGGGCCCCAGACAATACACAGACCAAGGGAGGGTACCAGGGTAAGAACTGGGATCCCAAGACGCTTTAATTGCAAAGCCAATGGGTGCTTTAATTGCAAAGCCAATAGGTACAGAGTTGGACACCCTATCAGTCCCATAAAGAGTTCCCCTAGTACATATGCAGGTACCCTGCAGTGGTAAGCCTCCAGATGGGATTCTTGGGGTGCCCTGACCAAGTCAGACAGCACGCATAAGCTACACTAGTCTCTGAGGGTGGGATGGATGTACCTGACCTGTGTGTTTGTCCCACTAACATGCACAAATACAAACAGCAACCTTTGATTAATGGGATCGGAGTAGAAGCACTGAGACATAGAGGTACAAGTGTCACAATGGTGACTGAAACCCTGGTATCTCCAGGACAGTATTTGGCTGGACAGACTTCCAAGGTTCATTCCATGGCTATGGTGTCCTTGGAGTGGGGAAGTGGCCGTGTCCTCTGCAATTCCTGTTGAATGTCTGCTAGAAAATGATCTGTAGTCCTCAGCATGGGCTGAGGTAGATGTAAGATCCCATGTACCCATGCTGGGAATCCCCGAATAGGTGTGCATCAAAACACGAGCACAGAGCAAAGCCCAGGGTAAAAAAGAGGAGTTGGAGTCTGAAAGAGTGTCCCAACCCTCCAAGAGGAAAAGTAGGAAGTATGGGAAGCCAGCTTCTGATCAGCCACAAGCTCAGGTCCCCTCTCCTCAGGGAGAAGACCTGTCAGCCTCAGAGGAAACTGAACCCAAGAACTTGGGCCTTACCTGGCAGAGCTCCTAGGTTCATGGGAAGACCTGCACCAAGGACAGAGGACCTGTCCTACTCCTGAAAGCCTGAGACAGCAAGCTGCTGCACGGAAAAAGGGAGATGTCAGTGGCTCCCACAGGACCTATTGGGAGGAGGGACTCCTGTATACTGAGGCAAGAGACGCCAAACCTGGTGCCAGTAGGAGAGTGGTAGTGCCTCAGCAGTACAGATAGTGAGTACTCTAATTGGCCCATGGCATCCTCTAGCTGGGCATCTTGGCCACAGCAAGACTTGGAGTAGGCTAGTCAGACACTAAGGAGTTTTCTAACTCCTGTGCTACCTGCCAAGGCAGTGGCAAAGCAGGTGGCCCCCCAAAGGCCCCCTTAATTCCACTTCCAGTGGTTGGGGTCCGCTTTGAAAGAGAAGGGGTTGATGTTGTTGGCTCCCTGGACCCTCCAACAGCATCAGGGAACAGATTTATACTGGTGGTAGTGGATCATGCCACCAGGTACCCTGAAGCTATTCCACTTAGGACTGTCACAGTCCTGCAGTTGCCAGGGCCCTCTTGAGTATCTTTACAACAGTGGACTTTCCTAAAGAGGTGGTGTTAGACAGAGGTAGTAACTTCATGTCTACCTGAGAGCAATGTGGAATGAATATGTATGACTTATAAGTTTACTACATCCTATCATCCACAAACAAATGGTTTAGTTGAGAGATTCAAAGAAACCATCAAAGGTATGATCATGGGACTCCCTAAGAAACTCAGAAGGAGATGGAATGTCCTTTTGGCATGCCTGCTTTTTGCTTACAGAGAGGTACCTCAGAAGGGAGTATGTTTTCCTCCTTTGAACTTCTGTTTGGACATCCTGTTAGGGGACTACTGTGTCTAGTTAAAGAAGGCTGGGAGAGACCTCTCAAAGAGCCTAAACAAGACATTGTGGACTATGTACTAGGCCTACGTTCTAGCAGTAGCAGCTGCTCTGTGTCCTCGCTGCAGCACACAGGCTCCCAGTGTCCCCTGTGGCCAATCATGATGCTGCTCTCATGCTTGAAAACAGCGTCAGGATTGGCCTGAGCGCCATGAATTTGTACTCCCAGGGAGACTGGGAACCTTTGCAACGCAGCTGGGCTTGGAGACAGCTCAGTGCGCATGTGGGTTTGGCCGGCCAGCCAAACCCACATGTGCACTGAGTGCAGTGCTACCACTCCCTCCCGTGACTGCACTGCCTCAGCGATGGCCCCTCCCCCAAAACTCCCCGGCTGTTAATAGAACCTGAAATTTAAACTATAATAAGCCTGGTTTGTTATCATTTTATTATACAAGTTTTGAGGCCGGGGGGGGGCGACGCTCCTCCGACATAGCGGAGGAGCCACCCCTGGGTGTAGAGTACTGATTTTTAGTTTCTTAACTGTGTTGTTCCAGAAGGAATCGTAGCAAGGAATCACCATATCACTAGGGTGCCAATAGAAGTCAAGCATTTCCAGATGCATTAATTATCACAATGTGTGAATTTTGGAGCTGTATTATCTTGTTTTGAAAATTATTTTATTCTTGTTGACCGAGGTGGGATTTCTCTTTTCTCCGATAAAAAGGGGAAGATGATGTGGTATGTGCACTTTAATGTTATCCACATAAGTTTACTTTATGTATACTTGCCTTATCCACATGTTTATGTTGTATACACTTGCCTTATTTTGTTTCTTACTCTGGGAGTTGGACGTTCTTGGTTCTGGAGCCCTGCGGCGGGGTTCTACTTTGTGGCACTTGAAGCTGTGTTCGGGAGCTGAGAGGGTGTCACAGCATTGAAATGAAATGCCGAAAACGTAAGTGCAGGCAACTCATTTATTTGTGTCCTCTTTACAGAAGGTCAGCGCTAGATATTGTTAAACTGCCACCACGTACTTTCAGATCTCGATTTTTCAAAGCGGTGACAACATAGTAGAGGAGGGGGGGACCAAAAGAGGTAATGTGTGGGAAGAGGACAGCATAGGAAGGTAAGGGAAAACAGTGAGGAACATAATATTAAATATAACACAATAGAGCACATCTCCTTTCTATAATGTAACAATATATTAAAAAGTTACCAGAACCTTCCAGGACGGAATTTGTTGTCTGGGAGAATTTTTAACACATTCAGCTACTGAGCCAGTATCCACAGATGAACCATCTACACTGAAAGAAACTGTAGATCCCAAACCACTTGCAGAAAAAAGGTTGAACAGTTAAAGGAATATAAGAACTCTCAATGACAGAAGACTTAGATACCTGTACAGTATGGTCCTTCAAACAATCATTACTTTCCTCATTTTTAACATTGTACATTTCAGAGAGAATTGGTTCACTTTCAGTGGTACATTTAGAGACACTTTTAATGCTCCATCACTTACCATCTTGAGTTATAAAACCGTTTCTGTTAATTTTTACAACTTTCAAGGTCTAGAAAATAGACTTTTACCTTTCTCCACACATTTAGAGTACTCTGCCATCTCCCATACCACCCGCCAGGAAACACCTCCACCTTCGGGGAACACCTCTCTGACCTGATAACTCATTGCTCACTCCATGACCCCAACAACATTATTCTAGGTGACCTCAATCTTCACTGGAATGAAGAAAACAACACGTTAATTAGATCCTTAAACGATCTCCTAAGCAACAACAACCTTACCCAACACTGCACAGAGAAAACTCACAACAGAGGCTCAATCCTCGATGCCATTATCACTCAAGCAGACATAGTCTCCATCGACCACACCTTGCCTGTCGGCTGGTCTGACCACCATATCATTCTGTTCCACATGAACCAAAGGATCCAATCCCAGCCCCGCAAGAAGGAACCCTCTCGCTGGGCGAGAAATCTAAGTCAGATTCCCCTTGCAGACCTGGAGGCAAGGGTAAGCTCCCTCCTCCCTAACAACTCTGGTGAGCTCTCAACAACAGAACTCACCTCCCACTACAACACTACCATGACCTCCATTATGGACCAATTAGCCCCCCTGAAACTAAAAAGAGTCAGAAACATACCATCCAGATCGTGGTTCAACACAGACATAAACTCCCTAAGACGAGAACTAAGAGCGGCAGAAAGACGCTGGCAAAAAAAACCGTCCTCAATCCTACGAGCTAGTCTCAAATCAACACGAAGGAAATACAAAAATCACATAAAGAATGAAAAAGCGTCCTTCTTCTGTAATGCCCTTGACAACGCAAAAAACAGACCTAGAGAACTCTTCAACTTCATTAGACAACAAACGTCCAAGCCCCCTTTGACTCAAGTTGTGGCCTCCAAAGACCTGTGTGACAACGTTGCCAATTTCTTCAACGACAAAATCACCCAGATCGAACTCTCCTTGGACGTGCAAAGCAGTTCCCTAGACAGCAAATCGCCCTCTGAGACAGTAGATGCCACCACACTCAAGCACCCCCCTAACTTATGGAACTCTTGCAACCCCATCTCAGAAGCAGAGATCATCAAAATGATTTCAACCACTAAACCCTCAGCACACGCACTGGATCCCATACCTGCCCAACTGGCCAAAAAACTCAAACTCTCCCTAGCCCCGCACTGGACCAAGATCATCAACAGCTCCTTGAGTACTGGAGTCATGCTGGACTGTCTCAAAAGCGGCCAAGTCACACCTCTACTGAAAAAACCGGGCCCTGACACAAACGATCTGAATAACTTCAGACCCGTCTCCAACCTCCCTCTCCTAGCGAAAATCCTGGAAAGATGTGTTCTCCTCCAACTCACCCAACACCTAGACAGCACCAACCTCCTAGACCCTCACCAATCAGGTTTCAGAAAAGGATGCAGTATAGAGACAGCAATCCTAAATGTAATAGATGATATGCACAAATCTCTTGATACAGGCCAATGCTGCCTACTCATACTCCTGGACCTATCGGCAGCCTTCGACACGGTTGACCATAAACTACTCATTAAGGCACTTCAAGAAAGGGCTGGAGCAGAAGAGATGGTATTACAATGGTTCACCTCTTTTCTACAGAACCGCACCCAAAGTATAAAAATCAAAAACTTCTCGTCTGACCCACTCCCCGTCAGCAGGGTTGTCCCCCAAGGATCAGTACTCTCCCCGCAACTTTTCAACATCTACATAGAACCCCTCACCAACATACTCAAAAAATCCAACATTCCCTTTCACCTCTATACAGATGATACCCAGATCTATCTGGAAACCTCCTCCATGGAAGACATTCAGAGACTGAACGACACTCTAAAAAAAGTCCAACACTGGCTATCACGCAACCACCTAAAACTCAACCAAGACAAGACTGAAATCCTCCTAATCACCAACAATGAGAACAACCCCCAAATCTTTGAATGGCTAAAAGCGATTGATGCACTCAACTACAACCCCACCTTAGCCGACTCTGCAAAATCGCTGGGAATCACCCTGGACCCCAAACTAGACATGAGCATTCACATCAAGAACACCGCAAAGAACGCCTTCCTCAACCTAAAACTACTCAACAAAATTAAACCCTTCATCCCTCAGAACGACCTCAAACAAGCTACTCAATCCCTGGTGCTGTCCAGACTGGACTACGGGATTGCAACCCTCACAGGATCAGCTAAATCCCACCTAGCTCCCCTCAGATCAACTCTGAACGCAGCAGCCAGAATGGTCACCGGAGTTAAGAAATATGAACACATCTCCCCTGCACTCAGGGAGCTAAAATGGCTCCTAATCGAAATGCGGGCCAACTTCAGAACCGCCTGCCTCACGCACAAAGCGCTGCACACAGGGAAACCCGCATACCTGGCCGCCAAACTCCAGAAGGCCGGTCAGACAAGAAACCTAAGGAGTACCAACACCCTACTCCTTATCCCTCCAAGAACTCGCAAACAAAAAACCGCATCCCGCTCCTTCACAGGAAATGCACCCAAAACCCGGAACTCCATACCAGTCCATATCAGGACTAACCCCTCCTATTTACAATTCAAAAAGCAGCTCAAAGACCTCCTCAACCGATCTCTCCCGTATGGATATCTACAACCTAACCGTCGAAGCCTACCCACAGCAGCACACAGACACTTTGACATTAAGAAAGCTACCCCACTCGCCGCAGGACTATCTCCTATATCCCCCCTTCGGCCCAACCTCATCACGAGTCGTTGTGCTCTCTTTGATGACAAGGCCTTGTACACACTGCTGTGATAACTTACCCTGCGAGTGACACTGTGCGCTCTACGACGTTATTATGTGATACGTCCTGAGCCATTGTACATACTACTATGTTTTCTGTATATTACAAGTGATGATGCTGTAAAGCGCTCCGATACCTTCGGGTCTGGCTAGTGCTATATAAAACGCTTAAATAAATAATATATAAATTTAGGGATACAAATCCCGGCCAGATCACCAACCAAGATGTCAGAATCAACCTCTTTATGCAACCTATCATAGCGAACTTTTACCAAGAAGTCCTTTTGTGCTGTGCCCTTGGCTGAGATAGTGTGCCCCAGATAGTCCACTTGAGAACAGTAGAGGTTACATCTATTTACACTCAGGACGAGTCCACTCTTTGAGGGTCTAGTGCTGACCTCCTTTTAAATATTCTCATGTTCTGTAGCATCCTTTGAGAATATTATGACATCATCCTGAAAACATCTCACATTAGTTTCCAAGTCTCTCAACACGTGGAACATAACTCTCTGAAGTACAGATTCAGCTGAGGCCAGTTCAAATGGCATCAGTTTATAGTTGAACAACCAAATGGGGTGACAAAAGCAGTGAGCGGTCTTAGCGAATTTACCAGTCCCACCTGGTGGTAAGCACTGTGTAAATCCAAAGTAGAAAATATAGCCGCTTCATCTAACATTGACAGCAAATCATTAATTATTGATAAAGGATGACTATCACTAATATATTGGCATTAAGAGCTCTAAGGTCAATGCATAACCTCAAGTCTCTTGAACTCCTCTTTGTAAGAATCACTGTGGTATCCAGTCAGAAGACTCTGCCTCCTCTATAGTCTCATCCTTCAACAACTTCTCTATAAGTTATAGTCCTGAGTTTTTGTTTCACTGGGATGGCATTCTCTCTCAGTTTAATTTGATGAACAAACCCTCTCAGCTTGCCCATTATAGAGACCCTTTTTAGAGCTGAACACTTCAGGAAAAGAAGAGCTTATATTTGCTCCATAGCCCTCTTCATTGACAACCAAAACTTGCTCTCTGGCATACGGATTGAGAGTCATTATCAAGAGTCTTTGATTATTCCAGCCTACAATGGAAGCTCCCTTCTTTTTTTTTTTTTTTTAAAACCTTAATTTTATTTTATCAACATAAACAGCAAGACAATAGGTTATGGCATTTCTGGCATCAACAAATAAAAAAAGTAAAAACTAATAAAGCGTTGTAACTCAGGTACATAGTAAGTACATTGTAAAGCACAGGTAAACATTATAGAGGGGAGAAAAACATATTTCTGCAGTCACAGATGGTATGAAGACAGGAGAGATATGCACATCATCAAGGCTCCTCAGGGAGCAAACATATAGTATCCCACTTATGAATAAACAGCTTATTTCAAGGAGAGGGAACGCAAACCTCAACTGAATTCCTAGCTATGCATATTATACAGGTTGGCATTCTCTGAGCATACACATAAGTACCAGCATACATGGGTCATATCAATCAACATCACTCAACTCATCCTCTCTACCAGCATCACTCCTCCGGAGCGCCAAATGCATTTGGTAAGGGCCCCATATGTATTTTGGGCGACTACGGGGTATCGAATGTCAGAATATGCGTCTGATTGAGTATTGTAATATACCATATCTGTGTGCCACTCCTTCACTGTGGGAATTGGACCCTTCATCCAATGCATTGCCACCCTACTGCGTGCCAGGAGTAAGCCCAAGACCACTAAGTGCCTGAAGGTTTTCAGGACATCTTTATCATAGCCCAATCTCAAGCTGAAAATTGTGCACTTCAGGGCAAAGACATGCTGTATGTGCAAAGCCAGCACCATCCAATCCACAGCACATGCATTTAGAATCCTCACGCAGGCCGTACTGAAATAAGCGAACTGGGGTAAAGAATGCCCGATTAAGATATTTAAAATGTGTAAGTCGATGACGACCGTTCAAGGAGAGGTTAGGAGTCTGGGAACAACAATAAGCCCACTGTGCTGCGCTAATCTCTATGCCTAAATCGTCTTGCCAGTCGCGGCAGGCCCGAGACACATCAGACCGCCGAGCCTCTTGCGAGAAAGTATATAGCTTTGCAGTTATCCGCAATGGTGACGTTGCCTGTAATAGATAGGCTAGAGGCGGAAGCTCCAATGGTTCTGCTAGGAAATCATCCAGTAAGGTACGCATCAGGTGGCGTGCCCTGTGATAATGAAATCATGTCAGTGCGGACCGTGCCTCGCTCTGTGTGCAAACTTGCTCCCAGTCCCGCAGAACACCATCCTCAAAATAATTGCCAATGCATTTGTCACGGAGTGCCGGATCTGCTTCGCGATGACTGCGAAAGGGAAACCGAAGGTGACCAGTTCCCCCCTCATGCCGCACCTCTCTTTTATTCGCAGCTTTACCGACAAGGGCCGGCATGCATTCAAGATGAGGAATGTGGTTATGAACACAGTCCCTTTAAGGGTCTGTACTTCCCGGAAGACTTGACTCCCTCCCATAGTCATGTGACAGAGACCGGACAGCCAATCAGAGTCTTTTCTTGCCCGCCCGAGCAACCAAACCCCGGAAAAGCCGGAAAGAGGATGCCCACAGAGAACGCCGATGGGATGCCAACACGTAGGGACGAAGAGCAGCAGGACCTGTGCTGCTCCAGTAATATCAAGGATACGCCGGAATGTAAGACAAAGGGTCTACACACACACAGCGATCTTCCCTGCCCTATTTAAGGACGGAGAAGATACAAGAGCCCGACTGGCCTGACGAAGCCGAAAAGACCGAAGCGAGCCAACGGTGTGACGAGCTGTGCAGCCACGTTCCTGGAGGAGCGTGGCTCGCCCAGGTACGTCTTCGATTACGGGGGCTGGTAGGGAAGAGGGTGGAGAAGACTGAGACACGCTGAATAAAAGAGAGACAAAGAAACAGAGCATTACAAAGCCTTTGATGTTAGCACATTGGTGGAGGTTTTATTAAGGGGAAAACTCCCCTTCACCACCCGGCCCTTAAAGCATTGCGTACTAGAAAGGATAAAAGAATACTTACCAGGGTTTCCATTCCTTTTGAGGCACCCACACCGTCTGGCAGAAGACAGAAGAAGGCAGTTCCCTGAAGACACTAAAGAGAAACGAAGAGAAGAAAAGAGTATAATTAAAGTCCTTAATGTGACTATTCACTATGAAATAAAATAGTGACAAGAAAACTCTTACGCTCCTCTATAGTTCTTTAACAGCTAATGCCCTACAGCATTGTATGTCAAGACCATGTAGTGCCTCCATTACCACTCTCTCTTGTTCCAGCAACAACCATCTACACCACTCCAGTGGGAGGAGTTGAGAGTATTGCTGGAGTCCCCTAAGTATCTGATTCAGAGACTGCAGCGTGTTCAGAATACGGCTGCGAAATTGGCCCTGTCTAGACCTCGAGGCTTTTCTGCCTCAATGTGCCTAGCTGAGCTACACTGGCTCCCTGTGCAGCAAAGAATTCATTTTAAATCCCTTTGTATAGGGTTTAGGGCTCTGCATGGACTCAGTCCTAAGCCGCTACAGAAGAAATTGGTTTGGTATACTCCTACCCGGACACTTCGTTCCTCTTCTGCCTGCCTGGCAAATGTACCCAGGTTCAACAGGGCCAGACTGGGAGGAAGATCTTTTAGTACTGCTGCTGCAAAACTTTGGAATGCACTTCCACTTGAAATTAGACAATGTAGTACCCTGTCCCTGTTTAGGAACAGGATCAAAACGTGGTTATTTCCCAGAAACTGATCCTGTTGTTTTCGAGTAATGTTCTTAGGTTCTGTCCTTTTTCGCTCCACGTTGGTCTGTGTTCATGTATCTTTAGCGCCAGGGTACCCGCAGGGTGTTTGTCGCGCTTTATAAATGTTATATACAATACAATACAATACAGTATAGCCAGGGTCTCTTTAGTAAGTCCATTGACTTTTTGCAAAGGCTCTGTGTGGTACCTACAGGATAAATCACATGAAATGGATGTGTCGGCCTATCAAATAAATATTGGGGCAACGATAGTGGGGATACTGTGTCACGTTCTAGGCTAAGGTGTGGCAAAGTCCTGTGGTCCATGAAACCAATAATAGGCAAACATACCTTGTGCCGCCCTGTAGTAGGCCTCCAGATCTGGAGCGTTAAGGCAACCAATTTCATAAGAGAGCGTGAGCGTATCACAGCGCACGCATGACTGCTTACTAGCCCATGCCAATCACATCAATATGCTGTGCTGCGTCTGAAAAAACGCATTGGGCAAGAGTATTGGGATATTTGCAAAAAGAAACAGAAATCGGAGGAGAAATACCATCTTCATGATGGCTATATGACCACACAGCGAAAGGGGCAGGCGAATCCAACAGTCTACCGCTTCTGTGAGCCGATGTACTGCCTTCCCGTAGTTATCGCGCAGCACTACTTCCGGGTCATTACGAGTTTGAATACCCAAATAATGAACCGACTCCGTCGCCCAAGTTAGTGGAAACTCCAGTGGTACCGAAGTCGTGGCAGCGGTAAGTGGAAACTTAAGGGACTTGTCCCAGTTAATACGTATTCCAGAATGGCCATCAAAGAGTACAACTTCTCTGAGAATCGGTGAAAGGTTTTGCTCAGGATCTCGTACATATAAAAGCGTGCCATCAGCATATGTTAAAATTATACGTTTATAATGAGGGAAACGAATACCTCAGTGAGAATGATATTCACGTATCGCGTAGGCCAAAGGCTCCACAACCAGCGCATAAAGTAAGGGGGATAATGGGCAACCTTGGCGCGTGCCTCTCGTGATGGTTAATGGTGTTGAGACTGCACCATTTAGGTGTATACGTGCCATCGGTTCTGTGTAAAGAACCCGAAAAGTTGTTGGAAAGTATCACCCACCCCCACACGATGCAACACAGAAAACATAAATCCCCATGCAACAGAATCAAAAGCTTTCTCTGCTTCTAGAAAAATCACTCCAGCGCAAACGTCAGGGTCAATGTGTGACATCACCCCAAAAAAAGTACGGAGGTTGTAAATGAGAGACCTGCCAGGTATAAAGCCAGATTGCTCGGTACCCACGAAAGGAGGACCACTGGTCGGTCAGTTTACCTGGCTTAAGCAGAGTGACCAGTAACGTCTTGCACATTGTCGGGGGCATATGACAGTCGCGCTCCATCTCTTCGAAGAGGCTAGGCAAATGTGGTATAAGTTTGTACTGGTAAGCATTATAGAAAACCATCGTCAAGCCGTCAGATCAGCAATTTCTGTGGGACAAAGAGGGTCCTTGAGCCACTCCCTGTGACCGTCAGTTAGCCAATGCATGGTAATGTGCATTAAGTAGTCGGTTACAGCTTGCTCATCGTTAGTGGCACGCGAAGTGCAAAGGTCAGCGTAATATCGGCGGAACCGATCCATCACCCTTTCCGGCCTCATGTAATGACATGCCCTGTTTATCTCTAACAGTTAATACAGTGCTTTCTTCGAGTGCGGCCAGAGTGGCACCCAGACGCTCACCCTCACCCTATACTGTAGCTGTGGCATACCTGCTCAAGTGCGTAACCTCATCCTGAGCCAGCTCACTATAATCCACCAGCTTAGTTTGGATGTCACTCAAAATTGTCTGCTCTGCTGTCTCGCCATGTGCACGCTCCAATGTGGACAAGTCCCTTTCAAATCTTGCGAGGCGATTCCAAATTGAGTGGAGTGCTCCAGTATGCTTTGAGATAGTAACCCTTCGGATCTAGACTTTAAAAGCCTCCCAAATAGTGGCAAATTTAGTCACTGAGCCCAAATTGATGCGAAAATAGTCATCAATCTCTTGTGCCAGTTCTTGACGGAACACAGTGTCTAACAATGAGTACTGTGAGAAGCGCCAAGAAAACGTGTGGTCATGGGTCGTCTAACTCTAGGACTAATTGTAAAAGGGAGTGGTGTGAGTATGTTCATGGCAGATGCTCGTACTGTTGTACCTTGAACATCATACTGCGGGAGATAAGCCAGTAGTCGATACAAGTATGTATGCCATGAATAGTCAAATACTGTGTGTATTCCCCATGCTGCGGGGAGCGGTAGCGCCATACATCCACCAGGCCCCAACGGCCAGCCACATCGGCTATTGCACGGGCTGCCAGTGAGGGTTGTCGTGGTGGGCTTCCGGATCGATCTAAGTCGGGTGATTGAACGCAATTAAAGTCATAACCCCAAATTTGAGGTAAGCTATCATACCGGACCAGTTTGGCATGGAGTGTATGATAAAACTGTGGGTCGTCATAGTTGGGCCCATAGATCCCAACCAGTAGCACCTTAAAGTGATCCTTGTGGCAACATACCACCATAAAACACCCACCAGGGTCCAGACAGACTTCCTGCAATTGTATCCCTGAGCCCCCCCCCCCCGCCCAGATCAGGGCCCCACGAGCATGAGTAGTGAAACCGGCAGCCTAACATACCCTTTTTGTACGCCTCTGTGTGAGCAGCCCCCTATTAGGAGCCAGATGTGTCTCCTGCAGTATAGCTACATCTATCTGCTGACATTGTAAATACAAGAACACTTTATGGATTTTCCTGTTATCGTTCAGCCCTCTAACGTTCCAGTTAGGAAATTAAGCAATGAGGGACACCTAGTAGAAGTGTTCGTATCCCCATCCCCTTCAGGCATAACTACACCGTGAAATGAGAAAACAATACACAAACTACATCAAATGCACCTCAGTACAGCATCGTTTATGCCAGAGAACAAATTTGATATGCCATCATTCTCCCTCCACCCAAGCCATGTTCCCCAACATGTGACACAGCAAAGTGTAGCCCACACTGATCCCATCCAGTCCCCCAATTAACAAACCCCTATTAAAACAATGTAGCTTACACATGTAGGCAGAGTATGCCCGCTAAGCACCCCTGTAACTCATAATCACCAAGGGGCCGCACATATAGTATACAATGCGCCAATCATGCAACAGACTGTCAAAAACATTCAACATCGCAAGTGCCTCAGCAGATTATTCAAACATCATACATGTTATATTGTACAATCAAACCAACATATGCAAATCCAATTTGAATAAGACCACTACATAAAACGTGTTAATAGAAAATGTATGAACCCCCAGGATTCCCTGTATGCAAAGGATAGAAGACAGATTAGTGTCACCCATGTTCATCCAAATTAAAAGAGGCCTCCGACTCGCCGTCCTCCGCCCTCGGGGATCTCCCTCTGCCATTCACCAGCTCATGCTGCTTGAGAAATTGTTGCAAGCTTTTGAGGTCACCAAAAATCTTTGGTTTCCCATCAACAGTCACCCGCAGGCGAGCAGGATAAAGCATAGCATAGTCAAATTTCAATTCTTGTAGTTACCTTTCAGCTGGAAGAAATTGTCCCCGTGCTTCCTGGACGTGTGGTGTAAAATCCGGAAAAATAGAAAGTTCTCTACCTTTATATCGGAGGGTTTTAGTTCTCTGGAGTGGCGTAGTGCTGCTTCTCGGTTTCGATAATTAAGTAATCGTGCTATAATCGGATGGGGTTTTAGTCCAAACTGGGGTGAGGGGGGGCGCGGCAATACCCCAATCATCACTACAGTCACAGTTTCTGGATACCTTCAGGAGCGTGAAGGTGGGAAACCCAGTTCAATACATCAAATATGGGGCTATGCCTGCAATGACCTGCAACTGCCAAGTGGGTCCAGCAGTTATAATGAGGTCACTGGAGGGACCACCACAGGTAGCACCAGTAATGTAGACCACGTCTCAGGGCCACAGGTTGCTCTCCACAACACAGCACAGGCACCCCAGCAACCAACACAATACCTCAGCAACATACCGGGGCCCTCCACATCAGCCACGGGGAGACCGGCGAAGGTATCAATGCGGCGAGGTCTGGCTGCCCCCTGTAGCTAAGGGTGCAGGGGAAATCCGCGTCAAGGCAAGCCACCCCCCAACAAAGTCGTCAAAACTCCCCAGAGGCCCGCAGTATTGGCTCACCTCAGAGAGCAGGGGGAAGGCCGCAAGGTGTCATGATCCTCTGTCCCCGATGTAGGCCCGGAGGCGTACAGCTGGCACCACACGTCGCTTAGCCCCCAATCACTGGTAGGACGCTGGCCCCCGACCAGAGTCCCTCCGCAGCAAGAATCACCCACCAGGCACCAAGGGCTCTGGGCAGGGACCGGCAAGGACACCACAAGGGCAGCACCCGGCATCAGGCCTCACGCACAGTCACGGGGTAGGCCGCAAGAGATCCCAGCGCAGCTCCAGGGAACGCCGCCCCCGTGCCAACAACCCCAAAAGGCGCTCCGGGTTGCAGGATACATGGGGCGGAGGTTGGGTGCGCATTATATGGCACGATGCCGCAGGATTCTTAAGGATTTTGTGGCAGCCATCTTCGGACCAGGCAAACTCCGCCCCCCCATGGATACTCCTTTCTTTGCCACACAAAACTTTACTTGTGCCTTCCTCTCTTTGAACTCAACTTCAGTCCCATATAGTCTATCAATTTAATTCCGTTGCCAGCATAAGTTAAGGCTTTCATGTCTGGCATGGAGTGTGTCACTTCGTTTGAAGAAAACAGCTCCCAAAGGTTTGGTTAGGAATGATGGAAAATGGGGAGCCAGAGTCCGACAGCACAGATAATTCCTTTCCATACACAAGAAGAGTACATTTTGGTGGTGATGACTGTGTCTTAGCAGGATCCTTTAAAAAAAAAACAAAGAGGGAGTGAAGAGGTAGCGCTCAAAAAGAGCTCAAGAGGTGGACACGTCCTCCTCTAGTTAATAGTTTATCAAACAAAAGGATCCACCCTTGTAGAAAAAGAGGAAAGAAAAAGTGGTGTTCCTCCAGATCTAGTATGTCTCCTAAAAATGATGGAAAGCACACAGCTTTGTTAAAATACCAATCACCCACCAAAAGACCCTTGGTGGCATGCTTCATCATCGGGGTCTTCCCGTCCCGCTGCGGGGCAGGGCGTGCTGCGACCTACGACTACATGGGAGCACTAATTATATGACAATACTATGTGTGGTGTAGGAGTGTGAGTGGAAGGGTCAAAAGTGAGTGAAAGTGGTGTGTAAATAAAAAATATCTGGCTCTGCGGAAAACCAAGAATGTAATGTTCCTTTGAGCTGATATTATTAAAATGGGGAATGAGACGGAGGTACTAAGCTTTAATGGGCAGTACTTCCTGAGTCGACATGTTTCGAAGCCCTCCCCTGGCTTCTCATCAGGACCTAAACGAGATCCCTTCTACACTCAAAACTTCAAAAATGAAACAAATAATATTATAAGATAATTACTATGTGACATACATAGCAGTCTACATGCAATGTATACTATACCCCAATAGGTATTTTTGATGATATGACTTTTTTTATTAGCCCATTTCATGCCTCATGAGCCTGAAAAACGAGAGGAAGGAGCATCTATAGTCAAACAGTCTTCAAAGTTACCTCCTCGCCTAGTTAATACCTCCTCGCGGTTCCGTGGGACTTTAGCAGGATCCTTGTCAGAATTCTGAACCATCAGAAATGTCTTCATCTCTTTCAGTATCTGTTTCTTCTGTGATCTGAACTATCTTACACTTCTCTTTTTTGCTGTTCTCGCAACATTTTGCAAAATGTCCCAGCCGTTTGCATGCACTAACCTCTTTGTTTTGAGCAGGCCATTCCTTGAAGTCGGCAAGGTGAGTAGGGCTCCTATATTGGTAGCTGACCACTTGTGAATCACATTCACGAGAATGGTTTGGTTGGACCTGTTATTCTTAGGACTGGTGTAGCACACTTCTTTTTCTTGTTTAGACTGTTCAGAATTGAAATGTTTGACCAGACAATTGACTGCTCAATAGCCTTGGCGGATGAGAATATTTCTTCTAGGGTTGGAATCCCCAAAACCCAGAGATGTTCCTTAATTCACCTATTGTTTATGTTCGCCATGACCTGGTCTCTGATCATTTCAGCAGTGAAGTAGCCAAAGCTACATGTCTTAGACAGATTTCTCAAGGCTGTTAGAAAGTTGCCAAAACTTTCACCTTCATTTTGCACTTGTGTTTTACTGATGGTAGGCTTAAAAAGTTGCTCTAGTCTCAACATGGCTTCCTCAAAAGTGTCAAATTCATCCTGGTCATCTGGTGTTTCCACTTTGGGAAAAGATCTGAATATCGCTTGACCATAATCAATGTATTAGTATGCTCTTCCTACTTTCTTCTGGCATTTTATCTGCTTCTATAACAGACAGATAAATCCAAAACTCCTCTTTCCATTTTTTCCACTCCAAAGGGGGCTCCCCTTTATTCTGTAAAAATGTTTGGGGTGGCTCAAACTGTATGTTAATATGTACAATGAGATATACTCTCTGTGAATGCAGAACAAGCAATAAGGTGATGGGTGGCAAACACTTTAGGAAACTGTAAACAGTGGAAATCCTGGTGAGTAGGGCTAAACTTATCCCAAAGACCAGTAAACTTGAAATACTGTGTGAGATAAAACTGTACTGTTCCATGAGCCTCACAGTAAAATTACACAGGTCTAGTAGTGGAACGCAAGATTTCCATTAACTGAACAGGAAATACAAAATAACCGCCGAGCTGGAAACGAGGCTTGAAGTGCTGCAGATTATGTCAGATGTTATTCTCCGATGGCTCTGAAGGATGCGGGGGGGGGAAGCCATGAAGTCACTACTAAGAGCATGCTCAAGAGGTGGGAAGAACATAATCCCCCAACAAAGCAGGAGACAGAGAAACAGCCGGGCCTCCGATAAGGATGCCAGCCAAGAGTAGGAGTTTGGCGTCGCTGCACACAGAAGGATATTCCTCACCAGAGATGTTGACCTTAGATGAATGTTGCTGCCCGAACTCCGCAGAGGGTCGAGACAAAGGAAGATCAAGCCCTTGAATGCCAAATTGATGTCACAGCAATGTAATGAAAGGCTGAGAATGTAAGTGCAAGGAGCTCATCTTTTGTACATAATTCAAAGTTCTCTGAGAGAAAATATATCAAAGAAGTCTATCAATCTTGCTGCTTCAGATAACAGTTCTTTCATTCAATTGTGCAATTACGATACAATTCTATTTCCGGTACTATTCATTCAATTGTTTTCATAAATATTGCATACCTCAAAAAAGTAGACATCCAGCCAACCTGTGTTTTGCTCTATAATCGCTTTTTCAGGGTAAATTTCACATATTTGCCACTTATATCCAACCTCTCAGATCTCTTTCACAATACAACTTGAAAACAGTAGACCGACCTCACAATATTATTATTTAATTGACCCCAAAGGAAAATACAATCCAAAATCTAAAGTTTCCAAAGTAGTCATCAATGCCCCATGATAAGGGTATCTCCTCTTTACTGCAACACCACAGACCCGATCTGATCCGATCCATTCTGATAATAATAATTAGAAGAAACAATTGTTTTGTGTTGGCAGTTATACAAAATGTGTGAAAACAATTGAAAGAATACTACCAGAAACTGGAATTCTATCTACAATAGGACAATTGAATAAAATAATTGTTACCTGAAGCAGGAAGATTGATGGACCTCCTTGATATATTTTCTCTCAGAATATTTTGAATTATGTACTAGCACAGAAATACACTGAAAGGTAGCCAGTGGTCTGGGAGGAGCACCAGGCATTTCTCCTTTTTACCTGTATCAAACTAAGCAGCTCATCTATTTGTGACTTCTTCACAGGAGGTCTGCACCCTGTATCAGTAAACTGACACCTTGGAAAGTTTGGTGCTCAACGTTCCAAGGCAGTGACAACAGAGCACAGGAGGGGAAACCAAAAGAGGCAAGAATGTGGGAATAGTAATGCATAGGAAGGGAAAGGGGGGCAAAATATTGGCGAAAATAATATTAAATATTATACAGTATGACAGAGGTCTTGACTTATGGTGGTGGGCTCCTTATTCAAAATATCTTCTCTAAATCTCCGGAGTGCCCTCATATTGATTTATTCCACAACACATGTCCTTTTCCTGTTTCAGGGTGCATTCTCTGTTATCTCTCTTTTAACGTTACCGCCTGTCAGAAATTGTACTTATGGATAAAAACGAATGAAGAGACCAAAGACCCATCTGTAGGCAACATCAAGATGAAATAAGTAACACACCATGTCAGTTGTAGTTTGAGTAATTAGCTATCCTAACTGGGAATGATAGAGTTCAGACTAGTGCGCTATGGATAATGCTGCTTTTTCCCCAGTGATTAAATGGGAACAGAGTTTCCCCATCATTTAAATTTTTTCCCATGTCAAAGTGTCGCATCTACAAACAGCAGGCATCTTGCACCCAGTGGTCTCTAGACAAGGTGCCATATTTATAACAGAAAAATACAGCCATTTGTTTAAATGGGAGGACATTAAAGTGAAGAAACATGCCTCATAACATATTAAAAAGAAACAATTGGTGGACGGAATGCTGGACAATGCAAACATTCACCCCCAGTCACAAGGATCTGGGTTAAATCCATTATTCTTTTGCTCACCACACCACCCCAGTTTGGACCCAGCCATATGCAAATCAGTCTTGACCCTGTTCCTTGTGGGAACAGGCCAGTCCACACTGCCAAGCCAGGTCCTCCCTGGACCGGAAACAAGCATCCTGGGACCGGTTTCTGGGCATCACCCTTCATCAGCCAGGCTACCTTGAATCCAGTGGTGTAGTGAGCACAGGACCCACATCTGGGCATACCCTTCCCACTTAGGGTGACATATGCAAAAGAGACAATTGATGGACGGAATGCTGGACAATGCAAACATTCACCCCCAGTCACAAGGATCTGGGTTAAATCCATCATTCTTTTGCTCACCACACCACCCCAGTTTGGATTCAGCCATATGCAAATCAGTCTTCACCCTGTTCCTTGTGGGAACAGTCCAGCCCGAACTGCCAAGCCAGGTCCTCCCTGGACCGGAAACAAGCATCCTGGGACCGGTTTCTGGGCATCACCCTTCATCAGCCAGGCTAGCTTGAATCCAGTGGTATAGTGAGCACGGGACCCAAGTCTGGGCATACCCTTCCCACTTAGGGCGACATATGCAAAAGAAACAATTGATGGACGGAATGCTGGACAATGCAAACATTCACCCCTAGTCACAAGGATCTGGGTTAAATCCATCATTCTTTTGCTCACCACACCACCCCAGTTTGGACCCAGCCATATGCAAATCAGTTTTGACCCTGTTCCTTGTGGGAACAGTCCAGCCCGAACTGCCAAGCCAGGTCCTCCCTGGACCGGAAACAGGCATCCTGGGACCGGTTTCTGGGCATCACCCTTCATCAGCCAGGCTAGCTTGAATCCAGTGGTGTAGTGAGCACGGGACCCACGTCTGGGCATACCCTTCCCACTTAGGGCGACATATGCAAAAGAAACAATTGATGGACGGAATGCTGAACAATGCAAACATTCACCCCCAGTCACAAGGATCTGAGTTAAATCCATCATTCTTTTGCTCACCACACCACCCCAGTTTGGACCCAACCCATGCCCAGATGTGGGTCCCTTGCTCACTTTGCCACTGGATTCAAGCTAGCCTGGCTGATGAGGGCTGTTAGCCCGAAACCGGTCCCAGGATGCTTGTTTCCAGTCCAGGGAAGACATGGCTTGGCAGTTTGGGCTGGACTGTTCCCATGAGGCACAGGGTCAAGACTAATTTGCATATAGCTGTGTCTGAACTGGGGTGGCGAAGTGAGCTAAAGAACGATGATGGATTCAACCCAGATCTGTGACTGGGGGTGAGTGTCTGAAAAGTTTCAGTGCTCCGTCCATTATCTCCTTTGTGTTTGCTTTGTTCGCCCTAAATTGGCAGGGTATGCCCAGACGTGGATCCCTTGCTCGCTTTGCCACTAGATTCAAGCTAGCCTGGCTGATGAGGGCTGTTAGCCCGAAACCGGTCCCAGGATGCTTGTTTCCGGTCCAGGGAAGACATGGCTTGGTACTTTGGGCTGGACTGTTCTCATGAGGCACAGGGTCAAGACTGATTTGCATATAGATGTGTCTGAACTGGGGTGGCGAAGTGAGCTAAAGAACGATGATGGATTCAACCCAGATCTGTGACTGGGGGTGAGTGTGAGTGTCTGAAAAGTTTCAGTGCTCCGTCCATTATCTGCTTGTGTTTGCTTTGTTCGCCCTAAGTTGGCAGGGTATGCCCAGACGTGGGTCCCTTGCTCACTTTGCCACTTGATTCAAGCTAGCCTGGCTGATGAGGGCTGTTAGCCCAAAACCGGTCCCAGAATGCTTGTTTCCGGTCCAGGGAAGACATGGCTTGGCAGTTCGGGCTGGACTGTTCCCATGAGGCACAGGATCAAGACTGATTTGCATATAGCTGTGTCTGAACTGGGGTGGCGAACTGAGCTAAAGAACGATGATGGATTCAACCCAGATCTGTGACTGGGCATGAGTGTCTGAAAAGTTTCAGTGCTCCGTCGATTATCTCCTTGTGTTTGCTTTGTTCGCCCTAAGTTGGTAGGGTATGCCCAGATGTGGGTCCCTTGCTCACTTTGCCACTGGATTCAAGCTAGCCTGGCTGATGAGGGCTGTTAGCCCAAAACTGGTCCCAGGATGCTTGTTTCCGGTCCAGGGAAGACATGGCTTGGGAGTTCGGGCTGGACTGTTCCCATGAGGCACATGGTCAAGACTGATTTGCATATAGCTGTGTCTGAACTGGGGTGGCAAAGTGAGCTAAAGAACGGTGATGGATTCAACCCAGATCTGTGACTGGGGGTGAGTGTCTGAAAAGTTTCAGTGCTCCGTCCATTATCTCCTTGTGTTTGCTTTCTTCGCCCTAAGTTGGCAGGGTATGCCCAGACGTGGGTCTCTTGCTCACTTTGCCACTGGATTCAAGCTAGCCTGGCTGATGAGGGCTGTTAGCCCGAAACCAGTCCCAGGATGCTTGTTTCCGGTCCAGGGAAGACATGGCTTGGCAGTTCGGGCTGAACTGTTCCCATGAGGCACAGGGTCAAGACTGATTTGCATACAGCTGTGTCTAAACTGGGGTGGCGAAGTGAGCTAAAGAACGATTATGGATTCAACTCAGATCTGTGACTGGGGGTGAGTGTCTGAAAAGTTTCAGTGCTCCGTCCATTATCTACTAGTGTTTGCTTTGTTCGCCCTAGGTTGGCAGGGTATGCCCAGACGTGGGTCCCATGCTCACTTTGCCACTGGATTCAAGCTAGCCTGGCTGATGAGGGCTGTTAGCCTGAAACCTGTCCCAGGATGCTTGTTTCTGGTCCAGGGAAGACATGGTTTGGCAGTTCGGGCTGGACTGTTCCCATGAGGCACAGGGTCAAGACTGATTTGCATATAGCTGTGTCTGAACTGGGGTGGCGAAGTGAGCTAAAGAACGATGATGGATTCAACCCAGATCTGTGACTGGGGGTGAGTGTCTGAAAAGTTTCAGTGCTCCGTCCATTATCTCCTTGTGTTTGCTTTGTTCGCCCTAAGTTGGCAGGGTATGCCCAGACGTGGGTCCCTTGCTCACTTTGCCACTGGATTCAAGCTAGCCTGGCTGATGAGGGCTGTTAGCCCGAAACCGGTCCCAGGATGCTTGTTTCCGGTCCAGGGAAGACATGGCTTGGCAGTTCGGGCTGGACTGTTCCCATGAGGCACAGGGTCAAGACTGATTTGCATATAGCTGTGTCTGAACTGGGGTGGCGAAGTGAGCTAAAGAACGATGATGGATTTAACCCAGATCTGTGACTGGGTGTGAGTGTCTGAAAAGTTTCAGTGCTCCATCCATTATCTCCTTGTGTTTGCTTCATAAAATATTAAGGCATAATTGGCTTAATTGAAAGTTGAGAAAAACATTGACTTAGTGTTTCATAGAAATATTTTTTCTTCACTTTACATTTCTTCCATTTAATTAAAAAAAAAGACTGTATTTGTCAGTTATAAATATAGCACAGTGTCTACTGCCCACTGGGAGCAAAAGTATCCAAAAACATCATTTTGTTCTCACCCAATATTGAGTTGAAAAGGACATTTATTTAAGACTTAAATACCTCAGTGCTTCAGTTCTTCAACTCTGTGCACTGGGTCATAAATCTGACTCCAGCACTGTTCATTATCGGGCCCTGCTACCTACAGCCTGAAGATAATAATGTAAAATAAACACAGCCTTCTCTTAACCTTAAAAGGAAAATGTGACCTTGTGCTTATTTATAATGAACTCAAGGCTGTAAGCTATGATGGACTGGTTGGAAACACCTGATCGAAAATATGGTAGGGTCAATGCTAGTTTCTCTTGCACGAACAGCACAGACAACAGCAATGCAAGCTTGCCTGACACAGTGGCTACAGTACAAGCAGCAGCCATGCAAGCTTCACTTATAGGCATACAGACAGACAGAAAGGGAGCACATTTTACTGACCAGTTGGTCTTAATACAAGCAGCAGCAGGGTATCTCATGGCAGGCATGGGTTGTTCATCCTATCCTCTTCTTTTGTTTGCACTTGTCTTGCACATCAAGTTTAAGTCAAGCCTTTATAAATGCAGAACTAAAGATACCAGAATGCACATACAAACAATGATTGAATTGTATGTTAAGGGGGATAAAGACCTTAAATGGAATCTGTCAGGGGAAGAATGGGAAGCCATTTGGTCAAGAGCTGGAACGATCTCAGTTTGAACCCAATATTAAGAAAACACCTATAAAATCTTGACCCGTCGATGTTTAACCCCAACTAACCTTAAGGCTATATTTGGAGGTTTCGGTTTGTTCTGGAGGGGTGCCCGGTGAGGTGTGCAATGATACACATCTGGTTAGCCTGCCGTCTGGTGCAGCCATGTTGGGCATCACTGTTAAAATTCTTCAAGGATGCAACGGGGTTAGTTTGCTGATAGATCCCACAGTTGTCCTCCTGGGCCACCTGAGAGAATACAGAATATATTCCCTACACACTCCTTTTCTTGTGGTAGGGAGCCTAACAGTGGCCCAGTTTTAAAAGTAAGACGTCCCTCCCCTGAAACTCCCCCCCCACCCACACTGGGACTGTGGTGGTCCAAGGTTTGGAATGTTTATACTCTGGAGAGGCTATCGTAAAAATAGGATGCTTACATCTTCAAGGAGACGGGGAAACACGTTAGTCATATGTGAGGAACGAACTAGGGAGATGGAGATGGCACAACATGTCCCTGACTTACTAAGGAAATTGAAGATGCATAGGATGTTGGGCTCCTCTTCAGGGAAGGACTGAAAAGATGGATCTGTTTGAATGTTCTTGCTCAGCTAGAGCTCATAGGAATGTATAACATGGCACTAACCTGAAATACAATGAGGATGTAGATAAGGACCATGGAAATAAAAATTTGAGTTGAAATGGGAACTTACTGTGTGGACTTAACAAACTAGGAGCCAGGGAAATGTAAAGACCGAGAATCGTGTAATCCTGACCATGTATGTAGATTTTTTATAAATCTTGCCTTATTTGGTTTCCCGCAGCTATGTATAATTTTTGTGTACCTTTTTGTTTTTGCCTGCACAATTGTTTTCGTTATATTACATTTCTTGTTTATTTCCTATAAACATTTAATTACGCGTTTAAAAAAATTAATATATTGATGAGAGATTAAAGAACTAGAGACAAGAAAAGGGCGCACCAATTCAATTTATGGAACCTCCCTGCCTAACACAAAACATAAGGAATCAGAACTAAAGCAACTATTAAATGGGAGCACCATTAAAAAATGAAAACAACTCGGAGAGAAGGAAAAGAGGCGGTCACCTCTAACTAACATACACGAAGGTGGTGATCCAGCAGAAACACATGCAATGAAGGAGTGACGCTGTACAGACACATATGGGCCTGCGTGACTAGACGAATGAGATTTGCTTCTGAAATCTTATGCTACCATAGACAGCCACGGTCAGCCAAAGAGACTGTACAAGGTTATAGGTGAGACAAAAAGCTCGGAATGAGCTGCAAAACAAGCAGGAAAGGCAAAAGAGATATTGCGGTGCTCTAAACATGCATTCAGGCAGAGAAAGGTTCCACTCAACAAGCCCTGCAAATGCATTTCTAGTCTGACAGCATATCATGGAAAAAGAACGATAGAAGGACCTTCGCTCCCTTCTGCAAGACTATGTAAAGAATGCAAATCAGTCTTGTCAGACCCATTTTGGGGCCCGGTAGAAAGCTGGGGTTGCTGGGCCACAACCCAGGTGGCTCAGGTTTAGGTCGAGCCTAGCGTTGCAGCGCATGCGTTGCTCACTTTGCGAGGCATGCTGTATTAGGGTATGTTTTAGAAGTGGTGTGGAAGCCCCGCCCATATTTTTCATTGGCTGTTGTCATCGTCCATGGTAAATGCTGGCTTCCGATTGATAATGAGGCTTTTTAGTCCCTCCTTGTTTTACTGCCCATCAGGACTGGATCTTTTACTTGTGCGTTACACTGTCTCCTCGATAAGCACTATATTTTTTTCACAATGGCGACAGGTTGTCTGGTATTTGTATTCAGGGTTTTAGCGCGGGGCTGTAGAGCCTGAGAACCAGGTAAGCAGAGCCGTTGTAGAGCCAGAGAACCAGCTCAGCAGAGCCGCTCTAGAACCAAGTCAGCAGAGCTGCTCTAGAGCCAGAGAACCAGGTCAGCAGACCTGCTCTAGAGCCAGAGAACCAGGTCAGCAGAGCTGCTATAGTATAGAGCCAGAGAACCAGGTCAGCAGAGCCATTGTAGAGCCAGAGAACCAGGTCAGCAGAGCTGCTCTAGAGCCAGAGAACCAGGTCAGCAGAGCTGCTGTAGAGCCAGAGAACCAGGTCAGCAGAGCTGTTGTAGAGCCATAGAGCCAGGTCAGCAGAGCCGCTTTAGAGCCAGAGTACCAGGTCAGCAGAGCTGCTGTAGAGCCAGAGAACCAGGTCAGCAGAGCTGCTGTAAAGCCAGAGAACCAGGTCAGCAGAGCCGCTCTAGAGCCAGAGAACTGGGTCAGTAGAGCCGTTGTAGAGCCAGAGAACCAGGTCAGCAGAGCTGCTCTAGAGCCAGAGAACAAGGTCAGCAGAGCTGCCCTAGAGCCAGAGAACCAGGTCAGCAGAGGAGCTCTAGACCCAGAGAACCAGGTCAGCAGAGCTGCTGTAGAGCTAGAGCACCAGGTCAGCAGAGCTGCTGTAGAGCCAGAGAACCAGATCAGTAGAGCTGCTGTAGAGCCAGAGAACCAAGTCAGCAGAGCTGCTGTATAGCCAGAGAACCAGGTCCGCAGAGCTGCTGTAGAGCCAGAGAACCAGGTCAGCAGAGCCGCTGTAGAGCCAGAGAACAAGGTCAGCAGAGTTGCTCTAGAGCCTGAGAACCAGGTCAGCAGAGCTGCTGTAGAGCCAGAGAACGAGGTCAGCAGAGCTGCTCAATGGCCAGAGAACTGGGCCAGAGAACCAGGTCAGCGAACCAGGTCAGCAGGGGTGTTGTAGAGCCAGAGAACCAGGTCAGCAAGCTGCTGTAGAGCCAGAGAACCAAGTCAGCAGTGCTGCTGTAGAGCCTTAGAACCAGGTCAGCAGAGCTGCTGTAGAGCCAGAGAACCAGGTCAGCAGAGCTGCTGGAGAGCCAGAGAAGCAGGTCATCAAGCTGCTGTAGAGCCAGAGAAGGAGGTCAGCAAGCTGCTGTAGAGCCATAGAACCAGGTCAGCAGAGCTGCTGTAGAGCCAGAGAACCAGGTCAGTGGAGCCGTTGTAGAGCCTGAGACCCAGGTCAGTAGAGCCGTTGTATAGCCTGAGACCCAGGTCAGCAGAGCTGCTGTAGAGCCATAGAACCAGGTCAGCAGAGTCGTTGTAGAGCCATAGAACCAGGTCAGCAGAGCTGTAGAGCCATAGAATCAGGTCAGCAGACACGCTCTAGAGCCAGAGAACCAGTTCAGCAGAGCCGCTCTAGAGCCAGACAACCAGGTCAGCAGAGCCGCTCTAGAGCCAGAGAACCAGGTCAGCAGAGCCGCTCTAGAGCCAGAGAACCAGGTCAGAAGAGCCGCTCTAGAGCCAGAGAACCAGGCCAGCAGAGCTGCTCTAGAACCAGAGAACCAGGTCAGCAAGCTGCTGTAGAGCCTGAGAACCAGGTCAGCAGAGCCGCTCTACATCCAGAGAACCAGGTCAGCAGAGCCGCTCTAGAGCCAGAGAACCAGGTCAGCAGAGCTGCTGTAGAGCCAGAGAACCAGGTCAGCAGAGCCGTTGTAGAGCCATAGAGCCAGGTCAGCAGAGCCGCTTTAGAGCCAGAGTACCAGGTCAGCAGAGCTGCTGTAGAGCCAGAGAACCAGGTCAGCAGAGCTGCTCAAGAGCCAGAGAAACAGGTCAGCAGAGCTGCTGTAGAACCAGAGAACCAGGTCAGCAGAGCCGTTGTAGAGCCATAGAACCAGGTCAGCAGAGCTGCTCTATAGCCAGAGAACCAGGTCAGCAGAGCTGCTGTAAAGCCAGAGAACCAGGTCAGCAGAGCCGTTGTAGAGCCAGAGAACCAGGTCAGCAGAGCTGCTCTAGAGCCAGAGAACAAGGTCAGCAGAGCTGCCCTAGAGCCAGAGAACCAGGTCAGCAGAGGCGCTCTAGACCCAGAGAACCAGGTCAGCAGAGCTGCTGTAGAGCTAGAGCACCAGGTCAGCAGAGCTGCTGTAGAGCCAGAGAACCAGGTCAGCAGAGCTGCTGTAGAGCCAGAGAACCAAGTCAGCAGAGCTGCTGTAGAGCCAGAGAACCAGGTCTGCAGAGCTGCTGTAGAGCCAGAGAACCAGGTCAGCAGAGCCGCTGTAGAGCCAGAGAACAAGGTCAGCAGAGTCACTCTAGAGCTTGAGAACCAGGTCAGTAGAGCTGCTGTATAGCCAGAGAACGAGGTCAGCAGAGCTGCTCAATGGCCAGAGAACTGGGCCAGAGAACCAGGTCAGTGAACCAGGTCAGCAGAGGTGTTGTAGAGCCAGAGAACCAGGTCAGCAAGCTGCTGTAGAGCCAGAGAACCAGGTCAGCAGAGCTGCTGTAGAGCCTTAGAACCAGGTCAGCAGAGCTGCTGTAGAGCCAGAGAACCAGGTCAGCAGAGCTGCTGTAGAGCCAGAGAACCAGGTCATCAAGCTGCTGTAGAGCCAGAGAAGGAGGTCAGCAGGCTGCTGTAGAGCCATAGAACCAGGTCAGCAGAGCTGCTGTGGAGCCAGAGAACCAGGTCAGTAGAGCCGTTGTAGAGCCTGAGACCCAGGTCAGTAGAGCCGTTGTAGAGCCTGAGACCCAGGTCAGCAGAGCTGCTGTAGAGCCAGAGAACCAGGTCAGCAGAGCTGCTGTAGAGCCATAGAACCAGATCAGCAGAGCCGTTGTAGAGCCATAGAACCAGGTCAGCAGAGCTGTAGAGCCATAGAATCAGGTCAGCAGACACGCTCTAGAGCCAGAGAACCAGTTCAGCAGAGCCCCTCTAGAGCCTGAGAACCGGGTCAGTAGAGCCGCTCTAGAGCCAGAGAACCAGGTCAGCAGAGCCGCTCTAGAGCCAGAGAACCAGGTCAGCAGAGCCGCTCTAGAGCCAGAGAACCAGGTCAGCAGAGCCGCTCTAGAGCCAGGCCAACAGAGCTGCTCTAGAACCAGAGAACCAGGTCAGCAAGCTGCTGTAGAGCCTGAGAACCAGGTCAGCAGAGCCGCTCTAGAGCCAGAGAACCAGGTCAGCAAGCTGCTGTAGAGCCTGAGAACCAGGTCAGTAGAGCCAGAGAACCAGGTTAGCAGAGCTGCTGTAGAGCCAGAGAACCAGGTCAGCAGAGCCGCTCAAGAGCCTGAGAGCCAGGTCAGCAGAGCTGCTGTAGAGCCGGAGAACCAGGTCAGCAGAGCTGCTATAGAGCCAGAGAACCAGAACCAGGTCAGCAGATCTGCTGTAGAGCCAGAGAACCAGGTCAGCAGAGCTGCTGTAGCCAGGTCAGCAGAGCTGCTGTAGAGCCAGAAAACCAGGTCAGCAGAGATGTTGTAGAGCCAGAGAACCAGGTCAGCAGAGCTGCTGTAGAGCCATAGAACCAGGTCAGCAGAGCCGTTGTAGAGCCATAGAACCAGGTCAGCAGAGCTTCTCTAGAGCCATAGAACCAGGTCAGCAGACACGCTCTAGAGCCAGAAAACCAGTTCAGCAGCGCCGCTCTAGAGCCAGAGAACCTGGTCAGCAGAGCCGCTCTAGAGCCAGAGAACCAGGCCAGCAGAGCTGCTCTAAAGCCAGAGAACCAGGCCAGCAGAGCCACTCTAGAACCAGAGAACCAGATCAGCAAGCTGCTGTAGAGCCAGAGAACCAGGTCAGCAGAGCTGTTGTAGAGCCAGAGAACCTGGTCAGCAGAGCCGCTCTAGAGCCAGAGAACCAGGTCAGCAGTGCCGCCCTAGAGCCAGAGAACCGGGACAGCAGAGCTGTTGTAAAGCCTGAGAACCAGGTCAGCAGAGCTGCTCTAGAGCCAGAGAACCAGGTCAGCAGAGCTGCTCTAGAGCCAGAGAACTAGGTCAGCAATGCTGCTCTGGAGCCGGAGAGCCAGGTCAGCAGAGCTGCTCAAGAGCCAGAGAACCAGGTCAGCAGAGCTGCTCTAGAGCCAGAGAACCAGGTCAGCAGAGCTGCTGTAGAGCCAGAGAACCAGGTCAGCAGAGCCGTTGTAGAGCCTGAGAACCAGGTCAGCAGAGCCATTGTAGAGCCTGAGACCTAGGTCAGCAAAGCTGCTGTAGAGCCAGAGAACCAGGTCAGCAGAGCCGCTCTAGAGCCAGAGAACCTGGTCAGCAGAGCTGCTGTAGAGCCATAGAACCAGGTCAGCAGAGCCGCTCTAGAGCCAGAGAACCGGGTAAATAGAGCCGTTCTAGAGCCAGATAACCAGGTCAGCAGAGCCGCTCTAGAGCCAGAGAACCAGGTCAGCAGAGCCGCTCTAGAGCCTGAGAAGCAGGCCAGCAGAACCACTCTAGAGCCAGAGAACCAGGTCAGCAAGCTGCTTTAGAGCCTGAGAACCAGGTCAGCAGAGCCGTTGTAGAGCTAGAGAACCAGGTCAGCAGAGCTGCTGTAGAGCCGGAGAACCAGGTCAGCAGAGCTACTGTAGAGCCAGAAAACGAGGTCAGCAGAGCTGCTGTAGAGCCAGAAAACCAGGTCAGCAGAGCCGCTTTAGAGCCAGAGAACCAGACCAGCAGAGCCGCTCTAGAACCAGAGAACCAGGTCAGCAGAGCCGCTCTAGAACCAGAGAACCAGGTCAGCAGAGCCGTTGTAAAGCCAGAGAACCAGGTCAGCAGAGCTGTTGTAGAGCCAGAGAACCAGGCCAGCAGAGCCGCTCTAGAGCCAGAGAACCAAGTCAGCAGAGCCACCCTAGAGCCAGAGAACCGGGACAGCAGAGCTGTTGTAAAGCCTGAGAACCAGGTCAGCAGAGCTGCTCTAGAGTCAGAGAACCAGGTCGGCAGAGCTGCTCTAGAGCCAGAGAACCAGGTCATCAAAGCTGCTCTAGAGCCAGAGAACCAGGTCAGCAGAGCTGCTCAAGAGCCAGAGAACCAGTTCAGCAGAGCTGCTGTAGAGCCAGAGAACCAGGTCAGCAGAGCTGCTGTAGAGCCAGAGAACCAGGTCAGCAGAGCCGCTGTAGAGCCAGAGAACCAGGTCAGCAGTCCTGCTGTAGAGCCAGAGAACCAGGTCAGCAGAGCCGTTGTAGAGCCTGAGACCCAGGTCAGCAGAGCCGTTGTAGAGCCTGAGACCCAGGTCAGCAGAGCCGCTCTAGAGCCAGAGAACCAGGTCAGCAGAGTCGCTCTAGAGCCAGAGAACCAGGTCAGCAGAGCCACTCTAGAGCCAGAGAACCAGGCCAGCAGAGCCACTCTAGAGCCAGAGAACCAGGTCAGCAAGCTGCTGCAGAGCCTGAGAACCAGGTCAGCAGAGCCGTTGTAGAGCCAGAGAACCAGGTCAGCAGAGCTGCTGTAGAGCCAGAGAACCAGGTCAGCAGAGCTGCTGTAGAGCCAGAAAACCAGGTCAGCAGAGCCGCTCTAGAGCCTGAGAACCAGGTCAGCAGAGCTGCTGTAGAGCCAGAGAACCAGGTCAGCAGAGCTGCTGTAGAGCAGAGAACCAGGTCAGCAGAGCTGTTGTAGAGCCTGAGACCCAGGTCAGAACAGGTGCTGCAGGGACTGGAGAGGTACAAACGTAATCAGACACAGAAAAGGTGCAATGATGCAGCGTAATATGGCACATTCTGTCGCAATATTTTGCTATTTTGTCATTTTACAACACAGTAGTACTGTCTGGGCAAACGTTTCTCCTCATTAGCAGCACTCTAACACCCGAATACAGCCGTCAGCAACGAAATGGTGACAGTTAATCTTTGCAAGGCATCTGTCCCCCAACGGGACCACGGCTGATGCTTTTTAAAGCCTCTTTTGATCCATCTGAGCTAGAATCAATGTTTGCAAATGATACAGAAGATCTGAATCATGCGGCAAGTGTGGAAAATATGTAAATACTCCGAGAACGCGGCGGCCACAATATTGCGTTATTCCAGTGGTCCTGCCTATGATAGGCTATGAGCAAAGACTTGTAGTTTAATGACCTTGATTTACTGACTGTGTTGAAAATCCATGGAACTCTTCCCCAGAAGAATATTTGGGCAAAAAATAACCTTGAAGTACTGATTCTGTGGTACTGATAAAGTAAGGATAAAAGTGGAGGCCATGCAGGGTCACTGAAGTCAGGAAGGAATGGGCAGTTCTGGACAGCATTGTCATTCTCCAGGTAGGAATTCCCATGCAGGGCAGCGCTAAGTAGCTGGGATGAAACAAGCATTTGCAATGCAATAGGTCTCTCATTTACGCGAGTTGAAGCTATTGCCATTGTAAATGACAATTTCTTTTATTTATGTTTTAAAAACCAAAAGGCATTGTCATTTACAATGCCAATAGCTCAAACTTGCGTAAATGCGAGACCTATTGCATTGCAAATGCTTGTATGACTGATGCACTGGGGCCTAAAAACACCACCAAATATACTCTTGCGTACTTGACTCTTCAGGTCGTAAGGCAGGTAGTTCAAGGCTTCTCAGGGGGGTAGTATGGGGTTAGAGACTCAGAATTTAATAATCAAATAATAAAATTCAATAAGGACTGTCCAGCCCAGTGCTTTAGCTTTATGAAAAAGGAAAAGTACTTTATTAAACTATGTACTCTAAGAAAAATAGATTATGCAAGGGAACACATAGTTCTATTGAGTTGCTACAGCTAAGGCACTAATGATCTTTGAATGTGAATTACAGGTGCAGGATCAAAGTAAGAAGAACAAATGGGTTACTGCACCTATTATCTGCAGGTCGTCGCTCAATGCCACTGTAAGGGGACCTTACTTACCTGTGCCGTATGTGCGCGGCTGCTCCAAGATGCTTCCCCGCTGCGGCGGGGACACGGTTCCTGGACGCGGGAGTATGGCATGCGGTGGGTCCCTGCTGCTTTTCCACTGTGGCGACAAGGACTGCCACCATGTTGTTTCCTGTGCACAGCACACAGGAAATTTTAAGATACACCTACATGCGAGCTCCTGGCATACGCCGCATGCAGGCAAAAATAAACTAGAAAACAGCATATGTTTCTAGTACACGAATACAAGCACATTGCAATTATTTATAGATATTTGTATCTTTTCTTCCCACTCCAAGGTGGCCAAACCTTTTTTTCTCTTAGGTAATTTCGGATTGTTTTCTAGAGCAGTTTGGACTCTTGGTTCCATTCTGGCATCCGCTCCTTCCTCTGGAGATAAACGGCTTTATTTTTACGCACAGAGGCCATCACCAGCGTCGCTAAGAAGACCAGCTCTTGACAGCTCCCCAGTTTAGGCATGGCAAGATAAAATGGGGATGTCAAAATGCCCACTACAGATATTGGGTCGACTCCAGCCAGTTTGATCTTCTGGGCAATTCCCTCTTCCTGCTGCAGGTTTGCCCTCTACTTCCCACGCCAGGCCAGATAGACTACTTTCCAAGGTTGACTCATGGCTCTGCTCCAGCAAGTAGTTGCAGATATTCAGGTGCCATCCCCTAAACTCTGAGAGACTGTCAGTGATACTACCCTTGGTTATCAAGCGTTTCCCTACACTCTACAGTGTCAGCTCTTCCATCATGGAGAAATCCTGGAACTACCTCAGTAAGTTTCAGGCTTTCTATTTCAGTCAGGCAGGGAATATTGATTTGACAGTCAATGTTATGGAATCGTTTTGAGACAGTTTCCTCTGGTGATGTCCTACTTTCCACAGCAGACACATTTTTGTCTTCAGTTGATGGCCCCACAGCAAAGATTGAGTGGGCGCCCCAGGGGGCTACAGCAACCGAGAAGTCACGACAGTGCGGCGCTCGGCCCCGCGCAGCCTGGGTGGGGCCCTTGCGCCTGAAGTGATCCGTGCACTCTGGGCCCCCCCCCCTTTTCTTCCACAATTATACAGGGTGGTGATACACCCGGCTGGTGGTCGCAACAGGGCCCTACGGGGGGGCCACCCGACTGGCGCCTAAGATCGTTACCCCTAATTCATCGTCTATAGCTGGGGCCCCGGGGAGACATGGAAGGAGCTTGTACTGCTGAGTAGCGGGAGTTCACCCTTGGGCCAGACACAAAGAGCTTGGTGGTCGAAGGCATCCTTACACCGCCAGTGGAGGGAGTGCTCCATCTACAATTCTCCGGCTGCGACGCTGTGCCTGATATTCTGAAAACGGGCGGGGGCGCGCTGTAGGCTGGAGGTCCTGCGAGCCTGGTCCCATTAGGGGGCCTACTTGGCCGGCCGTCGTGGGCTGTGGAGGCAGCGGGGCTAGGCTCGGTGCGGCTTGTGGCCCAGGGCGTGTCGGGTTCCGTGGAGCCCGGCCTGCGGCGCTGTTCCTTGGTGTAACTAGAGAGACGCTTGTGGTGGTACCCCGTGGCCTGCGGTGATTCTTCCAATAAAGGGGCGCCCCCTAACCGTGGGATCCTTGAGGTCATCCTATCGGTCTCCCTCCTGCCTATCGTCATGGGTAAGGACAAGCCGGGAAGTGCGGTTACTAAACAGAGCACCCTCGACCACTACACTACCACCCCGGGTGGCGCTACGGGGGGAGACTCGGGCGGTATGGTACTGGACAACACAGCGCTCCTGGTGGTGATCACCGAGGCCAGAGATACGCTTGACGCCAAGATTAGCGCAGTGGGATCCGAAGTCTCCTTTTTGCGACAGGATCTTAGAAAGGCCGTAGACCTCATCACCGAAGCAGAGGCACGTGTTTCGACCATCGAGGATACCGTAACTACCCTACAGAAGAAAGTCAATAAGCTTACGGTGGTGTCACAGAAGCTGGCGTGTAGGGTGGAGGATGCAGAATGCTGCTCCCGGTGTAATAATTTGCTCTTCGTTGGCTTCCAGGAGGGCTGCAAAGGCTCTTCCATGAACCAATTCATCACCCAATGGTTGACGGGTCTCCTGCCCAACAAGATATTGTCCAACTGCTTTGTGGTGGAAAGAGCCCACAGGGCATTAACGAAGAAACCCCCCCCCAAGTGAAAGCCTGAGGCCGGTGATAGCCAGGTTGCTGAACTACACTGACCGAGACGCCATATTGCAGTTTGCCAGATCGCACAAGGACAAACTCCTGTTTGACTCGCAGCCTATAATGATCTTCCCAGACTACACCCGACTGGTGCAACAGCAGCACCAGTCCTTCGCGGCGGCGAAGCGCGGGCTACAAGACCTCAACATACAATATATGCTCTTATACCCGGCCAGAATGCGTGTAATTCATAATTCCAAATCCCACTTCTTTGATACACCGGAAGCCGTCTTCACCTGGACAGATGAACAAACTCATTTGAAGCCAAACACTCCGCCGCCACTGGAATCGGACTCCTCCCGGGGTTTGCAGCGTAACAGAGCAAAGAGGAACAAATCAAAGAGAAGACACAGATCTGGCTCCGATCGGCGCTCCTCCAGTCCAGGGCAGGCATCCTAAACTTGAACGGTTGTCACTATCTCCCTGGCTTCAACTTACTGCTGTCTGTCATTCACCGGGGGAAAATCCTGCTCCACATTGAACACTGAGTTGGCGTGGACGCCCAGCCGCAAGATCATCTTGCCCCAGACATTCCTATCTTATGTTAACGTTACATGGGAGGTTTGGTACCATTGGAGGAGGTGCTCTAGGTCCCCCTGTTGGGGACCCGGGGTTTCCTTCACCGCGAAAGATGCTCCTTATTTATGGCAGTATTGGGGGGGAGGGGTGGGGTAATGGGGGGTTCATAGGGCTCCATGTTAGAATAGTTTCAGTTTTTACATTTGCACAGATGTTAAACTCGGATTCCACCGTATCAGTCCCCAAGATCACATATATAGAAGGTAGATGATTACTCAGGCACACGCTCCCCCACTTGGGAACTTGACCGTGGTATCCTGGAATGTCAGGGGGTTGCTCAATAAAATAACGAGGGGAGCTATTCTTCGCCAAGCTAAGAGATACGAGGCTGATATCCTTCTCCTACAGGAGACCCACCTCTTGGGCACCAAGGTCCTCTGCCTGGCCAGATTAGGATATCACATGATCTATCATGCAGGGTTTACTAGAGGATCTCGGCGGTCCGCCATTCTTATACACCGCTGTGTCCCATTTATCCACACCAAGCACTGGCTAGATCCTGGGGGACGATACGTTATACTATCAGGCTCACCACATGTGGAGCACATTAACATTGGCAGTATATATGCCCCCCACACTGGGAAATTCGTTTATAGATAGGATAACTCGACTATGGGGAGAACGTCCAGAGGGCTTGGCACTCCTAGGTGGGGACTGGAATGATGTTGTGTCACCACTAGACAGAAGGCGTGGACCAGGACGAAAACCCCACACAGACAAATCCAAACTGCACCTCCTTGCCACTACGCTGGGTTGGTTGGACATATGGCGTGAGTATCATCCCGCCGAACTGAGCTGCACATATATGTCCGCCGTCCATGGCTCCCTGTCCCGATTGGACTATGTATTTACACCACATAGCTACATCCACCGGTTCTCCCATGTCTCCCATCTACCCAGAGGGCTATCAGATCATTCTCTGGTCTCACTCAAACTTCCCACGCTTTCCCAGAAACCCCCCTTTAGGTGGCGCATGTCTCCATGGCACCTTCGAGACCCGGACTATCAGGAGATGTTAACCAAAGCAGTCTCGTACTATCTCGAATCCAACGTGGCCTCGGACCCATCCAAGTGTACCCTGTGGGAAGCCCTAAAACCCACCATCCGCGGGGTTGATATCAGTTTTCGTGCTAATGAAAAATGTAAACGCTCCGTGCAATTGGCCAGATTGGAAACTCACCAGAGGGCCCTGGAAGCGCAGTTCATCCTCGACCCCAGTCCACCCCTCCAATGTAATATGCTTCAGACACAACAACACATACAGCAACACCTTATGGGTGAGGCAAAAGAAATTTGGCTGGCGTCGTAGCACCGGATCTACCAGTGGGGGGACAATCGAGCAAAATGCTCCACAGGCTGTGCCAGGCAGAGAGGTCCCCTGCGGGCGTCCCGGTGCTGCGTGGCGCAGATGGCATACTGCGCTCGTCCCCCGGGGCGGTTGCCGGGGAGTTCGCACTCTATTTCTCCTCACTCTATGCGCGCCAAGAGCAGATATCAGAGGCCCTTATAGCCAAATTCCTAAGAGATATTCCCCCCCGAAGGCTCACGGATCATGTCCGGGACCAACTTGACGCCCTCATCACAAAAGATGAGCTCAGTGCAGCGCTGGCTGCTATGCACCCAGGGCGGGCCCCCGGCCCAAATGGATTCTTCATGGAATTCCTGGGACCACACATGAACACATTAGGTCCACACTTACTGGAGGCAATACACGAAGCTCTCGACCAAGGCATGCTACCTCAGGATTGGCGACACGCAGAGATCGTCCTGTTTCTGAAGCTGGGCCGCCAACCGGAGGATCCCTCTTCGTATCGCCCCATCTCCCTCATCAATTTTGAGCCCAAACTCCTGGGCAACATCCTTGCTGACCGCCTGCGGACCTGCGTGCAGGACCTGATTCATCCGGATCAGACCGGCTTCATGCCACATCGTGCCACCCGCCACAACATTCGACGGGTCCACAATGCCATGGCAAAGGCCCCAGAGCTGGGGCGCCCTGCAGCTATTCTACTAGCCGACATAGACAAGGCGTTCAGCTCCCTCAACTGGTCGTACCTCTTCCAACTCCTTGAAGTCATCAACTTTGGCCCCCGCTTTGTAGCATACGTACGCCTGCTCTATACGAACCTGACAGCCTCAGTCCGGATCGCAGGACACCGGCCGGCCTCCTTCCCTATTTGCTGCCGTACAAGACAGGGTTGCCCCCTGTCTCCGCTATTAATTGCCCTCGCCGTGGAACCCTTGGCGGCATGGGTGCACAGCGACCCGGTGCTCAGAGGCTTTGAATGGTCACGGTCCCAATCTGACCGCATCGTGCTATACGCGGACGATGTGCTTTTCTTTATGACTGACCCGTGGTTCTCAGGATCACAAATCCTGCAGATCCTCCGAGTGTTTGGTCAACCCACTGGGCTCCATACTAACCCCTCCAAATCAGTGCTATTTCCGGTGTGTGGAGATCAGGGGCGTGGTGCCTGGGCGAAGCAGCTGTCTCATGCAAACGCTGGATTTAAATACCTGGGCATTTTTATGTCGCCCTGCCCAAAGACATCGTGGGCACACAACATTAACCCGCTTATAGCAAGTCTTAGGGACGAGACGGCAATTTGGTCTCCCCTCCCGCTCTCACTGTACAGGTGCTCAGCGATCTTTAAAATGGTCTCACTACCCAGAATACTATACAGGTTGCAGAACTTCCCTTATAATATACCACAGGCCTGGTTTGCGCAAATCAATGCCATACATAATAAATTCCTGTGGAATGGTGGGGTGGTCCGGGTGGCGCTAAATACGTGCGCACAGTCAACGTACTGCGTCGCGGCGGCAGATGTGTATGCCTATTACGCGGCCTCCCACTTGCTAATCATAAATGAATGGTGGTATAGTTCCCCAACAGACCCAGCGTTTGCACTCGAGCATATGACGATGGAGGGCGCCCCCCTTCTTCAGCTCCTATATAGCACGCGAAGCCTGGACTTCCTACCTCCCGCCAGCAGAACAGTGGCCAGGCTCTGGAGATACACGGTCCGGCAGATGGGGTGGCGTGGCCGCCTCACACAGGCTACCCCACTATGGTATGGTACACATCTGCGCCCTGTGATGGCCCTAGCGGGATTTCGTAAATGGGACCTAGTGGGCATATCCACTTTAGGAGACGTAATGCAGGGTACTACCCTAAAGTCGTTCCAACAACTACAGAAAGACTTCCAACTGCATAGGACGCAATTTTATAAATATCTCCAGTTACGGCATGCACTTGCTCCCCTGATTCACTCAATTGAGACCCTGCCCGAGTTCCACCCCCTTGAAGGCCGTCTGTTAATGGGAGACCTAGGTGCGCATAAGATCCGTCAGATCTACCAAACACTGACTACACACACCCATATGACATTACACAAGACTAAAAGGGCATGGCTAGAGGACATACCGGATCTGACTGAAGATGACTGGACGAAGGCCCTGGCTAGCCCCCGGGGTGCGGCAGTGTCCTCACGCTACCGCCTCATACAATTTAAGTACATACACCGCATATAATACACACGATCCCGGCTTTGGAAGATGGGCGTTATCCAGTCCCCCCTGTGTCTGAGATGCGAGAGGGAAGAGGGGACTTTCATGCACACGGTCTGGAGCTGTACAGCATTACAGCCATTTTGGCGGAAGATCTTGTCCTGTCTGGGTGGGGTATTGTAGTGGGATCTCCCATTTGATCCGAAACTGTTCCTCCTCCATAGCACTGACGGATTAGGTAGGAACCGGTACAAGCAGCACTTACTCTTTCTGGCTCTCACTATTGCTAAACGTGATATCGCCCAGCTGTGGAAGGGGGTGTCCCCTCCGACGATGGGTGAGTGGAAAAAGGCCATGGATCGATGCATGGGTGCAGAGATCGCTGTGTTCCAGGCCCAAGGCTGTCCCCAGAAGCACAGGAAAATATGGTCCCGCTGGGCTATTTATCGGGGCATAGACTTACCTCCCCTTCGATCTCCAGACACCCGATAGGACTTATTCTCACATGTCAATGGCCACTGAGCAGCCCGAACTACAACATGTAACCGTCTGTACCTATAACCAATAAAACCCTTCAAGACATATGGGATCTGAAACTATCTGTGCCATGTTTCCGTTGTTTTACCTGCAGGTTGCACAGGAGTTACAATTTTATGTATGTATTGGTACTTTTGATTTATTTTGTCTTCAAAATGTCTATATAGGGCCATGGCCCAGAATGTACCATGAAAACCCAATAAAATATGTTATAAAAAAAACAAACCGGGGCATGCTATCTGTCTTACCATGTTTTTTTCTCAGCCCTAAATATCAACCAGATTTTGCTTAAAAATTCCTAAAGGTTGTTATAGTAATTTGTCTACTGGGTATCAACAGGTGCTGCCGCATGGGAGACTTGCTGAACCTGACCTACCTGCAAAATTATTTTCTATTAAACAGGTGTACTTAGTAGGGTGGAGTCAATCACTGACTAAGCATTCATTCCTTGACCTTCCATTTAAAGGAATTTATTGGCAGTGTTGTTTGTTAAAAAAAAAAACATCTGCATAGAAATGCTTCTACTCTGTCATCACCCCTAGTGACAGGAGGTCTCTGACAATCCAAATAGACAGGCACCCTCGCTAACATTAAGCAAAGCCTTACAAATCACACTCACAATGACGTGATGAGCCTGCCATCTCAGTGTGCACACACCTGACTGCAGAGCCTCCCCCTAGAACAACATCTCATCTTCTCTCATCAGACACCCACACACTCAGGGTCAGACTGGCCTATATGTTAATTTGGTCTTGCCGATCAGTATGTGGGTTTGTTTTGTGGCTGTTTGTGGGCCTGTTTTATGGTCTTGTGGGACGATTTTTATTGTTGACTTCTATGATATTGTATTGGAGCAGTGTCAAATTTCCTTACACGTCACAAATACACAATATATACGTGCACTTAACACTAAATATTTTGTGTGTCCTAATGTTATTAATGTAAAGTGTTGCACTTGAAGTCAGTACTGAAGTGCATTCGCTGTAGAACTAGAGATTCATATACACTGTGTGCCTTAACCTTATTAAAATGAAATGTAATTCTTAGAGACTGGATAAAACCATCCTTACTCTATTAAAATGTATTTACTTCTGAAACGAGAAAGATTTATGTAAATGTGTGCACTAATATTTTTGCATTCATAATGTACTTGGCATTTACATTTATACTCATGTATTCACAGTTACATTACATGTACCTAAACTGCAACATGAATCTAATTTGTATTTATGTACTGACATTTTCATTTATGTGTAGTTATATGTGCACAAATAACACACATTAAATGTGCACCATTGAATTATACGTTTAAGCTTGATATAAGTAGGCCTGTATTTCTTTCTGCATAGAATACTGCTTTTCCATTTCTGCTTGTGTGTCTTTTTCTTTGCAGGTACTTTCACATGGTTTGCTAATTTGAGAATAGATGTAACACTGTACTAGTGATAGCGAGCTAAAGACTAGGACCTTGATAAAGGACATGGAGAACCGGAGCGTTAACTGACAGTCCTTTTTCAGTAATGTATCGAGGAGTTGCAGGTACCCTAGGTCGATATTGTTCACAGGACTGGTCTGGGAGAATCCGCAAATGTTGCAGCTCACAACATGAGAATGGAAAGGACAATGGAGCCCCTGATGACGTAAACGAGGGCTGTTGCTCAGAAGATTTATGTGGTATTAACTAGTGTTGTCATAGGTGGATGTTGGCCCCTATTCCTTTGGTCTTTGAGAGGTACAGACCTCTATGCTTTCCCCTTGGATTCTTTTGCTGAGTGTGGCTTAGGCTAACACTTATTTCCCTATCCCCAGAAGACTCTTGACTGAGCTTCTGCAATGCTGATACTTTCCCGCATATATTTTTCTCTTTTTCTGCATTTTCCCAACTTTTTGAGACCCTTTTAGATTTAAACACTTTTGATGGTTCAGACCCTAATTTAGATGACTTTAGAAATTACTCATGTTAAGGAGAGAGGATGGGAGACTCTACTCTTAGCACCATATTCTATTACTAATTTTCTGTATTGCTGTGACTGAAATTATTGTTTGTCTCATGCTGATGCTCATATCGCATATTAGGAGGTTGGCTATCCTGTTGTCATTCTGTATCTCTACAGCATTATATTGAAATTTATTTACATTAACCTGACTGTTAACCAGGGACGGCTCCTCCGTTGGAGCGGAGGAGAGTCGCCCCACTTAAAATCCCCACCAAAGCCCCAGTGATGAAAAAGAAAATGCTAGTTCATTATCATTTTATTTTTCATCACCCGTCCGGAGCTGAGCGTCAGGGCGGGGTAGGGGCTGCTGCTGACTGACAGCAGCAGGGAGGAGTGTGGGCTGTCTAATGAACTGTTTAAAGTGCGCATATCTTTTTGGCCGGCTGTCTTATGACTGCCAGCCACACATGCCCACTTTAAACCTCTCAACCCAGCTGAAGACAGCTGGGTTGAGAGTAAGTGCAGGCCTCCAGTGCGCTGTGGAGCGGCGAGTGAGGCCGCTCCCTCTTATCAGGGCACTGCTCACATGCCGTATGTGAGCAGCGCCAGGATTTGGAAAGGGAGTTCCAGCAGCAGGTTCCAGTTCCTGCAAAGAAGAGGTCCGGAGCGAGGACGTTGCATTTGGTGTGTTATTTATTTATTTATTTTAAATAATATTTTGTGCGCATGCTCCCCTCGAACCCCACCGTAGATGCCAGCCACCACTGCTGTTAACTTCTAATAAAACATCTTAACTTTATTCCCTCATTCTTAGTCCTCATTGTGTAGCCAAATGAGTTACACTCTTAATTAGATTGACTAGTGCTAACTCCCTTTACTTCTCAGTCGACAAAGAAAAGTTGCATCGGATAATCAATTGTAAGAGGTTGGCCCAGCGCTGGATCAATATTACCACAAACAGTGCCTTCAGCGAACACAAATCGAATCCCTTGCAAAACACTTATACAGCGTGTCTTTACAAGTTCAAAACTGCCCTGATTAGTAAATGTGGGCCACATTTTTAGCTATGAGACACTAATGGGGGGTCAATTTTAATTTGGTGCCTAGGTCTTTTTTGTCTCCCAGTCCGCTCCTGCACACAGTACTTTACCAAAGGTACAACCAGATGCCTAGTGCTGGTAGGTTTCCTAACCCATCACACCTACTGCAATTTGTCACCCTAATGTTACATATGTCATTTCAAAACGTTTTCCCTTTACATGTTATACTATTTCCAGATCGTCCATAGCCATTTCTTATTCACATTAATCTCACCCTAATTTATCAAATATCTTTCAGACACAATGTATACATTCTATATTCTGCCCATTCTGCTGTATCCAATTTGGAAATGCATGTTTACAGCGATGTTTATTTTTTCCATGTAAAGCGCCCTATCGTCCTTCTCCCATATAGAGCTTTAAAGATAAAAATAGAAATTGGCACACCATTCACGTCACAGGTACTAGCATAACATAACATAGCCTAAAATACAATTCAACACCAGTACACATATCATAACCTAAAAGACAACATCAAACTTTACCACAGCATACTATTACATCCCGTCCCCATTATAACATATCATACCACAGGATTCTATGCTGTCCCTCTCCACACCACACTATACAGTAAAACAACGTATCACACCACCCATAATATAACAGAGCATAATATTAAATGTAGTAGCATAACACAGCATAACAAACCTTCCAACTTCACGAAATATCATTAAATGACATAATATTATAACACAAGACAACAAAGCATACTTTAACATTCCTTCGCATCGCTTTACCTGACATGGCATACTAGTGTCAAGTAACCGCTAAATATACGACATAGAACCCCCCAAACATCACATAGCACATCATAATAATGCATAACATACTGTAAGAAACTGGCTCTATATATACTGCACCAAAGTGAGGTACAGTGTGTATAGAGTCCAAGGGTCTCCAGAGGTTAAAGTTAGATAGAACCTTACTCTCTAAAGTGGTAGCTTGGTCGAGCTGTAAGGCAGTATCAGAGGACAGTGTTAAGCACTTGATGAACACACTCAGTCAGCAAATGAATTCACACACTCAAGAACTGAACTGTAGGCCAATTGTTTTTGTATAAAAAATATACTGTTATTTTATTTTAGAACCAAGCAAGCCTGATACAGGTAAGCATTCAATTCTTTTCAGTAATATGTTACTTGTTGTACACAGTTTTAAAAAGCAATGAAGATTGTACTTGATTTGATTTACAGGGGATGCAGTAGGTTGCAATACTTAGTAAATGCAGTACATTGAAATGAATGGCTTTTTAAGGTAAATGCAGGTAAAATTACTTTTGCGTTACTTTTGTTATCCAGTGCTGGACTCCTAGATTCAGTACTGGGACATTTACTTAAAACAGGTAAGTAATTACGTTTTTGTAGTTTGTACGATTTTTAGAGAATATTTTCAGATTTCAAAAGTCCACACTTAGAAACTTTTTGGACCAGTACATTGAAATACATAGGCTTTTCCCGTAAATTGCAGGTAAGTTACTTTTCGGATTACTTTTTCTAACACAGTGCTGGATCCTAGATTCAGCACTGGGACATTTCCTGAAAACAGTTGAGAAAATGCGTTTTAGTTAGATGTACGATTTTTAAAGAATATTCTTGTATTTCAAAAGTTGACACTTAGAAACTTTTTCACATAGAACCACCAATGTTATCCTATGGAAGGAAATTCAATTCCCAGGTAAGTTACTTTTATGTTACTTTTACTACTCAGTGCTGGATACCTAGATTCAGCACTGGGACCTTTCCTGCAAATAGTTGAGAAAATTTGTTTAGGTTATTTGTGCGATTTTTAAGGAATATTCTTAGTTTTCAAAAGTCGACACTTAGAAACTTTTTGGGAGAAAAAAGTGTCAATGTTATCCTATGAGGAAAAACAGGTTATCGGTTTCGAGGTAAGTAATCGGTCTTTTGAGTTAGGGTTCTGGGGTTAGACTCAGGGGTCTCCCAGGGTCAGTGATGCACTGTTGTTGCACCCTCAGCGGCACTAGGGCGGCCGGGTGCAGAGTGTTGAGGCCCAATGTTATCATATGGGGGATAGGGGGCCTCCGGTTGGTGGCTGCTGGCGAGCAGGCCACAAGGTTGTGGGAGCAAAGCTCCTAGGGTTTAGGTCAGGGCAAATTGGGAAACAAGCCAGCACAAAAGGTGCACCCTCAGCGACGCTGGGGCGGCCGGGTGCAGAGTGCTGTTTTGGCGTCGGGTGCCCTGTTGTTTTCAATGGGGATTTTCGGTTTTGGTTTTCAGCTGCAGGCTCGGTCCAGGAAGACTTCCAGGAGGAACCAACAGCTGGGCAGGTAAGTTGGAGGGCTCGGGGACGTAGGTGCACCTCGGGTTCCTTTCTCCAGGGCGCAGGGCAGCTGGATGCAGGGGTGTCTTTTGAGGTCGGATTTCACCTTACCGGCCACTCCCGGTTGGGGGGGGTCTGTGCAGAGGCTGCAGGCGACGTCGGGGAGTCCTGGAGGGGTCAACCCACGGTGGACTCGGACTCTGGAGCGCTGGGGGACCTCGCTGGGACCGGTGGGCCACTTGAACTCGGGCTGTAGGCGACGGGTGCAGTGGTGGTTCCAGGCATCGGGTTTCTTTTTCCTCAGCAGGCTCAGAGTCTTTGTTTGGTGTTTCTTTTGAACAGAGCTGCTGTTCACAGGAGATCCGGTCTTTGTTGAAGGCAGTCAGTCCTCCCCGGGGTTCTGGAGGTTGCTGGCTGCAGGACAAGACGATTTTTGGCGCAGGATCTCTGGAAACTGCAGACGGGCCGGTAGGGCTGGGGCCAAGTCAGTTGTTCTCTGCAGTCTCCTCTGCTGGGCGTCTTCTTTCGTCCTTTTTCTTCTTAAGTTGCGGGAATCTGCCTTCCTGGTTCAGGGCTGCCCCTAAATACTGTATTTAGGGGGCGTTTTAGGGGTCTTGAGATCAGTAGCCAATGGGCTACTGACCTTAGAGTGACTACACCCTTGGTGTGCTCACCCCATGTGGGGAGTGAGCACAATCCCTAGTCCTGATTGGGGAGTGCCAGCCATCTGCAAGATGGCGAGCACTGGAGAGTGGGCTTCACCTCGCCTCCCCCACCTGAGGGTGGAGTTGGCAGAGGTGGGCACACCTCCTGGGCTGGCTAGTTTTCCCGCCTGTCTTCCCGCCGAAAGGGAGGGGAGACAGGAAGGGGGCCTGCTCCTGATAGCAGGAGAGGCTGGGGGTCGCTTTACAAAGGCTGCCAGGCCTTTGAAGCTCCCCTGCCACAGATGGCTCTTCCTGGCCTGGGGAGGTGTGTACACCTCCGCCCAGGAAAGGCCTTGTTTCTGGGCTCAGGGAGCGTAGGCTCCCACCCTAGGGGTCCAGAAACATGTCTCGTGGTGGCAGGCTGGTGTGTACCAGTCAGGGAACCCACCAGAGGCTGGTCGTTTTTCAGGGGGCATCTCAAAGATGCCCTCTGTGTGCATTTTTCATTAAATCCCACACTGGCATCATGTGCTGAGAAGTTTGATACCAAACTTCTCAGTTTTCAGTGCAGCCATTATGGTGCTGTGGAGTTCGTAATGACAAACTCCCAGCACCATATACTCTTAATGGCAGCACTGCACTTACAATGTCTAAGAATGGACTTAGACACTGTAGGGGTACAGGGCTCATGCACCTGTACCCTCACCACTGGTATAGTGCACCCAGCTAGAGGGGTGACTGACCTATGCCAGGGCAGTGGGTTGTAGGCATGGCACACAGAGGTGTGTGCCATGTCGACTCTTCACTTTGTTCTGCACCAAAACATGCAGCCTGCAAAGGCAGTGTGTGTGTGTAAAGGTACAGGGCCTCCAAGGGTGGCACAATAAGTGCTGCAGCCCTTAGAGGTCTTCCCTGGTCACAGTGCCCTGGGTACCTGTGGTATCATTTACCAGGGGCTGACCTGTGGCCAGAGATGCCAATTGGGTACAGTTTTGGGGAAAGAACACAGGCCCTGGGAACCTGATTGGCAGGGACCCAGGGCACATCAAGTCAAAGTGCATCAATGGTCTGGCAAAAAGTGGGGGGGTTACTGCAACAGAAACCCACTTCCTTACACATACTAGAGCATTGCTTCCATCACATCACATCGTCATCACTTCACATTACATCACATGCCTCCATCCATCCCTTTTCTTATTGTCACCCTCGCCCCTCAGCCCAAACTTGTCTTCAGCTCACATTCTGCCTTCTCGAGCCCATGCCAGCCAGTTCTCTAAACACCTACTTGCCTGCCATTGCGAGTTAATCATCTCAACAATGCCATGCATCCCCCTTCACCTTCAATGAGCCTTACTCCGAGCAGCCTCCCCTTCCATTCCATTGCTTGTTCTTTGAAAACATCCCCGCCCTCTTTCCATCACTCTGGCACCAAATGCAGCTGCATCCTGGACCAGGATGCAGACACCCTGGACTTCGAGGTAAGGAATGCATGCGTGGATGATTGGGCCATTCACAGAGGGCTAGTGGGTAACAGATACGGGACATGTAGCTAAAAACGACTGGAATCTGTCTTTTCCCTGAAATCCTGGAGTGAAACAGGCAGAGTTTTGCGACCAGCGCCCCCTATCGCATCCCTAACGTGTTCTCGACCCTGGTCTGGCACAGCCAGGAGTGCAGGTATCAGCAGTGCACAGGTGAAGTGGCACCAATCCTATGCGGAGTGAGGTGGCCCTGTGACCCCCAATCATGGCTGTTTACTATCAAGCCTTGGGATGGGCATCCATTTTTTTCTTGCTTTATTTAAGGCTCATGATACCCTGGCCACGCCAATCGGCCTCCCTTGTGTGGCCTGGACAACTGTTGTCTGAACTGAAAAGTCACACCAGCCAACCTAGGGTCATGACTACAGCACTGGCAACCCAGGCTCCTATACCCTGGGGTTAGAGGGTGCCAGGGCCTGTCGCCTGATGGAATTCTATATCTAAAACCCTGATGTCCCTCCTCTCCCAATAGCTGAACCACTTTAGGGAAAAGAGCCCCAGCACGCCCCCACCTTACACCGCTTTCACCTCTCTATACCCCTGTGCTCCACGCATAAATGTATCAATTAAGGAAAAATAACTATGAGTTGTGCCTGTGTCTGCCGGTAAATGTGAACGGGAGCCACTAGTCTGGTCCCTCCTTGCAACTATCCTGAGCAGAGTTCTGAAAACACACCAGCACCGGGGCAGGGAATAGACTGTCACTTGTCCAGGGACAGGTGTAGTAGCACAACTGTCTATCTGTTGGCCCAGCTCTATCATCCCTTAGTACAGACAGCACTGTTGTCTCTCGTCTTTCACAGATATCAAGACTGCTCTTCCCTTCCCACAGCCAAAGCAGTTCTACCTTATTTGTCACAGACAGCCGAGCTGCTCCTCACCTTTGGCAGGTCAATCCTTTCTTTGCTGGCTCATAACGGCTGATTGAAGACAGAAACACTATCCTTCACCTCCTCACTCAGACAGCAGAGCTACCTCTTACCTCCCACAGGCAGCAGAGCTGTCCTACATTGGTGACAGATAGCTAAGCTATCTGGAGTATCTACTGCAATATCTATCTGTAGGTGGATGCCTGTTAGAAATTGTGTTTCTGGTTGACTGAGGTATACACCAAGTCAGGCAGAACCCACCACTCTAGTCAGGGCAACCTTGATGTGCGGCGGCTTATCTCAGGTGTGGCTGAAGGTGGGACTCCCAATTACCTTGGTAACCCCCGGCAACAGGAAGGTAGCGATTTTTGCTAACATGCTGCCACTAGTCGGCCTCTGCCGTAGGGCAAGAGGAAATGCGGGTCTTTTGGTGGCGTATGGAGCATTTCTTTGTTGGAGGTTAAAGCGCTTGTCTCCATCACATAGAGTTCTTTTTGAGTGCAGAGTGAAGCGCTGGTGATGTGCTAGTTCGGTCCGAATGGCTCTTGCAGTGGTAGTAACAAAAATAGAAAGATGAAGTCTTTGATGACCCTGAGACTTCGAGGAACAGGGGGCAAGCCAACAAGCCCTTGGAGAACACTTGAAGTCACAATGTAGAGGTTGCAGGCAGCAGGCCAGTACAGCAAGGCAGGTACCAAAGTGTCAGTCCTTCCTTGCAGCACAGCAGTCCCTCTGGTAATGAGCAGATGCAGAGCCAGCGATGTCTGGTTACAGGTCCAAAAGTGTCTAATTTGGTAGGGCCAGAGCCCCAGTACTTATACACAAAAGTGCCTTTGATGTAGGGGGTGACTTTAAAGGAACTCTCTGAAATGCACAAATATTCCTTTCAACCCAGTCCTGTCCTGTCTGACAGGCTAACCCTGGGGGGGGGAGAGAATCACTGCTTTGTGTGAGGACAGGACACAGCCTATTCAGATGTAAGTGTGAGCCACCTCTCCCCCTTCCTGCCCAGGAAGGCTATCAGAATGCAGATGAGTCATCTGTCACACCCAGCCCTTCCTGTGTTTGTGGCTGTTTAGAGGGAATGCACAAAGTGTAGCTGTCTCCCAGCCTAGACGTGTATTGGAGACTGGCTGCAAAGCATGAGTTAAAAGCACAGAGAATTGTCCACTTCTACAAGTGGCATTTCTAAATCAGTAATGTGAAATCCAACTTCCCCAGTAAGGAGGATTTGTCCATACCATTCTAAACATGTCAAAAATGAAAAAGCTACTCCACTCTGATCAGGAATTACAGCTTAAAAATATATAAGGAATTCCTAATGCTCGCCTATGAGATCGGTAGGCCTCACAGTAGTGAAAAACAAAATAGGCTGTTTTTCACTACCAGGACATGCAAAACATAAAGGTACATGTCCTACCTTGTACTTACATAGCACCCTGCCCTTAGGGCGACCTAGACCCTACCTTAGGAGTGACTTATATGTAATACAAATTGAGTTTAGGGATTGGTAAGTAGTTTTAAATGCCAAGTCGAAGTCGCAGGCCTGAGACAGGTTTGAAAGCTACTTCTGTGGGTGGCACAATCAGTGCTGCAGCCCACTAGTAGCATTTGAAATATAGGCCCTGGGTTTATGGTATACCACTTTACAAGGGACTTACCAGTTAAACAAATGTCAATCAGGTATACACCAATGTCATCATGTTTAGGGGAGAAGCACATGCACTTTAGCATGGGTTAGCAGTGGTAAAGTGCCCAGAGTCCTAAAGCCAACAAAAAGAAGGTTAGAAAAAGAGTAGGAGAAGGCAAACTGTTTGGGGTAACCCTGCAAAAAAGGCACATTTCCAACAATGCTTGTCTCTTTTTTACATCTCCCTGTCTGTTTCGCCTGTCTGGGGACAGATCGAATAGACAGGCGACCAGAGAACAAGAGGCCCTGGGGTTAGAGAACCTCAAGGATGACTCATGCAAACGAAGAGAGGCTCAGGGGTCTGAGAGCAAAGGTGTCCCTCTCGTCCACACAGATCTAACAGTCAGGCCTCAGGCACAAGAACAATTAATTAGGCCACAGACCTCCTACAGACACAGGGGTTTGAGAGAAAAGGTACCCATCTCGTTCACACAGATCTAACAGTCAGTCCTCAGGCACAAGAACCATTCATCAGACCACAGACCTCCTCCAGACACAGTCAGGTGTCTGCAAACTATTCCTCAGGTTACATAGACATGCTCTTGCATCTGACAACAGTACTATCTTTAGGTTATAGAACTCATCCAGGGTCAGGTGCCTAACAGGAAGGCTGTCCCCCAGATTACATATATGTAACAAGCTCAGGGTTATGACAACAGAGCTATCTATCATAGGGGTGCAGTTATCTTATAGTCCCTGCAGGCCCCTAACAGCAAGGCCATCCTTATGGTCACATAGACCTTACAGCTACACATTTTGGGCAACAAACCTATCACTCAGCGTGCAAATATCTCACAAGCTATAGTCTCTTACGGAACAATTATTGTCTAGATTTCAAAGATCTTCCGGGAGTGTGCGTTGAACAGCAAGCTCTTATTTTTGATTTTGATAAATATATCTTACATGATCAAGCAGGTGTCAGTAGGGTTGGACAAAGCAGCCCTGAATAACTTAGTAACACCCCCCCCCCCCATATCCCAACCCTAGGGTCTGCCACAGCACTTAGGAGCATTATTCATGTGCAGCAGGAATAACACCATAGCAGCCCTGAAGGGAATCTCTTGCCTTTCCTGTAGGCAGCATAGCCGTTCTGCAGGATACAAGAGATCACATAGGCTTAAGCGTCAGAGAGCAGAACCATCCATCAGACCACTCAAAACTTCCAGGCTCAGTCCTCTGACAGCATAAATGTCCCTTACTGTGGAAAAAGCATACAGGCTAAGGTCTCAAATACAACAAATATCCATCAAGTTACAAGGGTCTAACAGGCCCAGGAAGAAGTAGCAAAATTATCAATAGGCTTCATATGTATTACAAGATCAGGCATACAACATCAAACCTGTTCTTCGGTTTATGCAGATCTTACAGGCTCAGCCTCTCACAGAAGAGCTATCCCTATCATTACTCAGGCTCTGTCAATGACAACAGAGCTATCCATTGGATTTCAGGGCTCTGACCAGCACAGCCTCTGGCAGAAATGCTATCGATTCTGTGAAACAGATCTTGAAGCTATGCTCCAGTCTACAGGTCTGGAAAACTATCCAACCTGTAGTAGGTTCGGATATTCTTGATTATGACCTCGTTTTCAAGATTATATTGTGGGAGACATAAAATGTATTTGTAAATCCCACGTTCACCTGAGGGGTAAATTGGTGCTAATAACAGATATTATTAACTCTCTGCTACTTATTTCATCAACCTCAGAGGACAGTGGCGGCTGGCACAGATCGGGGCTAGGGAGGCGGTGGGTAGTAAAAAAAAATATATATATACTTACCTCCTTGCTGCCGCTCCCGCGTCTCTTCTCGTCGTCCCGCCTCATCGTAGCCTGTTCCAGTTGGAAGCAGGAAGCACCCAGGCTCCCCTGAGTCAACCACAACGCTTCAGTGCAGCGTTGTGATTGGTCTGAGCGCCGTGGTTCGGCGCTCGGCCAGGGACTAGGAGCCTGGGCATGTTCTCAACCCAGGCTGTAATGCAACCTGCGTGGACAACATGCAAAGTGCGCATGATGGTTTGGCTGGCCTGAGCCGGCCAAACTGTCATGTGCACTAATAACAGTGCATACCACTCTCCGTGGGTGCCTGTTATCCCCCTGGCCCGGCCCCCAAGACTCCGGGACACAAAATAAAATAATAAAAACCCATTGTTTTATTTTTCTTTTCTTTACGCTGCTGGAAGGGGGGTCCAGCTTCTCTGCCATTGCGGTGGAGCCTCTGCTGTCGGAGGATGAAAGGCTGAGTGAATCCGCTGGGATTCCAGATCTGTCAGCATGAGGCCTGCCATGCGGTCTAGCACAGAGCCCCCTGTCGGTGCATTATCATACTGAGCATGCCCTTTCACAGACTACCTGATCAAAATAAAGATGGAAAGTGAGCTTGCTCTGCACACAGGTGGAATTATGCAAACTAATGAATACACACTTTCACATTCATTTTTAGGATTTTTATTTTCTAGAGCAAAATATAAGACTTAGGATCATGAGAGGACTTTGCTACAGTTAAGAACCATCAGTTTCTTTTAACCTTTGGCACTGGATGTGGTGCAGACCAAACACTTAACATTTTTTTCAAAGGCAGCAACATGCTTCACAGTGCGAGTGATCTGGGCCCAAACACCCACTTAAACAAATGCAAAGGATAAACAAACTGGGCGCCTATTATATATCGGGCGCAATGCTCATGTTTGCGCCACGGTGCCTTTAAACAGGTGCGCTGGGCGCAAACTTGAACAGTGCAGCTGATTACAATGAGTGTGCTACCCCCATAGCTTACCATTAATAAGCTTCAGTGTCTCTCTCATTTTCTTTGCTCCCAAACGTTTGTCACTGCATGCGGGTTTCATGTCATCTTGTGTTTGGCTCTCCCTGGAGCATTGGCCAAGTACTTGAGTCCTTCCATTGCTCCTGTTTATTGAGCTACTTTTTTCAAATTGTATATGTATTTATATAGAGTTTACGACCCCCTGATGAGGCATTGAAGCGTTTTTTGCAGCACGTAGCATACTACTGCGGAACCCAAGATTAGTAATTAGTAGGTTAGTACAATTTTTTGTTTTGTTTTTTCTTGTGCATTAGTTGTGGTCAGATTGTGCTCTTGATTTCTTGTGTGTTTATTAGAGCTTGGGTAGAGATAGAATGAAAGGAGTGGATTGAAAATGAGTAAGTAGTGAGATGTTTTGTATGTAATGGTCGCATGTGCTTGTTATTTGGGTAGCATGGTTTAAAAGGAGAGGTGAAAGACAGAAGGATACTTGGGAATTCAAAATAGTCAAAGGATTGGGATAAGTAAGAGGGAGAAAAAATGGGAAGGACAGATTTTTTTTATAATTGCAAAATGTAAATAATTTATAAATACATATATTACAAATATATATATATATGTATATATATTTGTAATATATGTATTTATAAATTATTTGCAAAATGTAAATAATTTATAAATACATATATTACAAATATATTATATATATATATATGTGTGTGTATATATATATATATATATATATATATATATATATATATATAATTCCTCCACTTTGACAAGGTTCGAGCCAAAAACGGACGCACTCACGGGTTGATGTTTCAGTAATTATTTAATGTGCGGACCACCCCGCACCGACAGACGCGTTTCGGCGTAAAGCCTTCTTCAATGTCGAAGAAGGCTTTACGCCAAAACGCCTCTGTCGGTGCGGGGGGTCTGCACATTAAATAATTACTGAAACATCAACCCGTGAGTGCGTCCGTTTTTGGCTCGAACCTTGTCAAAGTGGAGGAATCTATTGCGGCTCACCACCGCATGGGCGGCACCCGGGATGAGTGGTGCGGCGGCGGTGACTGCAGTTGTTGAATATATATATATATATATATATATATATATATATATATATATACACACATATATATTTGTAATATATGTATTTATAAATTACTTGCTTTGCTTGCTTGGTTAAATACCTCTATATAAATACCCTTCTGTACATAGAAGCGGCAATATTTACATGGTCTGCTGTCCACATTTATCATGTAGTACATTTTTATGGTTTCATATAACTGTAATTAAATAATATATACATAAATATACACATGGCACTTATTGTAGTTTTTAGTAGCAGGCAAAACCCTCAATATATGCACTTATATTTACATAGAAGCAGCAATTTTGACATGGCCTGATATACACATGTATCAGGTGGTGTAATATATAATTTTCCTTCATATAGACAGATCTGATTATAACAGGAGGCATAGTTCAGATTACAGTGATGTGTACTTGTATGACGACAGCACAGTTCTTTTCCATAGTGTGATAAGTATAGTTTGGCATGTCTCAGTAGACTGTTGTGGTACATTCTTGAGTTGTGAGTATGGTTTTCATATGGGGGAAGAGCCAGCTTTTGACTAACCTTCTGAAGTGGAGATGGTTGTCTGTGGATCTTATGTTTGCTGGTAGGGAATTTCATAGTTTGGCTGCTTGAAGAGAGAAAGCTGTTCTACCAATGTTTTTTTTCTTGTATGGATAAATTATGTGGCGGGGAGCCATTTTGAGCATAGGTTCCTTTGTTGTATTTATTTGTTCAAGCACTCCATACGAGTGCTTGTGTTTTTAGTCCATCTCCCATATTTGTGTCCATATCGCTTCTATTCCCTTCCATACGTCATAGTTTCATGTTAATTCTATTTCCACCCACCCTGTACTCTCAGCCACTGCACTCTACTCTACACCACTGCAATCTACGCCACTGCACTCTATTCTGCACCACTCTACTGTACGCCACTGCACTCTTTGCCGCTGCACTCTTTGCCGCTGCACTCTACGCCGCTGCACTCTATGCCGCTGCACTCTACTATGCACCACTCTATGCCATTGCACTTTATGCTGCTGCACTCTAAGACTCTCTGCTCTTTGCCACTGCACTCTACGCCACTGCATTGTATTCTGCACTACTCTACTCTAGGCCAATGCACTCTATAACACACTGTGTTCTGCACCATTCCACACCACTGCACTTTACGCCACTGTACTCTATGACACTCTACTCTACACCACTCGTCTCTATGCCACTGCACTTTATACCCACCACTCTACTCTAACCATTACACCCTACGTCACTCTACTCCTCTCTGGACCACCCAACGCCACTGCATTCTAGGCCACTGCACTATAGGCCACTGCACTTTACACTACACTACTGCACTCTATGCCACTGCAGTGTTCGCTAATGCACTCTTCGTTACTGTACTCTACTCTGCTCCACTGCACTCTACGCCATCGCACCCTAAGCTAGTGTCCTCTACACCACCCTACGCTTGCCACTGCACTCTACACCATTCTATTCTACGGCACTGCACTCTATGCCACTGCACTCTACTCTGCACCACTCAACACCACTGCACTCTATGCCACTCTATTGTACTCTGCACCACTCTACTCTACACCACTGTACTCCACTCTGCCCTACTCTATACCACTGCACTATACGCCACTGCACTCTACTCTGCACGACTGCACTATACGCCTCTGCACTCTATCTCACTGCTCTCTACGCCACTCTACTCTACCCAGCACCACTCTACTCTACACCACTATGGCACTGCACTCTACACCACTCTATTCTGCACCACTCTACTCTATGCTACTGTACTCTACACTATTGCACTCCACACCAGTGCACTCTACACCATTGCATTAAACTCTACGCCACTCCACTCTATGCCACTGCACCCTATGCCACTGAACAGTACACCACTCGACTCTATGCCACTGCACTCTACTCTGCACCAATCTGCTCCACTGCACTCTAACCCAGTACACTATACACCACTCTATGCCACTGCACATTACACCACTGTACTCTACTCTACACCACTTTACTCTACGACACTGCTCTCTATGCCAGTCCACTCTACTCTAAGCCACTGCACTGTACTCTATGCTACTCCATGCCACTCCACTCTGTGCCACTCCTAGCTGTATGCCACTCTACTCTACGCAATGCCACTCAACTTCCCACAGTGCCACTCTATTCTACCCCACTCTACTCTATTCGACTCTACTCTACACCAGGCCACTCTAGTCTACCCCACTTCACTCTACACCACTCTGCCCTATGCCACTCCAAGCCACTCTACTCTCAACCAGTGGCGGCTGCCGCCGAGTAGTACAGATGGGGGGGGGGGAGAATCAGTAAAACTGACTTACTTGGCTGCTGGCCTCCGCCTCGCCTCCGTCCTCTTCTGTTCTTGCCAGAAGCAGGAAGCAAACACCGGCTCACCTAAGCCAATCGCAATGCTGCTGTCACCATGACAGCAGTGTCCTGATTGGTCTGAGCGCCATGGTTCGGTGCTCAGACAGGGACTATGATCACCTGCATGTTCTCCACCCAGGCTGTACAATACAGCCGGTGGAAAACATGCAAAGTGCGCATGATGGTTTGGCCAACCAAACCGTTCTTCGCACTTAGGTGCCCCGACCACTCCTCCCCTGCGGGCTGTGACGACAGCCCTGCCACACCCCGCCCCGCAAACCTGCCTCAGTACGGAAAAATAAAATGATGATAACATTGTGTTATTATCATTTTATTTTACGTTTTTACTCTGCTGAAAGAGCAGTGGGGAGCGCTTGTCCACTTTAGCAGAAGAGCCGCCGCTGCTCTCCACTCTTCTCTACGCCACTCTAAAGTACAACACTTCACACCACTCTATGCCAGGCCACTCCACTCCACGCTGCTGTACAACATGGATAATAGACATTAGCAAAAGTAATTGCTCTGGCATAGGCGAGACCTATTGGCTTTGCCAGTGCTTGTTCACTCTGCAGGCGACAGAAATCCCCCTGCAGGCAGGTGAAGTCAGTGGTAGCACGCGCTTGCAGGAGGATGTCTGGGGGGTCCATAGGACCCCCTTTTTTCCTAGCAGAGGGCTGCCCTCAGGGGCACAGTGCCAGGGTCCATAATACAGGACCCTGTGGCCATATTATGCATACGGCACACTTTCCTTGTTTGCGTCATGGAGCACCTTTCAAAAGGTGTGCTGGGTGCAAATAGGGCCAGTGAGACCTATTACAAAGAATATGCTGCACCCAGGGCAGCTTTGAACTTGCGCTGCCTTCGGGATAGTGCATTCAAGCGCAATACGGAGTGGCTGCTTCAAAGCTGCTACGTGTTTCAGAGGGCAGGCGGCATGCACGTGCACTTTGAAGAGGGGAGAGAGACCCATTTGAAGGCAGGTTCAGTGAATGATGGGACCTGCCTGTAGGGGGATGGCTGGGAAAGTCCATAGGACCCCCTTTCTCTCCTTTGGAGGGCTGCCTTTAGGAGACGCACTGAAAGTGTGTCACCTTTTTTGTGGCGAACTTTCAGAGCACCTCCTTAGGACCTGTTTGCCTTTGTGCCCATGTCTATAATATCTTGTAGGTGTAGAGACAAAGTGATTTCCTCATTTGCATGGGGCCACGCCCCCATGCAAATGAGGGAATGCCATCTCATGATAGCGCTAGTGCTACATGTGCGTCAGTGCTATCAGTATTACAGAAGGGGATGCACAGGCATCTGCTGCCCCTTCTGTAATACTGTTGTGCCCCAGGTGAGCACAAAGCAGGGGCTCCCGCACTTTGCGCCCCCTGTCACAATGTATAACGTGGCCTCTGGTGTTCATGTTGAAGAAGTAGCTTTTATACGTTCAATTGGCCTTGAGGTTTTTTTGGTATCATGCGTGTGTAAAACAGTGTAAACCTTTTTAAGTGAACAACTCATTCTATATAGATTGGTGCACAACAAAGCACGTTTCATTCACTCATGTGGAAGAGGCAGAAAGCAGGGGGTCCGCACAAGGACCCTTTGTGCATACTCAGAATATTCTCACTAGGGGGATCCTGAAAGGTGGGGACCCTGGGCCACAGCTCACTCTGAATATTTTTTAAAACGTGATTCATGAAAGTGACATTTTCACTTATGCCACAGTGATCCCCACCAAGCAGGTGGGATCTCTAAATGGGGCAGGTAGGCAGGCCCCTACCAGGGTTTCAATGACCCCTAATGCCAGGAAAGAAGAATTAAAGAGGATCTGATGTATAGGTTTGTGATTGTCTGATCGTGTGTACATCAATCATGGGTTTATTAAGCGCAGCTACTCACCTCTCAAAGCGCTTGGAGAGTAAGAATGTACAAATTTTCCAGCAGGAGTTAGTACAAAGTTGGTGTCTGAACTGAGCAGTGCTTATGATAATTGCTCACTTGGCGGCCCTGCAGCGCCTCAGCCCTGCGAAGCCCAACATAGGTTACAGGTATCTGACACTCCACCCTCTGAAGAAGGAACCCTGTTATGCCAGGGCCCTAGTACTAAAAGAAGAACCAGATCATAGGTTTCCCAGAGGCTGGACTGCCAGGCACTAGGACTTGTCGAGATCATTCTGTCTTTGCAAGATGGGAGGGTCGAAGAGAAGTTGCTATTCCTTGCTTCATTAAAGTAAAGGGGCTGGGTGCAGTGAGTCACCATTTAGGGCTAATAACCCAGTAGATGAGTCAGTGGGCATTGGCGAACCCTTTGATCTCCGTAAGAGGGTTTCTTCACACTGACATTAGCCCACAGACTTTGCAACACATCTTCTATTTCTCGCTTAAAGACTTAAGGCATAGTCTGATATCTATGTGGACATGAGGAAAACATAGGGGACTGACTAGGGTGAACTTTAGTGCTGGTGGCGCCCGGTGCGAGAATATTTTCTGGTGCCACCAATGACCACACTCGACCAGTGCCCCTCATCTCTCCATAGTCCCTATCTCATGTGCATTTCATTTGTTTTATAGTGCTACTCAAAGCAGTGTAGGGTGTCAAAGCACTTTACATCACACACACATTATACAGAGCCAATGAATAATACGTGTGTAATCAGTAGGTAGGAAATGTTACATAAGACAATGAGGATTACAATGTGTAGGAGTCACATGTCACCGATACTGTCAGGCAGTATTGCTATATGGTTCCTTCTAATCTAGCAGGACTGTGTATTTAGAACAACACAACTTCATAATATAGAGACTAAGTCTTCTTATATAATTAGTTAATGCTGGTCTATATGGCTAGCTCACATACCACATACAAACTCCTAAACCTCCAGAGTTATAGATGTTGTCAGTAACCTAGAACATGATTCTCAGATTCCCAAGGAAATCATGGAAACAGATCTACCCTTCCAGTCATCACTCATGCATGCCCAAAGTGTCACAAAGAAAAGATATCATATTGCATTTTCAAACATTTATTGAAGAGCTCTAATCTTTGTAAATAAAATATGAACTGCGATTGTAAGAAAAATGAGACATTAGTGCAATAAGCATTATTAGAATAGTGAAAAATACAAACAATTCAATAATGGTAATTGTTCATAAACTGATAATGTTACTCCTATCTATTGCTAGCCTCTGTGCTAAACAGAGCATATCGGGAGTACCCATCTGCACGGTCTGTTGGAATCACCAAACCCCATACGTTGATAGTGTATGTCAGGAAGCTTGGATCAGTGTATCCACAGATGCACCTCCGACTGTACAGCTATCTTTCTTTTCAGCATGAAGATTGAGGACAGTGGGACGGCATACTCTAGCAGCATTCCGTGATGACTACGACAGAAGTATACCTCTCACTGACTTCAGCACAGACGTGGTTTATATAATAAAACAGCAAGCTAATCAAACTATGTCAAAGGTGTAAGACAGCATTTTAATTAGACTGAAGCAGAAGAGTTGCCTCTTTGTGAGCACACAAAATAAAACAATGCCTCATGTTGCAAATTTGTGTGACCCTGAAACTAACTGTGCAGACTACTGGGCGTCAATGCCTAGCTGGAAGAAATTTGTGTAAGGGCATTCTCGGAATAGGAATACATGTACAAAGCACTATTAGAAAATGAGGCTAAGTTAACACGAGAACTAAAATGGAACCTAAACGCAAGCCGCACAACAGTATATTTCAAGAGTATTTGATCTGGAGAAGTATAAACTCAGGATTTAAAATGTACCACTGGGGTTGGCTTTATTAATAAGAATGTATTTCTACCCAAATTAACTTTTTTAGCAACAATAGGCTAATGAAAGACCGGTGAAAAAACATAACATTCTAAGCTATACCATTCAGTTTTCATGCAACTCTTTGATGACAGTTCATAGCTCACTGTGCTATGTTAGGGTTTAAACTTATGAACTGCAAGTAACAAAAGGATCTCTGTGACAAAAGCTGTAACCTACTGAACAATCCACATAAAATACAGTTCGGTAATTTGTGTGGTACACGTTCTTTGCAGCAGGCATATTAACCCTGTATGCTTCTTTATCATGGGTGGAAACTGCCACTAGACAAAACTCCAATCTTTCTCCAGCAGGAACATTAATCACCAGAGTTATCTTGATATTTCTATTCTTGCCGGACGACAATTGCTGGACCCACAAGGAACACTGCAGCAGGTGCTTTTTAAACCAGTGTTATTTCTAAACACAAAAGTGGAAGCCCCCACCCCAAGGTCAGTGCTAGGTACGGCAGCACTGGTCGCATCACCCTAGAGACGGCCACTGGCAAGAGGGAGTGCAAGTTGAGAATCAAAGGAAGAATGTCTAGTGAGCCAGATTAAGATCAAGCGCAAAATGTGGGGATTTGTGAGTATGAGTGGAAGGGGAGCATGTGGTAAGCTTGTAAGAGGCTAAGTGTGAGTGAGTGACATGAATGGACTAGGAGTGAGTGGAGTGGGTTTGATGGAATTGAGTCTGAGTGAGCTGTGTATGAGTGTGAGTGAGTGAGCAGAGTGTGAGAGGACTGTCAGTGACAGGAGTTAGTGATGTGAGGAGTGAGAGTGAGTGAAGTGGGAGTGAGCAAAATGAGTGAGGAGTGTGAGTGAGTGGCATGTGAGTTGAGTGGAGTGTGGGTAAGAAGAGGTACTTTGAGCGAGTGGAGTAGGTGGAGTGTGAAGATTTAAGTGTGAGTGTGTTGAATGAGTTGAAAGTGATTAAGGGACGTCTCAGTTAACTGTAATACAAGGGCAGAGTGGAATGTGTGGAGAGTGAGTGAGAGGAGATAGAAGTCTCAGAGGGCTCCTGCATTGCAGCACACCAAGAAAAATAATTAGAGGGAACATTGCCTGCGATCCTGGGGAATTCCAGAGTCATAACCTGGGGTATGTCCTGGAGGAGTGTAGGGGAGACATAGGACACTGGAGGACATTCCCGATATCTCTGATGGGTAGGGCAAACCTATACACGATGATTTTGTTGCCCAAATTTGTTCCAAAACACACTTTATGAGGTCCCAGGTGATTTTTTCAAGGCAGTGGACTCTGTGACTCAAACTCGGCTGTAGGATGGAGGTGCTCCACCCATAGCATTACAAACTCTGACCAGAAACCTGTACCAGGGAGAAATTACCCTGCCTGACCTCTGGCTGTATTACTGGGCGACACAGTTGCTCATGACTAATGAGTGGGCATTCATTTCCCCACAAGAACCGTCATGGATGGTAGACAGGCAGCTGCTTGGCCGAGTGGGAACTTGAGTGGGTGGATGGTGAAGAGTTAAGTGGGAGTGTGTTGAGTGAGTGGAAAGTGATTGAGGGACATGTCAGTTAAGTGTAATATAAGAGCAGAGTGAGTGGAAAGTGTTAGCGAGTGGAGTTAGAGAGGAGTGTGAATGAGAGGAGTTAACAGTCTGAGGGGCCTCCTGGCTAGGCCTTGCTCATCCTGGATGGACCCACAACCCAGGTGCCTGCACTCCATGCTTGAACATTTTCTGGTGGTCCTTTGACTACCAGCCTCCCTGGATACTCATCTCGGGGGTCAAACATGGGCCAGTATGTCATCCTTTGTAAAGTTCTACTATAGGATCAAAAAAGCACCGCCCAAGACATTGAAAGCAACTCTCCAGAACATCTTTAAATCAGAGAGAATCCCTGTTCACAATATCTTCAAGGAGCAATTGATACTCCTCAAATCAGATGGTACTAAACAACTTACAGCTTTCGCACGCAGCACTTAAAGCAATGCTGAAAAAGCAAACAATGACACTTTCTAAGGTAAGCGACATGGACAAACTTAAGACCTCTAAACTACTACAAGCATGAAGAAATCATACACCAAAACACAGGCAGATTGCTCAGCCATATCTCCACTGCGTGCTATGAAAACGTTGTCTCAAACAAATATTGGTTACAAGGCTAATGGCCTTACAATCCAAAAAACTAAACCCCAAATGGCTCTCTTTCTCCAAAATCGTCAACTGCAGACTTTGCAGCTATAAATTTGAGTCTTTCAATCATCTACTATGCTGTTACCCGGTTCTCCAGCAGGCCTGCCACACACTGTTGAAGTCACTATTGCTTGCTCACGGAATTCGATCGTGTAACGAGGCCATGAACCTGGTGTTCACTATCACTGAGCTGGCAGATCTAGCTAATTTCGGCAAATACATCATCTTCACCCAAGCCCGCATAAAAAAGGCGAACAATACTACAATCCCACCCCGGCAATAAATAATTCGGGAATTGGCTAGTCCCTGTTAGATGGTGGCGACCTGGCAGACCACCTGAGGATCGTTTTTCAACCAATTGGTTTTCAAAAGCTGACCAAATGACTGAGAACGACTAGGCCTATCCCAGAAATTTGCTAAACATTGTTGTTGTTGTTGAATGCCCCATTCATGAATTACAGTAGTTATTTATCTAAAGTGTACATTACCTGTTGATATTAGCACTGTATTTGAGAATAATACTCTGTTCTACTTCAGGCTGTACTCCATTAGAGTCCAAGTACTTTATAGCTCTGTTTGGACAACATTGGTGGCTGCTACATTCAAGATTTCTTCCTGCTTTCAGGAGGGGCGTGGCTAGCAGACCAAGATGGCGGACACACTCTAAGGAAGCTCCGCTTACTTACCACTTTACCCGCCATAAATCCTAGCAAAACTGTGCAAACTACTAATTGTATTGGCCCCATCAGCCCCCTGTAGCTGGTTGTAACTGGCACAACCATTTATTGGGCTGATCGCCCTTTGTAGAGGCTGAACACACAAAGATTTTGGAGCAGAGACCCAGTCAGCCTGTGCCCACGTGGTGGCGAGCTGCTGGGGCGCTCGGCCTAGCTTCTGCACGGGAGAAGAGGTGGGGGCCTCTGATGGTGTCGGACCACCTCGGTTGAACTGCAAAGAATTGTGCTGCTAAGCCCGTCATGAACTGAGCCCGGTCCGACAAAGCTGCGCGTAGGCCACTGACGAGACGGGCTACGGCAACAGGCCTGCCTGGGTTAAAGGACGCACTGTGGTGGTGGGGCCCGGAGTGACGGTTGGGCGGCTGACAGAGCTGCAGACGACAGGTGAGTCGTGCGAGCTGATCCCGCTACCGTCCTGCCTGCGTGCCCTACTTCCCCCAGACACGGTCTCAACCACAAGCCCGGGGACTGTGTTGGTCCTAGGCTTGACCGCGGGGGAAGGGGTAGACGGCACCGAGCTAGGCCCTGGCCACTGATCTTGCATCTCCTCACCGCCACTTCGAGACTTGCAGCCCAACCTATTCACATGAAGCTGTGAGGAATGTGAACAGAGCCTGATCTGGGGCCCTGCTGCCGCATGGAGGGCACCTTGAAGCTGTGATGTGGCGCGGGGGGAGCGGCACAGGTGTGTGGTGAGCTGAGGTCCTCTGCCTGCCTGGGGTCTCTGGCCGGGACTGACCAGGATGCAGAGCTGAGCAGGGAGGCTTGATCGCACCGCTCGTGGCCTGAATCTGAGGGGCGGTGACTTCTCTCCCCCCTGTGCACCCGCTATCTCCTTTGGGACGAGGATCCAAGTAGGATCCCAGGGGCCGCTTCTGGCCAGGCTTAGCTGTGTGGTGGGCGGCCTGACAGAGCAGCGCGGGATCCGTGTGGCAGGCAGGGTCCCCCCCATTCTGGCACAGCTCCCTGCTTGCCCACTTGAGAGCAGTTGCCCAGCAGGCCATGCGAGCTGCCGCGGTTCTGGGAGATACACCCACGCCGATGCTAACTGGTGAACAGACCTGGGCCCAGACATCAGGGCAGATTGAGAGGTAATGCTGCTGCCCTGCGACCGTTGCTGCGGGAGCCCATGCCTGTATCCTGCCTGGCCTGGGTTCTGTAAGACGCACTGGCCACGAGGCCGGGACCTGCTGGGGCACTCTGGTGGGCCCTTCTGCGACTGTGTACGTGGACGGCTTGACATTGAGGATTGGAATCAGGGCACACCCTGGGCACCCAGATACAGGACGATTTCTCCGATGGGCGCGGCACATGGAGAAGATTACATGTTGTGTTGCTCCCCCCCCCCCCAAAGGCAGGCCAGCGAAGCCCCGGTGCACCTGGCTTGACTCAACTGGTGGGTTCACAACCGTGCCTGAGACCCCAGGTCTGCTCCTCATTACGTGCATCATAGGGGATGGCTAAACCCTTTCAAATTGTCAGCAGGCCTGGATAGATGCAGTCAGACCGCCTGTTCTTACCCTTAGGACCTTCATTGTGTCACACACTGAAGAGGCACCAGTTCCCAACTCTTATAGTATTGCCTGGCTGCTAGTGCCCACGATATCGGACGTACCACAGCACCTGCCTAAATGAGCCGCACATGACTCTGTGAAGCAACAAGCGGGCTTAACGGACCACTGAGCCGCAAATACACCTGGCAGAACACCAGGGAGCGGTGGCGCTGCGCACATTCCGCCCAGCACCAATTCCATAGATGCCCAGTGCACAGCAATTAGTGATGGGTCGTCTGCGTTCAGTGGCACAGCCTGCGTCAGCTCGCCTAACCTCAGTACCAACAAATGAATGCACCTGGTGAAAGAGTGAGAGAAGTGTCACCTGAGTCGGATGCTTCACTTGGTATGAAATTAGACACTGTCCTGCATGCAGTGGAGAGGATAGGGCCATCCTGGAGCAGACACGTACATCGCTCGAAAGCAGAATTGATTAGGTCACGGTGGATTTCACGCTATTACGTGCTGATCATCACAAGCTCGGGGACAAAGTGCAAAATGTCGAACGCAGACTAGCAGAGCTTCAGCCGGGAACCAGTGAAACAATGACCTTGGTACAAACTCTGCTGGATTGTGTACATGTCCTGGAGTGCCGTGCGGAAGATGCAGAGGGCTGCTCTCGTAGGAACAACATATGAGTGGTTGGCCTCCCTGAAGGAGAGGAGGGTCAAGATGCAGCCGCATACACTGAAAAGTGGATCCGCACCCTACTGCTGGATCCTGCGCTCTCACCCTTCTACACTTTTGAACGCGCCCACCGGGTACCAGCATGCAAACCGTCACCTGGCGCGAACCCTAGACCCTTCCTGTTCCGTCTTCTGCACTTTAGAGACCTTGACTCCATCCTGTATTAGGCTCGCAAACTACAGGAAATAAGGGTGGAGAACGCCCCTGTAATGATCTTTCCTGACTACATAAGGGCAGTGCGAAGGCAAAGGAGCTCCTTTCAGGCAGTTAAACGGCACCTTAGAGATCTTGACATACGTTATTAGCTCTTGTTCCCTGCCCATCTTCAAGCTGTAGCGAATGGGACTGCACACTTCTTTGACTCTCCTGAAGAGGCATGGGACTGGATGGAATCCGCCGGACTTGACACTGCACGCGCTCCATCTGCAAAAAAGAGGTGCGGGGAAATGTGAGAAGCCACAGACGAGGACATCACAAGATGAACAACCCGCCTCAACTCAAGACAGTGCCGAACTTGGAACAAGTCATCATGGAGCGACGGCAGGCCTTGCAGATAGCATCTGTGATGCGGAAGAATGCCATGACGCTGGAACAAGATGCCAGCTTCACGAAATCACCGAGGGATGACGGCTCCACTGGCACATGGCCGTCCGGAGCAGACTCGCTGGCTCCGCCTGAGGTTACCCCACAGACCGTGGATGGCATTATCTGACCCGCCAGAGATGCCCGACCTGGCGGTAATGTACAACCCGCAGATGTTCGCCCCCTTATTGTACTGATTTGATTATGCAAGCGCTTGACACTATTTAATAACAGCAGTGAGGGCTCCAGGTGTACCAGAAGACCCACTGTCGATAAGTATGTATAGAGTACAAACATGAAAAGCTGCACAGATGACTGATATTGCATGATCATAGTTGGTATATACATATTATGTGCACAAGGGGTTCCACACCTTGGCTTTCTCAACCTCACGCTCCCTCTAACCAGCCTACAAGGCTGGTAGTTGTTGGTAACAGTTAACACAGTTTGGGCAGAAGTCTGTTGTCCCTCTGCTCTACAATCTTAAAAATAAAAAGCTTCTCTATATCTACCCAAGTTATGTTTGGTTGCCCTAAAAGACCTGGCCATTCCGACGGCCCGTACCCATCCAAACTGACACATGTAGTGGGAACCCCTTCTCTACACACCTCCCTGTTAAACGGGGCCCTCATGCAATCCTCCAATGAGTCACACCTCTATCATCACTTGGAATGTTAGAGGCATGCACACGCCCTCACGACACTACGCTGTATATTTGTATCTCCAACGCAGGTCTGCCCACATAGCCCTACTACAGGAGACGCACCTGAAGCTAGCCGAGGCCACTCGACTTCGAAGGCGCCTGCGCCGCCAGGTATTTGCCACTGACTATTCCTCCTATGCCAGGGGAGTCCTGATCTGGGTGAAGCCGAGAACCCTATTTGTGGCAGATCAGGTGGTAGTGGATAGTGAGGGCTGCCATGTATTAATACATGGCCGTCTAAATGGCCGGCAGCTTATATTAGGGGCAATGTACGCCCCCAACACAGACCAAACCCCATTCCTTTGCAAACTATCTACCGTACTGTCAGGGTGGAGTGAGATCCCATGGCTAATAGGGGGGACTTTAACACTGCACTAAGCACCACACTAGACGCTCCTTCTGCCCTTTTCATGTACAATGACCATATCCAATGCTCAGGCACTCAGCGACTGGCTACAACGTTGGCGTCTTGTGGACATATGGTGGATCCGCAATCCTGACCCACGGGTATAATCATTCTACTCTTCACTGCACAACCTGCATGTCAGCATTGACCGAATTGTTGGGACAGCCGCCCTCCTCTCTCTCATCCAACAGACTGACTACTTAGGTCACACACACTCGGACCACAACCCACAGTATTTGCGCCTCACATGGAAAGCGGACATACCAGCCATACCCACATGGGGTCTCCACCCTGCAGCATTGGAGGACCTGCGTGGTTAGTACGCTAGGAGTAGCCCCAACAACCAATCCACTCAATACGCACAGCCGCGGGGAGCTTACTCCATACAAATTCATGCAGAGTTGACACGTCACTACACCTCCCTCTATCAGTCGACCATGCCAGCTGATCGAGATTACCACGACGCCTTCTTATCCACTGTCAGTCTGCCTGTGATCTCGCCCGAACAGCGGGAAGAACTTGATGAGCCAATTATACTATTTGAGATTCGCAAAGCCATTAGAGCCCTAGCGACGGGGAAGTCTCCGGGACCAGATGACCTACCGACCAAGTACTATAAAGCTTATGCGCACACGCTGGCCCCCATCTACATGCCTTACATAATAAAGCAATAACGGCCTCTCGACTCCTCCCATCACTACGCAAGGCCCTATTTGTTTTCTTGCCCAAACCAGGCAGAGACCCCACTGCATTGGGATCGTACCGACCATTGGCTCTACTTAATACCGATTACAAAATACTAGCCAAGGTCCTTGCTGATCGGCTGGTGCCCCTAGTCCCTACCATGGTCCACCCAGATCAGAACAGATTTGTTCCGGCTTGTAACACTTCCCTAAACTAAAAGCGTTTCTTCAGGGTCTATAGATACTCTGCTCCCATATGGCCACACTCAGGATGCCTGGTGCCTGACCTGGAGAAGGCCTTTAATTCCCTAGAATGGGATTTTTTATTTGCCATCTTGCCCAGGTATGATATTGGATGCCGCTTTATTCGCCTGATCTGGCTGCTTTACACCGAACCTGCAGCCAGGGTGAAAACAGGCTCTTATATTTCATATCCAATCACGATATGCGGAGGTACCCGCCAAGGTTGCCCACTGTCGCCCCTCCTCTTTTCCTTGGCCATAGAGCCTTTGGCAGCAGCTTTTCGAGCACAAGGCATTACCTGGGGCATCCCGTTGGGAAATGAAACGCACGCAATCTCTTTGTATGCAGATGATCTTTTGCTGTATATCAGAGACGTGCGCTCGAACCCACAAGCACTGGTGCCGTTGCTGGATAACTTTGCAGCTCTCTCTGGATTGCAGGTAAACAGGGCCAAATCACCCTTGTTCCTGTTTGCTTCAAAAAGCCCTGATCCTGCTTTTGTCCTGAGTAGCGTTCGCATAATGTGGCAGCCTGATACGTTCAGATATTTGGGGATATGTGTCTATCACCAGCCAGAAGACCTATTGGAGGGAAATCTTGGAAGAGCAATGGCGTCTATCCGGTCCCAAATGTCCTTGTGGCGCACGCTCCCAGTGTCAGTGGGCCGTGTGGCCCTGCTTAAAATGGTGGTGTTGCCATGATTAGTGTATTACTTTACAAAGTTGCCGCTATATGTCATGACCACCCATTCCGGGCATTGTTGAGTGGCACTCTTCAAACTGTAACTGCCTGTAGACCAAGGAGGACTTGCAGTCCCAAACATGGAGCAGTATTACCTCACCTCCCAGCTTCAGTGAGTGGCTAAATGGCTCGCTTAGAAACAGCTTTTTGACATTGTATCACTATCACCAGCCTGGACATTTTTGGCAATACTCCTGGCATCAGTGGGCAGGCACCAGAGCCAATGCTTCTGGAACTCGCTTACTGGTGCTATCGTAGAAGCCTATACGTCACACACTCCTTGATCCCATATGCGCCGGCATTGCCACTACTCGGCTCGCCCAGGGGAAATGCTACCACCAGGTCCATGGAACTCACCACCTTGCAAGAGACAGGCATACATACCTTAGGCGACCTCTATCACGAGGGCCTACTGGTACCCTTCGACACACTGATGGAGGAGGACGGCCTACCCTGGGTCAATTTCTGCTTCACGCTTCACTAATGGCAGCACTGGGTGGCAAACGGGGAGGGATGGCAAGGGAATACCAGACACACCTCACTATACAATGCCTCCATGTCATGGGGACAGGCAGGCATCTCACGAGATGGCTTGCTGCCTCGCTGCGCCTACACACCGCAGTAGCACTTTTGCCCCTGAAACAGCATTGGGAGGAAAACCTACTAGGGAATGGACGGCCATACTGGAGAGTCCAACGCGTATCCCCAGAAATGCCCGTTTTCGCCTCATTCTATACTATATTACCCAAAGAGCCTAGCTCACCCCCGCCAGAATAAACTGATACTTCTACCGATCTGATGCTGCCTGCCCCAGATGTCATATGATAAACGCTGATTTCCTCCACATGATATGGGCCTGCCCACTCCTTATCACTTACTGGTGGGGAGTCACAACCCACTTATCCATGTACACGAGACATGCAGTGTCACATACATGGGAGGTATGCATTCTGGGCCTCTTCCATAGAAGTAAGCGACATAGCCACTTCCCACTTCCTAGATTTGGGTCTAATAGTTGCTAAGCGTCTAATAACGTGACGTTGGAAGCAACTGAACCACCTCCCCTTCTGGCCTGGAGAAAATCACTACTGGTGTGGGCCGAGGCAGAGAGCATTGCCTTGCACAGGGAAGACACCATGGGGCTTCGCAACATCCCCATTGCAGCCAACTGGGATACAATACTCCACAAACTGCAAAATGAGGCACATACAGAGTTGGACTGCCCGTCCGCCGCAGCGTCCATTGCAGAGGAAGTCGAAGACATCTGACATGCCGCCTCACACCACACATACAATGCTTTGGTCACTTCAAACAGCAAATAGACAGTAAAAGTGCTTTCCTCACATACTAACCAAGTCCTGATGAGCAAATTACCCAGAACATAGAATGATATCTGTATCATTGGCTGTTTGAAGGGCGCGGGGGCGAGGGGACCACAGTTGGGCCAAGTCCTTCCCATCATATCCTTTTGTTTCTTCATCCACCCCGCATTATCTCTCCATGTAACTAGGCTAACCTAAGAGCCATATTCTAGCGATCTAACTGATTAAAGACTTTATGAGAAGACGTACATGAACAATCAACAAGCGCACCCGTATACTGCGGGGATCACCTTGTTGTCCCTGGAAAGTGGTTCCATATCTAACTGGCAGTACAAATGAAGCTGAAGTGCAAGACCCTTTTATTGTATGACTGTGATATTCCTGACAGATTGCCGATATGTAAAAGATGTAAAGACACGTAAGACTGTCAAATTGGAGATGACGTTGTTTTTCACACCCTGTTATTGATTAAAAACTAACGAAAACAGATTCAAACTAAAAAAAGATTTCTTCCTGCTTTCAGGCGGACGTGCAGACCATCTGAGGACTGTCTTCCAACTAATCTGCTTTTAAGGCAGCACAAATGTCAGTGAACGATTAGGCCCACCCAATATCTGCTATATATGGTTGCTTTTTGTATTGCATATGTATTACTGTTGTTAGATAACTAACCTGCACTTTATCTGTTGATACCAGTATACCATTGGATGACCATAAGAATCAAAAGCACTTTACCGCCCTGTTTGCACAAATTCCGATGCTGCTATATTCTTAGATTTCTTTCTAAGGTTCTCCTTTGTGCACACTGACACTTAACTCCATTTAACTCATTTGTCCACCTGCGTTAGAATGCACTCTCTGTCGATCTTATGGCCAGTAACGATTTTAACCACTTATACAAGCACTTTACTGTTTCAATATAATTGTTGGCTTTGTCTAACATTTATTTGCACTTTTTGATACTTAATTTTATTGTTAATGAATTCTGGCTACTTGTGATTTTATGTACTTGTTCTTTCAACAATAAATTATTGTAAAGATTTTAATTAATCACACAATAAAGTATTTCTGAATTCACTAATCTCTGAGTTGAGTTGGAAGAAGAGCTGCCAACCCACTGCACTTCCAAAAGGCAGGGGTCATGTGCCCCATCCTAGCAGGTTAGTATTACACATGAGGGGCCGTATTATGCATTGTGATTGTTTGCGCAGGGCGCACCTTTTAAAAGGTGCACCGGGCGCAAACAATGACAATGCGCCCTATTATGATGTATGCGCTGCCCCCAGGGTAGCTGCGAACTCGCGCTGCCCTGGGGGCAGCGCATACATGTGAAAACATGTACAGTTTTACAGGGTAATAGAGATCCCCTTGCAGGCGGGTGCAGTCAGTGACTGCACCCGCCTCCAAGGGGATGTCTGGGGGGTCCATGGGACTCCCTTCACCCCCTGCAGAGGGCTGCTGTCAGGAGGCGCACTGACAGTGCGCTACCTTTTAAATGGAGCACTGTCAGTACGCCTCCTGAGGGCTTCTTTGACTCTGCGCCCGCTTCTGTAATATGGCACGGGCGCAGAGTCAAAGGAATTCCCTCATTTGCATAGGGCCCGCCCAATGCAAATGAGGGAACACCCTCTGAAGGTAGCGCTGGCGATTTAAGTGCGCCAGCGCTATCAGTATTATAGAAGGGGACGCACAAGCGTCTGCGCCTCCTTCTATAATACCAAAGTGCCACAGGGGCACGCAAAGCGGGCGCAAACGCATATTGCGCCCCCGGGGCACTTATTGTAATACGGCCCCTGGTTTACTTACCTGAATATTTATTAATGCACTGACACTGTCAGAAGGCTTCAGTTTGATCTGCATACATGTGGTTGTAAGGGTCTGCTTTGCCTTCTCCTTGTGTGTGTTCATTTACCCCAGGGAATAGTATAGCTTCATTCCTTGAGCATCTTCATCACAACAACAATACTCATAAGGCAATTTAGTGTCATTTCTGAGTAGTGCTCTTTTTGATCAGTTTTCTTTCTCACTTCTGCCCAAGGAGGTGTTGATTATAAGGGCCAGATTTATCATTATTTGACACAGCGCAACGCACCAAGACATCTTGCTGCACTGCGTCAAATGGAGAGGGCAGGAATGCGCCATATTTACTAATAAATGGTGCATTCCTGCTCTCTTGCTGCACTGGAGCACTATGTGCCATGGTGCAATGATGCCTGTGTTGCAGGTACAATTGTTTTGTGCAGGAAGAGACACCTTCCTGCACAAAAATAATCCTTAGAGGCGTTTTCCACTTTGTAAATGTGAAAAAGCGATGAGACATAAAGATATTCCTCTTTATTGCGCCTCTATTGGGAATGTGTACAATTCTGATGCATTCCCAGGTTTACTTGTCTTGGTAAATTTGGGAATGTGCCAAAATACATGGATGGGTGCGTGGGAACACCCACGGTCTGCCAATGTAACACCTTCCCGGAGCTGAGTAACTCCAGGCAGTAACTTTCACTGCCTTGTGTCACTCCAGATTTACCAAGTCACGCAAGGCAGCCTTTCACGGCCTGGTAAATCCGACTTAAAGATTGCGTAGCCCGTGAGTCACCCTGTATGACATAAGAGCAACACAATCCTTCATACAACTGGGCCTCAATCTTATGGTCTGTCTGCACACTATACTGACAGTGTCTCTTTCTTACAGTACTTTTTAAAGTAAATATTTTCATTGTGTTTTATGCAGTTAACATAAGAACAAAAAAAAAACTGGCACCTCTGTGGCACACACGTTGTTGACCAGTGTAATCTGAATATTCCAGAATAACAGACATCATGACCACCCCCAACATTCATTTAAAGTTTCTGAAATCTCTCCACTGACCCCATATTTTATAAGATTTTCCGGGGCAAGTCAACCCCTGGCTTTGTGCACTATACACTTAGCCAGCATACACCAGTCCTCTCCCACTTTCCAAACTGGCATAATTGGAGGCTTCCCACTCCCACACAGCCAGGTTAAATCTCTTAGGGCTATCATGAGGGCCACATTACAGAACAATAATGTGTATTTAGGCAGCGTTTGATCCCCCTAAATACCCAACTTCTGGTCCATCACAACTAGTTCTTCCGTGACCTCCAAAAGGCATCGGCCCACTTGTGCACAAAACGGCTGTAGCATACCCCAGTGACCACATCCCCGGGGACGCCTATCATCATCTGCCTTCCTCATACAGAAAATCCTAGTTCTAGAAGAGTATAAACAATGTAATATTTTAAGAGGTACTAGCCGGAACTTTGCCTTAGTGGCAACCTCTTTCAGATGGTGGCATGTCTCACCCCAGACTGCATCCAAGACTGAGGCCAAGAACGCCCTGCGGGAGATCTTTAAAACTGTAAAATCCCTTACCTCCCTGGATACCGTATCTGCGGGCATGGACCCTAGCAGGAGCAGCTGCAATAAGATTGCCCACTTCTTTTCGGATAAAATCTCGGCTATATATGCCTCCTTTCCGGTGGCTGTTAATAACTCTGCCCTCCCTTCCATGAGGAATTCCGAACCCCTCCCTGAGGGTTCTTTCAACATTGAGGGCATCACAGTGGAAAAACTGGACACACTAGTGGCTAAAATCAAATCTGGCTCTCCACTAGACCCGGCACCTCCAGCTATTTGGAAACTGGGGCTGCCCGCACTGGCACCCAGGCTATGTTCAGTGCTCAACATGTCGTTTGAGGCCGGCCGACTTCCGGTTGAGTGGAAACATGCCATGGTGATCCCGCTCCTGAAAAAACCTTCTCCTGATCCCTCTAAACCAGAGAATTTCTGCCCCATTTCTCTCCTTCCGTTTGTGGCGAAACTGGCTGAAAGGCACTTCAACTCACAATTGACTGAGTTCATTGCAGAGAAGAACATCCTACACGAGACCCAGTCAGGTTTCAGGCCACAGTATAGTACAGAATCGGCCCTGCTTCTGGCCACGGAGACACTACGTAGGGTGGCTGACGACGGGAAATCAGGGGCGCTCATCATGTTAGATCTCAGCGCAGCCTTCGATACAGTTTCACATACTGTGTTACTGGATCGACTGTGGACACAGGGTACTAGGGGTGGAGCCTTTGATTGGATTGCGGACTTCCTTCATAAGCGCTCGTTTCAGGTCATCCAGAAGCCATACACCTCAGACATTTTCGACGCACAGCTATCTTTTGACAGTCAGATCAGGGCCACAGTGGGCATATGCTTCGGGGTGCTGAGATTGATAAAGAAGCTCCTGAGGCTAATACCAGCTGCTGCACAAAAAACAGTAGTGCAGGCCTTGCTAATGTTGTAGCTGGACTACTGCAATGTGCTCTATCTGGGTACATCTATAGGCAGGCTAGCGATGCTGCAAAGAGTACAAAACGCTGCAGCCCGGATGCTTCTGAGACGACCTAAATGGTCCTCTATTAGCCATGGTTTGGCCGAACTTCACTGGCTCCCAGTTAAACACAGAATCGCCTATAAAGCCCTGTGTTTTACGCATAGGATAATGTATCGGAGGGATCCCAGCTACCTCTTCCCCCTGATCAAGGCTCATACTCCCTCCAGAACACTCAGATCTGGAGGAGCAGCGCTGGCAGTGATCCCCAGAGTTCATCGTGCAAGACTGGGGGGATGCTCTTTTGGGCTGCGTGCAGCCAAGCTCTGGAACTCTATGCCAATTAACTTAAGACTTGAACAGTCAGAGGCAAGCCTCCGGAAAAACCTGAAGACCTAGCTTTTTAGACAGAACAAGTAGTCCATCTGCACCGGACTCGTCAGGGCCTGATTTATGCTCAGCGCGGGGACACTCCCCTGGAGTAACCAGGCGCTCTATAAATCTAAAATTCATTCATTCATTCATCTGCCAGAACCCCCAAATCACATTCCCATTTGCCCCTTAATATATCAAGAGACGGCAGGCTGTTCTTTGAGTGTCCTATAGATCTGTGAGATGGCATGCGTATATAGTGGGGCTGTCAATACTTAGAACTCCAGTGGTGATTCGTCTGCCACATCTTTTAGTAATTCCCCATAACCTGCTAGCTAGTAGGCATTGTTCTTTCATCTCTGGAGTCTCCGCAGGCCCCAGATATCACCCAGTTGCCTTTATCCCTATCATGTCCCACTGTTTCTTACACTCGAGTCCCTGGAGATCAGCTGGCATGTCGGACTCCTTTAGGGGGTCTCCAGTGTCAGGGCCACCCTTCCCTTCTAGCCCAGCTCCATTGAAGCCCTCTTCCATATATTGACTACCAGCTCTGTCGGGGATGTATGTCTGGCAGGCCGGTCTCTACTGTATATTTTCTTCAAGTACCCACTTGGCCAAGCTGCTGACTGCCTGCCATCAACGAGTGTTCTTTTGGGGAAATTGATGCCCACTCGTTAACCAGGAGCAGCTGTGTCACCCAGTGAAACAGCCGGAGGTCAGGCAGGGCGATTCCTCCCTCGTACAGGTTTCTGTGCGGGGCACCTCGACCCAAAGTCCAAGTCACCGAGTCCACTGCCTTGAAAAAAACATATGGGACCTCATGTAGTGTGTTTTGGAACAAATAAATGGCTATGGGCAACAAATTCATCTTGTGTAGGTTTGCCCTACCCATCAGAGATATCGGGGATGTCCTACAGTGTCCTAGGCCGCGCCTATACTCTCCAGGACAGGCCCCAAGTTATGTTTCTGGAATTCACCAGGGTCCCAGGCAATGATCCCTCGAATTATTTTTCTCGGCGTGCGGCAATGCGGTGCTTGTGTGCACAATTGTCTGAGTGGTGTGGGCTACTGAGACATAAATCAAATCACTTTGTGAGCGAGAGCGATGTCAGTAGTAGTTCTATCCTCTGGCAGCAATGTAGGAAAACAGTTCTTTCAACATATCTTCTAATAAAAACATGTATCTTAGTAAATAAACATGCTATTAAGAAATAATGTGCCACAATGCACGCACTTTATTGTGCTGGTCCATAAGTTACACAATTCTGAATGTCTTCCAGATACTGTACCACAGGATTCTTGCATTCACTGTGTCTACAGAAGGTGAGCCTGAAACATCTGTTATGGATTGTCACCATTCGCTCACTCATCAATTTCTCAACCACATTATTCTTCACTTTCTCACACATAAGTGTCTCTAGTGCAGCACTTGTGCTATTAATGTGTTGTCAGACTGCTCAACGGACAGATTCTGGCTAAAGTCAACAAGCTGCTGTCTTCATGTACTGCAGTTGGGAAACAGCCTAAACAACGCGGGCAGAACCACGCATGCCGTCCCAAAGCAAGCGCAACCACGCTTGCCTTAACCACGCTTGCCTTAACCACGCATATGCCTTAACCACGCATATGCCTTAACCACGCATATGCCTGGTTATGGCAATGTGCGGTCTAGATGCTGAGATGGACGAGCCCAGGAACAGGAAGGATTGGGAGAGGGCGCGGTGAGGTAAGTGGGGCCGGGTTTTGAGGGAGTGGGGTTAGTTTTTAAGGGTTGGGGGTAGTTTTTAGGGCTCAGGGTTAGAGCTGGAAGGGTGGAGTTGTTTTTAGGGCTGGGGGTCAGGGTTGCTTTTAGGGCTCATGGGGGGGGGTCGGGGTACATTTTAGGGCTGCAGGTCTGAGAAGTTTTTAGGGCTCGGGGGGTTCGGGGTAGTTTTTAGGGCTCGGGGGGTCAGAGTAGGTTTTAGTGCTCTGGGTGGGGCTGGGTTCCTTTTTAGGGCTCAGGGGCGGGTCGAGGTAGTTGTTAGGGCTTAAGGGGAGGTCGGGGTAGTTTTTAGGGCTCGGGGGGTCGGAGAAGTTTTTAGGGCTCAGGGGGTTGGGTTAGTTTTAAGGGCTCAGGGTGGGGTTGGAGTACTTTTTAGGGATCAGGGGGGGTTGGGGTAGTTGTTATGGCTAAGGGCAGGTGGCTTAGGGGGTGATCTTTACCACACATCCCTATACCAGTCATGCCTTTATCACGAAATTGCATGGTAAAGGCATGTGTGGTAAAGGAATGCGTTGTTCAGACTCATTCATGGTTTAGGCAGCGTAGTAGAGGCACGCGTGGTTTAGCCATGTGTGCCTCTGTCATACAACCACTGTAGTGTCTCTCTTTCCTCTTTGTGTAGATACCTCCAGATTGACGGCTCAGTTACTTGTGTTCTTGTGTGATGAGTCTTCTTCTCACACGCTCTCCACACAAGTCCCTGTGGGCAACCACGTCCAGGATGGGCACTCAGCATTTAATGAATGTGTGACCTTGGTATCTCCAAGGCCGGCTGGAAACCAATATCAGGCCTGGCAACAAAAAAAAAGTTCAACCCAGCCCTACACTGCAGGAGGCAATGACTAGAATGACTAGAATGGGGCTATAGGGACCTTCATGGTTGGATGAAAGCAGCCCATCCAGCCCTCAAGTCAGACTTTTAGGCTGCAGCCCACAAGGAAAATGGCAGAGTGTCCAGTCCTGCCATGGCTATTGTACCTGTGCTAAAATGTTAGCTTTGCTGTTATTGGGGGCTGCCTATTCTCTCATACTCAGACATGCTCTTTCACTCAGCCCCCCCTCATAGGCACAAGTTCACATAATCTAAGTCACTCTTTCCTGCTTTCTGACTTTTCACTAACACCCCCTACTCTCCCTCACTTAATTTCTGGTTTGGTCACCCTTTCACTCAGACGCACTCTTACAGTGGCGGCTCCTCCCAATGGCGGAGGAGCTTCGCCCCACTGCATGTCGCAGAGCCAGCAAATGTAAAATAAAACGATGTTGTTGCATCTTTTTATTTTGCATTTGCTGGCTCTTAGCCAGCGCTGTAGGGAGGGGTGAGCCTAGGCATAGGAGGGAGGAGGAGGCATGTGCTCCACTCCCTAAGTGCTCATGTGTGTTTGGCCGGCCGTCTCAGGCCGACCAAAACACACATGAGCACCTAGGTTTTCTCCAGCCCAGCTGCATTGAGCAGCTGGGCTGGAGAAAACCCCTACAGACTCACTGGTCTGAGCAGGGAGTCTTTTGCCAGGGGCTGCTGGGACCCAGGAAGAGGAGAGGTGGAGAGGAGGCGAATGCAACCCAACGCTGGAGGCAAGTTAAAAAAAAAGAATGTATGACAGAATATCGACGGACAGAAAATCGACCTGCAAAAATATCGACACAGAAATATAGAAGTCAAAAATATCGAAGTCCAATCTACATAAAGGTAAGTACAAAAATATCGAAAAAAATATATAGTTGTCAAAAATATCGAAGTTAAAAATATCGTTTTTTTAATGTTTTAATAATAATGTAAAATTAAGTAAATAATACATATAATTAAAAGAAATATAGTTAAAAATATTAAAAGATATTTAAAAATAATAACTAATACATTAAATGTTAAAATAAATTAAACATATACATATAAATTAATATATATATACTTACTCCACATAGTGCAACAGTAGAGAAAGCGTTGGATAGCGTAGGGGTAAAAATTACTATTCCCACTCCAGAGAGTGCAACAGTAGGGAAAGCGTTGGATAGCGTAGGGGTAAAATTACTATTCCCACTCCAGAGAGTGCAACAGTAGGAAAGCGCTGGATAGCGTAGGGGTAAAAATTACTATTCCCACTCCAGTGAGTGCAACAGTAGGGAAAGGGTTGGATAGCGTAGGCGTAAAAATTACTATTCCCACTCCAGAGAGTGCAACAGTAGGGAAAGCGTTGGATAGCGTAGGCGTAAAAATTACTATTCCCACTCCAGAGAGTGCAACAGTAGGGAAAGCGCTGGATAGCGTAGGGGTAAAAATTACTATTTCCACTACAGAGAGTGCAACAGTAGGGAAAGCGCTGGATAGCGTAGGGGTAAAAATTACTATTCCCACTCCAGTGAGTGCAACAGTAGGGAAAGGGTTGGATAGCGTAGGGGTAAAAATTACTATTCCCACTCCAGTGAGTGCAACAGTAGGGAAAGCGTTGGACAACGTAGATGTTAAAAATAACATACATATAAATGAAATAAATATTGTAATTAAATAATGATTTATTAATAAATTTAGAGGAAAAAAAAAACTACAAATATATCAAAAATAATAATTACTTTAATAATATTAAATACTTCCCACCCTATTCCCCAATAAACACACAAAACACTCCACATAAAATTTCACACAATTAAATGAATTTTCAATTAATCAATTAATACAAATTAATTTGCAATTAATAATTAAATGTAAAAAAATGTCAATAACAATAAATAATATGTAATAAAAATTAATAACCAATTAATAATTAATTGCCAACATTTTTTATGACCAATACCAATAAATAATATTTAATAAAAATTAAGAGCCAGTTAATAATTAGTTAACAAAAAAATTACTTTTCAATATCAATAAATAATATTTAATAGAAATTAATAACCAATTAATAATTAATTAGCAAAAAAAAATCTATACCAATAAATAATATTTAATAACAAATACTAGCCAATTAAAATTTAATTAAAAAATTCATTATCAATACTCAATTTTTCTTAATTAATTACTTAATTACAAATACATTACTTACCACCCTATTCCCCTAAAAACACACAACCCACTCCAATAATAAATTAATGCAAATAAAATAATTATCAATTAATAATATTTACCAATTAATAACTAATTAACAATTAATTAATTATTAATAACAATAATTAAACATTAATAATTACTTAATTACAATTAAATTACTTCCCACCCTATTCCCCTATAAACCCACAACCCGCTACAGAAATAAAACACAAAATTTAATTAAAATCAATTAATAATTCCTAAAAATTATTATTTTATTTACTATAATTAAATTACTTCCCACCCTATTCCCCTATAATCCCACAACCCGCTACGGTACTAAAACGCAAAATTTACTTTAAAAAAAATTACTAATGTCTAAAAAATGTATACATATATTTAAAAAAACAGTACAATACTTAACAAAAAATATAGAACACATACATATTAAATACATACAAAAATACATAACACTCATATAAATATCGATATTATTAACATCGATAATTTAACTATCGATATCACTAACATCGATATTTGCAACATCGATATTTCTTACCTTAACTTCGATATTCTGGTTGTAGATATTCTTGACTTCGATATTTTGTCCCTACGATATTTAAAACTCGATATAACTGTGCTTCGATATTTAAAAATCGATATTTTGACTGTCCACCAAAAAAAACCCATCTATTATGCCTATCCCCGCCTCCCGCGTGTAACCCCCCCCCCCTGTGCGACTCCTCCCGCCCTACCACCCTTTATCTGTAGCGGCTGCCACTGCACTCTTATGCACTCATTCTCTCTAAAACTCTTGAGAAATGAAAGTGTTAAGGTAGTCTGGTCAGACAGTGCTAGTTACAAGTAGACATGTGCCCTTACAGCACAGTTACACTGCACAGTAAATTCCGAACCTGTCCTTTAGACCAGCCAAAAAATAACTTTCAGATGATAAAGTAGGATGTAATGGTTTGCAAATCTGTTTGGTCAAATTCCATGAGAAATATGAACAAGCAAAATTAATTTGGTGTTTGCACACTTGCATGGCTAAGTCAATCACCAAAGAGCATCGGAGAATAATTACAAATGAAGGGGGCATGAATATGGGGGCAACAGATCTGTGCTGAAAGATAGACATTAAGTGGAGGTCAGTCGACCTAACAGGAAAGCAGATAGTAAGCATCCTCCAGTTTCTCCTTTGCGCTTCTGTGGAGGCGTCCTGCGGTCAACTGGGCATTGATTATACAGCAGTTTAGTAGCAAAGTTAGGCAATCTATATCAATACAAAAAGTGAAGCCAGAGCTGAGTTGGTCCAAAATGGCGATTAGAGCCGAAGGAGGAGCTCAGGTGGGCCGGAAGGGTGGGGGCCGGTTTTCGAGCAGTGGGGGCCGGTTTTTATTACTGGGGGGCTGGTTTTGCAGCAGTGCTGCAATATTGGCCCCCTGTAACAAAAGTGCTTCTCACTAGCACCCCCTCGTGTGTTGCCCCCCCCCCGCCTCTCCCCCATTGGCCAGTCCAGCTGAATTGCCAGGGCTGGTTTCTGTTCCCTGTCGGGCCATGGAGGCGCTCTTGGCTCAGTGGACCTGTCTGGTCTTTTCAAAGGATTAACCAGTGATCTGTGCCCGACATCACGATCATAAATTTCAATCCTGGGGGGTCTACTCAACCTTTCATCCTTGTGAGGTTGATAAAAAGAGGACCATTGAGTTGGGTAAAAATAAAATCTGTTATTCAGTTCAATATGCACCACAGAGTGAACATGCACTTTCCAAATAGACGTTATGGTATGACTGGGGGCTCTGAAATATTAGGCATGGAAAAAATGCAATGCATCACGTACACATATGATAAGTGTATGTCTTTAACATTACTGTTTTATGTATTACTTTAGGTTGTATCAACTCCACAATCATATGTATTAAAAGCTAATATTTTAGCATGCACTCCCCTTGTCCGCTGGAAGATAATTCCATTAGCAAACCAAGTCAATTTGTAATATGCACTATATGGATGGAAAATAGTATTATATATGGAGTAACATTGCCCATATACGAGTGAGTATATGGCTAATGATATGAGTGAGTATTTTGTTTAGCACACATGCTGTAATAAATTATTGGAAGATACTTTCAGATTTGACGTTTTGTAGAATATGAGGCTTTGAAATTGTTTCCCTAGGATCACCCAATTACAACTAGTGACCACGCCAGGTTTTGAGCCCAAGTTTCTTGATCAGATCACGTACAGATATCTCCTTCTCCGTCCCCTTTTAACACTAAAGCACAATGTTTCACATTTGATTGTTTTAGGGATTAAATTATTATACTGTGCGTAATAAAACCATGTATCAAAAGGTAAATCAATCTGACACAATCACTCTTTCTGAAAAAAGTAAGTGTGAAGGCATTCAATATTGTCAAAGCATTGCCTCACTTAACAGTCGACGATTTCCGGACAGGTTCAACATACCAGTGAAGGTAATTAAACAGACTAGTAAAACAGAGGTTTGTTGACCCTGCAAAGTTTGCTTGTATGTTACAAGTTTACAGAAGCAATAGGAAAAAAGATGTGTGGGGATCGATGCAGCTATTCACAAAGTAGGAAAAAAAAATATTAGTTCCTACAGGTGGGAGCCTAGTCTCCAGGTAAATTCTTTTAATTATTCAGACACTCACCGAACTTTCCCCAATTGTTTCACCCATCAAATTTTATGTTTACTTTCTCAATATTTCACAAAACCAAAAACATTACACATAAAATGATCAAACACAGTTCATGATTCTTTCCTACCCATACACTCTAAACCCGGTTGCAAAACATCCCAAATATATACGCAATCCGAGGGGAGATAGGCCATTGCACACCAAAATGAGGGATACTTTCACCTCCACTCAGTCCATAAGGTGTGCGTTTGTAAATTTAAAGATATATTTTTAATCCATTGGACTTCTCCACTTCTTCTAGTCCAGAAGAAGTGGAGAAGTCCAATGGATTAAAAATTATATCTCTAAATTTACAAACGCACACCTTATGAACTGAGTGGAGGTGAAAGTATCCCTCATTTTGGTGTGCAATGACCTATCTCCCCTTGGATTGCGTATATATTTGGGATCATTTTGGTGTGCAATAGACTATCTCTCCTCGAATTGCGTATATATTTGGGATGTTTTGCATTCGGGTTTAGAGTATATGGGTAGGAAGGAATCATGAACTGTGTTTATTCATTTTATGTGTAATGTTTTTGGTTTTGTGAAATATTGAGAAAGTAAACATAAAATGTGATGGATGAAACAATTGGGGAAGGTTCGGTGAGTGTCTGAATTATTGAAATAATTTACCTGGAGACTAGGCTCTCACTTGTAGGAACTAATATATTTTTTCCTACTTTATAATTAGCTGGATAGATCCCCACACATCTTTTTCCATTGCTTCTGTATGCTTTTGCCCAGATGTGTTGGGGTAATTAGGGCAAACCCCTGGGTTTGATAGATATTGTATGTTACAAGCTGTCAATGAGAGACGTGCCAAGTGGAGGAGCAGACTTTATGGTAAGTTTTCTGTTTTTTTTTTAACTTCTCTGAACGTAATTCAGCAGTACCACACTTGTCCTGTGTAGCGAAAGATCCTAGTGAAGCGGGATCCCCAGTGAAAGTCATCTGAGTGTGCAACCAAATACTGGCGATACGAGGGTAGCGTTTAAAAAGATGAAATGCTGTCTGGGTTTTTTTGTTTGTCCTTTATGCCTGCCATTGACTTTGCACTAAGAGCTCTCCTACTGGTCAGTAGGATAGCTGACCCTTTGAGATGCGTGCTCCTGATGGCCCCACTGTGCGGAGAGCAATGCCAGCTTGAGCGGCCACCCCAGCGTACACCTTGGGGAGCAGTAATCCCAGGCTGCATGGATTCCCAAATAAAGGAATCCCTGAGGGGTCCATTGCAGGAGATACCGGCAGTTCACTAGTGGTCTCCAGCAGGTCAACGAGAATGTCACTGATTTTTGCCAATTGATTCGGACCCCTGAATGCCTCCCGAATGTGTACAGGATGTCGAGGGCTCTGGAGTCTCCTATAGTACTTACTCCTCGCCCTTCACTACACCAAACTGACTTCTACCAGCACTCCATGACTTACCATGCCATGCACCTTCTACCACTGTCCGTCTGCCACTATTCCATTGCAAGAGTCAATATACCCCATACAATACTTAGAACCAGGCATTTGGGAAAGACAGAGGCAGTATGGGCACAGTGAAATATGGGAACCCATGACAACAGGTCAAGGAGAACACGAGAAGGATACTGCGGCAAATCCCACAGGTAAAGAAAATATCAGGCCACTGTACTAATATACGAGCTGTAGAACCAACTGAAGAACAGTTACGCAGGCACTATTACGAACTTGCAACACCCTGCATTACTAGCAGAGTCACCCACCAATCCCTAGAAAAGGCAAATCATGCACTATCGGGTACGGTGAGACCCCAAGCAACAGGCTACGCTTCCACAGCCAAAGGTCTATGAAGGCCTGCACCACCTCATCCCCACTGATGTTTCTGAAGGAGGGTGGGGCAGATGGGGCGCGTGCCCCAGCTCCCATTGTCCTGAACCTTCTTGGGTCCTGCCGCTAAAGCTGATAAAAGTCACTCTCTACCTGAAGCTGACAGAAAATAACAGACACCACACCGAGCCATAAACATTATTATGTCCAACTACCTTCAACACACACATCCTTCACGATTTCCCTTTGCAGCAGCTCCACCAGTTTTAGCATTGACTCAGTGTGCCCCGCTAAAAAAATCATTTCTAGAGACATCGCTGACCCCGTTGCGTCATTGAGTCAGAGCATGTCCAACCACACCCCTTCCACGGAGCCCCCATCCCGTGGCTACCCACAACCACAGGCAAGCTCTGGACCAAAGCACTAAGAGGCCAAATCCGTGATGAAGTTGCACTATGCAAATAACAGTTTACTTTACATTACATTAATTGCAAGAATTGCAATCAATGAATGAGTGGGTGGCTTGAGACCAGATCAATGTGAGCCAATTTGCTGGACATGTGGTCTGCTCCCTGCCGTATGCTTAGATGCAGGGATTCCAAAAACCATTTGCTGCTCATGTTATATTTGATCAAATAAATCTGAATTACCATACATAGGTGAGGAGCTACATAGAATGCAATGTACGATGGGGACAGTAGCTGAGACATTGGGTGGGGCATGCAAGAATTTCATGTATTCAGAGATTTCCTCTTTAGGTTTCACCTGCACATTGCTTGCGCTGTGCTTATGAAATCCATTGTTTTAATATAAATCTTAAAAGGGGATTACATCCTGCCCCCTTGCTTTCCTGGCTTTTCATTGGTTCCTGTGCTTGCCACTAACTTTTCCTCCATTTCTATTAGCTGTAGCATATTTTCCTGCATTTACCAATGCTTGTTCATCATTTGCTTCTCTTATCAGTTTCCTGTAGCTGAAATACTGTTAACATCCACTTTGGTGGAACTATTTTTTCATAAGGATTTTGCCTCTTTCTGCTTGTTTTCGTCTTGCAGCAGATCCATATAGCACAACTTATCACCCGGAGAGATTAAGTGATTTGCCCAGCATCACAGGATGTTGCACCACTGAGACTCGAACCGGGATCCCCGGCTCTCGTGTCAGCAGCTCTGGCTGCTGTGCCACATCCTCTCCACTGCGATACTTGTTTAAAATGCCACTTCTCCTGCTTTCTTCCACACTCCTCTCCATATCATAGGTTACCTGCATACCCAGTTTGTATAACTCGTTCAGCTTGAGCTGCGGGGGAGCCTACCCGTCCTATTGATGTGTCCCTGTAACACTGAAACTGCCAAAATCTTTAAATACACACCAACAATCGGCAAACCACGTCTAATGCTCTAACTTACTCCAGTGATTGGATTGCTTATGTAACGTTGAGGAAGAGCATTCGTGCTCAGTTAGTTGGTGCATTTGCCAGTTAAAAGTCATCACAGACCTCGTGAGTGTGTTAATTTAAGGAACTGAGGCTCATGCATGATTCATGTCATGTAGTACCATGCCAGGTTAGTTGATAAGCGCATGTACCATATTATCAGTTAAAAGAGGAATTATCTTGAAGCATTTAAGCAAGTTAATTCTATGTGTCTGACACTGCAGCAGATGGACACGTCTTAGAAAGGCATGCCTGCTCAGAATAACCAGCGCGTGCAGTTATTGAGAGAAAATGCTATCCACCGCATGGGACAATTCAAAGTCGCACACATTCTGCAGGTACCACTGAAGCTTTTCTACATGATAAATGTGTACAGTATAGAAAAAAAGAATAAAAGTGCAGAAAAAATATAAGTGACACATTTGTTTGTTTATATTATGTATGCTCTGCCGAGATTCAGATTTTTAAATATGTGACCGTCCACTGCATCCCATTTTCTTCAGTAGCCAAATTACTGAATATATCTAAGGTCTTATACTTTTGTGATGTGATCAATCAATTTCTATTCACTGTTAAAGTGTCCATGTGCATCGGACTAACTAGAAAATACCTGTAATGCACCCACTCATGAAGGCTATTTTGACCTAATCTTGGCAAAAATCTCTCTTACATCACTCTCCGTTTTTTTCTGGTCGTATGATTTTGTAATGGCAGCCACAGAATTCTGAAATTAATATTTCTATTCTTTTCAGGGGCCCTGCACCTGTGACCCTGTTTGTAGATTATCAATACGTTCATGGTCATATGACAGCAATTCAATCCCTGAGAAACCTCCTTTTTAATTTTCCGCGTCAATGTTTGAGGTAGAATTCCCACCAGCAGCCTGGTCTCGGAAGGTTGTGGTAAACGAGATTAATGCGGTCAAGCTTCATGTGCCCAGAAGACCCTCATCCTCTCCTATGAAGTGGCATGGAGGTGGCAATATTTTAACAGTAAATGTTCCAGGAGAACAATGATTTGGCAAGAATTACATTGAGGGTGACGTGGACAAGTCGTGGTCCCATACATTTATTAGGTATAATTTCTACTTTAGGGTTATTTATCCATTCTAGTTTTCAAAATAAAGATTTAATAAAAATATATATTTTATTGAAAAAATGTAAAGAACAAAAATGTTTAATAAAATGTGGATTACATGTATTTGGTGAATTGCAAATGTGATCACTATCACCAAAGTGAACTTGTGAGTGATTGCGACTTTCAGTACTTCGTTCCACAGTGTAAAGAACCCTAAAGAAATTGTGTAAATACACATTATTTCTTGTTCTAATATTATTTCTCAATGGGTTTAACAGCACTATTTCCAATGTTTGTTGGGGTGTTAGATAAATCCTATCTGAGATGTGCTTTCAGCTTGGGAATAAACCAACATTGTTCATAAAAAGAACTGGACTGTATATATCATTCTGTTGTGCTTTTATAATATATAGTTAGTGTGATTTAGCTTCTTCATTTAATTCGTGCTCCATAGTTAGAGACAATGGTTGTAATTATTGTGATTCCTTAGAGATCACTGTTACTTTAGGCTGTTGTTGACTGTCTGTCTTTTGGTTGTTTGTGTGTTGTTTGTGAAACATGTGCCAACCTATCAAACATCAATCAGGTGCATTGTTTTGGTTAGAAAGAGACCTAAAGGCTGACTATTTTCTAATTTGGTTTTAAAAAAAAGTGTTAATGTTTTATAGGTCTTGTTGCAAAAATGTGTTGCAAAAGTATTTACTAAACACGGTGCATGAAGGGTGTAAACACAGTCTTCATAAACTGAAGTGTTCCTTTCTTATTTTACTTTATTCCTCGGGCTCTTCCGAGGGTCCCTCGGATATTTCGGTTTATTTCAGTAGTCCAACATCTCCGGGGGAAACATGACATGTTCGTTAGGCTTGCACAGACTTTGCAATTCCCGATGGGGTAACTCTGCCACGGCCCCACCGGGGATCCTGAGCCACTCCTAATGAAGCACCAAGTTGATTTCTCTCTGTAGTCAAGGCTACATTTTTTCCTTGCCACCGCTCTGTTGGGCTGCAAATATCTGCAATTTAAAAGGTATGTAAGCTGTAATTTAGAATTACTGCTCTTATATATATTGCCTTTCTCAGTAAACCAGTCAGAACACTTTTTACGGAGTTTCTTTAACTTATATTGCACAATTGCTCACTAAGCTACAACTTAGAAAAAAAGTTATTATTAATCACATAGGTGAAACCTAATGCATTTCCAATGCTAGTTTAATGCCAGGTGTGACCCGTTCATCCTGTCTTTTTATTATTTGCATTCTTGTACTAGGAGTTTTCCTTTTCCTTTATAAATACGAGATTATAAGTATCATAATAGAAGGGAGACATACAATACTATTTATTGGAACGAGTAAATTCACAAATATTGCTAAAAATTCCTGTCACAAAGTTGTGTACTGTAGCTACACATATAGGATAGCTAACAATCTCTGAATACACTTGTGTTGGTAAGATTAAAAGATCAACTCCCTAAACAGCATGTGTGTTGAAGCCACTGCCTTTAGTCGTTGTGTGATGCTGACATGCAGCTTGTTGTTATGCAGGATGTTAAGTGCACTGCCCTGGATGAACATGGCCTTTCCAGACGCCAAACAACCAAACTTGCCGGAAATGATGGTGGTAGGCGAAGGACGACCACGACCAGTCAGCTGAGAGCTGTGCAGCACGTTTGCCTACGAGATGCAGATGTTCACATCCCAGGGCTAAAGACACACACATTAACCTAAAACAGAAACCTGCTTCTGCTGCCCACTGGCCCCACTCACTGCTCACAATCCCTACTCAATCAAAACAAAGAAATTGTAATTGTTGGTGAATACCAGGGCAATATTTGCCATCTGCCGCCACCCTTCTTTAATGGATGTTTGAGATAAGGAAGTATAAAGTGGAGTGTGAGAAGAAAGGTAACAGCAGCAACCAGGAAGTATAAGGCGAGGAGGGAGGAGGGGTTTTCTCTCTTGCAATTACAGTCTGAGCCTCTGCTGCGTGAGTCTCCCTGCCCCCCCCCCGCCCCCTCTTCTCTGACTCGGCTCCTCGAGGTCGTCCGTGCTAGGGCTCTCCCCCCCTAGAATTTTGATTTTAAACAGGGACACATGGTTCGTTTTACAGCACCAGTGTCAAAAAACATCCTTACCTGCAACAGAAACTCCTAAAAAACGTGACACGCTTTCCTGCCTATCAGGTTTTACCAAATGTCCGTGTGGCCCGTAAACCTCAACCAGGCATTGTTTCAAAGACCAACAAGTTTGTTAGCACAGTCAGTAAAGTAGGTATCTACTGATGGCGGTTTTTGTGACAACCTTTGTATCCGACATGTCAGCAACATTCTTTTTTACTTACCAGGTATACTCAGTAGGGTGGAGTACTGACTAACCCTGCACAGACAAAAAATCCTATTGACACTTTAAATAATTTAGGGTTCAGCGGGGTAAGTTCTAATAAAACATCTACATAGAAGATCTCCTTCTCTGTCATCACTTCTTGTATTGGAACTCCCTGCCTATCCACATCATACAAGCTGAGCGTTAAAAATAGCTCACTTATTAGGCTCACAACAACTTGCTAACCCTGACACACATACCTAGCTGTCATCTTTCCTCCACAGAACATATTCCTTCCTTCTCTTCCTACCTTTATATACAAGTACTCACAGATGCACGTATTAACCTTACGCTTGCAAGTCTCTTTCCAATATGCTTCTCTACCCCTGCACTTTCACCTACTGCAGTGGTTCCCAAACTTTTTCAACCCATGGCTCCCTTGGCTTATTGGCCATTGGCCGTGGCTCCCTATTATGTTAATTTTTTTTGCGGGTGGATGGCCTCGGGAGTACTTACACTTTTCTCCATGAAAATAATTGGGATAAAGTTGGGTCATGTACCCCATGACATACATAACAGTCATGGGGTACTCCTGTAGTGTAGAATGGGATGGAACACCTAGTTCAGTTGGGACATTTATCACACACAATAAATGTCAATTCTTTTATAAGAAGAAAAATGACTTAATTTACTTTAGGAAGATGTACTTTATAACTTCAGGAAGCCAAATATGCGCCACAGGTCACCACAAACATTGTGTGGGTGTTGGAAGAAATGAAGCCACACAAATGAGGTAACATTGAATTCAAGCATTTAAACAGGTAGGGACGCCAAACTGAATATGGCTTCTAAAACAACCAGCTCCACCAACTGTCCGTTCCAGCCATGTGCAGCCTCCCAACCAGGGCCGGCGCTAGGCATGGGCAGTGTGGGCAGCTGCCCAGGGCCTCGCGCTCAGCTCAATAACAGGGGCCCCGCTTTCACACTTTCACAGTCAGCTCGTCTACTCCCCCAGGCCCCCCTCCCCAACCCGATCACATTGCTAATGTATTTGTGAGCGAGGTGTCTTGAACTCGCTGGTCAGGGCATGGTGGCATTCCTGGGTGTGAAAGGTGGGGGGAGGGTAAACAAGGGGTAGAGGACGTGAGAGCAGCAAAGTCAGCAATTATGTCGGCTCTCAGGGACGAGGGCGGGGCAGCACCTCTGTTTAAAACCTGTGGCGAAGAACTTGTCTGCCCTTTGTGTATTCCGTTTCCAGGCGACAGAAGGCTCTTTTGTTTCCACAACGAGCTGGACATTAACAGGTAAGAAGAGATTGATGAGGGGAGGGGGGAGCATCCAGCTCAGACTGCCGCAGTAGGGCAGTGTTTAGTAAAGTGTCTCCCTACCGCTTTGAGGCACAGAGGAGGTGGTCCTTTTCCCCTGGGCCTCGAAGCACTGAATCAGGCTGCAAGGTTAGGTGTGGGGCCCCTTTCACTGGGACTTGTGACATTATCTTGTGCTGCGAAGTCCAGGGCAGGTGGGCCTCACAGCTCTCCATCCATCAGGCTGCAAGGTCCAGATGTGGGGCCCCGTCGCAGGGCTTTGTAGCCATTATGTAGTGCTGGGAGGCCCAGGACAGGGGGGCCCTGTCCTTTGCCTCACAGTGCTATATTGCTAGATCATTTCATTTTATTTTCCAGAGAACCTACCATGCTGGCTTCCCAGCCTAGGCCACCAGTGATGAACTTAGAGGGCTGTAAATGCAGCTAAGTGCGTAAAAATTGGTTACCACCCAATTTCTCCAGCAGGGAGCTCCGTGGCCCCTCTTATCGCGAATGAAGCAGATTGACTGCTTTGTGACCCACTTTGAGTCCCTCACTTATGTCCAAGCGGCTGTGAATTTCTTGTCCATTTAATTACTTGTAGGGGAATTCATAGATACTGTTTTGACAGCCCATGATTGTGCTGCACCTGGGTCTTGTTTAACAGGGCAGGGATGGTGGGGTGTGGTGGATGGCAGAAGGGAAGTACTGTAGCTAGACAATGCTTTAACACATAATCGTTCAGTACACCTCCAATCGGTCCTACTCTAATGCACTCTAATCCACGCCAATCCACCCCTCCTCACCCCACACCAATCCGCCCCACTTCATCCATTCCACCCTACACCAATCCAAACCACCCCACTGCACCACACTTCAATCCTCCCACCCCACATCCCAATCTGCCCCACTTCAATATGCTCCAATACAATCCAGAACATTCTGCCCACTCCAATCTCCGCACTCCACTCTGGCACACTCCAATCCAAAATAATTTGCCCCACTCCAATCTGCCCCACACCAATCCAAAACAATCTGCCCACTCCAATCTTCGCACTCCAATCTGGCCCACTCCAATCCAAAATAATTTGCCCCACCCCAATCTGCCCCACACCAATCCAAAACAGTCTGCCCCACACCAATCCAAAACAGTCTGCCCCACACCAATCCAAAACAATCTGCCCCACACCAATCCAAAACAATCTGCCCACTCCAATCTGCCCCACACCAATCCAAAACAATCTGCCCCACACCAATCCAAAACAATCTGCCCATTCCAATCCAAACAATCTGCCCCACACAAATCCAAAACAATCTGCCCACTCCAATCTGCCCACTCCCATCTGCCCCACACCAATCCAAAACAATCTGCCCACTCCAATCTGCCCCACACCAATCCAAAACAATCTGCCCACTCCAATCTGCCCACTCCAATCTGCCCCACACCAATCCAAAACAATCTGCCCACTCCAATCTGCCCCACACCAATCTGCCCCACACCAATCTGCCCCACACCAATCCACTCCAATCTGCCCACTCCAATCTGCCCCACACCAATCCAAAACAATCTGCCCACTCCAATCTGCCCACTCCAATCTGCCCCACACCAATCCAAAACAATCTGCCCACTCCAATCTGCCCCACACCAATCTGCCCCACGCCAATCCACTCCAATCTGCCCACTCCAATCTGCCCCACTCAATCTGCCCCACTCCAATCTGCCCCACACCAATCTGTCCCACACCAATCTGCCCACTCCAATCTGCCCCACACCAATCCAAAACAATCTGCCCCACACACATCTTCCCACTCCAATCTGCCCCACACCAATCTGCCCACTCCAATCTGCCCACTCCAATCCAAAACAATCTGACCCACACCAATCTGCCCACTCCAATCTGCCCCACACCAAAATAATCTGCCCACACCAATCTGCCCACTCCAATCTGCCCCACACCAATCTGCCCACTCCAATCTGCCCCACACCAATCCAAAACAATCTGCCCCACACCAATCTGCCCACTCCAATCTGCCCCACACCAATCCAAAACAATCTGCCCACACCAATCTGCCCACTCCAATCTGCCCCACACCAATCCAAAACAATCACCCCACACCAATATGCCCACTCCAATCTGCCCAACACCAATCTGCCCACTCCAATCTGCCCCACAACAATTTGCCCAACACCAATCCAAAACAATCTGCCCCACACCAATCTGCCCCACACCAATCTGCTCACTCCAATCTGCCCACTCCAATCTGCCCACTCCAATCTTCGCACTCCAATCTGGCCCACTCCAATCCAAAATAATTTGCCCCACCCCAATCTGCCCCACACCAATCCAAAACAGTCTGCCCCACACCAATCCAAAACAATCTGCCCCACTCCAATCCAAAACAATCTGCCCCACTCCAATCCAAAACAATCTGCCCCACTCCAATCTGCCCTGCTCTAACCCAAAATAATTTGCCCCACTCAATCCAAAACAATTTGCCCCACCCCAATCCAAAACAATCTGCCCCACTTCAATCCAAAACAATCTGCCCCACTCCAATCTGCCCCGCTCCGACCCAAAACAATATGCCGCACTCAATCCAAAACAATTTCCCCCATTCCAATCCAAAACAATCTGCCCCACTCCAATCCAAAGCAATCTGCCCCACTTCAATCCAAAACAGTCTGCCGGCCCTAACCCAAAACAATCTGCCCCATTCCAATCCAAAACAATCTTCCCCACTCCAATCAGCACCAATCCAAAACAATCATCCCCACTCCAATCTGCACCACTCCTGTCTGCCCCACTCCAGTCCAAAACAATACGCCCGCTCCGTTCAACCCCACTCCAATCCACTCCACCTCACCCCTATCCAACCCACCTCCCCCTAATCCAGTCACTTCACCCCAATCCAATTCACCTCAATCCAATCCACCCCACTCAATCCAATCCATCCCACTGCAATTCAATCTACTCTACTCCAATCCACCCACCCCAATTCACCCCAATCCATTCCACCCCACCTCACTACATTCCACCGCACTCTAGTCCACCCCACTCCACTCCAGTCCACCCCACTCCTGTTCACTCCAATCCCCCCCATTCCAACCCAGTCCTCCCTCCTGTCTAATCCACCACATTCAGTCCACCCCACTCCAATCCACCCCACTCCACTGCAGTTCATTCCACTCCACTTTACTCCAATCCACCCAACTCTACCCCAATCCAATCCGCCGCAGTTCAGACCACCCCACTTAGTCCAATCCCTCCAGCCCACCAAACTCCGCCTCACCCCATTTCAATCCATCCCACTCCAATCCACCCCACCCACCCAGTCCACCTCACTCCACTCACTCCAAGTCTCTCTATCCCAATTCAACCCAATCCACCCAAATCTACTCCAATCCAATACACCCACTACCTCAGTCCACCCAATCCACTCCACACGATTCCACCCCACTCCAATCTACGACACTCCACTCTACGACTCTGCACTTGATAACACTGCACTCTACGACATTCTCTGCCACTGAACCACTGAACTCTACTCCCCTCTACTCAAGTGTATGACACTCTACACCCCCTATTCCACTCTACAACTACTACTCCAACAAATCCAGTCTATGACACTCTACTCCTACCACTCCACTCAAGGACACTCCATGCAACTAACTTTTAACCATGCTGAACAGCAACCACACTGGTGTACAACACGGCAACTCAACATTGTCAAAGCCAATATTTCTTATAGGCGAGACCTATTGGCTTTGCCAATGCTTGTTAATGGTGATGTTATTCTGAGCTTTTGCCTATGATATTTAGCATGAAAAGAGGCACACAACACATTGGATATTAACGCAGTGGTGAAACACACAATACCCATGTGGTGGTGTGACAAAGGTATTTTTAGCTCTCATTTGAATTATCACGTACATATAAAGGTGTTTCATTCCACTTTTTCTAAGGAGTTACTATTGTACTATTTAATGACGCTCAGATAATGGATCTTGGAAGGATGATTGTGCCATGCATAGATTCAAACTCCTGATCTGCAGTTATACAGCCAGGGTGCAACTCACAAAACTATTCTGCTATCAACTGTGAACAAACTGAGGCCTTTTACTTGCCTCCTCTCCAGTCTTTTTGTCAACAGATTTACTATCCAATCCTAGGCCCCAATTATTAGCGTCAACACACTATGATAAAGGCCCAGCACGTATTTAGCCTTGTTTGTTGCATGTACTGAGCACAAATCCAGTTTACCGAGGGATCAGAAAGAAGATGGACATTGTTCAAGGGGTTCCTATTGGCCTCGCATGTAAAGGTGTAGCCATAGTATGGCAATGATGCTCACTAACTCGTTCCTTAATCCCCATCTTCATACTTTGGTTTTGGTGCATTGGCAAGATGGCAGCCCTTTGGAGCTTTCCTTTTCACAGGTTTATCCTTGAGAAACGTAATTTGTAGTGTTGCGAAAAGCATACGTTACTGTTACCCAGTTTAAGGATATGTTAATCGTAGGCTGGACAGCCTGTTAAGTGAGCAATTAAATAGGTACACTAATGAAATTCTACATGAAAGATGAGAGGTCTGAACTTCATGCCAACCTTATGTCAGCTAGCCTGCTCGAGGTTGCACATTGATCACAATAGAAATCACGTTACCCCCACCAAGCAGCCTTATAGATTAATATTCAATGCTGTGTAACCCACAGCAGCAATTTGGAAGCATTTCTAATTCATTTGAATGGGATTTTAGCTTTTCAAGTGTCTTACTTGGATGTGTCCAATTAAGATATTGTATGGTATTGTAGCATTTGTTTAGCGCTTATTACCCATATGTGAGGCGCTGAAGCACTTACCAACATAGGTAGCAAGCTACAACATGTAGTTGGAAGTGTGTGGTTGGAAGGGTGTTGTGTTGTTTTGAGCTTATGTGTAATGTGTTTTATGTCATGCGTGATGGGCAATGAGGTACAGCTTACGTATGGGAAGCAGCACCAGGGGGTGAGATGGGTGAGGGTATGTGAGAGGGAGACTCACCAACTGTAATTATAATTATGAATTCCCAGCTTAGCCACAGTGATAGTGGAATGATGTGTGCCTGTACACCAAAAAGGGTGATAATCACAGAAGGCCCAGTAATCCACATGGCGACATGTGCCTGGAAGCAAAGGCTTTCAATGAATAAAAAGATACCAAAATCGCTAGAATGGTAATTGGTGACATAAGCTGTAGCCATGCACTATTTTATTTATTTATTTATTTATTTAGAGGCAGAGATATGGCCTAATGCTAAAAAAAAGTACACCTGATGAAGGAAGAAGGAAGCCGAAGAGAAATCAAGGCTGACAACCTCAGCAGAAACAACACAAACTTTATAACATCCAAATTCCACCTACTTCTACGGGCCCAAAGGAAGCCAATATTTTTAGCAGGATTTCACACAAGCCTCTCTCAAGCTGCCGAAGGCTGTCAAAAGCAGACAATCACCAGTCGGACGGGTCTTATTCGGATTGTGGTTTAGACCCCAGCCACACTGGTACCCTGCACATGGAAAGGTGAGTGACAAAGCGCTTGATAGATTTTTGCCCTGAGAGCACAAGAGCAAATTGTGCTGCCTAGTGTTGCCTTGTGGCATCACCCCTCCATGCAAGCCCAATATTTTACTTGGAGTCCCAGGGACCCTTGTTCATTCTAGCTAACATGAGGAAACATCCTCATGACCTTTAGGAATTTCCTCCCAGAAATGTTCACCTTCATTATTAGTACTGAATGACATATCAGGGTAAAAAAGACACAATTGAAGAAATAAGACTTACCCTGCTTCCATTATTTTGTCTAGGAGAGCATCATGACACAGATTTGTATTTCTCACTTTTTTCAATCTTGGCACTGCTCTTATCTGATCCAACAAGAGTATGCAGTTCCTTTTAAAGACGGTGGAATAAGTGTGTAGAAATACCGTTTATCAGAGGGGGAATATGCTGTAATAGGAGCAAGTGCCCTCACACACCTGTATGCGGGTCATGCTTCATCATCGGGCAAGCTCCTTGTCGGGCCAGCACTGCAATGCCCAACGGGCACCCACAAGGGGGCACTTTACCGGAGATCTTTTCATAGAACTGTTGGACCATTGTATATAGTAAGGAGCTTATATGCTGGACTTAATGACTCCTGGTCCCCCCCATTTGATATAACTGATCTTCTCTAACCTGAGAGCCTTGTGAAAAACACTTTTTGTGTGTCTCCACAAGTTAACTTTACTTCTGATATCCAATGTCTTGAGGAATATCCTGATCGGCTCAGAGGATCGTCACCACCTAATCATTGAAGGAGAAGGTAAGTATAACACTAATTTTGTTGCTTTGTATTATTTCACTGTTAGTTATGAATGAGCTTTCTGATAACCTGTTATATGTATATGTTTGTATTAGGATGTAGGCGAAACAGGGCACATTCTACCAATAACTTCCAGATGTGTACAGGACATAATACGAAGATGGCAATTTATTTTTTTCACATTCCTGCCCTACCCCATATTTTTCTCAAGTTGGACGACCACATAAAGTTGTGAATATATAGAAGAATAAGACTATCTTTTTGGGGCGATTGATGGATTTTCATCAGAATAATGCCATTCTGCCAATACAACTTTCAACTGGTCTGACACCAAATGAAAACCTTGGTATGAAAACCCCTTAAATCTGCAGCATACCTTTACTTTAAACACACAGATACTAAACTTTACGTAATGAATCAATACCAGGGAGCCACCCAATGAGAATAACCTAGAACTTTGAAGTTACTCTATTTATGTTTCACTGGAATTGTCTTTTTATGTACTTATCAATTTACTTATCTCCTCATTGTCAGATTGTAATGTTTCCTTTTATCTGCTTTTTATAAGAAATATATATATTCCTCACATGGCTTACATCCCCTGTGAGGAGAATATAATCATTCTGAATCCTAAATCCGAAAGCTTTTTTCTACAGAACTCTGCTGTCCTTTTTGTTCTAGTCTGATTTATGAAGCTCTCAAAAAGAATAAAAAGGTATTTGTATCTGAATTCAACTTCATCTCGCTATACCCTGTTGCATAATTTTTACCTGGGATGCCATTCAATTTATTTTCTGCAATGCTCTCTAATTATTACTATGCACTAATTTGGGAACTCACAGTTAACTAGGAGTTAGAATAGCCATCTTTGTGAGACCTGCGTCTAGCTTTCCCATCCAATGTGACTATGTAATCCACTTAATACAGTTTCAAAATAGATAGACGTATTTCATTTGGATATTTATCTTTTAATTCACGTGACTGATATCAACACTATGTCTCTTCAGCAATGACAAAGATTAATAGTCTTGTGATGTCGGTTTTCTATGATGTCACTTCTTGTGATGTCACATGCAAATTAGAGGGGCCTCACATCTTCCCTTTCGCCCAGGGCCCCACAAATCCTAGAACCGGCCCTGCTCCCAACACTCCAGAATCAAGAACAGGAGAACACGCTCTCAATAATACAAGTAAGCATAAGTAAGCACCACTTACAAATAACAATAACGGTTAATAAATAATATGCTTACCTATAATATTGTTGTAGAGCCTTTGAGGCAACTTCTTAGGAAAGGTGTGTCTTTCGTTTGGGTGAAGGAACACGATGTAGCTTTTGAGAAAGTCAAAGTATTCAGTAATGCGCTCTTAATAAAGAGTGCTCTGCTGCCATCTGGTGGATTATGAGGTTTCATGCTTTTACCAAATAACTCACATTTCTGTGATGTTACCGGCAATTTATGGCCTGAAATCGAAATTCTGAAACCTTTGGAGCGCGGCGCCCATGGCTAGTCTGGAGGGCGCACCAAGGAGCCGCGGCGCACAGATTGGGAACCACTGGCATAGACCAAAAAGAGCCTTGTGTTACTTTGTGAAGAGAGACATTAAAGATCTTCTAGATAACTATGCATTCATAGTCACTAACAGCCTCCCTCTAGTGATCTCCAAAATCCCCACAATTGTGGGTAACAGGTAGCATTTATTGACCACAATAAAAGAGGATGCAATTCAAGCAACCTTGTAATAAGTCAGTGCTCATCGCCAATGAGCAACCTAGGACCTGATTTAAATTTGACAGACGGTACTCCATCCATTAGGGTGGAGAAGGACATTATCTCCCCCCATCCTGACGCACTACCGTCCGTCAAATTTAGAGATGATCTCTGGTCCAACAGTCATCTCTGCACCTTGAAGGGAACCACCATCACAGTGGTTCCATTTAAGGTTCAAACATTTTGGTGGATGGCCATCTTCCAAACCATAAAACGTTTTAAAAAACAAACGTCCAAACTGAGAGTCTATTTTTGAAAAACAAAACACCAAGGACCCCCACACCTTGAGAGTTTTCTCCTGGTGGTGAAGGACAAGAAAAAAAAGGACATTACACTGTCCACCCTAATAGGGCTGGTGGTGTAATGCCCTACCTCCGACAGTCCCCACTACATTTTATGCTGATGGATATAATAGGGACTCCATCGACAGAAACCTTACGATCCGCCAATGTGACGGACAGACCGAGAGTTTGGCGCCAAACTCTTAGTCATTCCCTTAGCAGCATTCACTTTCAAGTACGTCCTTGACAACCGCAGATCTACCACAAAATATATTGAACTTTTGTTAGGCAAATCATTGAACATATCCTGAAAAACAAAAATCATCATACAATTGCATCATTCTAATCATTTTATATTATGCACACCAAGACACCTCCTGAGTCTCACAACTGACAGCATTTTAACTCAAAAATGACATTACAAAACACTATACAGCTTCAACACATGAGAGAGGTTTAATTCGCAACCTGTTTCTCACAAACAAAAATCCATTATGGCTGGTTCATCATCCTCTCTTGTCGGATCATTTCTTAGTATCCATATCTCTCACCTCTTCTTGATTATTAACCAGGGGCCAACTGAGGAAACTAAAACAATCGGGGAAAGAGTACAAAGACATGAACCTAGATGCCCTCTAAGCCAAAGTTTTCTTGGCTCTTTGTTAGATCTGTCAGCCATTGGGTGGTCTTCCCCCAAATGTTTTGCCTTCTGCCTCCATTTTCTTGCTGATCTCATTTTTGCTGGCCTTAGGACTCTGCACACTTTACCACTGCTAACCAGTGCTAAAGTACATGTGCTAACTCCTTAAAACAAGGTAACATTGGCTTAGTCCCAATTGGCATATTTAATTTACTTATTTCGTTTCTCACTACTGCAAGGCCTACCTCTCCCAGAGGCTAACATTGGAGTTACCTTATTATATTTAATAAGCTGTAATTTCCAAATGGAAGTAGGTAACCAGTTCATGTTTGGTGTTTTTGAAATTGTAATGAAAAATCGTAACTTGTGGTAAAGTCGGATTTTAAATTGCAATTTTGAGAATGCCACTTTCAGAAAGTTGGCATCTTCCTGCCTTAGCCATTTAATGTATGTAGCCTGTCCCTGGGTCACATGACTGAGTGTAACTTACAGTTGGGCTTTGTGTATTTCTCCTAGACAGCCACACACAATAAAGAGCTTAGGTGTGTCTAGATTGACCATCACTGGCAGGATTGGAGGGCAGAGTGGGCCCAGGCCTAATTACACTTGAATAAGCTATGTCCTGCCTAAACACAAAGGACTGCATACCCCCTGTAGTTAGTGTGGAGCAAGGGCGGGGAAGGCAGGATGCCTGTGGACTTCAAAGGGAAACCTCTAGAAGCTTCTCCCACCTTCCAGAGGAAGGGCACCAGGTAATATTGGACCTTAGACACCACCACTTCAGTACACTTCTGGACATGTGGATACTCTGCCAGGCAGAAGGACTGCTGTGCTGCTGAATAACTGCCATTCTGCTGGACTGCTGCCCTGCTGAACTACTACCTTGCTGGACTGCTGCCTTGCTTTCCTGCTGCCCTCTTGCCTGAGTGAGAATGACTGGACCTGCATCTGTTGAACTCAGGATCCCAGAGTGACTTTAAGGGCTTTTTGGCTGGCCTCCTGACTACAGCCTCAGGGACAGAAGGGTCCAACAACCTTGGACACAGCACCTGGACTCTGTCATCTGTAAGTCTACTCTGCCAAATAGTGCCACCCCAGTCCTCGACCCTTGGAAGTTGGCCTAAGGTGCTCTGCCAACCTCTGTGGATCCAGCAGAACCTAAGCATCTCCTCTGCTGCACGGCGCAACCCCGAGCAGAACCGACGCATCCCGGCTGCAGCATGGATTGGACCAGTTGCAAAGACCCGCATCGCCTCCGCAGCTTCTCCTGAATTGCCGCTGTGCGACGCACCCTCGGTGCAGGCCCACCCATCCCTTGTTGATGGCAGCCTCGACGGCGACGCTGGACTCCACATCGCAGCCTCGCAGTTCCTTGGAACCAAGGTATTCTCGATACCGGACTTCGCATCGCTGGCCCTCGTCGACGGTATCCTCGACTCCCGACCTCGATTGCAGCCTCGCTTCACCTTGGACATGACGCACTGCTTCAGCTCGCAACACATCTTTGACATGGATCCTCGCAACACTGCGCAAACCTGGATTGAAGGTACTTTGTTCAGCGGCCCTAAATGGGTCTCTGTAGCCGGCCTGCATTCCATCATGGTCGGCCTGAACTTGTGACTTTGTCCAGGTCCGGCGCTACTAGATATCCACAGCTGGCGCTCTGTGCTTTCGGACGCTATTTTCACTAAAATCTTTAATATTGCATAACTCAGTTTCTAGTGATTGGATCTCTGTCATTTTGGTCTTGTTTTATTTATTAAACATTACTCTATTTTTTCTAAACTGGTGTGGGATCCTTTTGTGGTATGTTTTCACTGTGTTATTGTTTGAAGTGTTTCACAAATACTTTACACATTGCCTGTGAGTTAATCCTGACTGCTATGTGCCAAGCTGCCCGAGGGTTCAGCACAGGTTAATTTAGGGATTGCTAGTGACTTCACCCTGAGAAGAATTGTGGTTGCTGTTTGAGAAGGGTTTCACCCCCCATCAACAAGTAACCCAATTTCGTACACTCTTTTCAACATGTCTAGAGATCTCCAGAATGACTAGCCAATACAGAGATAACCTGGTTTTTATCAGGGATGAGTTTCCACGATCAGAAATCAAAGTCTTACACACATTAGTTCTCAAAACAACTTAACCAAAATAGAACACAGGACGGACCATGGAGACCCTAGAAAAACTAAAAACTGGGAGACAAACGTACAAGAAACCTATTTTTGAGGTGAAGGCTTTATGTAGTCAAACAGATAAACCTTGCAAAACTGACTGTAAAAACGGTATTATTAAAAAAAACACTCAACAAATCCCATCCCATTATTAATAGTACCTCCAATGAAAAATGCAAACATTGATCTCTACCTAACAGATCCCACACGCCATGTAAATGGGGAGCCGATTCAGAAACACCTGGTGTGAATTCAGAGAAGCCTTCCGATCAGAGCTTAAAAAGATCATCACTAAACTACAAACCTCTACCCACTTCACTGACCTCTTACATGCTTATATCATCAAAGAAATCAATATTTCGCTTATGCCATTTTGCTATTTTGGGCCGTTTGGATTAGTTTATTGCTGTCCTTTGTGCCTAAAAAACAGCCAAGTCATTCCACAGTGGAAAAAACAGGGAGGTGACTCTGAAGATTTGAATACGTACTAACCAGTATCACCCTCCTTGGCTTGCTACAAATTGTAGCTGATTTCCTCCTTCTCTCTGTTAAAGGGGACTACTGCCTTCTTACCCTCCTGGACCAATCCTCTGCGCTTGACGAAGCCAGGCATCCTTTTGACTGAATATGCAACCTGGAGAAAGAACAGGACCTTCAGACAAACCTTCTCATGGAGCGCACCAAAGATGTTGAATTCCATTCCGCCTGCTATCAGAACAAACTGCTCCTACGAGAACTTCGAACGTGAAATGAAAAGCTACTATTCCAGCAACACTTCCTGCCCTGATTTATAAAAATGTAAGAACAAACCTGACCACCAACCCCCCCTCCCCATCTGAGGTAATGGCTTCTAGAGAAAGAGTCTTAAGCGGCAAGAATTTGAGAGACACCTCCTGAAGAGGTTCAAAGGGGTGAAAGACAGAGAGGACTAAAGGAAGGTCCCAGGGAGGAGACGAGTCTGGGGAAAAACCTTAAGGAGATTTTTAGGAAACAGGACTCTGTTTTTTGATAGTACGGGGGTAAAAGGTGACGATAAGCCTTGTTGCTTTATCAACCACTTAGTCGCTGGTGCCGCCTTGTAGTCCATGCAGTGGCTAAGTAGAGTCCACAGAGGATGGGGACATACTCCTCCCATGTAACGAGGTAACCCTTGATGTGTGCAATAAGCTTAGCGTCAATCTGGTTCTCACATTGTTTCCCTTGTGTTTTATCCCCATTTGTGAGAATCCAGACTTCACTCCGGACCTAGAGAGGTCTGTGTTTAAAGGCAGGAGTGACATGGGCTGTTTAAAGATGGGTCCCCTCTTCTCTCATAGCACTATTAAATCCTTTGAGAGGTTTAAAAAAGCATTTGGCCTACAGGAAAATGAAAGGTTCGACTACACCAGGTAAACACTGGCTAATGCATCAAGCACCAAGCATGGTGCTATTAAAGATCCCATGGATAAAAGGCGGTAACCATGAGAAATGAAAGGCGTGTTTTATCTTTGTTCGAACTGTTTAAAATAAATATATGCCCCGCACACTGGGACTGGAGGAGGATCCACCCGACTCTGCAAGAAGCGAGAGAAGGGATTCGGATGGGTCAAACAACTAGAGACAGAGAAGTCCAGGGCCTTCTACGGCCAAACACCGCCCAGATCCTGAGACTCTAGCCAGGGAAAAGCAGGCAGTCATCGATTTACTTTCCAGAACATCCTCAAGACCGGCATCACCCTGATTTGCATGGTGCGGGCCTCCGGGGAACTCTGATCTCTTACATTGCTGTGCTTCCTTTATTCCCTCCGCCTTAGCCTCGCCATATTGCCTTAATCTCTGGGCGGGTTAGGCCCGGGCGGGGAGGAGGGCCGCAACCACAAACCCCAACTCAGGAACACTCTATTGACTCACCGGATATAGACTTTGAACGATACATCTCAGTTTTGATTAGTTGTTGTTTTGCGCCCTGAGTTTAGGCAGTTCACTGTTTTTTCCTTTAAATCGACTTGGGCAGCACCTATGCAACACTGTGATACTCCTACTCTTTAGTGCACAACACATTACATACCTCACATATCTGACCTCTCGGACACACCTCAACAGCCCCAACATAGAACCTCATCACCCCACACAATGGCAGACAAATTGAGAGTCCTCACACTGAACGTTAAAGGCCTCAATCACTCCCTGAAAAGAAGGGCTATCTTATCATACTTGGAAAATTCCGGAGCACATATTTGCCTATTGCAGGAGACACATCTCCTCCCTCGTGACGAACACAGGCTTTGCTCCAAACACTTCCCTCACCAATATTTCTCATCCCTCACGAACAAGAAAGTGGGAGTGGCCATCCTAGTTTCTCGACACCTCAGGGGTAGGGTATTAGCTAAAGAGGCTGAATTAAAAGGGAGGATGCTAGTGCTTTTGGTACAAGTAGGCCCGAGAACACACACAATAGCTACTATATACTCACCTAACGAGGCGCAAGAATCATTCCTGTGACAGGCGGTGAGGGAGATCATGGGGACCCAAAATTACTCGGTTCTAGTGGGGGGGGGGGACTTAAACCTCGTCTGGAAAAATGAACTAGACAGGTCCGCTCAGAGACATGGCCAGACAGGTGCCCTGTCCAAAGGGGGATTGGACTGGTAAAAAGACATAGGCCTAGCTGACCTCTGGAGGACCACCCATAAACACACCCGAGACTATACATATTACTCATTTGCACTTAAAACTTACGTCAGACTAGACTATCTCCTGGGCTCGCACAAAATGGCTTCCCGAGTACAAGAAGTCGCTACTGAACCTCGATCCCTATCAGATCATGCGGCCGTAGTCACTACAATAGACATCCCTAAGCACAGTCCCAACCCCAGTACATGGCGATTGCGAGACAGTCTCTTGCATAAACCTGAGAACGTAGCCCAAATCAATAGAGCCATTGAAAATTACTTGCTCATTAACGACAAACCGGACATGGCCATCTCCACCACGTGGGACGCATTGAAGGCCGTGGTTAGATGGGAATTGATTGCCTTATCATCAGCCGAGAACAAAGAGCGTGAGGGACAAAAGAGAGACCCCCCCCCTTCAAGTGGCAGAACTCAAATGCATTCTCAAATGAACTGGGGCTCCAAGTGTTTGGAGGCAGTTAGAAGCCGCCAGAATCCAATTAGCTGGACTTGACACAGACAGGGCGGAGTACGCGGCGCTCCGCCTAAAACATTGTTACTATATCGGAGGAGACAGAGCCAGGCGCCTCCTGGCCAACAGGCTGAGGCTCCAACGGCAAGAGCACCGGATCCAGGAGGTGCTCGACCCGGAGGGCCAGGTAAAGACTGAAGACTCCCACATAGCAGAAACATTTCGGAATTACTATCAAGAGCTGTACGCGGCTCAGAACCTCTCTTCGGGTGATATACCGTCCTACCTCCGAGAAGCACACACTTCCACCCTAAACTCAGACCAGAGAGACAGCCTGGATAGCCCCATTAGAACGGAGGATGTTGTCAACTATATAGCTCGCCTAAAGTTCTTCAAATCTCCAGGCCCGGACGGTTTTCCAGCTGTCTTCTATAAAACCTTCTGCCAAACTCTAGCACCCCTCTTTACCCGACTCTTTAATGCCCTAGGGGACTCAGCGACCCTCCCCCCTTCCATGAAGATGGCTTCCATTGCAGTGATTCTCAAACCAGGGAAGGACAAAACCCAATGCTCTTCTTATAGACTTATCTCCCTTTTAAACGTCGACCTTAAAATCTTTACAGGAATCCAAGCAGCCCGCCTTAATCCCCTAATGCCAGGTCTTATTGACCCAGACCAAGTGGGTTTTATCCCACAGCGCCAATGTAGCGACAACACACGCAGGGTCCTCCATCCAATAGACAAGGCGCAGAGACACGACCAAGAATGGATGCTCCTATCAGTAGACGCTGAGAAAGCGTTCGACAAGGTACACTGGCCTTACCTTGAAGCCACCCTGGACCATTTTGGTATAGGCGACAGATTCAGAAGGTGGATCTGCAGCACCTCTGACAGCCCCACAGCAATAATACGGGTCAACAGCTATTCCTCCACTCCATTCACAATAAACAGAGGCACCAGACAGGGATGCCCCTTATCGCCATTACTCTTCGCTCTATATATGGAGTCCATGGCGCACAGAGTCAGATCCCATCTCACAATAAAGGGGATCAAATTTGGTGGCGACCACCACAAAATTAGCTTATTTGCGGACGACATTTTGGTGACCTTAGAAACCCCATCCTCCTCCCTACCGGCGTTCCTAGAGGAGCTCGCAGCATTCGGGAAGGTGACCGGGTTCAAAATGAACATCCACAAATCACAAGCCCTTAATATAACCCTGCAGCAGCACACACTAACCACCCTCGAAAGAACCTTCCCTCTTCAATGGGCCACATTCCACATTCCATACCTGTGACTCCAAACCGCCTCCAGGATTTCCAAGATTACGGGTCGCAACCACTGCACCCTGATCCGTCAGGTACGCTCCGTACTCAGTCGCTGGCGGAAACTCTCCCTCTCTTGGCTTGGGAGGATAGCTTCAGTTAAAATGACAATTCTACCCTGGATTTTGTACCTATTCCAAGTTCTCCCAACTGATCCGCCATCGGGCTCACTTCGCGTACTCCAGAACAACTTGAACAGATTTATTTGGGCAGACAGGCGTCCTCGACTCCGTAGAGACATAGCTTACAAACCCCCCTTGGAAGGCAGCTTGGGAGTTCCGGACCTTGCCCGATATTTTCAGGCCACCCAACTGTGAATTCTTGTGGAGTGGTCGCGGGCAGATTCGGAAAAGCATTGGCTCTTTATGGAAAGGGCCCTTGCCGGGCAATCCCTGTGGAGGATTCCCTTCCTCCCTAAAACTGCACGACCTCCCAACTTATACCTCTCTTTCATCACAAAGCCAGTCCTAGCAATATGGAACAAAGTAGCAACCAGAAGGAACCTCACCTCCTTCCCCTTGATTCCCATAGTGGGGAACCCCAACTTTACACCGGCCTTCTCTGACCCAGCCTTCCACTGCTGGAATCAAACAGGATGCAGATCAGTGGGACACATGTTCGACACAGAGGGCCCCATACCGTTTGAATCCCTTCGCTCTGAACACGGACTTCCTGAGAGTGAGAGATGGCATTACACACAGATCCGCCATTGGGTTGATGGAGCAAGGTCTGAAAGAGACTTGCTCAGAGGCAATCCACTCGTTTAACTCATTAACAAGTTATTAAACATGTTTTGTGAATAACTAATACGCACCACATGAACACGCGGGTTAGTGAAGCTTGCCTATGTGTGTACTAATGCGGATAACAATGAAGACGGACTAATACCGCTTTAAACGGGGAAACTGTTGTGCGCATGCGTCAACTGCATCTACGTAGTATGACGAGGTAACGCTTGGAGGGAAATTCTAGCGCATGAGCAGAAGATACTAAAATGGAGTCTTGAAGACTCGCGTGCATGGCATCTGCTTAGCTGAAATGAAAACAAGCTATTTTACTAATGCTAATGCGGGAAAAGTATTAATAAGAAAAGGGAATAGAGTAGAGGTGGGAGGTATACAGTGTGACCATTTATTTGTGAAATTAATATTTGTCTTTCTGACTTTATCATTAGTGCGCATTTGGGCCTCTCACGCATAACTGAATTGAGCTGAGTAATCGAAAAGACTGCGCATGTCCACTGAAAGTTAACCCGGAATGATGACTTAGATGTTGAACGGGAGCCAAGGACACGAGTGACATACCCTGGGAACGGATGGTGAAAAGTTCAACGATGAGGACTCTTATTCATAATGTTATAATAAATGTTGCAAGTAAAATGTGAATGTGTATGGGAACTCAATACATGAATAAAAATTAAGGGGATGGGTTTGCGAACAATAGTTGAACTGATTTTAATGACATGTAAGCATGGTGTGATGGAGCTTCCCCCCTTGCCTGACCAATCATATTTCATATTTTTACAATATTGAAACTTTAGTGGGTGGAACATGAAGAAACGAAGGTATAACTAAGGTAGCTTTAGTTAGTTAGAGAAGAAGGTCCAGATGCTGTGAGTCGGAGATGCTGTTGCTGGGAGAGATGCTATGAGATGCTGATGAAGAACCGAATGCAGAATCTGAAGCAGAACTTTCTATCCTAACTTAATTGGTTAGATCAGAAGATCGCGGAAGAATCTCGAGGAGGAAGAGAGTGTCAGAGAGGGGTGCGGCGCAATCGTCGGTATTCTAGAGAGGTCAACTATCCTGTCCTGAATCCTGTCCTGAAGTCTTTGTCTCCTGACCTATCCTGGGGGACCCTTACCAGCCCTTTGGCCAGGGGTTGGTCCTTCACACCATTCTTGGTAACTATAATTTCACGTTATTTGCAGATGTTCTTTTCTCTCTGTCCTCTCCCTTTCTGAGCATTAATTATTGTATGAGTCCGAAGTATATGCTTGATGTTTAATCAATTGAATTTTCTCTCCTAAGAAAGATGGTGACTGCACTGTATTTTGAAATGGTTCACATGCATTTAATTTAGATAAAGATTTTAAACCTTCCTGAGTCTGTGATCATTTACTTCAAATAAAAGAATAGTTAAGGGTTATGTTAATTATCACCATCAACTAGTTCAACTAATGGTCCATCGACCAGAGGAAAGAACTTTTTGATCAGTGAAAGGTTAGTTAGGAATATTAAATAACTAATCCTGAATATTATGAAAAATATATATAAAACTTTGACACTCCAGCGGTTTACTCAATCGTGTGTTTATGGGCCCAGGTGAGTATATGGTATTGGAGTATCTGTTGTTGGTATACCGCTGGATCAGTTTTCTGGTAGCAGAGTTATGGTTATTATTGATTAGTTTGGTGAGCAATATTGATTATTGATTTATGTTTAACAAAAGAGTTAGTGTCTTGTTTTATGTCGTCTAGAAGCACAGATACAGTGGATATCTGGGCATCCCGGGAATGGAATAGCGGGTGGTGATAGAAGCCACACTGCAGGAGGTTACTCGTCTGTTTTCATAACACTGAGAAGCTACGGAGGGCTGGCAGTATTGTAGTAGGGATTATATCGTATAAAAGTAGAGTGCGAATGATAGCAAAAGGGGTTTGCTGGTGAAACTTTGGTCTCATTTCCCAATACGGGTGACACTGAAGAAGTAACAGGTTCTCCTGAGCTTGAATGAAGGGCAAACAGAGGTTTTTGCTCGTAGTGAAAAAGGATTCTGGGATAAGTCATAATCTATCCTGATTTAGTGGAGCAGGCAGAGTAGCAAATGTTTTTATGTTGTTACTAACGGATTTTATTTTAGAAAAGTAAAAGAAAATAAGTTATCGTATTACCTTGTGAAGGGAGGGTCAGTCGCAGGAGTTATACTGACGTCATAAAGAGCCGCGCTGGGATTGGTTGAAACAGCGGGCGTGAGCTGGAAGCAAATTGTAAAGGGAGGGTCAGTAGTAAGGAGCAATACTGACGTCACAAAAGGCCGCGCTGGCATTGGTCAGACCACGAGCGTGAGCCTGAGTCTGATTGGTTGATAGATAAAAGCCGCACTAGGATTGGTCGAAAAAGAATTGTATGTTGAGCCCTGATTTGACTGCGGGTGTGAGTCGTGCTGATATAGGACGCGACGTAGGTAATAGAGCTAGAAGATATACGGAAGATTCTTTCCTATATCGACCGTCTGAAATGTTTGGAAGACCAAAGAAAATGACGTTAATGAAGAAAATTAAAAATTTCTTTAAAAAGACAAACCTGTAATGACTAGAGAGGGAATTCCTATTCCGCCACCTAAAACACCTGCTTCCTTTATGATGATGGAGAAAGGATATCACACGTGTGTATGGTTGGAGAATTGGGTGGAGTATACTAAAGGTGATGGTGTTTTGGCTTTTCCGGAGCATGGTACTTTTAATTTAAAGATACTTCAGAATTTGAGAGATAGAATGAATATGTTAGAACCAAATCCTAGAATGACACAGTATGAAGCTTTGGAAGAATGGGAAATTGAGGCATTTGATCGTGAAAAATACAGAAGTGGTCGGAGATTTAGAGGATTTTTGCCTAGATATCCGTATGAATCAAGTGGAGATCAAATGAAGCGTTGGAGAAGAGCTGTGGTGACCGAGGGTTTATATCCAGTATTAATGGCTGAAGAACAGTTAGGAGGAAAGTGTAAAGAAAAAACGAAACACATGAATACGACAGGATATGGCGAATCAGATGATGAGCTATTAGAGGATATTTTGATTAAAAACCCTCCACCGTACCAAGAAGAACCTAGTAAGGTCACCCCAAGTGCACCAGTGATAGGAATGCCTTTAACCCCACAAATTTTACATGATGTGTCACTTAATAGGGTGTTGCAGGATAATGAGAGAGAAGCTTTAAATAAAACTAGGGAAGAATTAGTTCAGAAAGTAAGCCAATTGAATTTAAATGCTGAAGCTTTGACAGTACCAGTAACTATTGGTCCTGTAATCCCATTATATGGAGATAAAAAGACTTGCCAGAAACCTCAAACTGTGACAATTCCGTTAAATAGTCCCAGAAAAGAAGTAATAATTACGGATGATCAGGCCAGTGAATGTGAGTCAGTTATTTCATTAATGGATCTCCCTAATGTAGAACATTTAACTGAAACTCCGAAGAGAGTTATACCTGCAAATTTGAGAGAAAATAGATCTTTGGTTCAACAGCAGTTACTCCTGAAGATTTAGAGAGATGGGCACAGGAAATAGAAAATCGAAACCCACAACCAAAGATTTTAGATATCAGTAGATTGAAAGTAGATTTGGAAGAAATGATAACTGGCAATGTGAGCATAGAAAGATTGAACGTTTATAATGATGAGGAGTTGTTATTCTTATGTAAGAGTATAACCAGAAGAGCAAGAGTATTTCATGAGAAATTAACAGAAGTTGCCTCAGAGATTGGAATAGATATAGGGAAATCGAAACTATTGCAGAAACCATATCGAGTGGAGTTTACTGATAAGGATTTAGAAAGTGTAAATGCTTCTGGTAAGAGACTACAGATAAAAGAGTTGATGAATATTTTACGAAAATGGGGAGACATTGACAAATGGAGAATTAGGTGGATAAGAAAGAAAGAGGAAGTACAAGCGAGAGAAGCATCATCTGCATTTCCAGTGAGAGAATCAGATAAGATTGAGAGAATGTGTCCAATGAGAGAAGTTCCTGGTGGTGGATATGTTCATGTTCCTTGGAGCAGACAGGATATCTTGTCATTTACGAATGATTTCCCTAGGTTGAGAGAAAAACCAGTTGAATGGTATAAACAGGTGGAAAGATTCGTGAAAGTTTCAAAGGTTTTGTTGAAGGATTTGGATGGTTTATTTGATATTGTAGTACCAGCTGATTTATGGACAGAATGTAAGATTACAATTGACTGGCCAAATGAGGAATATCCAAGGGATTCCAAAACAGGAGCGCCATCAGAGGAGGTGATGAAGAAGTATCACCAGGTGATTACTTTCTTGAAAGGAAAAATTCCTCCTAAAGAGACTGATTGGGTGAAAATAGATAGAACCACTCAGGAGCCAAAGGAGTCTGTACACGCGTACTATGAGAGGTTGTTACAGGTATTCAAGCAGTATAGTGGATTTGAGAACATTGGAGATAAGGATATGGGACATTTTGTATATCGGTTCGTGTATGGTTTAAAACCAGAGATTAGTCAGATGATTCAACAACACATGTTGTGTTGGCAAAGTAAAACCATAGATGAAATATTGAAATATGCGAAGTATTGCGATGACGACATTGAGGCAAAACATAGAAAGTTAAAAGAGAAAATGATGTGGGCACAAGTAAAATTGGCAGAGCAGCAGGAAGCAAAATTAATTTCCCAGAATGATAATGAGATAAAAGACCAGAATCAAAATGAACAAGTGTCAAGTGGTGGTAAAGGACGAGGACGAATGAGTAGAGAGGAAGCAAGGAAGAAATTTCCTTGTCATGCGTGCAGAAAGTATGGACATTGGAAGAACGAGTGTAAAATTGTCCAGAATAATAATGGACCAAATAAAAATTTAAATCCACAGATGCAGAATGAAGTGGTTGTGAAACAGCCACAGCAGCAGCAGGTAACTACCCCACAGTATCATGTGCCACAACCTCCTATGGCAAGCAATGTGAACATTCAAAAATACAGTGCGAACACCGGATTTCACGGAGAAAGTGGTAAGAATAACAGAGTGGTTTCACAATATTTTTTGCAGAATGATGAAGATGAATCAGACTATGTACAATGATGGTGCCTGAGGGGGGAGGAAGAGGAGTGCGTGCTTGGCGCATCCTTGCCGGTAGATCAGACAGGTCCATTTGTTGAAGGGAAAGTTGAAGGTAGTGACATCACTTTCCTGTTGGACAATGGTGCTACCCGGTCTACTGTGAGAACAGCAGACATCCCAAACCTACCCCTCTCGGGAGAAACTATCCAAGTTGTAGGAGTGTCAAACCAACAGATTAGAACTCCAGTTACAAGACCAATGGAAGTACATATTGGAAATTTTAAAGACATGCATCGGTTTGTAGTTTGTGACTCAAGCCCAGTAAATCTGTTAGGGAGAGATTTATTGTGCAAAATGAACTGCACAATCTATTGTACGCCTGATGGTGTTGCTTTCCAAACACCTGATGAGGATGTTGTTTATAAGATGATGTTAGCTAAGCAAGGTACAGAAGTGGATGAAATGTTTTCATTACTAACTGAAAGTGAATTACCAGAAGAATTGAGAACCACAGTAAATCCAGAAGTGTGGGACTTTTCAGGAAAAGATATAGGGCTAATGGCGAATGTAGACCCTGTGAAAATAGTGGTAAAAGAAGGTGCAGTTTATCCAAATACACGGCAGTATAAAATGAGTCCAGAAGTGAAAGCAGGAGTTGCTCCAGTAATTGATCAAATGATCAAACAAGGAATTCTAAAAGAAATAATGAGTAGTCCATGTAATTCGCCAATCATGGGACTCAAAAAGCCTAGTGGTAAATACAGGATAGTGCAGGACTTGCGAAAAATAAACAAAATTGTAGTGCCTTGTTGCCCAGTGGTGCCAAATCCAGCAGTGATCCTTTATCAAATACCATGGAATGCAAGTTGGTATACAGTAATTGATTTGTGCCAAGCATTCTTTTCTATTCCTTTGCACCCAGACAGCCAGTATCTCTTCGCCTTCCGGTTTGAGGATCGTATTTTGGCATGGTGCCGAGTTCCTCAAGGGTACACAGAGAGTCCCTCAATTTTCAATCAGATACTGAAAAAGTGTCTGGAGTCATTAGTTATGCCCGGGAAATCAGTTCTGGTTCAGTACATTGATGACCTATTGGTGGCATCAAAAACACGAGAAGATTGTGTCACTGACACATTTGCATTACTGAACCATTTAGCCGAAGGAGGACACAAGGTGTCTCCAGAAAAATTGCAGTTTTGTCAACAAGAAGTTAAATATTTAGGGCATAAAATAGAAAGAGGAGTTAGAAAAGTGACACCGGAAAGAATAAAAATAATCAAAGAAATGCAACTACCACAGACACAGAAGGAGATGAGAATGTTTCTGGGAATGGTTGGGTACTGTAGGCAGTGGATAAATAGCTTTTCCCTGCTAGCAAAGCCATTGATACAATTAACTCGGAAAAGAGCGAAAGATCCAATTGATTGGAATGATGAATGTTTGGAAGCCTTTGTGAAATTACGAAACTGTCTATGTGAGGCCCCTGCTTTGGGCATGCCTGATTATTCAAAAGAATTTGCGCTGTTTTGTTGTGAGAGAGAAAATTGTGCACTTTCAGTTTTAACACAGAGACATGGATTGAGCCGACGTCCAGTGGCATATTTCTCTGCCACCTTGGATCCAGTGGCCTCAGCCTTACCTGGCTGCTTAAAAGCAGTAGCTGCTACCTGTATGAGTCTGGAGCAAAGTGAGTCAATTGTGATGGGACATTCTGTAAAAGTCTACGTTCCACACTCAGTTGAGATTCTTTTGACAAGAACGCGAACACAACATCTTACTCCTAGTCGGCTGACTAAGTATGAAAGAGTGATTTTGGGAGCAGAAAATGTGACAGTGATAAGATGTACAATAATGAATCCTGCCACATTATTGCCAGATCCATGTTGTGAAGAAGTGAAAGATGAGATTGATCATGATTGTTTGGATGTGACTGAATTGTGTACTAAGCCCCGTCCAGACATAAAGGAAACACCATTGAAGGAATCTGATCATGAATTGTTCGTGGATGGGTCATGTCTAAGAACAGAAGGAGGAGGGTTAAGTGCTGCATATGCTGTATGCAAAATAACAGGGGTCATTGAAGCATCCTGTTTACCGGGAATCAAGTCTGCACAAGTAGCCGAATTGGTGGCCTTAACAAAGGCATGCAAAAAGGGGAACAATTGGAGAATAACCATATTTATGGATAGTCAATATGATTTCGGGGTTGTGCATGACTTTGGCCAACTCTGGATGCAGAGGGGATTTTTGACTTCTTCAGGATCTCCTATCAGAAATAGTAAAAATGTAAAAGATTTGTTGGAAGCATTACAATTGCCAAAAGAAGTAGCAGTTGTTAAATGCGCTGCACATCAGTCAGGAAATGACTATGTGACGGCCGGTAATAGGTATGCAGACCAAATTGCTCAATACTGTGCAAGAAATACAATGTCAATTAACAGAAAAATTGAAACGGGTGAAACCAGCTGCCAACTTATGTTTTTCTCAGTTCCAGAAACATGGGATGAGATCAGACAGTTACAGGAAGAAGTTGAGGAAAAAGAAAAGGAAATCTGGATAAAATCAGCTTGTACAAAAAGAACAGAAGATGAAGTGTGGGTGTACTTAGATGGCAGACCAGTCATGCCAGATTGTCTACTCTCTCAAATGGCAAGAGTATACCATGGGACAACACATATTGGCAGGGATTCAATGATCAGATTATTCAGACAGAGTTGGTACAATCCGAAGTTTAGGGTAGTCGCAGAGAGCCTTTGCCAAAGATGCTTAATCTGTCAGCAGCAGAACCCAGGCAGGAAGACAGTGGTTAGTTGGGGAAAGATTGGAAAGGCAGAAGGACCCTTCACCAGACTGCAGTTAGACTTCATTGAGTTGCCTCCTTGCAATGGATTGAAGTATGTACTTGTCATAGTGTGCCTGTTCTCGAGATGGGTAGAGGCATACCCCACTAGAAGAAATGACAGTCTCACAGTTGCTAAACTACTATTGAGGGAGTTGATACCTCGTTTCGGTTTTCCAGTCACTTTGGAATCAGATAGAGGACCTCATTTTAATAATGAGATAATTCGATTAATCTGTGCTGCATTTAACATTGAACAAAAACTGCACTGTGCTTATCGTCCAGAGGCTTCTGGAATAGTTGAACAGCTTAATGGCACAATCAAATCAAGATTAGGGAAGGTGTGTGCATCCACAATGCTGAAATGGCCAGATGCATTGCCTCTTGTACTGATGGGTCTCAGAAGTATTCCTGACAGAAAAACAGGATTGAGTCCACATGAGGTACTCATGGGAAGGGCAATGAGACAAGCATTTATTCCTGGAAATAAATTGATGAATATAACTGATGATCTGGTATTGGACTATTGCAAAGGATTGGCTGAAATGGTGCGTTCTGTCTCTCATCAGGTTGGAGAAGACGCAGTTGAAAGGCAGCCAGACCAAGCGCATGATTTGAATCCTGGAGACTGGGTGTTAGTGAAGAAACACGCAAGGAAGTCGTGTCTAGCACCCAGGTGGGATAAACCACGTCAAGTCATACTAGTCACTACCACAGCAGTGAAGTGTGCAGGTTTACCCAATTGGATTCATGCTAGTCATACCAGAAGAGTTCCGAGCCCATCTGAACAACAAGAACAGCCACTGACTGAACAAGCTGAGACGTCAGAAGTTGAAAGTTGTGAAGTTGAAGAATCTAGAGGGATAGATTCTGAAAGACAACTATATGACGAACAGCCAAGTACAAGTCAGGAAGAGTGGATACCAGTGATTGAAATATCTGATGCTGTTGTCGAAACAAGAAGAACAACTGAATTAAAGAGACAGGAAGGTAGAGAGGAAAAGTCAGGAAAAGAAGAACACACTCAGGTAAAAATAAACAAAGCCATTCAGAAACCTGAGCAGGGTAAGATAGAAGAAGAAGAACAAGTTCAGGCAGAAGAAGAACAAGTTGAAATAAGACCTGAACAGGATCAGACAGATCTAGAAGAACAAGTTCAGGCAGAAAAAGAACGAACTATAATAAGACCTGAACAGGTGCAGGTAGAGGAAGATCCGAATACAGAAAATACAGAACAAAGACAATTAGAAAGGGAAGAAGAACAAGAACAGATTGTGCCCAGATTAAGTGAAAATAAAAGAACCTTAGAAGAAGACGGAGAAGGTGAAAGTGCAGTTCAGGTCAAAAGAGTTAGAAAAGGAGATAATTGGCCAGAAGGAGTGAAGAGACTAAGATATTATCTAAGAAAACCAGAAAAGAAACCAGAGCAAGTAAATGAAGTTACGAGTCAGACACAATCTAAACAAACCTTAGTAAAACTTACGCGAAGAAGTCCAAGATTGAGAATTCTGAACAGAAAATACAAGGCCCCTGAGTGGACCTATGTTATATTAGAAGAATTTGAAAACTTAGATTTACGAGAAGAACCAGAGAGAGTTCATGTTGCACAGATTGATGAAAACAAATTAAGACCTCCTTAAAATAAAAGACTGGATTTTAAGAAAATTTAGACAAAGAAAGAAAAAGAGAAAATAAATTTTCTCTGATTAAAATGGCAGAAGTTGAAGACACTGAAAGACCGAAACGAAGTTTAAAAAGAAAATGTTTAAGATTTTGCTTATGTAGTATTTTATTAGTAGTATTAGTATGGTTATTTCTAACAGTAGGAGTACCTTTGTTAATGGAAACAAATAACAAGAATAGTACAATTACTAGTGAGAAAGTAAATAGAATAAAGGGAACTAAAATAGAAATAGGGGTAGAAGATGAGATAAACTATCATAATAAATCAGACAATGATTCGTCTTTAAATGTGTTTACTAAATTGTTATTTCAGTATGTTAATACAATGGAGATTAGTAATTGTTATGTCTGTATGAAGTTACCCTCATCAGTGTCAGAAGGGGTGACTTATCACCATTATACCTTTAACATATGGTGTATCATGTAGTGTTTTATCAAGTTTATTTTACGTAACAGGGAAACTTCAGTATCTTTATTCAAACTTAGATGTAGTGTTTTCAGAACTGCCTATTCGAAAGAATATGAATCCAGTATTTAGTAATAAAAATGCACAGTTCATGGGTGAATTCTTCTTAACAATGAGTTCAATAGATATAGCACAAGCACACAAGGATAACCTAACATGTATATTACGTGAAGAAGAAAAAGAGTTTTTGAATTTAGTAGAAGAAAGGAGACAGGATTTAACCAAGAAGGCTGCCGAACAGAAATCCCATGTACCTCCATGGGCTGAGAAAGAGGGAATTTATGCAAAGGGCGAGGCTCATGCTGCGATGTCCCTAGACTTTGTGAAAAAGGGAAAATTCTGTCTCCATAGATTAAAGACAGATTATAATAACAATTTCATTGGTTCCAGTGAATGTGAACACAACTTCCTAATTTTAAGTGGATGGGGACTAAAAGGGGGAATTGATCCTGTATTTCCAGGAATTTATTATGTATGCGGGAATAATGCCTATTATAGGTTACCTGCAAGATGGTATGGGAGCTGTTATTTTGGAATAGTTTTTCCAAAAATCTACCATGTGGACAGAATCAATGAAATCAATGAAATATCTAATGGACTAACACAAAGAAAAAGAGCAAATTTTTCTGAAATAGTAGGTGATATATTTAGTGCATTGATACCCTCAGTTGGAGTCATTCTAAATTCACGTAAAATTTGCAAATTATCAACAATAATTGATCGTCTTTCTACAGATACTGCTGGAGGATTCTTAATGATTAATACAGAGATGGTTGCAATAAGGTCTATGGTTTTACAAAATCGTCTTGCTCTTGATATTTTATTGGCAAAAGAGGGCGGAGTCTGTGGTATGTTGAAAATTCAACATTGCTGCACTTACATTCCGGACAAAAGTAAGGAAATTAAAGGATATATTGGAAATATTACAAGAATGCATAATGACTTGACCCAACTGGAGGTTGACAGTGTATGGGGAAGATTAACAAAGAGTATAACATCAATAGGGAATTGGTTTACTAATTTTGGAAAGAGTTTTCTAGGTTAAATAATATTACCAGTAGTTGTGATAATGGCAATAGTAATGACAGTAATGATCACATGTAAATGTTGCAGAAGCAAGGGAAAGAGAAGAATACATTTAGAAAGAGAAGGAAAAGGAAAGAAACTAAAGAGGGAATATGAAGAAATTCAGTTAGAGGAAATGAAAGGAAAGTTATACAAAAAAGATGAAAGATTTAGAACGAAAAGAAGTAACTGACGAAAAGATGAGAGAAGAAAGAGAAAACTGAGAATTATTAAAGTTGGCATCTGGCAAGGGATGGGTAATTTTGTGATGGCTCAAAATGCCATCAGAGAGGGGATTGATGGAACAAGGTCTGAAAGAGACTTGCTCGGAGGCAATCCACTCGTTTAACTCATTAACAAGTTATTAAACATGTTTTGTGAATAACTAATACGCACCACATGAACACGCGGGTTAGTGAAGCTTGCTTATGTGTGAACTAATGCGAATAACAATGAAGACGGACTAATACCGCTTTAAAACGGGGAAACTGTTGTGCGCATGTGTCAACTGCATCTACGTAGTATGACGAGGTAACGCTTGGAGGGAAATTCTAGCGCATGAGCAGAAGATACTAAAATGGAGTCTTGAAGACTCGCGTGCATGGCATCTGTTTAGCTGAAACGAAAACAAGCTATTTTACTAATGCTAATGCAGGAAAAGTATTAATAAGAAATGGGGAATAGAGTAGAGGTGGGAGGTATACAGTATGACCATTTATTTGTGAAATTAATATTTGTCTTTCTGACTTTATTATTAGTGCGTATTTGGGCCTCTCACGCATAACTGAATTGAGCTGAGTAATTCGAAGACTGCGCATGTCCACTGAAAGTTAACCTGGAATGATGACTTAGATGTTGAACGGGAGCCAAGGTCACTAGTGACATGCCCTGGGAACGGAGGGTGAAAAGTTCGGCGATGAGGACTCTTATTCATAATGTTATAACAAATGTTGCAAGTAAAATGTGAATGTGTATGGGAACTCAATACATGAATAAAAATTAAGGGGATGGGTTTGCGAACAATAGTTGAACTGATTTTAATGACATGTAAGCATGGTGTGATGGAACTTCCCCCCTTGCCTGACCAATCATATTTCGCATTTTTACGATATTGAAACTTTAGTGGGTGGAACATGAAGATACGAAGGTATAACTAAGGTAGCTTTAGTTAGTTAGAGAAGAAGGGCCAGATGCTGTGAGTCGGAGATGCTGTTGCTGGGAGAGATGCTATGAGATGCTGATGAAGAACCGAATGCAGAATCTGAAGCAGAACTTTCTATCCTAACTTAATTGGTTAGATCAGAAGATCACGGAAGAATCTTGAGGAGGAAGAGAGTGTCAGAGAGGGGTGCGGCGCAATCATCGGTATTCTAGAGAGGTCAACTATCCTGTCCTGAATCCTGTCCTGAAGTCTTTGTCTCCTGACCTATCCTGGGGGACCCTTACCAGCCCGTTGGCCAGGGGGTTGGTCTTTCACACCATTCTTGGTAACTATAATTTTACGTTATTTGCAGATGTTTTTTTTTCTCTGTCCTCTCCCTTTCTGAGCATTAATTATTGTATGAGTCCGAAGTATATGCTTGATGTTTAATCAATTGAATTTTCTCTCCCAAGAAAGATGGTGACTGCACTCTACTTTGAAATGGTTCACATGCATTTAATTTAGATAAAGATTTTAAACCTTCCTGAGTCTGTGATCATTTACTTCAAATAAAAGAATAGTTAAGGGTTATGTTAATTATCACCATCAACTAGTTCAACTAATGGTCCATCGACCAGAGGAAATAACTTTTTGATCAGTGAAAGGTTAGTTAGGAATATTAAATAACTAATCCTGAATATTATGAAAAATATATATAAAACTTTAACACTCCAGCGGTTTACTCAATTGTGTGTTTATGGGCCCAGGTGAGTATTTGGTAGTGGAGTATCTGTTGTTGGTATACCGCTGGATCAGGGTGATGCAACCCTCAATTCGCCCCGGGGCACAGTGACGCCTTACCCCATATAAGCGTTGGTTGCTCTCTTCTACAGCAAACACGCACCTCATCACACATTTATATAAGCTCCTAAGCCCTGACAGCACATCCTCTAAATCCCCTGGCCAGAAGCAGTGGGAATCGGAAATTGGTCGCGAACTGTCCCAGAAGGAATGGGGCGACATACACTATAGTGCTAGACACACAGCCCGTAACATCCCAGGCTTTGAAACAGCAACCAAGATTATAACTTACTAGTAGCTCACCCCATCTAGATCATCTGAATGCTGGTGCCACTGCGGATCCCCCGGCACGCTACTGCACATATTATGGGAATGCCCGAAACTAGCGGATTACTGGTCGCAAGTACTTAAGGATATAGACACACACCTAGAAACAGAAATCCCCAGATTCCCGGCGTACATCCTCCTAGGTCTCCCTAACGCACTTACCTTCCCATTAAAATCCCGCAGAGGCAGACAGATTGGGCTAACACTATTGGCGGCCCTCCAGAACATCCTAGCACATTGGGGCATGGGGCACAGGCCACTGATCAAGCTTGGCTACATAGATTTCATGACAAGACCAGAGGCTAGCATTACAGCTCCTTCAAAGTATTACATCACTAACATCAAAATTCTGAAACTTTAGAATGTCCAACAACATAGATAAACCATGCCACAGCAGCCATCTTCCTCTTTTATCTGCTGCTCCTTGCAAGATAAGTATGCTGTTCAGAGAGAATAATTTTAGAAGTTGTATTTAATTATTGTGGATATAAGTGATATGAGGTGTTTTGTGTATATTTTGGATGATAAGAGTGAATGTTATTGATGTTAAAATATTGAAAAAGTTATTTGTTTGTCTTTTGTGATTGTAATTCGTGTTAAACTAAGGTTTTAGTGAACCCAATTTATGGGTTAAGGGTAATTTAGTTGTCAGGTAAGTGTGAGTTTTTAGATTAGCTTAGTTTAAAAAAAAAAAAACGGAGTTTAATTACCATTGCGCCGCGAGCGAGCGTTTTGGCATCAGCTCGTGGCGTAGTGGAGACGTTCCAAATTAAAGAGAAAAGCCACGTTTTTTCACGGGCAGCTCTGTGTTGTGTGCCTGGAGAGACACCGTAGATTACAGAGCGTCGTCACGTTTGCGTGCGTGATGACGCTTCGCAGCCATTTTGGGGGAAAACTAGAGCGTTTACTGGTGGCCTGAGGTAACGCAAGGCAATCCAAAAGAGGTGCACTCGAGCGTTGTCTCTTACAACTGCCAAACAGCTGTTTCAGTCAGCCGGCAGAGTAGGAGGAGGCGCATTCGAGTGCGGGAGTGTTATTTAGTTAAAAAACAGCAGATTTTAGATGTGGATGATTTTAGTTGGTAAGGAAAAGAAAAGCTGTAGAGTGTTCAGAGGATGAATATTGGTCAACGGATGAGGAGGAAAGTAATGAAGTGAGAGGTTTTGGAAAAAGGTCTAAAAAGACAAAGAATATTGAAGTGGGAGTCAGATTTTTGATGAAAGGTAAAGGTGAGCCTAGTGCCACAAAAGGAGAAGGTGTCCTTCGCGGCACAAAAGAAGGTGTCCTTAGCAGCACAAAAGAAGCGACTGGGTTTTATCCCGAAAGAGGAAGAGCAGGCAGGATGCGTCAAGCAAGGGGACGAGCGCAGTTTACTCAAGGATCTCAGGGTGAGTATGAAGACTGTTTTTGGTTCTTCCCCAAACGGGGTAGGTGGAAGGTTGAAATGGTTCATAGACAATTGGGAGAAATTAACAAAGGACAGTTGGGTTATTCACACAGTGAAAAGTTATGTGTTGGAGTTGAAGGAAATGCCAAAATAATTGAAGGAGCCAGGTCAGTTGGTCTTTCAAAAAGAACTTCAAGAGGTAGTAGGAGTAGAAGTTATAGAAATGTTGCAAAAAGGGGCAATAGAGAACATTTCAGAAAAAGATCAGGGGTTCGTGAGTACTATTTTTTTGGTAAAAAAGAAAGAGAAAGGTTGGAGACCCATGATAAACTTGAGGAGGTTGAATCAGTATGTTGTTTACAGACATTTCAAGATGGAGGGCATCCATCTTTTGAGGGATATCCTGCAGGAGAACGATTGGTTGGTGAAGTTAGATCTAAAAGATGCATACTTCACTATTCCAATAGCGGAAGAGAGTCGCAGGTTTCTTCAGTTCAGGTGGATGGGTCAGCTGTTTCAGTTTTCGTCCCTTCCATTTGGTCTGGCATCGGCACCATGGTGTTTTACAAAGGTGTTGAGACCAGTAGCCAAGTATCTCAGGGAGAGAGGAGTCTGTATGATAATTTATTTAGATGATTTTTTGATAATGTCTCAGTGTCAAGAGGAATTGAGGAAGCTGTTACTTCTGACTATTCATCTTTTAGAAGGATTGGGTTTCTTAATAAACAGAGAGAAATCAGTTTTAGATCTCAGTCAATGTTTGGAGTTTTTAGGTTTTGTGGTGAACACAGTGGAGAAAACTCTAAGTTTACCAGACAAGAAGGTGGTGAAGATAAGGTCAGAAGTGAAAGGGATGTTGAGGAAGGAGCAACTCACTCTAAGATCATTAGCAAGGGTGATTGGTTTGTTCTCCTCATCTATTCAGGCTGTTTTTCCAGGGCTGCTTCATTACAGGGCTTTGCAGAGATAGAAAGCAGAGGCGCTGAGGAAAGGTTTCTGATATGAAGATCAGGTTTTTCTCTCAGCGGAGGCTCAGGAGGAACTGGTTTGGTGGTTGGAGAATTTGGAGGCTTGGAATGGCTGGGCAGTTTTTGGAATTTGTCCAATATATGTGTTAGAGACAGACTCTTTGGCTGGGGAGCATGTTTGGAGGATCAGTAGACAGGTGGGAGATGGTCCTTGGAAGAGAGGTCGGAGCACATAAATGGTTTGGAGATGAGAGCAGGTCTTTATGCATTGAAGAGTTTTGGGAGGAAATTACGAAATTCCAATGTTTTGTTGAAGATGGACAACGTTTCAGTGGTTTGATACATAAACCGCTTAAGTGGAAGCAGGTCAAGGAATCTGACTCAGTTAGCCAAGAGGATTTGGAGCTTTTGTCTAGAGGAAAAAATTGGGTTGCAGGCAGAATACTTACCAGGTCAGAACAATTTTGTGGCAGACTGGAATTTGAGGTATCTCAGAGATTACAGCGATTGGAAGCTGAATGTTCTATATTTCAAAAGGATTTTACAAGTTTGGGGTCTACTGGAGGTGGATTTATTTGCGTCAAGGTCTACATTCCAGTTGGAACGTTATTACAGTTGGAGACTGGATCCGTTGGCAGAGGAAGTGGATGCATTCCAGCAGGATTGGAGGAAAGTTCGGGGGTATGCATTTCCCCCATTTACATTAATACAGAGGGTGTTGTTGGTGGTGAGGAGGCAGAGATGTTAACTGGGTCTTGTGAAGCCATTTTGGGCTGGACAGACATGGTTTCCAGGTCTTTTGGAAATGACAATAGAGGAACCTTTCTTGATTCCGGAGTCAGAGGAAATGCTTCAAGGGGAAGAAGTAGTTTTTTATCCTTTGGTTATGGAATGGGCTTTGAGCTTTCTTGTTTGGGAGATTTCAGGAGAGGAGTGCAGTTCAGAGGACTTTCGGAACAGGCTCAGGAGTTGCTCAAAGAGTCTTGGGCACCAGGAACTAGAAATAGATATGTGGGAGCATGGGAGAAATGGGTTAGTTGGTGCTTGGAGAGGAGTTTGGATTCCGTGGAGGCATCTGCCACAGAGTTGTCAAATTTGTTATCATCTTTTTTTGAGAAGGGACTGAGTTACAGAACTATTAATTGTTATAGGTCTGCAATTGCTGCAGCGCATGGTTTGGTAGGGGGTTGCTCACTAGGTAGAGAGCCGTTAGTTTGTAGAGTTATGAAAGGCGTTAAGTTGAGGAGACCCCCAAGGCCGAAAAACAGTAGCTTGTGGGATGTTAACAAGCTTTTTTGATTGTTTGAAGGCTGGCCTGCTAAAGTATTTGAGTCTGAAACAGTTATCTGGTAAGCTAGCGAGTCTACTGTGTCTGGTCTCATTCAGGAGGATTTCTAATGTTAGGGCGTTAGATGTTAGTAACAGATGTTATAATCCAGACAGGGTTATTTTTACAATTTCTAAGAGAACAAAATGCATGTTTTCTACAATTTTTTATCCAAAATTTGAGGAGCATCCTAAATTGTGTGTGGTTAGATGCTTGAGAGAATATGAGAATAAAGTTGAGTGAATTCAGAAGGCATGGTGATAGTCAGTTGTTGATTTCTTATGTGAAGGCTTTTAGGCCGGTGACTACAGCTTCTATTGCTAGGGGGGTGAGGTTTTGTATGTTTGAAGCGGGCGTAAGTTTGGAAGAGTATGGTGCTCATTCGGTGAGAGGAGTGATGGCGAGTAAGGTTTTTTTATCAGGTGGTCGTTTGGAAGAAATTTTGCGTGCGGCAGGTTGGTCAAATGCTGATGTATTTGCAACATTTTATTTGAGGCCTGTGATACATGTATCGTCTGTGGTTTTAGCACAGCTTTGAACATGCATAATGCTAGCCTCCAGTCTTGTGATGAAATGTAGATTCTCCAAGTTTGTGTAGAGCGAATCTGGATTTCATTAAAGACACGGAGGCTAGCATTATCCCTCCCACCCTCCAGGATTGGAGTCTGGAGGGGGTGTGGGCATGTTGAGGTATGTCTTGGATTTTAACGAGGTCTCATTGAAGAATGGTTTATTTATGATTTTTTGTTTATTTGAGATGTCCAGTAAAAAGGAGCACGAGGAAGTTGTTGTTCATGCGAATAGGTTGATGATTGCGTCCGGAGCAGCTTAAAAGAGGAAGATGGCTGCGGTGACATGGTTTATATATGTTGTTGGACATTCTAAATTTCCAGAATTTTGATGTTAGTGATGTAATACTTTGAAGTGCTGGAGAATCTACACTGTGGTATATAATGGGGATGGAGCGAATCACCCTCACACTAATGAATTAGGGCTCTGCATTCCTCAAGCTTTGGAAACCCTTCCTAAACCTCTTGACAACAGAGTTTTGTGAGCTCACATGCCCTAAATACTTACGCCTCCTTCGCCTATCGGAAACTAACGCAGCAACCCCCTAAGACACTATAGTGAGGCGAGACATGGGAGACAGGGACATTTATACCACTTATCTCAAACTGGTGCCCGGGTCCAGGTTGGGGAGGGCGGGGGGAGTTAGGGGGATATTACGTAATTGTAACAGTGCAACCTGCACTTACAGGTCACTAAGTGAACATTGTATGCTATAACTAAATCTACAATAAAGAATAAATATATGACATTAATTTACAAACGTATTTAACATAAAAATAATTTTGCTAACACATTATACAGTTTATTAAACTTTTTTAAATGTTCCCTACACTTTTGTAAAGAGAGAGCTGCACACTAACTGTGGCGTCTCCCTAAGTTAAAACATACAGAAAAGTTAAAAAGTTTATGTAACTAAAAACATTTGTGAAAATATTTTCTGTAAAATATTAATGTAAATTATTTCTATATATTTATTTTGAGTGTAGAACAAAGTAAAAAATGCTACAGCACTATTAACTTATTTTCAAATTAAATCTTTATTTTAAAAATTTCATATTAAATAAAATTTATTATTTAGAAGTTAAATGAAAAAATAAATTACCACACAAAGTAAAACATTGCATTTGTATTATGCATTAATTATTATTAAAAGTGATGTATAAAATAGAAAATAATTTAAAAAATAATGTAATATTAATTTATAAATTCAAAAATTTCAATTAATTAAATAATAATTATTTTTTATTTCTAGATTTTTTTAAAACTATTAAATGATATTGCGCTATATTTTTAACTATTGTAAATAATCTCATGTAATTTAACATAATTTCCTATGAGTTTATAATTTAAATCCCTACCACATTTATTGTGTTTGTTGCAATACTCGTGGTTAGCCATATGTGGTGATGGACTTACGCCAGCTCTGAACTGTAGTAATTTACTACAGTTGGGGTCCCTTTGTTGCTGTAGTAACTTTAAAAGTTCAGTTTGTGAATAACAATGGGCTTACTCATTCATCTCTAAACCCCTCCATAACCCTCCCTAAATCCCTTATTACTCCACCCTAAACCCCTACCATTTAGTAGTAAGAATGCCCCTTTTTACAGTCACTCCCCCGGTCCTTCCACACCTACTACTAAGGGGCCGATTCCGATGTCGGACGGACTCAGGTCATCGTCCAGGAGCCGTAACCGACCGACCTGCTGTCGTCGGTTATGGCCCTGCAAGTACGATGCGACCGAACCCTGTTCGGTCGCACTCGTATACTGCACAATGGGAGCATGCATTCCGAGCGGAATGCATGCTTGCATTGTGAAAAGCAGGGGTGCAGTTCATCCCTGCACCCTGTGGCCGGCACCCCAAGGTGCCTGCCATCAGGTGCAGGGATCAACAGAGGGGCACCATAGGTGCTCCCAGGCCGCCATTCGGCGGCCTCGCACCCATGGGGGCCCTACTGGGGGCCCCCAAAGACAGTTACCGACTGCCTTTTCGTGCCGGAAAGACCGACACGAAAAGGCAGTGAAATACTGCCATCGTACTCCTCGGTCGTGAAGAGGCGGCTGGGGGAGTACTGAAGGATTTCCGGACGGCGGACGGGCTCTCCGAGCCCGTCGTAAGCCATCCGGAAATCCGAAGTCGGATTCCTTCCGACCGAGCCCATCGGAATGGCTCGGTCGGAAAGGAATCCGGCCGGCACGTTCCGATTCGGTCGGAAGGGCTCCGACCATCGTTCGGTGCCCTTCCGGCCGAAATCGGAATCGGCCCCTAAGTAGTAAATTTGCATGTGTGAGGATCTCCCCATAGAAAAGATAGGAGAGGTGGAGATTTGCACTAGTAGGTTTGCAAATAACATTTTGTAGTACTTTAATAGTACCCTTAGAGTACTACTAAAGGTATTTCAAAATACAGTTTGTGAATAGGCCCCTGAGTCTTTATTCTGAGAAGAATCGCACACTCCCTTAGAAGAACAGTTATCCTCCATGGGTAGGGAAAAACAGCAGCTAGCCAGTTTTATGTTTAAGCACAACAGCAAACATATGCAGTACTGTTCCTTAGCTGCTAATAAAGGGATTGGAAGAGCTCCACGTGAGACATGGGATCACCTGCCCACTTTCTGTTGATGATGCAAAACAGTGTGTGTGTGTCCCCTCCTGCCATACAAGAGTGTTGCAGCCCAAACCAAGACAGAACCAACCCTGGTTTGGGCCCTTACATAAGGTATTAGGAGAGTAATAAAGTACTTTTCTTAAGTGCTTTAAAGGACGTCTACAAAGAAGCCTGGTCTCCTTACATGTAAGGACATGTGCAAAGAAAGGAAATGAGGAGATAATAGGCATTCTAGAATGTTGCTATGCTTGATGATTCCTGATTGGTTTTTGTGATGCGTTGTGACATCATTCTCTGGATGACCCCTTTAAATACTTTGTTGCACACAATATCACAGTGATATGAACCTCTGATTTTGGGTATTGTTTTTTTTAAAGCGCTGTGTTAATCAAACTAATGGCTCCTTGGTGCTGGAAAGGGTTATTGGCAGTAGCATTACGATTAATTACTGATTAAATAGTTTGGTTTTCAGGGCCTTTCTAAAGAAAGATAAGGAGGTCTGTTTGCGAAAAGCAACAGGAAACAGATTCCAAGATTTGGCAGTCACCACCCAAAAGGCACTAGCACTAAATCTTGTGGTGATGAGTTCCTCAGGTGTGTGGAGCAGATGGAATGCATCTGATCTTACGTTTCTGGAGGGTCAGTTCCAGTGGAATCTTTTAGCCATAAATTCTGGAGTGTTGGCATAGATTTCCCATGGCAATGTAATCACAGCTTTAGTCGTGATTCTGCTATGTATCGGTAGCAAATGAAGACATTCTCCTGGCCTCAGTTACAAAATTGGACATTTTTAGGCCAATTATAGCCCAATTATAAGTTGCTCCCTGGGGCGCTCCCAGGCACCATTTTAGGTTTGGTGACCTGGTGGCTGGGAGCAGTGTAGCGTAGTTTTAGCGTTTTTGTTAGTTAATTGATTGTGGTGTATAGGCTATTTGATTAGCTTTTAGTAGTTTGCTTATCTGGTGTGATTAGTGCAGAGCAGTGGCGGCTGGTCCATAGGGGCGCCGGGGCAGCGCCCCACTATGCATCATCGACAACACAAAAAGAAACTGCTCACTGCAGTTCGGGCAGCAAGAATGTAAGCAGACGAATTGACAGCTTTGACAATTCGTCTGTTTACATTTCCGGCCTGTGCTTCACTCAGGTGAAGTGCGCATGTCAACGCACAGCGCACGCAGGCAGGCGAGAGCAGGAGTCCAGAAGATGGACTGCTCATGTACAAGAGGAGCGCTCTTTATTTCAGCTCCCCACTCCATTCACAATCCATTAGGTATGCTGCGCATTCCTAGTGTAGTGCAGGCGTCTGAAGATAGGATCCTGCTCGGGCGGTGACGTGTTTTTCACACAGTCGCCCCATGCCCTATCAAATGCCAGGATACAGCCGAGTAGCCGCCCCCAGTCTTCTGATTTGGCATTTCCTGTTGAGCGGCAGTTCGACCAAGAGCGCGAAAGAGCAGGGCGAAGTTAGTTTTCAGCCTGGCCCCTTCTCCCTCTGTGCCTGCGATCCCGGTGACTTTTTTGGCACACACAGTGTTTCTTTGCCAGCGCCGGTGAGCCACTTGCTTGCTGTTGTATTTGGGGTCATGCGGAGGATGTTCAGCGGCGCCCGCGGCATTGCCCTGTGGTTTACAGAGAGGGCTGGCAACCAGTACTTCATCCTGCAGAGAAGAAAGGGGCATGGCAAGGGCAGAGGCAGCGGGCTGACCGGTAAGATGAAGAGATTCCGAACCGCCTTGATATAACCTAGGCTCAAAACAAATATTGTTATAAAAAAAATATGCACCCTGTGTATGTATGTGCAGTGAATGCAGCTTTGTGAATGCATGATAGCCACCTAGAATAAGAGCAACCACCTGCGGTGTGTGTGTGTGTCAGACGGAGAGCTGTGTTTTGGCGTACATTGCGTACAACAAAGTAAATAGACTTGTCAGTGGCTGGGCTCACATCTCTTAATAACGCCTCAGCTGTTCGGGCAGTGTTTTCAAACACTGCAGTGATTTATTAACTAGGCCTGGGCTGACAGCGCTATCCTGCTGCAGCTCTGCCCTCCTGCGAGTTGATCCTTTCCAGGCGCCAGGTTGAGGCAGGGAGGAGGTGAGGGGCTGACTGGGATATTTGTGAGCATGGGTTTAAAATAAGCGCTTCCTTGGGACGAAGAGGTGCACATTCAGTATCCTGTTAAAAAGGTACTATTTTACAATCACACATTGCCCTGTTTTTTTATAGGGACGAGGAGACACAAGGAAACGCACATAAAATGTAATGCCTCAAACTAAATATACCAGCTCCTTTCCTTACGACACAGGCGGATTATATTTAGAATCTGCCCTAACCCTGTCAGAGAGGCTCACTTCGTATGGCATTGTTTACATTTTTCCAAAAGGGGAAAAAACAATAAAAATTAGAGGTTGGCCGATTTGTGTTGTATGTTTGACGACAAACCGAGGGGCCTGTGCAGTGGTACGGGACTTAGTTGGGAAGGAGCAGTTGATGCGAGAGAAGCAGTAATTGTTGTGTTTTGCTGAAATGTGGAACCTCCTCGGATTGCCTGACCTTGCCGGGAGCACGTCGAGAGCGCCAGGGCAGTGGCAGCAGGGAAAGTACTGACTGATCAACACAGAGGAATCATGGCTGGCTTTGTGTGAGAAGAAATGTTGTCACTTCAAGTGCCAGCAAACTAGAGGAGTCCATTTGTCGGCCTTTCCACCTGCCTTGGTTTTTTGCGCCATGTGGAATGCTGTGGGGAGCAGTTCGGGGAGCTCCCAGGGCAGTGTGTGCAGAGCTGGTATCTCTTGTTCGTATCTCTTGTTCGTATCCATAGCCACAGAGCTGCAAGCAGTGTTTAACATTCCTGCTCCACCGCCTGTACAGACACGGCCTTGGGCGCAATGCTTTCACAGAGCTCCCAGTGGCTTCATATGTAGGCCTAGAAGACACTCTCCGCAAGCTCTTAAAATCCTGCGTGGGTGGGCGTGTGTCTGCACAGTGCCCGCTCCAAGGCCCTCGGCTCGGATTACAAGGTACTGTGTAAACTGAGAAGACAGCAGCATCGCACATGCTGGCGTGCCCTCTTACACGATTTTGTTTTTTGAGAATGTCAGCATTTAGCTCTCTGAAGTGGCCGCAAAGCGACTTTTCAGAGCTATACAAAAGGTATTGAATAAATAATGCAGCAATTTAAGAACAAAAGTTATAGGTCGGAGACACCACTGCATGTGTGTGCCACAACTGGACTCACTTCACACTGCCTATCAGCATGGCACAAGTCTAGAGGCCAAGTACACAACCAGGAATCTTGGCTCTTTATACTAAACTTCGTGATCTTGGACTTATTCCTCCCCATGCCTCAATCTATGTTATCCGACAAAAGTAGAAACTCCCAGAGGCGAGTTAGTTGACCTATACATTAAAAACAATTAACAAGCGATAGACAGTTTTGCCAGTCACTGTCTTTGTTAGGACAGATTCACAATTGCTTTATTAACCTTCCTGCTTTCTCAAATTTGCTTGAAAATGCACCATTTGCCCACTCTTTTTTCAAAATTTTCTTGGGGGGAAAACCCCCCCAAACCCCACGTAGGTGGTTCAGGCTCGCTCGTTACGCTCGCTCGCTACAGTGCTGTACGACAATTGTTTAACGCCCCACCACTTTCAAATGTCACCAGCCACCTAAATTGTATAGCGATGGAGGATTAGGCCGTCAGGCTGTTAAGTGAGGCCGGGTGCTTGGATCTTCTGATGCTGGAGGCCGCGGGAGGTGCGCGCCCCCCACGCGTGCTTCCGCTTGGGTGGCGGCTGCCGTCACGGCCTGCACGCCCCCAAAGCGGGCCAGGAAGAGTGAGGTGAGTTCGCGGGGCCGCTCGTATGTCAGCAGAGCGGCCCCGATGAATGGTGCTGAGCCGGATCCTCGTGTTTGCACTGAGGCTCCGGCGAAGGTGCGGGGGGGCGGGGCCGCTGGAGGAGCACGTCTCGCGTTTCTCCGGCCGGAGCGCCTCAGGACGTCCTGCCCGCCTGGGGGAAGGGGCCGAGTGAGCCCGAGGCCCCCGGTGTGGCAGGGTTTAGTCAGTCTTGGGAGGGGTGGAGGGGCAGGGAGGGAGTGGTTCCCCTCGGGCTGAAGTCTTCCGGGGAGTGCCGGTTGCAAAAGCAGGAAGGCACAAATATTACACAGGCAGCATGTGTCCTGCTGGGTAAGAGAGCAGGCGGGGGGAAGCAGAGGGCCTGGGGGGGGCACTGGATTTTATCAGTTGGAGCATGGGGACAAGCTGGTCCTCAGGAGTGGCAGGGAGGAGGGGGCCAGCACCCTGGGGGGCAGAGGAGGGTCCTCTCAAGAGGGGGATAGTGAGGGGGGTTGTGGGAGGAAGGGGGGACAGGCATTGTGGCATCGGGGGGAGGATGAGGATTTGCCTGGGGTTTTGGAGCCCGCAGGGGGGAGCCAGGACTGGGAGGGCCTAGATATATTCACTTCTTGGAATGAAGAAGTGAGGGGATTGAGTAGGTTGGCACAGGTGGACGCCTACATGGCACAGGGAGGATCTGCAGGGTTAGAGGCTAAAGGGCTGACGCAGAGAAAAAGGGGGCATGGGACCATTAAAAAGGGCAGGGTTGAGCAGAGTAGCGGGCCAATGGTTCAGGTTGTGGGGCCCTGCCGGGCACAGGCTGACAGAACGGCAGGGCTGGAATGGAGTGAGGGTGAGGAAGGGGGGGTTAGCGATCGGGGGATTGATGATCTTCATAAAGTAGGGCGTAGGTGGGCGGAGAGTACATTGGGGGCAAGTAGGAAGAGGAGAAGGGACGTAGGGGAGAGGTCATGTAGGCCCAGCACACCAGACCATCCCTTTTTATTGCAGGTAGAGGAGCAACGTCAAAGTACAGACTTGGCAGAGCTGGGAGCGGCTCAGAGGCGCCGAGGAGAAGGGAGGGTGGAGCCTCGCGCGGTGCGCCCAGTACCGTCAGGGGAGCCCATCGCGGCCCACAGATGTACGCCCCGAGCAGTCTCGCTGGCCCCAACACCCGACAGACCTCAGAGGTCCGCAGGGCAACAGGGATACAGGAATACGCCTTTGAAGGGTGCCGGGAATACCGGCGTGTGCAGTCTGCACCTCCTGTAGGAAGCAATCGGGGGCCATCTGGGGGCCAACAGATTGATTGTAGTGTTTGGCATGAAGAGTTATATTATGATGAAGAAAGCCTTGAGGAGGGCGAGCTAAGAGAGGTTGATGAAGGGGACGCGGGGGCAGAGTAACGTGTCTCATAGTATGTTGCAGGTCACACGACGGGCGTCGGAGCCTGCGTGGAGGACAGCAAGGTCGGCTCAGAACACGGCTCCCATGGCAAGGCGGACTGCAGCAACACGGGCACCCTCCTTGGAGCCAGGTAAAGCACAGGCAAAAGTGGAAAAGCCAAAAATGGTTTCGGTGGGGATTGGGGGGGAGGAGGGTGAAGAAGGGGAGGCGGGTAGGTTGAGGCGGGGCAAATACGTATTAGATGTCGGTGTGGGCACTGAAGATAACGGTAAGACGGCCACAACTAAGATAGGGGAAAATAATTTGGCGGGTAAATCTGACAAAGGGGAGGAAAATGCGACAGAGAAGAGAGACAAACCGGAAAGCAAGGAGTTGAAAATTAAAATATTGCCTTACATGGGGGTGACCAAGCCGCTGGGCGCACATTTAATGTTAGCAACTAAGGAGCGCATTTGGAAGGGAGAGTATGTTGAGATGCTCAAACTTTTGCACAGGGAAGTGCGCACGAAAGAAGGGTCAAAAGAAGAGGTATATAAGCTGGCCAAGAGGTCAAGGGTTCCACTCACGATAGAGAATTGGACAGCAGCATTTTTGATATACGCAAGCGTTTACTGTGAGAAGTACCCAGAGCGGTGTGTAGCGCTATTCAAATATATGGATGTGATCCGGAAGGCCCAGATCACAGGGGGGGGGATATGCGTGGGTGCAGTATGATGAGGTGTTTAGGGCACGCATGGCCTGGGACCCCGAAGCAAAATGGGGGGAGTTAGATACAGATCTGTGGCAGCACACTATGGGGGCGTCCAGAGCAGGTAAAACAATTTTCACGGCCAGCGGGCTTCGGATAGTTTATCGGCCTTTTCAGGGGAAGCCCACCCGGGGAGGGGTGGGTGGAACAGGTAGAGGCCAGACAGTGTTGGAAGGGTCCTGCTGGGACTTTAACAAGGGTTTGTGCACTCGAGAGTTTTGTAAATTTAGACACGAGTGCTCGAAGTGTGGAGGCAGACACGCTTTGGTCAATTGTTTCGGGCCGGGGTCAGGTGACCAACAGGGAGGTCAGCTGTGGCAGCAAGGGGGGAGTAATACAGGTGGGCAGCAGCAACAGCATTTCACAGGAACGTGGGGGTTAGGTGGATGGGCCAAAGGGCTCATACACCGGTTAAGGTAGACAAGTTGGAAGCAGTCTTACAGGGTTATGACAACCAGAAGGCTGCAAAAGTTTTGAAGGAAGGGTTCAGATGGGGTTTTAGATTAGGATATGGGGGTCCAAGATGTAAAAGATGGGCGTAAAACTTGCAATCGGCAAAAGAACATCCTGAAATAGTGCAGGAGAAATTGAATAAAGAAGTGCGCGAGGGAAGGATGGTGGGCCCCTTTATGGACTGGCCTCTAGAAAATTTGATTGTTTCACCGACTGGGGTGGTTCCTAAGAAGGAACATGGACAGTTCCGTCTTATTCAACATTTGTCATGGCCAGAAGGGAGCTCAGTAAATGATTTTATTGATGAAGGAGAGGCTACTGTTTCATATTCGTCAGTTGACGTGGCCATGTCACTAGTGGTGACAGCGGGCGCAACTGCGGAAATGGCAAAATGCGACATAAAATCAGCTTTCCGTTTGCTTCCAGTCCATCCGGATGATTGGGATCTTCTGGGTATCCATTTCAATTTGAGATGGTACGTGGACAAAGCATTACCGATGGGCTGCTCTATGTCATGCGCATTATTTGAGTGTTTTAGCACGTTTCTCCAGTGGAAGTTTTCTAGGCGCACGGGTCACCAGTTGGTGACGCATTACCTGAATGATTTCTTTTTTTGTGGGCACCTCAGGCTCCACGGAGTCCGTAGAATTACGAATAGGATCTATGCTGTCGTCAAATGTGAGAGAAAGGAAAAGATATAATCCATTAAACCCGTCACATGTTGACACAAAGTAATGGGATCCGATTTTTTAAAGCAATCCAGTCATGAATAGTGTGACTTGTTAATTTGAAATATAAGTGCATCTGCAGCATGAATTTAAAGGAACTCGACCTAAAATTGATTTAACTTATTGAAAAAATGAGGAGCATAGGTGGAACAATAAAACAAGAAAAGGGTTTAAGCAATTTCAGTAATTTGGGAGGATCCTTGCATTTAAAACTTCTCCCTTTATCATTCAACAAATACGCTTGAGAGGAAACATTATGGCAAATAGATTCAGTAAATGAGAACAGTTGGCGAAGGAAATGACAGTAAGAACAGCCAGAAGACTATAAATCCTTTAGTGTCACGGCTGGAACAAGAAGTGATCCCAAGAAGTTAATAAAAGAATTAGAGATAAACAAATGGTGGGAAAGTACGACCTTGAAGAGATATATTGAATGCCAACGAATTCCAAGAGGTCAGCGAATATTTGTATTACCCACCCTAAACGACATGGATCCGGATTTACTGATGAAGTGGCAAACAGATACCTCCGAGTGTTCTACAAAATTAATGGACACATTAATCATCCATGCGGAATGCAAACTGTTGATTGCCTCTGACAGAATAAAGGATTTAGAAAAAGTCCTAGAAAAATATAGAGACACCGAGGAAGGCAAGAATGTTTTTGATGATATAGAAAAAAAGATAGACAAACAAGAAAAAGAGGTACAAAGAAAAAAATTAAAAAATTTAACAGAGACAAAATTGATTATGCAATGGTAAGAGTATATACTTTCACCAGGCAATATGATTCACTCCACAATAGACAGAAACTGAATCATATGAGATACAAAGCAGTAACACCGTTGAGCGTTGAGAGATCAGAAGTAAGCTCGGTGATGAGGGTACCTCCTCAGCCTTCCCTAAATTGGATTTTTCCAGGGAACTGCGCCTCCTCAAGATGACGACGAGGGGGAGGGGCAGGGGTACATCAATTCAATCAAATCAAAAAGATCAAGAAGAAATAGAAAGAGGAAAACGTGGCAGAGGAAAGAAAATGTGAAAATGAAAAAAACAACAGTGGAAGATGACCTAGTGATCAATCTCTCCAATATACCAATAGAAGCAAAGCATAGAAATGTACTAAACAAAGGCCTCTCATTTTGTCCGAGTGCAAGAATTGACCTGGCTACGGCAAGAATTGATCTTTATAAGTTTTGTAGGACATTAAAATTGAGAAAATATTTTGAGACAAGGAAACATCAGAAAATAAATGTAGATAAACCTCAAGCACTGTCCATCCTAACAAGACATACCTTATTTGAGAGCACTTACTGATCTTGAAAGAGAAGTGAATATGGAACAAGGAGCATTAGGACATGAGCCACTCACTGATCAAGAATTGTGTGTGACAATGAATATAGATACAGATAATTTTTTTACGAGGGGCTGTAAAAACAAATCTTCAAGGATTTGCCTGCAGTTACCACCAGACAACATGATTGATCTCTTTCAAGAAATAGTGTCCGAAGATCTTAGAAACATAGCTGTAAAAGGATATAAGACAAATCACTATTATCCTAGAGGCAATATGAGCAGAGAGGACTGGTCTGCTTTGAAGGAACTACAAGGAAATGCAGATATAATTATAAAAGCTTCTGATAAAGGGTGTAATATTGTAATCATGGATAAAAGCAAGTATGCACAAGAAGCAAAAAGACAGCTTAATAAACGAGATCATTATGAAAGGCTGACAAAAGATCCAACTAATCAAATAACATTGATTTTTCATCAGAAATTAAAGAATTGGCATGATCATGATCTCCTAGATGATGAATACTACTACTTGAAGAAAAATCATCCAATATTACCTACCATATACTTTCTACCAAAAGTACATAAAAATATCAATAACCCTCTGTGATGCTCAATTGTTAGTTCCTGTGAATTGTTATTAGAGAATGCCTTGAGATTTGTGGATGTGTTTCTATTTCCATATGTCTCAAGCCTTCGTTCCTATATGAGAGATTTCATGGATTTTTTAAACAGAATCAATGGCATTCCATGGAAAAAAGATGACATTATGGCAACAGTAGATATTGTATCTTTATACACATGTATAAAACATCAAGATGGTCTACAAGCGAGTAGACACTATTTGAGAGCTGAAATGCTATTAAAAATCATGGAATTCTGTCTTAAAAATAAAAAATTATATTTTATGGGAAATTCTATGTTCAAAAACAAGGAATAGCTTGTTAAAGCAATTGGGTTCTGAGAAGCTGAGACAATTTGATCAGATACAAACTTTGAGAACTTGAAAAAAGTAGTCCTATGGCTGCGATTCATCGATGACCTGTTTTTAATCTAGGAAGGTGAACAAGATGAATTGGAAGAATGTTTACACTCATTGAATAACAAAACTCAAGAATTAAAATTTACTTACGAAACAAGTACCTACAGAATCAATTTTTTGGATATTGACCTATATATTGGAAATGACAAAATCTGTACAAAGTCTTCAGAAAGCCCACCAGTGGGAACAGTATTCTCTTTGCAAACAGTGCACACCCGCATGCTTTGAAACGGAGTGTGCCTTATGGGCAATTCTTAAGAGTGAGTAGAAATTTCTCGGAGGAGAAAGATTTTGAAGAACAAGCACAAGAGATGTCAAAGAGGTTTAGAAGACGTGGCTATCCTATAACAGTTCTAAAAGATCCACTGAATAGATGAAGAAAAAGAGAAAGACAAGATCTTCTAACACCCAAGAAAAGAGAAGTCCAATTAGATAACTTAAAAACAAGATATGTTATGGATTTTAATGATTCAGACAAAGAGGTCACAACATTGATCAAAGAGAATTGGAATATTTTGGAACAGGATGAAGATCTTAAAGTGCATCTTTTGAACCATCCGAGTATAACATATCGGAAGATGTCATCACTGGAGATATTTTAGGCCAAATTTTTATGACCAATCAGAGAAACCCATCAAATTAGTTACCCCCTAAAAACCTGGCTTTTATAAGTGTAAAAAGTGTAAAGCTTGTGTAGGAAAGAACCACTCCACTTTTTGCCAGATTTCTGATGCACTTTTACTGAATGTGCCCTGGGTCCCTGCCAATCAGGTTCCCAGGGCCTGTGTTCTTTCCCCAACCTGTAGAATTCTTTCCACAATTGGTACAACTCTGGCCTACTTGTAAGTCCCTTGTAAGGGGTACCTATGGTACAAAGGGCATGGTAGCCAGAGAAAGGCCTCTGGTGGATGCAGCATGTATTATGTCACCCACAGGGACCTCTCACCACAAACATGCACCACTGCCATTGCAGCCTGAGGGTTATGGTGCAGCTAAAAGTGTAGAGTCTAAATGGAACCCATCCTTTTGTGCCACGGCGGCCCAGCACTGCATGAGGCCTAGGTAAGTCACCCTTAAGGCAGGGTGCACTATACCTCATGTGAGGACCTATCTGCATGATGAGCAGACAGGCCCCTAAAAATATATGAAAGGCCATTCTTAGATATAAGGGGGATGGGAGCACACTGCTTCACCTCCCAGCACAGTTCACCCCTTAGCATTATGGTAAATGCAGTGCATTTTAAATGCTTACTTGAGTTTTTCTGAAGTGTTTCACCAAAGGTGGTGCAGGTTAGTGCTGTCAATCTCTAGACACATGTGTTTCTTAGATATTATAAGTGCACAGTAAAGCCATACCGAGTATATGGTCTAGAAACTGGTCACTATGAGTCTCCTAGCACCATAATGGCCTGATTGAATCCTGGAATGTTTGGCATCAGACCTCTCAGAGTAATACATCTGCACTGAATCCAGTGTCAGATGTATTATTCCATGCACTCAGGGGTCCCTTCTAGAGGGGACCCCTGAACCAAACCAACCACTGGTGAGTTTCTGACTGGTGAACACCAGCCTGCCACCACGAGACAGGTCTCTGGACCCCTGGGGTGGGAGCCTTCACTTCCAGGGCACAGAAACAAAGCCTTTCCTGGGCGGGTGTGTTCACACCTCCCCCAGGCCAGGAAGAGCCATCTGTGGCAGGGGAGCTTCAAAGGTCTAGCTGCCTTTGCAACGCGACCCCCAGCCTCTCCTATCAGGAGCATGCCCCTTCCTGTTTCACCCCCTTTTCGGTGGGAAGACAGGCGGGAAACTTTAGCAAGCCCAGGAGGTGTGCCCACCACTACCAACTCCACCCCTCAGGAGGGAGAGGCGAGGTGAAGCCCACTCCTCAGTGACCGCCATCTTGCTGATGGGGGGCATCCCCAAATCAGGGTTAGGGAATGTGCTGACTACCCCATGTGGGGTGAGCACACCAATGGTGTAGTCACCCTAAGGTCAGTAGCCCATTTGCTACTACCTCAAGATCCCTAGAAAGCCCCCTAAATACAGTATTTGGGGGTTAGCCCTGAACCCAGGATTTGAGAATTGATGACCTATGAAGACTGGACCCTGAAGATGTCGCAGCAGTGAAGACTTCAGGCCCAACTGACTTGGCCCCAGCCCTACAGGCCTGCCTGCCGCTCTGAACCCTCCTGTGCAGAAAACGATGGCTCTAAAAAGGATCAGCAACCTCCAGACTTGGTGAGGACTGATCCCCCACCTCAATAAAGACTCAAGACTCCAGAGGACAGCGGCCCTGTCCACAAAAGAAGATCAAGACTCTGTGGAACCAAGAAACCCTGCTCCAGGACTTACCTCTGCACCTGCCTTCCACGACCCACGTCCAGAGGCTCCACCGGTCCTGAAGTGGTTCCCCTTCCGGTAAGGAGGAAAGCCGACGCCAGAAGACACCCCTGAAGCCTCTGGCAATTTGAGATGGTCTTTGAAGAGCATTAGGTCCTGAAGAGTTATATAAGATCAATTAAGCTGAAAGTGGCAGAAAAGAAAAAATTGCACAGGAATTGGAATGTTTGCAAACTGGTCATTGTTTACATAATGTGCACACGGAGTGGATGTTTACAAACCAGTCATTGTTTATGGAAAAAATATTTTGCACTTGAACCCTAATGTATTAAATATTAGAGAATGTATAAGAGAGGGGTTTACATGTTAAGCACAATGCACTTTGCCTTACAAGTATCGTTGAGAAATCTTTATTGTTGAAAGAAAAGGAGAACATTTGAATAATTTAAATATTGAAATATGTTTGGGAAAACAAAGGTCAGAAATTACGAAATTGTAAACAATTTCAAAATGCCCTGCGCCTTGGGGACCTCTCCCGTCTAGGGTGACCATCTGGCATGGGTGCAAATTGAGAACGGTGAGTGTAAAAATTCAGGACAAAGGGTCAAAATTCAGGACAAAAATTCAGGATAGGAGGTCAAAATCCAGGACAAAAGGTACGTTTTACAGACACATCAGAAGAGGTCGCGCAATAGTATATAAGTAAGTAAATAGACAACCACTTAAGTACAAGTGAAAAGTTTATATTAGGTTGAGACAATTGTGCACTTCATGGTTTTTCATTATGCGCGCAGCTTTGAGCAAATGTGCAGGTCTTTTTGTGGTAACAATACCGCCCCTCCACCTTTCCAGCCTCCCAGGGAAACGCCCTATGACCGGTCCGGCCAGTCCGGCCTTGCTACCACCCTCCAATGGTGACCCTCCTCTTCACATAGACCCTCTCTTATGTGTATTTAATTTCTTTTATAGTGCTACTCATCCCAAGTAAGTAGGACAGGGTGTTGGAGTGTGTTACATCACACACATATTATATAGAGACAATGACTCATATAAATGTGAAAGTCAATCTATAGGAAATGTACTTAAGATAATGGGGGTTACAAGGTGTAATTATTCTTTCATCCATCATTCAGTCTTTCACCATTCATTCTGTCCTTCCATCTGTGTGCCCATCCATATCAATATTCAACCATTTGCAAACCTATCCATCATCTATCCTTCCATCCATCCATGATTCCACTCACCATCCCTCCAACCACCTTTCACTCACCCATCCCTCCATTCATCCTTTCACCTTATCCATCCGTACACTCATCCATCCACTCTTCCACTCATCCATACACTCATCCATCCAGCCATCTACCCTTTCACCCATCCAGCCATCCTTTCACTTACTCATTCATCCACCGAGTCACTCATCCTTCCACCCATTCACCCTTTCAGTCATCCATCCATCCATCCATCCTCCCTTCCTCTCTCCATCCCTCTTTCATTTAGCCATCCATCCTTCCATCCACCCATCCATCTACTCATAAATTCATGAATCCATCCATTGACCCTATCACTCATCCATCCTTTCACTCATCCATCCATCCTTTCTCTCATCCATCCACCCTTTCACTCCTTCAGTCATCCATCCATCCTTTCTCTCATCCATCCACCCTTTCACTCCTTCATTCATCCATCCATCCTTTCTCATCCAGCCACCCTTTCACTCCTTCATTCATCCATCCATTCTTTCTCTCATCCAACCACCCTTTTCCTCCTTCATTCATCCATGCATCCTTTCTCTCATCCATCCACCCTTTCACTCCTTCATTCATCTATCCACCCTTCTGTCCATCCACCCTCCCTTCCACTCACTCATCCAGCCTTACATCCACCCTTTCACTCATCCATCCATCCATTCACCCTTTCACTTATCAATTCATCAATCCATCCATCGGTTCACTCATCCATTCACCCATTCACTCACCTGTCATCCACCCTTTCACTCATCCATCCATCCTTTCACTCATCCATCCATCCTTTTACCCGTCCATCTACCCTTCCACCCATACATCCATCTATTTACCTTTTCTCTCATCCATCCTTCCACTCACTCATCCATCATTTCTCTCATTATCCATCCATTCACCCTTTCATTCATCCATTCATCCTTTCACTAATCCATCCAGCCATCTGCCGATCCCTTCACTTACTCACTCACCCACCTTTTCACATTAATTATGAGCTGAGCCTTTTTCTGCAGAGTTGCAGACAGAAGAGACCCATCAAGAACTCCACTCTAGCTGTAGCTACTAAAGCAAGGGGTGATTAAAGCAAAACTTCAACTTACACCTCCCTCACTAAATGCAAATGACCTTGCCGAACACTACAACAAATTCATCATCGAGGTCCTTGACCAAATCGCCCCAGCCAAACTAAAACTGCAAAAACATCCCCGCCAAATCCTGGTTTAATGCTGAACTCAACAATGAGAGACGCTCGCTTAGACTGACCGAACGCATGTGGAGACAACACCCTTCCCCTCAAATCTTGCTCTCCTCAGATCCGCAAGGGCTAATTACAAAAAGCACATCCTTAATGAGAAGGCCTCCTTCTTCAGCGCACAACTCGACCGGGCAAAAATAGACCCAGGGAGCTATTTAGCATCATCAAAAAACAAACTGCTTCTGCCCCCCAAATTGATGGCCTCTACCGAAAGATGTGAAGAAATTGCTAACTTCTTCTCCGAAAAATCTCCCAGATCGATCAATCCTTTAGCTTAACCCCCCTCCACATTGCTTATCTCCCTCCATGACCGCCCCCAAGTCTCCTTTCACGCCTTCTTCCTCCCCTGACTCTGTTCATCTCCAACTTGCTGTCGCCACTCCTGATCACTTCTTCGACAATCCCCTGCCAAAAAACAATGCTTCTTGGCTTACCTTTCGCCCAGTTACAGAGCTTGAAGTCTTCAACATCATCTCCAAGCTCAAACCCTCCTCTCATACCATGGACCCTCTTCCCGCTAAACTTGTTCAAGACTTAAAACACATTATTGCACCATATTGGACCACCATCATCAACTCCTCCTTGGCCACGGGTTGTGTCCCGGTCTCCCTCCAACTTGGCCAAATCACTCCCATCCTTAAAAATACTACTGCCGACCCCAACGACCTCAACAACTTGCGTCCTATCTCTAATCTTCCGCTTCTATCTAAGGCCCTCGAAAAATGCGCCTTGCTACAATTGGACAAGCACATTGACTCTTACAACCTTCTGGACACATACCAGTCAGGCTTTAGAAAGGGCTGCAGTACTGAAACTGCCATGCTCAACGTTATTGATGACATCCACCAATCCCTTGACAAGGGTGAGGCCTCCCTTCTCATTCTCCTTGACCTCTCTGCTGCTTTTGATACTGTTAACCACTCCGCCTTACTCAATACCCTCAATGTTCATTTCGGCTTCAACGGCCCTGTCCTCAAATGGTTCACCTCATTCCTTCAACACAGAACCCAACAAATTAAAATCAGCAATTGCCTCTCTAAACCCATTCCTGTCTCCTTGGGTGATCCTCAGGGTTCTATTCTCTCACCTTCCCTATTCAACCTCTTCATGGAACCCCTCACCCTCATTCTTAAGCAACATGGAATTAACTTCCACCTCTATGCTGATGACACCCAACTTTACTACAAGATTAAATCCCAAGCTGACATTCTACACCTCAATGAGGCCCTGACTAAGATTCTACATTGGTTCCATCACAATCATCTTAAACTCAACCCTAAGAAAACAGAAATCATTCTCTTCGCTCCTAAAAACAACCGGCTCCCCATTCATCTATGGATCTCCGACCTTAAAGCTCTCAACTGCTCTCTTTCCACTTCTAACTCAGTTAAATCCCTCGGAATCAACATTGACCAGAACCTCAGCCTCACTCCCCACATAAAAAATTCTGCCAAAGGCGCTCTCTTCACTTTGCATCACCTCAAGAAAATCAAACCCTTCATTCCTGCTGATGACTTTAAATTAGTTGTTCAATCACTGGTATTGTCTAAATTGGACTATGGTAATGCCGCTCTCTCTGGAACACCGAAAGTCAACTTAGCACCAATCAAATCAGTCCTCAACCTCGCGGCCAGGCTTATTTCCGATTGTAGACGGTTTGACAACATCTCCCCCGTCCACAAAGGTCTCAAATGGCTTCCCATTGAAGGCAGAACCACTTACAAGACCGCTTGCATTACGCATAAAGCCTTGTATCTTCACACCCCACTGTATCTTTCAGATAAACTCCACAAAGCTGGCTGCGCTAGAGAAATGAGGAGCACCAATGCTCTCATACTAGTTCCTCCTTTGCTAAACAAGAAATCTACTCAATCACGCTCCTTCTCCGGAAACGCGCCTACTATCTGGAACTCACTCCCTAAAGATCTTTGTTGCAACCCCTCCTACCTCAGCTTCAAAGAAGACCTCAAGCTGCACCTTCTCAATAAATACTGGGGTCCTTAACCACCGCCGCCTAGCATGGTGTCTCAACCTGCTCCCGACTGTACTATGCTCCAGCACCTTTATTCCTGACTCAATACCCCCTCTCTACCCTTTTTCATATATTTATAACCTCCCCCTCTAGTTCTCCTATAATTACTGTCTACTCCCGCATTCTTTCTCCTCTCCCATCACCCGCCTCAGTTCCCTCCCTTCTTTTAGATTCCCCCTCATCCTTGACCTCCATCCATAGCTAAATTATCCAATATTTGTTATGACCTAATTATTTTTATTATTTTTATTGCTCATGTTATAATTGTCCTATGCATATTGTTCTTATTGTCCTGTATTTTACCTTTTTGTACCAATGTTATAATGCAATTATTGTCCTCGCCTTACCATTGTAAAGCGCTCTGATACCCTGCGGGTCTAGCCAGCGCTATATAAAACCTTTTAAATAAATAAATAAATAAGGGGTGGGGGAGGGCTCACCATGCCCCTGTACAGACAATCCGAAAAAGTGGAAGTCATGAGTCATGCATGATGCACAGTGCCACTGTGATATGGTGTTGTTTCCAGGGCTTTAAGTGGAATGAAAAAACTGGGGGGGTCTCTCCAAAGGGGGTGTTCGATGTAATTAAGGGCATGGCTTAAAACACCTAAGCTAAAAATCTGTGCTTAGCATAGTGTGCCACCCGACTGGTAATTTTCTGCTTCTGTCGTTGCATCCAGATATATAACACAACAGGTAGTGTTACACCTACAAGCCAGAACTATTGGCTTTGTCAATGGTTGCTAGTTGCATACAATAAAAAAAGCAGAAACCATGGCTTTGTTGAATATCACATTGAAAATGCGTCAGTTTTAAAATGATGAGACAGTGAAAGACCCATAACCCTTTTTTTAAACTTGTTTCACCACCTTTTCATGAACTGGATTTGCACCGAGCAGCATGGGCGTTTTCGTTCATTTCTTCCACCTGACTGAATGTCCTGCCCTAGACCAAGGCAGGAGAAGGCCCACCACATGCAGTAAGAGCACAGACTGGCCCATTGTCATTCTGTATGTGGCAAACAGCCAGACAGAATGACAATGGGCGGGGTGGGGCTGCTCTTGTGCCTAGAGGAGTGTGAGGCGGCCCCATCAGGGAGCTGCGGCTTCTCTCAGGGTAACAGTAATGTTCCCCAATGCCACAAATTACGGACAAAAGGGGTCCGTAAAAGGGATCGTCACGGACAACGGATGTGAGATACAAATTACGGACGGTCCGTGAAATTTACGGACGGTTCCCTCTGGGAATCCCTCCGAGTGTTGCTCCAGAAACCTGACAGGGACCGTACACACCTCTCCTCGTACAGGCCGATCGCTATCCTGGGTGCCAACTATAAAACTCTGGGCAAAATCTTAGTGGAAAGTTATGCACAATTTCTACCTGTATTAATATATCCAGACAAAAATAGCTTTGTCCCAGGATGCAGCACATCTCAGAACATTCACCACCTCGTCCACATCATGAATCAGGCCCCTCAAAGTACCCGAACGCAGCATGTCTGATACTTGACCGTGTAAAGGCCTTTGACACTCTCACCTGGGATTATCTCTTCTGGGTGCCGGCCAGGATGGGGGTGGGGACACACCTCTTAGCATATACTAAACTATTGTATGCTAACCCAACCTCCAGGATCCGGCTGGGATGGCCTGTCTCACCACCCTTATTGGTGGGCAGAGGTACCCGGCAGGGCTGCCCATTGTCATCCCTGCTGTTCGCCGATGCACTGGAGCCTTTTGCCCTTCCCTGGGGAGCTGTGCGGGGCCTGGGGAATTACCTTAGACGAAGCGACCGCTGCAGTGTCCGTGTACACACGCAACCTGCTCTTGTACCTTTGTGATGTCTGCTCCGATCTCTCCCCATACACAACATACTTCACACCTTGCCCAGGCAGGAGGCCTCTGGGTCAACTGGGCCAAATCCTGCGTATACCAGCTCAGCCCCACCACACCATCACACAAAGTCAATCTCATCGGTACCTTTCTGACGTGGAAGGATGTCACTGTCCGATATCTCAGGGTCTGCCTCTACCACTCTGCTACCGAATTATGTGAGGGCAACTTTCCGCCTAAACGGCCTGAAGTACAGTTTGGGAAACACCTGCCCCTCGCCACAACGAGGAAGATTGCCATATCTAAAATGATAATGCTACCAAGGCTCCGCTGCTACTTTATGAACATCCCTGGAACACCTCCCGGTGATTTTTTCAGGACCTAGATATCCTCTTAGGCAAGTTATATGGGGAGACAAGCGCCACCGGGTCGCGCTGAAGAAGTTACACCCACCGGTGGGTTGGTGCGGGCTTGGAGCCCCATCATTCAAGGCCTATTACCTGGCTGCTCAGCTGCAGTGGATCTCGAGGTGGCTGGAGGGACAACATCTGGGGGAAACATGTAATGGCTTTGGCCCCCTTCGCCTGTCCATAATCCAAAACTTCCTGCTCCCCAGTGCCACGCCTCGATCTACAAGGTTGCTCCAGGTCACTATCGCACGCTAGTGCTTGACAAGAGTCTCACACCTCACATGACACTTACCTCTGTACACCCCAACCTTTCCTTTGTAAGGCCTCCCGCATTCTCTGCACCTACTTACCTCTGTACACCCCAACCTTTTCTTTGGAAGGCCTCCCGCATTCTCTGCGCCTACTTACCTCTGTACACCCCAACCTTTCCTTTGGAAGGCCTCCCGCTTTCTCTGCACCTACTTATCTCTGTACACTCCAACCTTTCCTTTGGAAGGCCTCCCGCTTTCTCTGCACCTACTTATCTCTGTACACCCCAACCTTTTCTTTGTAAGTCCTCCCGCATTCTCTGCACCTACTTACCTCTGCACACCCCAACCTTTCCTTTGGAAGGCCTCCCGCTTTCTCTGCACCTACTTATCTCTGTACACCCCAACCTTTTCTTTGGAAGGCCTCCCGCATTCTCTGCACCTACTTACCTCTGCACACCCCAACCTTTCCTTTGGAAGGCCTCCCACTTTCTCTGCACCTACTTATCTCTGTACACCCCAACCTTTTCTTTGGAAGGCCTCCCGCATTCTCTGCGCCTACTTACCTCTGTACACCCCAACCTTTCCTTTGTAAGGCCTCCCGCATTCTCTGCACCTACTTACCTCTGTACACCCCAACCTTTTCTTTGTAAGTCCTCCCGCATTCTCTGCACCTACTTACCTCTGCACACCCCAACCTTTCCTTTGGAAGGCCTCCCGCTTTCTCTGCACCTACTTATCTCTGTACACCCCAACCTTTCCTTTGGAAGGACTCCCGCTTTCTCTGCACCTACTTATCTCTGTACACCCCAACCTTTTCTTTGTAAGGCCTCCCGCATTCTCTGCACCTACGTACCTCTGTACACCCCAAACTTTTCTTTGTAAGGCCTCCCGCATTCTCTGCACCTACTTACCTCTGTACACCCCAACCTTTCCTTTGTAAGGCCTCCCGTATTCTCTGCACCTACTCCTTCGCTGACCTGTGGGCATTCCACGAGCAATCCTAACCACCGTCGGCGACCTCTTAGCAGCAGGCCGCCTTCTATCCTTTGACTAATTTCTCCTACAACACGTTCTCCCCAGAGGACAGTTTCTGACTTACCAGCAATTATGCCACACCTGCCGTGACCTTTGGTCCATGTGACAAGGAACCCCAAACGCACCCTGTCATACAAACTCTCCTACACATGGGGGCTGGGCGGCGCCTAATAACATGGATTTCCAGGACTATAGAGGAACAAACTGCGACCCTGCTTGTCACCATACGAGGTTGGTGGGAGGACGATATCAGCCGGGTGCCTCATGACTCAGAATGGGAAAAGGCATTAGTATTCCCCCACCAGGTGTCTAGAAACACCTGATTCAAAGCCATTCAGTCCTCCATTCTGCACTAGGCCTACTTGATGCCTGAGCAGCTCAATCACTTTTTCCCACTGCACAACATAACATAACATAACATGTGTATTTGTAAAGCGCATGTTCACCCAGAGGTCTCTTGGCGCTGAATAACAGATGTTCATTGTTACCCAACAGTACTCATTTTATCGACCTCAGATGGATGAAAGGCTGAGTGGACCTGCCGGGATTTGAACCTGTGACCATGAGGTCGAACACAGGCCCCTGCAATGGACACATTAGTCCACTGAGCCACCAGACCTGCTCCGCGACAGCTGATCTGCGACACATGCTCTGGTCCTGTCCCGACCTTTCCCTTTATTGGTGCTCAGTTCACGATGTGTTAGCAGAGGTAACTGAACTCACCCATAATAACGACCTTCCCCCGTAGGCCTCCTGGGACGACCCACATAGCTTCCCCCCACCTCCACCTTCCTACTTTTTCACTCCTCCACCGCCTCGTTCACCTGCCACCTCCCTGCTGGGAGACTTGATCCTGAGATTGCCGCATGAATTTGCAACTGCCTGCAAAGCGCAGTGTCCAGCCGACCCGATCGGAGCCCAAGCGCGGCGACACCAGTTACTTTGCCCAACCTGAGTCCCAGCCAACGTAGTGAGGGCCTAGCCCGACACTCCCTCTATGCCCCTGCTGATCGCCATTCAAAACTCTCCCCTGGTTTTAGTCGCAACCCCTCTCCCGTATGTTATTTTTCATTAATGGGTGGAATCTCTACTGCTTGGGCAACCAATGGGGCAGACAGCACTGTAACACACTTTCACCGGTCACCTGGAACTGTGACTCTTGGGCAGTTGCCTCGCCTCTCCCTCCACCCCATATCCATGTTCCCTATAAACATATGCCTGTGTTGAGAATTCGTAATGTCTTGTTTATTATATTGCTGCTGTACTACTGTCTTTGTTCTTAACTGGGGAACTTTTTTGGGGGAAAAAAGGAATATTCCTCTATGTTACTGTGATGGGGTGAGTGCACGAACTTACCTGACTTTGGGACGACAGCCTTTGCAGGGACGCAACCTGTTAAAAAGAAAACAACGTTAAAACAGAAAAAAGACAAGGACATGAGAGAAAGAAAGGACAGGAAGGAAAGAACAACTTCCATTTTTTTTGCAGGGCTTCAACCCGGAAGAAGAAGAAGCAAGCGTCTGAGGAAATTGAAGTGGGAGAAGACAACACTGAAGGAAGAGAGGTGGAAGATGAGAAGGAGGATGGAGCGCTTGGCCATTGGAAGGCAAAAGCCGAAGCACATAGCTGCCAAGTGTAGGACAGTGCCCTTTTTTGCCTGGTTACCCCCTTATTTTTTGCCAGATACCTGATGCCAACTTGACTCAGTGTGAACTGGGACCCTGCAAACCAGGCCCCAGCACCTGTGTTCTTTCCCAGAACTGTACATTTGTTTCCACAATTGGCACGACTCTGAGCCACATGTAAGTCCCTTGTAAAAGGTACCCCTGGTACCAAGGGCCTTGTACCAGAGAGGGCCTCCGAGGGATGCAGCATGTACTATGCCACTCTCAGAGACCCCTCACCTTAACACTCACACACTGTCACTGTAGGCTGCATGTTTTGGTGCAGGCCAAACTGAAGAGTCAACATGGCACACATCTCAGTGTACCAAGCCCACCAGCACTGCCTGTGGCATGGGTAAGTAACCCCTCTAGCAGGCCCTACAGCCCTAAGGCAGGGTGCACCATACCACTGGTAAAGGCATAGCTGCATGTGCAATATGCCCCTACAGTGTCTGTGTCATTCACAGACTTTGTAAGTGTAGTGAAGCTATTTGAAGTACATGGGCTGGGAGTTTGCCATTACGAACTCCACAGCTCCATGATGGCTTTACTAAAAACTGGGAAGTTTGGTACCAAACTTCTCAGCATAATAAACCCACACTGATGCCAGTGTTGGATGTATTATAAAATGCACTCAGAGGACATCTTAGAGATGCCCCCTGAAAAATGACCAACTTCTAGTGTATTGGCTGACTGGTCCCCGACAGCCAGCCACCACCAGACAGGTTTCTGACCTCACGGGGTGAGAGCCTTTGTGCTCTCCGAGGTCAGGAACAAAGCCTGCTCTTGGTGGAGATGCTTCACACCTCTCCCTGGCAGGAACAGCAACATTTTGCGGTGAGCCTCAAAGGCTCTCACCTTGTGATGTGCTGATTTGGGCAGCTTCAACTAGTGAAGATGCCCACCCCCCTGTCCAGCCCCCACTTTTGGCGGCAGGACAGGCAGGAAAATTAGTAAGCAGAGTAGGAGTGTCCATCTCAGCCTGGAACCTCTGGGGTCGCGAGGAGCTGAGGTGAACCCCTCTCTTAGAAATTCTCCATCTTGAATTGGAGAATTAGGACCAATAGGAACAGGGATGTGCCCCTCTCCTCAAAGGGAGGGGGCACCCAAAGGGTGTAGTCGCCCTAGGGGACAGTAGCCATTGACTACTGCCCCCGACCTCAGTAACACCCATAAAGTTAGTATTTAAGGGCTCCCCTGAACCTTGCTCCTCAGATTCGAAGACCTAAGAAGAAGAAGGACCGAAGAGCCGTGCAGCCGTGGAGAAGAAGACGACTGACTTGGTCCCAGCCCTACCGACCTGTCTCCGCCTCCAGCGACCCTGCTTCAAGAAACCGGCGTGGCCCGGAGCCAGAAACCTCAAGAACCCCAGAGGACCTGTGCAGTCTTCGACAAAGACTCTTGTCTCCCATGGACACCGGATTTGTCCAGCCAAGAAACCAACACAAGGAATCCGGATCCAGGCAGATCCGCTACACTTGCACCACTCTGCACCCGACCCCCACGGCCCGAGTCTAGGTGGACCACTGATCCAGTGAAGTCTCCCTGGCGATCCTGACCTGGGATCCGGCGTTGGACAACCTCTCCTGACCTCTCCCTCGACGCTTGCAGTCTCAACCTGAAGGGTCCCCCCGACTGCGACCGGATCTGGTGAGAAAACCTGACGTCGAAAGATACCCCTGCACCGAAGCCCCCGCAGCCCACGGCCTTTGTGTGCCCAACCAAAGGTGTCCCAACATCCCCCCACTATCCAATGTACCTCTCTAGTCGTGGGATTCCTTCAGCCGACCTACGTAACCGAGCCTGCAGCCGTTTACCCCAACCAAGGATCTCCATTGATTTCAACGGGGCCTCCGATGCCTCCTTTGCACTCTGCACCCAGCCGCCCCATCGCCGCTGGTGGTGCAGACTCAGTGCTCTTTGGTCTCCCCTCCAGTGCTGATCTTAACCCCCAGGGCTTGTGTCCTTAAACCGCATGTACTTACCTTTAACCGGTGCCTCTTCGAGGTGCCTCCAGCCTCCTTAGGATAACATTGGGCTCAGTGACCTCTGCGCCCAGCCAGCCCAGTGCTGCTGGTGGTGCAGTACCTACCTTGGTCAGACCCTGGCCCAGTGTTGACCCAAATCCCCAGAAACTGAACTTGAGAACCGCTTACTTACCTGTAAGTTACTCACCTGTCTTTTTCCCATAGGATTTCATCGGTCTCTCACTGCATTGTTCTAAGGGTGATCCTGCATACAAAGTATCTCTTTCTGTATTGAAAAGCATTTCATGCACATGCAAAGTATTGTTTGATACTATACAAAACCAATTGCCAGTAATTAAAAATATTGCATAAAAGTCTGCTTACCTGTAACTGAGTTCAACTTGGTTCCTAGAAATAAAAGTAACAGAAGTAATATTTTTCTACAACCATTGGCACAACTCTGAGCCACATGTAAGTCCCTTGGAGTCGGTCATTGAGTGTGTGTTCCTGCCTTGTATGAGTATGTACACCAAATGCATTCCCACTACCCTCTGATAAGCCTAACTGCTCAGCCCAGCTACCACTAAGTTGAGAGTAAGGTATTATCTACTTTAACCTCTGCCATACCTTTGGGGATGCCCTGGACTCTGTGCACGCTATACCTCTTTTTGGTATAGTATATACAGAGCCAGCTTCCTACAACAAGGCTTCAGATTGCTATGTGTGACATATTCATAATTTCATTGTAAATATGAGTACCAATCTCAACAACTTTCTCGTGAGCAAAATCAAGCAATGTAATGGTGCTGACTTCTCACACCAAACCACAGAGGACTTAGGGTAACCTCACCAACAGGCAGAAAGAACTTGCCTGCCTATAAAAAAGCAGGCTAAGTAACACTAGCAAAAACAATAAATGTGTGCCCAAGGGGGCCTAACACCTTTTTTGGGCCCTGCTCTCCGCACAGCACGCCCCACACAACAAGCCCCATGGCCTCAACATGGAAGTGCAGCCCAACCGCAAAGGACGGCCAGACTACATCACAGCGTCCTCGGTTGCTCTGATGTCGGAAGCACCACAGCCGACCAATTCAGAGCAACCACGGCCTCAGCTTCCATGAGCTCCGCTCCGCTCCCCACAGGAACTCACAGCCATCTGCAGTGAAACCAACGGTAGCCCACGTCAGCCACCAAGGCCGGACTGGGATCGCAAACCAGCCCTGGCAATTACTTTCGACCAGCGTCCTTGGGGGGGATGGGGAGGGGCTGGCGGGAACGTTGCTGCGCTATTGTTACATGGGGCCGATTTTGCAGCAACTAAAACGGCCCCCACCGGTACAAAACTGGCCCCCACCCTTCCGGCCCACCTGGGAAACTCCCGGTACCCGCTACGGCCAGTCCGGCCCTGTCAGCCACATACTTCAACTTGCGGCAGGCTCAGGCTGCGAGCCACGGGAATTCAGGTTTGCTGCGCACCTCCTCAGTGAGAGTCCAATGACAAAGTCCGGGCCACTGAAACAGTCAATTTGTCTCCACAGTCCCTCAAATTTGCGGCGCGCACCAGGGTAAATTATTATGAGTATTTTAAATGTACTGCAGCTGGGCCACGTGGTGGCCGGTCCGTACAGGCAGCGCTGCACCATGATTTGCCACAAAACAAGCCAGCCTCCAACAAACTCCAAAGTGACACTACAGGACGTGACGAGCCTCAAGCATGTGGGAGCAGAGCACAAACACCGGCCGCTCCTGTTTGCTTTAACAGTGCTAGGCAGCGCTAATGGCTTGACAGCCAGGCGCTATACCTATAATGCGTGACTATGCATTTCAGTGCAGTGATGCGGAGCACCACACTGAAATGCTTTAGTCTAACGCCTGATGCATGGCACTTGGCAGGACTGGCAGCAGATCACGGCCTCAGAACCATGCAGACAACCCCAACACCGCGCCTGCCAAAGAGGGCCCCCGAGCCAACCGATAGGTGTACAGACCACACCGTGCTCGTGGAGGCGCATGGCTTAGCCAGGTGGGTGCTCACCTACAGGGTTGGAGGGTAGGAAGTGGGTGAGAAACACAACGCCTAGGTGAAGGACACACAGGCGTTGCCCTTGATTTTTTTGTATATAATCACAAAGCAAATATTGCTGACTTGCAATTACGGAAAGGAAAACTGAAAGGCGACCCACCAGTATCTGAGAGGAGGAAGTATTGTATGGAAACAGACTCTTCTGAGCCTTTTAAGGTTAAGAGGGATTGAAGAAAACGTAAGGAATATAAAAAGGCTAAATGCCCAGAAATCCCGGAATCAGGAAGAAATTGCAAGGGATAGAGGAAGGCCAAATCACACAAAGAAAGCGGAAATAAGAAAGTTTTTTTCTTTTTTCTTCCTTTTTTTCTTTTACACTTCTCTGGCTATATTTTTCCATTTTCTTTGAGGGTCTTCAGTGTGGAAGGATCACCTGTAAGGAGAAGACGAAGAGTACATCAGGGGAAGAGGAATTAATAACAAAGTTGCAAGGTTGTTTATAAAATAGAGAACCGCTCAAATATAAGTTTGTTCAGAAATTAAAATAATAGGAATCAAAAGATCTGCACCATTAATATCTAGTTTTTTTCTTTTTGGGGGACCTAGGCTTATAGTTACCTATAAATAAATTGTCTGAGCCCAGCAAAATATTTCACAACAGGTTGTACCAAATGGGTCGCCCTCACCTCAGTGTATACCTATGAGGTAACATCCATACATACCTGTGCCAGTCGCTGCCGGCATTAATTGTGGGTGGGGGGAATGTGTGCGGGGGTTGCGTGGGGGGGTTGTGGGGGAGTGTCGCTGGGGAAGGGGGGTAATAAATTTAAAATACCTACCTTTCGCCGGGTCCCGTGTTTTCCTGCTCTCCTGCCTCCGGCAGGAACAAGAAGCAGGCAGCCTCCCTCCCCTCCCCTAAGCCAATCACAATGGCAGCGTTGTGATTGGTCGGGACGCCGACCAGGCAGGTGCCTATGGGGAGGCCATTTTCTCCATGTAGGCTGCATGCAGCCTACATGGAGAAAAGGCAGATTGCGCATGACTGGTTTGGTCGGCCCCAGAGTGCCAGCCAAACAGACAGCGCCCTCAGCAGTGGGCAAGCCACTGCTGAGGGCCCTAGACCTAGACCAGACCCGCCCACCCGCCCGTCCCTAACCAAACCCTTCTGCTTTCTCACAGTGCGAGAAGCAGAAACATAAGATGGTAGTTTTACCATTTTATGTTTCTGCTTCTCGCACTGCGAGAAAGCAGGGGGGCGAAGCTCCTCCGCCCTAATGGAGGAGGCGCCCCTGACTTGTGCTATAACAAAATCACATTGGCTCGCAAATATTTGTGCGGATTTTCAAACACACAACACCCTCCGACAAGGTCCATGAGGATTTAGCCTTAGCCAAGCAATATTTCCATTAAAACAACTGTGAACTGTGCCACCCTCCTGTCATTGCAGCAAATCACTGTGATAACAGTTCATCTAAGTTCAGGGAGTTTCGATTGACAAATTAATTTTTTTATTACTGTTAGGCTCCATTATTCTTGGTTCCTGCTGGGTGAGGGGCCAGGCACAGTGGGGATTCTATTGAGTGGACCCAGTGAGCAAAGTAGGAGATGATCGGTCCAGTTGGAACTGTTGCAGTGCGGGCCATCTGCCCAATTCTGCTAGTGTGCAGTAAGAGGCCACAGTGAAATTCGGACTGTTGCCTGTGTGTGTGCCAAGTTGGTTGACCCCCCGTATGCCAGGAGGGGGGCCACTGTGAAAGTTGGGTGGATCCCAGTGAGCAAAGTAGCAGATGGCTGCTCCAGTAGGAACTGTTGCAGTGGTGGCCATCACCCAATTCTGCTAGTGTGCAGAAAGCGGCCACTGTGAAATTCGGACTGTCGCCTGTGTGTGTGTGTGAAGCTGGTTGACCCCCCTGTCTGCTAAGAGGGGGGCCACCATGAAAGTTGGGCTATCACCCATTTGTCTACCTGAGTCATCACCCCCCATGTGTCAGGAAGGGGGGCCACTGTGAAAGCAAGGCTGCTACCTGAATGTGGGCCAAAGTGGATGAGCCCCATGTGTCGAGAAGGAATATGCAATGTTACATTGTATGCGATACATCGCATGCCATTACAACGCGGTCGTTACAACGACCACGTTGTTACATCGCATACCAGTACAACACAAGTCGTTACAACGACTTGCTGTAGGGGGCGTTGGTTGTTGGAATAGTATAATTTACTATTTCAACTCCAGTCTGTGCAACAGTAGGGAAGGTGTTGGATTTTAAATCCAACACCTTCTGCCCCCTACAGCAAGTCGTTGTAACGACTTGCGTTGTAATGGTTTGTGATGTAACAACGTGGTCGTTGTAACAACCGCGTTGTAATGCAATGTAAAGGATGTCTCCAGTTGAGAAGGGGCCCACCCTGGAGCAAGGGCTGTCACCCTGACTCGTTATGCCAAGCGAACTGCTGAATTCAAAGGGTGATCAAGTTAATATCTCAGCTAGAAAGGAAACACAGAAATCAAATTCTGCAGGTGTAAGGAAGGGCTGTAAGAAAAAAAACAGGCTTGTCAAATGTAACTTAAACTCTATGAATATTCTGTCTTTTGAGGTTGAAAGTAGCTGTTGAGACAAGAATATTGGAGGTTAGCAGTGAAATTAGAATTCATTTGTCAATAGAATCTCCCTGAAATCAGATGAACAGCCATTTACTGCAATGGAAGGAGGGTGGCACAGTACACACTTGTTTTGATTGGAATGTTGCTTGGCTTAAGGTAAATTTTAATGGGCTCTGCAGGGGGATGTGGTGTGTTTGAAAACCGACACAAATATTTGTGGGCCAATGTGATTTGCCTATAAGACAATTATGATTACTTATTCAGACGTAACTGCATAGGAATGCATTGAGGGGAGGGCGACACATTTGGTGCCTCCTGTTGTTACAAATTTAGCTCAGCTCAGACAATTTACATGTAGGTAGTGTAGAAAGATGCTCCATTTATGAGGATCAATATTAATATTGGCAAGTCAGGTTCATCTTCATGCTAGAAACAACGGTTACTTAAACAACGATTACTTACTCTGCTATATCTCCAAAGGATGCATTGGTTAGAGGGTGGTACGGTGGGCTTATGTTTCGGTGAAAAGCTTGCTTGACTAAGGCTAAATCATCATGGTATTGCACTGCTGTTGGCGTCCCATGCTATGTTAGCGCCTGTGGCACAGATCCCGCAGTGCTGAAAGGTCAGTGAGAGTGCCGGTGGGATACTGCTCAATCTAAACTTACATTCAGGCGGCTGGCCTGCCAATGTTGATTCCTACACAACTTTTCCTCTCCCTGGGGAGGGGGTCTCTATCAATACTTCCAGTTCTTTTTCTCTCCCAGAATGCTTTGTCAGGATTTTTGAGGAATATTATTTTTACCCAATTCAAGATGGCCATCACAGTATTGAGGTCTGTAATCTTTTTCACCAATCCAAAACAGACTTTTAGGTATTTCTTGGTTTTTTTGGCCTATAAATGGAGGAAAATTAGTTTATTCCTTTTTTATTGCAATGCTTCATGTAGACCTGTCGTCTTGTTCCAATGCTCCAGTTTGAACAACAGTTCTCTCCTGGGGTATTGCCAGCTCTCATCCTATCCTTCTTGCTTCTGGGTTATCTGGCTCCTCCAGTCCGCTCCTGGTTCCTCCTTGGAATTCTTCTAGAAGGATCTCTTCTTCTCCAGCAGTGTCTCCGACCTGGAGCCCTAGTCAACATTCGTCAGCATTCAAATACAGAACGCCTGTGTCCTCTGTGAGGATTTTTGCCTTTGAACTTTTTTTTCCATTTGGGGCCTTTTCCAGTGCTTAATTTGAGCCAGTGGTGTCCGGTGCTCAGCACCGGCACTTAATTGGTTTCCGGTGTTTGGCACCGGCACTTAATTATCAACACCGCACTTATGACAGTCTGCCACATGGTGGCACTGCTCATCTAATTTAGAGATGAGCAAAATAACGGTTGTTTATGAAGACAATATACATTAAAAATAACTAATACCTGCCTCCCCAGCCATTCCTTTAGCTTTGGGGACCTGGAATAATCTGAATTGTGTCACTTGCAGTCAAGAGGGATGGTTAGCAGTTGTTTTGGCAGAGATGACAGGGGCGATGGGTGGTGCAAGCTGCAGTGGTCTTCTGGTCAGGGCCCTGCCGCTTATTATTTTACACTGCGGGAGGCACCTTCTGTTTAGTCCCAACCTAGTGTCAACAGCAATGTGGCCACTGGATGCGGTCGCCTATATATCTTGCCCAGACTAAGACGGTGAAAACCTGGGCCACTGGACCAAGCCGCAGCCAAAGACTCTCCATTAGGCATCATCTTTATGACAGTTTGCAACACCCAAGAAACAGTCCTAGCACCAAAGACATGTATCTAGCTCAAGGAGTCCCAGTGGATCAAGCCCAAACAATAGCCCAGGGAGTACCAGTGAATCAAGTTCAGGCCTTAGTTCAGACACTGCAGCAACAGACACAGGAGCGACAGCAACTGTGGTATTAAAGTTTTGCCTTATATCAAACTCTCACTTCCAGAGCCTCTGACATTCCAATAGTTTCTCTCGCTATCCTTCATTTCTCTGGGGACCCAAATAAATAGCAAGAATTCCTGGATTCTTTGACTGTCTTCTTTGCCTTTTTATCCAGCTAAATATCTCACAAGATCGACCCATGGTGGGATAATTAATTAGTGCCCTGTTTGGACAAGCTCTAGTTTGGCCGACCCCCTCTATTAGCAGCAGAAGATCCCTGTTTGTTAAATTATTCGAATTTTCTGACCACCTTCAAACGGATGTTCGAAAGACTATGGGGCCGATTCCGATCTCGGCCGGTAGTGCTCCGAATCGGATTCGGAATTACCGGATCCGATTCGGAGCCCTGTTTCCCGACCGAATCGTACGCGGGTCCGGCCGAGCGAGTACGATGCAGGCACCCGTGAAATCTCCGACCGACTCGAACGCGGTTTCAACACGCTCCGACCGACTCGCATGGACACGACTCGCACCGCGCTATGGAGACGTTTCCCGGCCGGGTAAGTACGATGCGCGCCGCGACCACTCCGACCGACTCGCGCCGTCCGGCTCGGAAAAGCTGTCGGAGCCGGACTTTGGGGTCCGCGTCGGACCCCTGTACTGCGTAGGCGCGCGAGTCGCACACAGGGGGACCCATGGGTCCCCCTACCTGTGCATGTACGCCGCGATGCACATGGACGCGTACACGCTGTAGGGGCGCCCTTGACCGCCTCGCACCCATTGAGTCAATGGGAGCCCGCGTACACGTCGTACGACAGGCTCCCATTGACTTCAATGGGAGTCCGACCGAATCGAGTCCGATAGCATGCGAACGCATCGTACTCGTTCGGTCGGACTGCTAGGGTCCGATTCGGTCGGAATTCTCTCCGGGTCCGGCTCGGTCGGAGAGAATTCCGGCCCGAATTCCGGCACCTATATGTGGAATTCTCAGCTGAGGAGAATCTCTGCGAAATTCAGCAAGGTGGACAAGATGTTTAGACTGACATTATTCAATTTAGTCAGCTGGCAGCCGAGACCACCTGGGTAAAATGAACCCTGATCATTTTTTTTCACAGACGCTTCAGAGTGGAAATTAAAGACGGGTTGGTTCACTCGGACCGTCTGGGATCTCTTCCAGCACTTATGGATCAAGCGTTGCAGATTGAGTATTGCCTGGGGGAATGCAGGTCAGGAAGGCGAAGAGTCTGGCCATCTTAAGCAGCTGGAGGACTTTTATTTCTTTCCCGGAAAGCTGAAGCTTCTCCCGAAGAGCCACCCACTTCCTCAAATCAGCAACCAACGCATAAAGGGTTGGTCCATGGCCCCCTTTCCAACTTTGAAAGAGAACATCATCGTAAGAATGGCTTATGCATGTACTGCAGAACTCCTGACCATTTGTTTCATGCTTGCCCAGTCGCTCTTAAAAGCCTTCAGAAGATGCCACATCCCATCCTTTTATTAAAGGGAAAGGAATGGAAAGTCCTCAAGTCACTTACGTTTGAATGTTTGAAGAGTTTCATGTTCCAATTTTTCTTTTGCCAGTTTTAATAGCTTTCTCAGATGGAAGGAACAGAGTATCTTGCCACCATGTGATTGTGGAGCCAATAGCTTGTACTTAGACGAGAACTGGGCAAAAGAGAAACATATTCCAAGGATATCCAAGAAATCTTCTGAGCAAGTCCAGACAGCGGATGGTACATCCTGGACCTCTGCTCTAGTTAAGGAGATTACTGTGCCCTTAATGATGACCTTTGGTAAGTACCAAGAGACTGTATCCTTAGACTACACTGCTTCCACCAGCCACATTGCCATGTTAGGGATTCCTTTGTTGGCTCGATATAACTTACTTATTTATGCCTACTTTCTCACCTGGGGTATAGGCCGTCAACCAGGAATCTTCAGCCATCTCTGTCTTGGGCTTTTCTTTCAATCTGACTCCAGGTGTAGCCTATCTCCTTGCAGTCAGCCTCAAGGCCTCAGCGCCACATGTTTCTTGGCCTTTTGTCCCTTGAGGGTTCCAAGTAAGGGCTTGCCTGGTGGTGTTTGATATGGGTTTACAGAAGGTGTGACCTATCTATCCCCAGTGTCTTTTCATGATTTCTTCATGGGCAGGGAGTTGGGATGTCTGCTGCTATAGGTCTTTGTTGCTGATGGTGTTTGCCCAGCGGATTTGGAGAATTTTTCTCAGACAGGTGTTGATGTAGGTCTGGACTTTGTTTCCGGTGGTCTCTGTTGTCCTCCAAGTTTCTGCTCTATACAGAAGGACAAATTTTACGATGGTGTTAAAAATCTTGATCTTGGTTTGCCACATTAGGTGCTTGGAGCTTCAGATCTTCTTTAGCTGAATGATGGCAGCCCTTGCTTTTCCACTTCTTGCCTTGACGTTGGCGTCTGTCCCATCCAGCTTGTCTATGACACTGCCCAGGTAGTTGAAGGCCTAAACCTCTTCCAATGCATCGCCTGCAGGAGTGATTGCAGCTGGCCATGTTACCCTTCAGGATCTTGGTTTTTCACTTGTGGATGTTAAGGCCAAGTTGTACTGATATGGCTGCCACATTGTTGGTCTTCTCTTGCATCTGCTGATGGGCATGGGAGAATAGGGCCAGGCCGTCTTCAAAGTCCGGGTCATCGAGCTGTGTCCAAGGTGTCCACTCGCTCCCATTTCTTCTTTCTGCCTGCTGTGGATGTCTTCACGATCCAGTCGATAGCCAGCAGGAGGAGAAAAGGTGAGAACAAACAACCCTGGCCATAATATACATAATATTGATATGTATTTTCCAATAAAATGGAATTAGCTGAATTATGTAAGGTTAAGTAAATGAATTGTATTTTATATAAAATGTTGCTTGCAAATAAGATGCTGACCAAATAAGAAGCTAACTTCCACCTGAGTATAAGAGACTGGCCAAATAGAGGATAATTTCAGCCTGAAAATAAGTTGCTGGCCGAATAAGAAGCTACCTGCAGGCTGCGAATAAGATGCTAGCTGAATAAGATATGCATCACAAGCCATAGCTACTTCTTATTACCTCATAAGAAGTTCAGAGAGTCAGAAAAAATTATGTTTGTAACCCAGACCCAGGGAAATATCTGTTAAACCGAACTCTCTAAAATCAGGCTAATATCAGTTCCACCGCATTGCCTTACAAGGGAACAGATTAAATAGTTGCTAGCATAGTTTCATAAATAAATATCACCATGCAGTGAAAGTGCAAGGAAAAATACTTGTGACTTACAAAGTTCACAATAACGCAGCCAGGATTCCACTTAATCAGAATATTTACTACGAAATGCTACAAGAAAAATTACATTTCTGCTCCTAAGTCAAATGGCAACTTCACAAGACAACAACAGGTGAGAAGTGCTCACTTCTTGTTTCCGCTCCCTAATGAACACGACTTCCCTTGGACATTAGTGCGGCATGTCTCCACCAGTATCTAATGAGATGGCCAGTTCCTCCTCTTGGTAGCAGTTTCGTCTGCAGCATTCACAGTTGTTCTGGCACAATCTATTTGAAACTCTTTTATTTCTGGCTTGCACAATGTGGTTCTCCTTCTTAAGGTAAGCCACTGTTTTCCAAGATTTTCTGATAGACTCACCCATGAATTAATATGCAAAATGGACAATCGTTTCTTCACATTCCCTGGACACCAAAAGAGAGAAAGTTAGAGATAGTTGTAGGTGGGTAGATGTAGATAGATAGGTAGATAGATAGATAGATTTATTGCAGGGTGTCCTTTTGTCTATCTCCCCCAGTCTTTGATTGTGTCTCTATCCCTCTGTCTACCTGTCTCCCTCCCTCTCAGCGTCTTTCTATCTCTCAGTCTTATTCTCTCCCAGACTCTCTCCTTGTCAGGATCCCTCTCGGCACACACTACCTCTGCATGCCGGTCCTACGCAATACTCTATTCTGAATCATCTGAACATGCATGCCTTCAAAACAAAAAGAGAGTGGAGAGGTGCATAGAGTTTGGACACCTCCTAGACAGAAGATTTGTGTTTCAGCCTCGCTAAGCTGAACACCTGAGGTTAAGATGAGAAGGACTACAAGAAGCCACAGGACTCTTAGATGATGGCAGCCATCTTGGACACTTTGGAGCCTATTCACAAACTGCATTTTATAGTACATTTAGTAGTACTACAAAATGCTATTCACAAACCTCTGAGTGTAAATTTCCACCTCCACGTCTCCTATCTTTTCTGTTGGGTGATCCCCACACATGTAAGCTTAGTAGTAAATGTCAGAGGTAGTAAAGTGAAGTAGGAGTAATTGTCGGAGGCGAGTGTCTGGAAAAAGAGGCATACATATTACTAAATGGGAGGGGTTTAGGGACGAGCAAGGATTTAAGGAGGGCCGTGCACCCACCCACAAAACAGTAAGCCTATTTCTATTCACAAACTGCACTTCTAAAGTTACTAATAAATGTATGTCTTATTTAGTTATAAAATATTTTCCAACCTTTTTAGAACTTAAACATTAACGTAAGAATACATTTTAATAAAATATAATTAAATTGCATTTATTTGATTCTATACATAACTTTCAATAATTATTAATGCATAATATATATTTTTACTTTAGCTGGGAATTTATATTTTTATTTACATTGCAGAAAAACTATTTTAATGTAATATATTTAACTTATTTAAAGATTTAAATAAAAAATTAAGTTAATAGTGCTGTAGCATATGGAAAATTAAAAAGTTTATTGAACTTTGGGAAAAGTTAGTAAAATATGTTTATGTTAAATAATACTGTAAAGTAATTTCATATATTTATTTTAACTGTAGAACAAAATAAAAATATTCTACAGCAATATTAACTTAATTTTGATATAAATCTTTAATATACATTACATTAAATAAAATTTATATTTCTGGAATTTAAATTAAAAAATAAATTGCCAGCTAAATTTAAAAATTATATATTTAAAGCATGAATTATTTATTATTGAAAGTGATATATAGCCTTAATTAAAAGTAATCGAATTATATTTCAATAAAATTCAAACTTACATGAATTTTTTTAATTTAAAAATGGTTGTTAAAATATTTGATAATTAAATAATAAATACTATAACATTAAATTATATTTCATACATATATTTTTACCTGTTTAAAATAATGTAATTTACCCTAACATTATTTCTTATGAGTTTTATTTTAAGTCCCTACCGCCATTATTTTCTATAAGGGTGTTGCAGGATCAGTGGTTGGCCATATGTGGTGTTGGATTCTCTACTGTTTCTTTTTTGGCAGTAATAACTTACACTTGTAAGTTTGGATCCACCCTCTTTTTCAGGGGTTAAAGATGTGTAAGTCTACACTTTTGAGCAGTAGCAGCTGCTACCGGACGGGAGTGGTGGGGTGGGGGTGGTCAGAAACACTTACCTGGGCCAGCCGGCCGCCGTCTCTCCTCAGTCCTCTTCCTTCTTCCTGTCCCAGATGGCAGCAAGAAGCACCCGGGCTCCCCTAAGCCAATCACAATGCTGCAAAGCAGCGCTGTGATTGGTCTGAGTGTCATGGTTCGGCACTCAGACGGGGACTGGGAGGCTTTGCATGTTCCTCACGAGGCTATGAAATGCAGCCTGGTAGGGAACATGCAAAGTGCGCATGACTGTTTGGCCAGCCCAAGAGGGCCGGCCAAGCATTAATGCACACTTAAGGAGTGCAAACCACTCCTACCCCTGCTCTGGCCAGCCCTGCCCGCCCGAGAGCCACTGACTTCAATAGGAAAAATAAAATGATAATAGGGATACGTTATTACCATTTTTGTTCTTTTGAGCAGTGGAGTGACACTCCTCCACCTTAACTGCTTTTGAGTAACTTTATACTCATATTTTGTTAATGGCCAAAAGTATTAAAGTTACTCAAAAGCGTAAGAGTAACTTATACGTGTTGTGAGAAAGTGCTCTCTTTCTGCATGGTTGCCCCCACTTTTTGCTGACTTGCTGAAGTGCTTTGACTGAGTGTGCCTTGGGCACCTGCTAATCAGGTACCAAGGGCCTATGTTCTTTCTCTAAAACTGCATTGAAAACAAAACCCAATTGGCATCTCTGGCCACAGGCCAGCCCCTGGTAAATGGTACCACAGGTACCCAGGGCACTGTGACCAGGGAAGACCTCTAAGGGCTGCAGCACTTATTGTGCCACCCTTAGAGGCCCTGTACCTTTACACTCACACACTGACCTTGCAGGCTGCGTTTTTTGGTGCAGAACAAAGTGAACAGTCGACATGACACACATCCCTGTGTGCCATGCCTACAACCCACTGCCCTGGCATAGATCAGTAACCCCTCTAGCTGGGTGCACTATACCAGTGGTGAGGGTACAGGTACATGAGCCCTGTTCCCCTACCGTGTCTAAGTCCATTCTTAGACATTGTAAGTGCAGTGCTGCCATTAAGAGTATATGGTGCTGGGAGTCTGTCATTACGAACTCCACAGCACCTTAATGGCTACACTGAAAACTGAGAAGTTTGGTATCAAACTTCTCAGCACATTAAACCCACACTGATGGCAGTGTGGGCTATATTGAAAAATGCACACAGAGGGCATCTTAGAGATGCCCCCTGAAAACGACCTACCACTAGTGTCCAGGCTGAGTGGCTGCTTTCAGCTGCCACCACCAGACATGTTTCTGGACCCCTTGGTCGAGAGCCTGCTGCTCTCGGGGGCCTGAAACAAGGCACATCCTGGGACGAGGTGCCAAGCCTCCTCCCCCAGGATGGGCAGGGTCCACGAAGGGGATGCTTCAAAGGCTTGCCGCCTTTGTGAGCTTCCCCAGGCCACTTGCTGCTTTTAGCAACTGGTCCCCACTGGTTCTGACCCCCACTTTGGACGGGAGAACCGGCGGGAAAAACAAGTGAGGAAGAGAGGTGTGCCCACCTCTGCCAACTCCACCCCTCAGGTGGGGGAGGCGAGGTGAAGCACTACTCTCAGTCCCTGCCATCTTGCAGATAGGGGGACCCAGCCAACCAGGGAAAGGCTTATGCCCCCCTCCCACTGGTGGGTGGCATAATAGGGAGTGTACCCACCCCAGGGAAGGAACCCATTGGTCCCAACCTTTTTACCTACCTGTAACGCCCCTAAATCAAGTACTTAGGGGCACCTCTGAACCTTGCTTCCTCAGACAAGAAACTACAAGAAGAAAAGAAGAAGAAGGACCGAACAGCCGTGCCGAAGCTAACAAGAGGAGCACGCCCACTGACTTGACCCAGCCCTACCGGCCTGTCCCCCACCTCGAACCTGCTCCAGCGAAATCCCGGTGTGTCCTGCAGCCAGCAACCTCGAGAAACCCGGAGGACCTGCCTGCCTTCAATTCAAAAGACTCTGTCTCCTGTGAACACCGGATTTGTTCAACAACAGACTCCAGCTCCGCAAGGATCCGCGGGTCTGCACCACTCTCAGGGCCGGCTCTAGGGCGGTGCGATCGGTGCCATCGCACCGGGCGCTGACTTGGGGTGGGGGCGCCATGTTTATTGTTCTAAAAGCACCTTATGCCTCGTTCCTAGTCCCAGCAATAAAAATGTCAAGCAAACTCATTTGATTAATGTTCTTCCTGGGGAGAAACCAGAGCTTTGTCTAAGAAATTTGACTCGTAGTGCAGAGGGTTAATATGCCAGCTGCAAAGAACGTGTCCCATTCAGATCACAGAGTGCATATAATATAAATTGGTCAATGGGTTACCGCTTTTGTCAGAGAGATCCTTTTGTTACTTTCAGTTCATAAGTTAAAATCTTACATATTAACTGTCATCAAAGAGCTGCATGCAAACTGCAAGGAATGTATTAGAGCTATGTGTTTTTTGTCCAGTCTTTCGTTATCCAAATATTGCAAAAAGTGTCATTTAGGTAGGAATCAATTATTATTATTAAAGAAAACCCCTAACAATGGTGTTACATTTTAAATTCTGAATTTGTGTTTTTCCAGACCAGGGACTCAAAGTATACTGCCTACCAGAATGGATGAAATGTGACTCCTACACCTTGTAGGCCTCTGTCTTATGTAACATTTCCTATACACTCATTTACACATGTATGATTGTCTCTGTGCAATGTGTGTGTGATGTAAAGTGTTCTGACACCTTAAACTGGTATGAGTGGCGCTATAAAACTAAATTAATCTAAGAGACAGTGGTTATGGAGACTTGAGGGGCACTGTCAAAGGGTGGTAGTGAGGAAATCTGTGGCAGAGTTGGTCATTGGGGGGCGCCAACAAACATTGTCGCACAGGGCGCCTCCAGTGCTAAAGCCGGCCCTGACCACTCTGCACCGGACGCCCACGGCCCGAGTCCGAGTGGCCCAACACCAAGAGGAGGTCTCCCCAGCGATCCTGAACCGAGATCTGGTGACCCCTGACCTGCCTCAATCCTCCAGCCGACGCCTGCAGCCTCAAACCGGAAGGTCCCCCCAACCGTGACCAGGAGCTGGTAAGAAGATCCGACCCTAAAAGGCACCCCTGCACCCGATGCCCCACGGCCTTGGGTGGCCCAACCAACCGTGCCTAACCAACCCCCCAAGATCCCAACTTACCTCTCCAAGTGGTGGTCGCACCCAGAAGACCTTCGTCCCCGAGCCTGCAGTGCTTTTGCAAACCGGAGGCTCCCCATTGAAAGCTACAGGGCTTCCGACGCCAAAACAGCACTCTGCACCCGGCCGCCCCAGCGCCGCTGAGGGTGCATCTTTTGTGCTGGCCTAAACCCACATTTGCCCTGAGCTTAAGTTCAGGAGCTTTGCTCCCACAACCCAGTGGCCTGCTCGTCAGCAGCCAGCCACCAGAGGCCCCATTTCCCCCATTTGATAAAATTGGGCCTCAGCACTCTGCACCCGGCCGCCCTAGTGCCTCTGAGGGTGTAACAAGAGTGCATCCTTGACCATGGGGGACCCCTGAATCTAACCCCAGAATACCAACTCCCACAACAAAGTACTTACCTGTAGACCGATAACACTACTTTCCTCCATAGGATAACATTGACTGTTTTTCTATGAAAAGTTTCTAAGTGTGGAGTTGGAAAATCTAAGAAATCCTTTAAAACTGTAACCAAATAACCAAAACGCTTTTACTTACCTGTTTACAGGAAATGTCCCAGTACAGTATCCAGGTATACTGCACTGTGTAAGAAAAGTAATCTGAAAAGTAACTTACATGATATTCTACAAAAAATCCTATACAAAGTATATGTACTGTATTCTGAAAAGCATTGCATTATCAGTAACACTACTGTAATCAAATCAAAGTACATTTACAATTGCAATCCAAACTGTTAACAAACTGCATTACTACTGTAAAGTATTTATTGCTTACCTGTGCCAGGCTTGCTTGGTTCTAGAAAATAAAATAACTAAAAGAATATTTTTTTATACAAAAACAATTGGTCTGAAGTTCAGTCTTTCAGTGTGTGAATTCATTTGCTGACTGAGTGTGTACAACAAATGCTTAACACTGTCCTCTGATAAAGCATTACTGCTCGCCCACACTACCACAAATTGAGAGTGAGGTGCTATCTACTTTACCTCTGCCTACCTTTGGGGATCCACTGGACTCTGTGCACACTATACCTCGCTTTGGTATAGTAAATACAGAGCCAGCCTCTTACACGTGTTAATTGCTCACAAGTATAAGCTACCTTTGTGAATAGCTCCGTGAAAGTATAAGTTCCTCGAAGATCATAGCATCCTTCCTAGACAATCGTGATACATATTTGCTGCTGCCGCAAAATGCTATATCGAAGTTGCAGTTTTCGTAACCAATATTGCTTAGAAGATGATGAACGACATCTTGCAATCAGAGAAGTATATTTTGCACACCATTAATTAAGGATATAGACTAGCATATGTTTATCTTTCTAGGATTTGTCTATTAAGATTTCAAACTTGTATTTTGCGCTATGTTAGTTTTCCATCAGGATTATAAACTTGTATTTTAGACTTTCAACTACGACTCATTATCTGGGCTATGAACTCTAATTTTTCATCTGCTAGATTTCACAAGGTGTCTACTGGCAGGATATAAACTTATACTTTGGACATTGCTAGTTTGCGTGCGGAGTCTATAGTTACGATACAAGCTTGAATTTATACTTTGATAGCTTCACAAGGGGTCATCCATTAGGTTTACAAACTTCATTTCCTGCTTCTTTATTCTACAAAGAGACACATTAGGTTTGAGATCAAAATGCTCATTTACATCACTTCAACAATATAAGCCAAAGGAATCACATCTGACATAAACTATTTTATTTATGGCATTAAGTTATTTATACGAAATAGCATATGGCTGTTGGATTATTTTGGTGACCCACACAAAGTTAGCAAATGCTTTTCATTTTACAGCTAATAATCGATACATTGAATGTAATCAGATCGACAGAAGGCTATTACCTAATACTGAAGGTAGCTTTCTTGGCAACAAATATTTAATAGCTCAGAGTGTTATTCTCAGTTACGATATCAGCTTTAATTATACCAAGACGCACTAACCTGGAAATCTGGATCCAACTGGATCGAGGATATTTTCCACATTTGGCCAAGCCAACTTCACCATACCATTGCAGAGGTGCGTGGTAGGCCTACCGAAAAGGGAATAGGACATGTGAGAGAAAAATAGACACTCAATATTGGATGCACAGCTGGGCTTCATCTGCTCTACTGAATCATTGATATCTAAAATGCAAAGGAGAGCTTTACAGTAACTATAGTTTACATATTGATGTTTTAACTTGAAGTATTGCCTATGATACACCTGCCTATACTTTCTCTGTTATCCATCTCTATTATAGTTCTAAACATGTTCTTTTTTTCTGCGCTGTAACACAATATTGATTAACAATAAGGACTACAATAAGTTGTTTACCAATGAGAGTTACTTCAATATTAGGAAATTACTTTTTGTGCTCAGCTTGCATTCAGGGTGACAAGTGGATAGCTGTCACATGAAATCAATCACTAGTACTGCATGTATAGTTTCTACCCTCAGTCATATATGAATTGACTATCTTTAATATCAGCATGCACCATTGAAAATTGCAATAGTTCAAATTCACACTGTTGATTCCTTGTGAAGTAAATAGTGCAATAGAGTTCATATTCCTATGTAGGAGTCTTGGGAAACTGTGAAACAAACAAGTATTACAGAGCTCTTAATCCCCATGGACGACTCCTTTACAAACAAAGAAGTGCTACAGAGCTTGTAATCCCTCACTCATTGTAAATAAAAAATGCCATAGAGTTTGTAGAGTTTCACTATGGATGACTCCTTGTGAAGCAAACAAATGCAAGCCTATTCCTTCCAGGATACTTCTCTGATTCCCAGATGTTTTTGACGACTTCACAGAAAAACAGATAATACATTTCCAATATGTATCCACTGCAGCATCTATCTATCTATCTATCTATCTATCTATCTATCTATCTATCTATCTATCTATCTATCTATCTATCTATCTATCTATCTATCTATCTATCTATCTATCTATCTATCTATCTATCTATCTATCTATCTATCTGTCTATCTGTCTATCTATCTATCTATCTATCTACCTACGTATCGATCTACCTACCTACCTACGTATCTATCTATCTATCTATCTATCTATCTATCTATCTATCTATCTATCTATCTATCACAAATGCCTGGCAACGATTATAAAGACCACGAGAAAAGTATCATGAAAGCCCTGCGTGGTCATAGGACATGTAGTCTTTTTTTGTCTTGTCCTGAAATGTGTCCTTCTAGGGGCTAGGCTTCTGTCTAGGTACTGCCTAGACCCTATGCACACTTCCATACTCGTCTGCTCTTGAAGACCTGAGCCCTGATGAGTCTTGGAGTAGCACGTTACACAGGGCCCGCGCACAATGGCAAACGCATCCTATGCTGCATCCTGACAGTTGCAGCTCAGGTGAAACACTGTATTTCTTTCCAGAACAGAGAGTGGGAAATATAGAGAGGGTCAAAAGGTATATCAGATGTACTATCAAAAGTTAGTTGCCAATGACCATACCACAGCCATACTAAAAGTCTTCTCTCGTCTTTAAATATCAACGGTCGTACAGTGAAGATCAAGCCCAGCTGTGCAGGTAGACACTGTGATGATATCCAGTGTCTGTTTCATCCTCTTGTACCTTTTCCCAGGTCTACTTCTAACCTACATGTTGTTACTGTAGGGTTAGCTGTGGGTTCAGAGAGGTGTGGAAGCTCACATTCCTTCCCTTTGCTCTGGATTGCAAGGTTAGTGCATCTTGACACTCACTCTGCCATCCATGTCTACATTCCCATCTCTCCATGTATTTTTATTTCTATCACTCTATTTTATTGTTTCTCTCATTTTGTCTCTCTTTCTCTATCTCTTGCTGTCTCTGCCTGTATTTTGTCTCTAACCACCTTCTCTACCTCTCCCTTCCTCTATCTCTCCCAGTCTCTCTCTATCTGTCCATGTCTTTCTCCAGTTCTACTGGTGTTTTTCTATCTTTCGCTAGTTGACTCTATCCTGCTGTCTCTGGTCGCTATTTTGCCATCTCCCCCATCTTTCTCTTTCTGTCTGGATTCCTCAGTCTCTCTCACCCTCGATGTTGCTCTCTCCCTCTCTTTATATCCTCTTGTCTTTCTGTTTCATTCCATGTTCCTTTCTCTCCCTCTGATCTCCCTCTCGCTCTCTTTGTCTGTCTCTATCTTTCTCCCTGTCTGATTCTACTAGTCTTTGGCTTCTCCGTCTTTCCTGTCTTTTTCTCTTTCCCTGTCTTATACTATTTGTGTCTTTCTCTCCACCTGTCTATTCCTATTTACCTCTTCAAATGTCACTCATTGCCTTTGACTACTCTGTCTCTCCAATTGCGCTCTCTCTCTCCCTTGTCTCTCTATTTCTCTGCTTTTCTCTTTCTCTCTCTCCCTGCCTTCCTATCTCTTTATTTGCCTCCTCTGCCTCTCCATGTCTTTCTCTCCTGGCTCTCTTTGTCTGTCCCTGTCATTGTCTTTTTTTCCATGTCTATCTCTCTCTCCTGTTTCCCTCTATTTCTTTCAGTATCTCCCAACCTCAGTCTCTGCCTTTTCCTGTCTCTCTAGTCTGATCTCTCCATGTATTTCTGTGACGCTGTCCCTATCTTTCACTTGCTTTATCTCTCTCTCTTTCCCTGTTTCCCTGTCCTGGACTGTTTTTAGGTCTCGCCTGTAACAGCACAAGAGCTGTCGCTTGCGAATCTCTATCTCTAAAGGAGGATAAGAGCCCACCCATTACTTACCATTGGTAAACTCTCTCGTCACTCTCATTACCTTTGTTTTTAGTGGTCAGTGGCAGCAGGTTCTGTTTTGCCAGTCTCCCCACTACATACAGCTTTGGGAAGATTTTGGTTTCATCTTCTTTAGATTTGACAAATGCCAAAAACAAGCATTAGCATAGTATGCCTATGCGAAATCTGTTGTCTTTGTCAATGGTTCTTTTTTGCCATCCATCCTTTGTAGTGGAATGGGGACAGTGTTATCCGTAATCATCACAACTATCCTCAGCAGTGCGGGACATAAGCCAGTCTAATACCTTTAGGCAAGGAGCGAAATTGTTTACTAGTGCCCAAGCAATCTTTGATTCTTTCTACTAACTGAGATTGGGAACCCCAAACTGTGGCCAGCACCAATAATTCAAACTTTACAATGGGGTGCACCAAGCTATAGTTCCAGTCAGGGCACGAGTCGGGGGTACACGCGGGTGGACGGCGTCCACCCACTTATTTCACAGGGTGGACGCCGTCCACCCTGCCAAGAAGATGGCCCGAGTGAAAAAGATGCTGAATTCGTCCCGGTGTAATTTCCAAACACCGGGACACTTTCAGCAGCGCCTGCACGTTGTTATCTGCTTTCTATCTGCAACAACGTGCAGGCGAGGACGGGGCTCTCTTAGTTCTGCCTCCTGCTGGGCCCATAACAATGGCCTATTCTGAGGGGTCATCAGGCCTCCTTTTGTTCGAGTCTCCTGGCTGCAGTAGTCGGAGCCTCACACCTAGAAGCAAATGCTGCAGATGGGAAACAAAGGCTCACACCTGTTAGCACTTCACACATACTGAAGAGAGGCAGCTTTTCACTTTGTTCAGGCTCTGTTTAGGAGATATGCACGCACTGTAGAAACTTCAGATGTGTTGATGTTTCCCAGCATTTGCACAAAATAAATAGCATTTATATAGCGCTTATACCCCTGAGGAGGTGTTGTAATTTAAATATCACTATTTCTTCTTTTAAACTACGATGGCTAGAGGAAGCTTTACGCTGACAAAAGGCAACATTGGTTTATGTGAAGCTTACAAAAGTGTGAATCTTCTGCCTAAATCATGATGGTTTGCAAGTATCCTCGAAATGTGCTCAAATGTACTCATGATACACCTGCTAAACATATATGTGAGGGCTTAAGATCTGATGCCACTTCTTGTGATGCCACTTCCTGTGATGTCACGCGCCTCACGCGCCCCGATGTCACGCGCCGTGATGTCACTTGCATACTGATTAATTGGGTTAGTCCCCCCACTTCTTTTTTTAGGACTTGTGCCCTGGTTCCAGTGCTTAGACTCTCACACACCTCTGCTAATGCACCTCACGTTGGATGAGCTTCTCATTTTCTATTCAAGCGCCGAGACGTGAGGTGCATTAGCAGAGGTGTGTGAGAGTCTAAGCACTGGAACTATAGCTTGGTGCACCCCATTGTAAAGTTTGAATTATTGGTGCTGGCCACAGTTTGGAGTTCCCAATCTCAGTTAGTAGAAAGAATCAAAGAAAATGAGCTCTGCCGATGCACCTCGTGTGATGTGCCGCTCATTTTCTGTTCCAGCGCTGAGACTCACACAGCTCTGTTGAAGCACCTCATTTCTAATGTGCATCACCCCTGCTGTTCCAACACTGAGCCCCAACGCAGCTCTCCAGATCCACCTCATCTCTGAATCCACTGGCATTCTAGCACTGAAACCTACAAAAGGCTCTACCACTGGACCACGATTCTAATGTGCCTTAGCTGCTGCTATTTTAGGGGCAGAGGTATTTCGATGCCTTGCCTTCTTTCCATGATGCCGCTAGGACAGAGGATTCTACTTTTGTTTTGTCCTCAACTTCCTCACCCCTAAATCTGGCAGTGATAACCCTGTGTCCCAATCGCCTTACCACGCCCCACCCCCTTCTTTCAGAAGAGGTTTTGCATAAACCCTTGAAGGTCTTGCTGCTAAACGTAATCCCAAGGATACAATAACACGTTGGCCAGATGAGCAGACCAGTCCGGCGCTGCACAGCACTGCTGTGCTTTGGGTCCATCTAGTGTCAAAGTACTGCAACTGCAGATAAATGAAAACAAATCTTTGGAACATTATTTCAACTGATGTTCGATTCCTGTATTGTTTTTTTTTAGGTTCAAACCAGAACCTTACCTATGGCATGGCACAATGTACTAGAAAACCTAGTCCCTATAATATAGGAACTATAAACATTTGCTGTCATATATCGGCCACGTGCAGGTGTTTGTAGATGCAACTTTTAACTGTTTTATTTACATGACTGTTAAAAAATATTACCTCCTCGTACGTCTTCCTCGCCACAGTAATCACACATGAGCATTATGCTCCCACAGAAACTCCAAGTAAAATTCAGTTAGCTTACTAGTCTCCCTATCCCTCCAATATGGCCCCATCGTCCTCCACCAATCATATAAAAGGATACAACACCGTATCCACGACCTGTTTTTTTTGTTTCTGCACTACTCCGAGTGCTGTATACCTGTTTGGAGGTAAGTGGGGATGGCGGTCCTGCTGTAGCGGACTCTATGTTCCCCGGGGAGGTCAAGGTGTGCGATGCATGCTGGGGCGACCTCTATTAACGGGCTCCCTGTGTCCTGCTCTAGCAGACTTCAGGGGAGCTCTTCATTGCCTTATTGTAGGAAGCTGGCTCTGTATACACTATACTAAAGTGAGGTATAGTGTGCACACAGTCCAGTGGAACCCCAAAGGTAGGCAGAGGTAAAGTTAGATAGCACCTCACTCTCTCTTTGTGGTAGTGTGGTCGAGCAGTAAGGCTTTATCAGAGGACAGTGTTAAGCATTTGTTGTACACACTCAGTCAGCAAATTAATTCACACACTCAAAGACTGAACTTCACACCAATTGTTTTTGTATGAAAATATTCTTTTAGTTATTTTATTTTCTAGAACCAAGCAAGCCTGGCACAGGTAAGCAATAAATACTTTACAGTAGTAATGCAGTTTGTAAACAGTTTGAATTGTAATTGTATATGCACTTTTGTGAGAAAGTGCCATCTTTCTTACATGGTATGCCCCCACTTTTTGCTGAATGGCTGATGTACTTTGACTGAGTGTGCCCTGGGCTCCTGCCAACCAGGTACCCAGGGCCTGTGTTCCTTCCCTAAAATTGCATTGATACCTACACCCAATTGACATCCCTGGCCACAGGTCAGCCCCTGGTAAATGGTACCATGGGTACCCAGGGCACTGTGACCAGGGAAGGCCCTAAGGGCTGCAGCACTTGTTGTGCCACCCTTAGGGGCCCTGCACCTACACACACACACTGCCTTTGCAGGCTGCGTGTCTTGGTGCAGAACAAAAGTGAAGAGTCGACATGGCTCACATCCCTGTGTGCCATGCCTACAAGCCACTGCCCTGGCCTAGGTCAGCCACCCCTCTAGCTGGGTGCACTATGCCAGTGGTGAGGGCATAGAGGCATGAGCCCTGTGCCCCTACAGTGCCCAAGTCCATTCTTGGGCATTGTAAGTGCAGTGCTGCCATTAAGAGTATATGGTGCTGGGAGTCTGTCATTACGAACTCCACAGCACCATAATGGCCCCACTGAAGACTAAGAAGTTTGGTATCAAACTTCTCAGCACGATTAAACCCCACTGATGCCAGTGTGGGATTTAATGTAAACGCACTCAGAGGGCATCTTAGAGATGCCCCCTGAAACTAACCCGACCTCCAGTGTCCGGACTGAGTGGCTGCCCAGGCTGCCACCACCAGACATGTTTCTGGACCCCTGGGTCGAGAGCCTCTGCTCTCAGGGGCCTGAAACAATGCACATCCTGGGACGAGGTGCCAAAGCCTCCTCCCCAGGATGGGCAGAGAGAGCTTCAAGGCCTGCCGCCTTTGGAGTTTCCCCAGACCATTTGCTGCTTCCAGCAAACTGGTCCCCACTGGTTCTACCCCCACTCCTGGCGGGAGAACCGGCGGGAAAACCAGAGGCAGGAAATGGGTTGTGCCCACCTCTGCCAACTCCACCCCTAAGGTGGGGAGGCGAGGTGAAGCACAAGCTTCGAGTCCCCGCCATCTTGAGGATGGGGGACCTGGCCAACCAGGGACAGGCTCCTGCCCCCTCCCACTGGAGAGGAACAGAATAGGGGGTGTACCCACCCCAGGGAAGGGACCCATTGGTCCCTGCCCTTACCTACCTGTAACCACCCCTAAATTTAGTATTTAGGGGCTCCCTGAACCTTCCTTCCGGAGTTCCCAAATCCGAAAACAAGAAGAAGACGAAGCAAGAAGACCAGCCGTGCAGCTGCTAAAAGGAGGCGACAACAACTGACTTGGCCCCAGCCCTACCGGCCTGTCGACCTCTGAACCTGCTCCTGCGGAATCCCGGCCTCAGCAACCTCACAAACCCCGGAGGACCTGACTTCTGTGCTACAGCCTTCGACCCAGGGACTCCCACGAGCAGTGGTACTGCTCAAAGAAAACCTACCAAAGACCCGGCCCTGGCACGGGCCGCGAAACCTGCACACTCTGCACCCGCCGAGTCCAGCCTGTGCCTGAGTGACCAAAGACCTCGAGGACGTCCCCGGCGATTCTGACCTGGAATCCAGTGGCCAAGGACCCTCCTCGGCGACCCAGGCGACGCCTGCAGCCTCAGGACAAGGGACCCCTCCAACCGCGACCAGCAGGGGTAAGATTTCCCGACCTCAAAGACACCCCTGCACCGGCGCCCCACGGCCCCTGTGCCCAACTCCTGGGTGTCTACCTATCCTCCAAGACCCCAACTTACCTCCTGAAGTGTTGGTGCGTCCCTGAAGAATCACCGTCCCGAGCCTGCAGCCTTTCTTCACCTTTCCACGACCTCTATTGTTTAACATTGAGCGCCCGACGGCTCAAAGCACCCTGCACCCAGCCGCCCGAGTGCCCCTGGAAGTGCAACCTCTATCCTAACCTACTTCCCTACTTGCCCTGAGCAAGTGACCAGGAGCCCAGCTCCCACAGTCGCGTGGCCTGCTTGCCAGCAGCCACCAACCCGGGGCCCCGCCTGCCATAGGATAACATTGGGCCTTCTCACTCTGCACCCGGCCGCCCCTGTGCCGCTGAGGGTGTAAAAACTGTACTTACCTGATCCTGGGGGACCCCTGAGTCTTACCCAGAACCTTAACCCTGCCAGTCAAGTACTTACCGAAATCCGATAACTCACTTTTCTTCCATAGGGTTCCATTGACTGGTTTTCTGCGAAATTTCTTCTAAGTGTGGAGTTCTGAAACTTTAGAATATTCACCAAAAATCAACCGAGTCACGAAAACGAAAATACTCACCTAGTATTAGAAGGGGCCTCAGTGCTGGACCCGAGTGCCCAACACTGGCCCTAAAAGTAATCGCAACGTTACTTACCGCTAACTCACTTTTCTTTCATAGGGATCCATTGACTGGTTTTCTGTGAAATTTCTTCTAAGTGTCGATTTCTGTATTTTACAAATATTCTTTAAAAATCGTACAAACTACAAAAACGTAATTACTTACCTGTTTTAAGTAAATGTCCCAGTGCTGAACCTAGGAGTCCAGCACTGGATTACAAAATAACGTAAACATACTTTGCTTGCACACTGTATTTCCTTTCATAGGATAACATTGGTAATTTTACCCAGAAAAGTTTCTAAGTGTCAGCTTTTGAAATATAGTAATATTCTTCAAAAATCACTACAATAACCAAAACGCTTTTTCTTACCTGTTTACAGGAAGTGTCCCAGGACTGAATCCAGGATCCAGTCCTGTGGTTAGAAAAAGTGCTCTGCAAAGTAATCAATTGTAATTAAGCATAATTTTCCATTGAGCTCAATGTTGCATTGTATTTGACCCTGTGTTGCCTCTTGCACCAACTGTGATTACCACTATCTAAAAAGTCTATTCCCTATCTGTAAGTTGAATAACCAAAGCATCTCATACTGAGAAAGTATATTTTGATCCTATTGTTGGTTCTAAAATAAAACAAGCATATATTTTTTATATACAAACCATTGGCCTAGAGTTCAGTTCTTGAGTGTGTGGCTTCATTTGCTGACTGAGTGTGTACAACAAATGCTTTACACTGTCCTCTGATACGGCCTTACTGCTCGACCAAGCTACCACTTTGGAGAGTAAGGTTATATCTAACTTTAGCCTCTGTCAACCCTCTGGGGACTGTGGACTCTGTACACCCTGAACCTTACTTGGGTACAGTATATACAGAACCACTTTCCTACATTGGTGGATCAGCGGTGGGATACAAACTTGCATTTGTTGGACTACTTGGTTACCATCTGATCACACGACAGAACTCTTAAATTGCCTTTAGAATTCTGATTTTTTTAATTGGCATTTTTTTACCAAATTACTAAAAGTCTTGTTAGGGCCTTGCTTAAGTCCCTGTAGCATCTTAGAAAATAAAAAGTCACTATAGCCAAGGTTAGAGGGGTTAGAACTTTTTTTAAAAAATGTCTCAAGACAAGAACCCAGCTATTAGTGAAGATAATAATGACATACAGGAACTGGTTGAGGAGCTCGACCTCACCCCTTATCTTCATTTGTCTTTCAAAGAGATAAGGTCCTTATGCAAACTTAAAGATATACCAATGGGCCAGCATCCAACCAAACAAGGGCTCCAGGAGCTCCTGGCTGAGTATGCTAAAGCCCACCCCTCTGAGCATGATGATGACCCAACAGAGGAGGAAAGGAATGAGGAGGATGGGGATGGTAACCCACCTCCATCACTTCCTAGGGAAGATAGGGTCCCTGCACCCTTAACTCCAAGAATAGACCTCTGGGGACCTAGGGGCCACCTAGGTGGTCCTGGTCCCAGAGAGGACACTGAGGATAGCCTCAGTGAGGAGGACAACTTGTTAGCAAGGTTGGCCAAGCGACTGGACCTAGAGACCAGACTCCTGGCTCTAGAGAAGGAAAGACAGGAGATGGGTTTAGCACCCATCAATGGTGGCAGCAATACTAAAAATAAGGATAGGGAGGAAACTTCTGAACCTAAAATCCCCAAAGGGATTGTCCCTAAGTTTGAGGAAGGTGATGACATCACCAAATGGTTCACAGCCTTTGAGAGGGCTTGTGAAATAAGAAGAGTAAAGAAACCTCTGTGGGGGCACTCCTGTGGGAACTGTTCTCTGGTAACTGCAGAGACAGGCTTCTGACCCTCTCTGGGCCAGATGCAGGGTCCTATGACCTCATGAAGAGTACTCTGATTGAGGGATTTGGGCTCACTACTGAGGAGTATAGAATTAGATTCAGGGGGCTCACAAAACCCAGACCCAGTCCTGGATTGACTTCGTGGACTACTCAGTAAAGACACTGGATGGCTGGTTAGCTGGACATAATGTGCATGATTTTTCTGGACTTTACAATTTGTTTATGAAGGAACACATACTAAGTAATTGCACAAATGAAAAGTTGCATCAGCATTTGGTAGACCTAGGTCTAATTTCTCCCCAAGAATTGGGAAAGAAGGCAGACCACTGGGTCAAGACTAGGGTGACAAGGACAACCACTGGGGGTGACCAAAGAAGGTGGTCACCAAACCCCCAGGGGAAAGGTGGTGAGAATCCCCAAGATAAAAAGTCTGAGTCTTCCAAAGGGCCCCAAAAACCTGTTCAGGGGGTGGGTCCCAAACTACTCCCTATGTGCCTCAACCCTATAGGGGAAGAACTTTGATCCCTTGAAGGCCTGGTGTAACAACTGTAAGAAGTCAGGACACCTCACTGTAGACAAAACTTGCCCCCACAACAAAGCCCCTAAGGCACCCAGTACAGCTACTCCTGGGGCAGCAAGTTTACAGATGGGATCAGAAGTGTACCCTGAGCAAATCTGGGAACACACTGAGGCAAGTCTGGTCTCCCTAGGGGAAGTGGAATTTGCCACTGTAGCTGTGTGGCCACCCAACTTAAAGAAGTATTTGCAATACCCCTGGGTGAATGGAACTAGAGTCGAGGCTCTGAGGGATACAGGTGCCAGTGTCACTATGGTGAGAGACACACTGGTTTCCCCTGAGCAATACTTGATTGGGAAAACTTACCCAGTCACCAATGCTGACAGTGTCACCACTAGTCATCCCATGGCCATGGTGACATTAGGCTGGGGGGTTACTGGCCTGAAGCAGGTAGTGGTCTCTCCGAAGTTACCAGCTGCATGTCTGCTAGGAAATGATCTGGAAACCTCAGCCTGGGCAGAGGTGGAGCTAAAGGCCCATGCAGCCATGCTGGGCATCCCTGAATTGGTGTGTGTAAAAACAAGAGCACAGAGCAAAAGGCAGGGTGAAGAAATAGTGTTGGAGCCTGAAATGATGGCCCAGCCTACCAAGAGAAAAGGAAAGAAGACTGGCGGACCAGCTTCTACACAGTCACAAGAGCAGGACCCCTCTCCTCAGGGAGAGAACCTGGAAGCCCCAGAGGGAACTGAGCCCCTAGAGCTTGACCCTTACCAGGTTGAACTCTTGGGCCCAGGGGGACCCTCTAGGGAAGAGCTGTGCCAGGGACAGCAAGACTGTCCCACTCTTGAAAGCCTGAGGCAGCAAGCTGTTTCAGAAGCCAAGGGAGATGTCAGTGGTACCCACAGAGTCTATTGGGAAGAGGGATTACTGTACACTGAGGCAAAAAACCTCAACCCTAGAACCACCAGGAGAGTGGTAGTGCCCCAGAAGTACAGGGAGTTCCTCCTAACTTTGGCTCATGACATCCCCCTAGCTGGACATCTGGGCCAAACCAAAACTTGGGAAAGGCTAGTTAGCCACTTTTACTGGCCCCAGATGCACCAAAGGTGAAGGAGTTTGTCAGCTCCTGTGTTACCTGTCAAGCCAGTGGCAAGACAGGTGGCCATCCAAAGGCCCCCTGATACCACTACCTGTGGTGGGGTTCCCTTTGAAAGGGTAGGTGTGGACATAGTGGGTCCACTGGAACCTCCCACGGCCTCAGGGAACAAATTCATACTGGTGGTAGTGGATCATGCCACTAGGTATCCTGAGGCTATTCCCCTTAGGACTACTACAGCTCCTGCAGTAGCCAAAGCCCTCATTGGTGTCTTCACCAGGGTAGGGTTTCCTAAGGAGGTGGTTTCAGACAGAGGTTCCAACTTCATGTCTGCTTACCTGACCCACATGTGGAAGGAGTGTGGGGTGCAGTACAAGTTTACTACACCCTACCATCCACAAACCAATGGCCTTGTTGAGAGGTTCAACAAGACATTGAAAGGCATGATCATGGGGCTCCTGAAAAACTCAAAAGGAGATGGGATGTCCTACTACCATGCCTGCTTTTAGAACACAGAGAAGTGCCACAGAAGGGGGTAGGTTTCTCACCCTTTGAACTTCTGTTTGGCCATCCTGTGAGGGGACCACTCTGTCTTGTAAAGGAGGGCTGGGAGAGACCTCTCCAAGAACCCAAACAAGATATAGTGGACTATGTGCTTGGCCTAAGGTCCAGAATGGCTGAGTACATGGAAAAGGCATCCAAGAACCTTGAGGCCAGCCAGGAGCTTCAGAAGCACTGGTATGACCAAAAAGCTGCACTGGTTGAATTCCAACCTGGGCAACAGGTATGGGTTTTGGAGCCAGTGGCACCAAGGGCCCTCCAGGACAGATGGAGTGGCCCTTACCCTATCCTAGAGAAAAAGAGTGAGGTCACCTACCTGGTTGACCTGGGCACCAACAGGACACCCAAAAGGGTTATCCATGTGAACCGCCTAAAACTCTACAATGACAGGGCTGACATCACCATGCTGATGGTGACAGATGAGGAACAGGAAGCTGAGAGTGAACCTCTCCTGATCTCCTCTCTCACAGCCCAAAAGATGGGTCAGTAGATGGAGTTGTCTTTTCAGACACCCTCACTGCCCAACAGCAGACTGACTGCAAGCAAGTCTTGCAGCAGTATGCTGGGCTCTTTCCTTGACCCTGGTCTGACAAACTGGTGTACCCATGATGTGGACACTGGTGACAGTGCATCTGTCAAAAACAAGATCTATCGTCAGTCAGACCAAGTTAAGGAAAGCATCAGAGCTGAAGTCAGCAAGATGCTGGAGCTAGGGGTTATTGAGCCCTCTGAGAGCCCCTGGGCTAGCCCAGTGGTTCTGGTCCCCAAACCTCATCAAAAGGGTGAAAAGAGAGAGATGAGGTTTTGTGTGGACTATAGGGGTCTCAACTCTGTCACCAAGACAGATGCACACCCTATCCCAAGAGCTGATGATGATAGACAGATTGGGTGCAGCCAAATACCTGAGTACCTTTGACTTAACTGCAGGGTACTGGCAGATTGGCATGGCCCCAGGAGCCAAACAGAAAACAGCATTCTCCACACCTGATGGGCATTTTCAGTTCACTGTTATGCCCTTTGGTTTAAAGAATGCCCCTGCCACCTTCCAGAGGTTGGTGAATCAAGTCCTTGCTGGGTTGGAGTCCTTTAGTGCAGCTTATCTTGATGATATTGCTGTCTTCAGTTCCACCTGGCAGGATCACCTGGTCCACCTTGGGAAGGTTTTAAAGGCCCTGCAAACTGCAGGCCTAACTATCAAGGCATCCAAATGCCAGATAGGGCAGGGCACTGTGGTGTGCTTGGGCCACCTGGTTGGTGGAGGCCAGGTACAACCCTTACAGCCCAAGATCCAGGCTATCCTGGACTGGGTAGCTCCAACAACTCAGACCCAAGTCAGGGCATTCCTTGGCTTGACTGGGTACTACAGGAGGTTTGTGAAGGGATATGGGTCCATTGTGACTCCCCTCACAGAACTCACCTCCAAGAAGATGCCAAAGAAAGTAAACTGGACAGTCTGTTGCCAAAGGCTTTTGACACTCTGAAAGAAGCAATGTGCTCAGCACCAATTCTAAAAGCACCAGATTATGCCAAGCAGTTCATTGTACAGACTGATGCCTCTGAGCTAGGGATAGGAGCGGTCCTATCCCAGACCAATGATGAAGGCCAAGACCAACCTGTTGCTTTTATAAGCAGAAGGCTTCTCCCCAGGGAGCAGCGTTGGAGTGCCATTGAGAGGGAGGCCTTTGCTGTGGTCTGGTCCCTGAAGAAGCTGAGGCCCTACCTGTTTGGAACTCACTTCCTAGTTCAAACTGACCACAGACCTCTCAGGTGGCTAATGCAAATGAAAGGAGAAAACCCAAAACTGTTGAGGTGGTCCATCTCCCTACAGGGAATGGACTTTGAAGTGGAACACAGACCTGGCACTGCCCATGCCAATGCAGATGGCCTTTCCAGGTTCTTCCACTTAGACAATGAAGACTCCATAGGGCAAGGTTAGTCTCATCATCTTTCGTTTGGGGGAGTTGTGTGAGAAAGTGCCATCTTTCTTACATGGTATGCCCCCACTTTTTGCTGAATGGCTGATGTACTTTGACTGAGTGTGCCCTGGGCTCCTGCCAACCAGGTACCCAGGGCCTGTGTTCCTTCCCTAAAATTGCATTGATACCTACACCCAATTGACATCCCTGGCCACAGGTCAGCCCCTGGTAAATGGTACCATGGGTACCCAGGGCACTGTGACCAGGGAAGGCCCCTAAGGGCTGCAGCACTTGTTGTGCCACCCTTAGGGGCCCTGCACCTTCACACACACACTGCCTTTGCAGGCTGCGTGTCTTGGTGCAGAACAAAAGTGAAGAGTCGACATGGCTCACATCCCTGTGTGCCATGCCTACAAGCCACTGCCCTGGCCTAGGTCAGCCACCCCTCTAGCTGGGTGCACTATGCCAGTGGTGAGGGCATAGAGGCATGAGCCCTGTGCCCCTACAGTGCCCAAGTCCATTCTTGGGCATTGTAAGTGCAGTGCTGCCATTAAGAGTATATGGTGCTGGGAGTCTGTCATTACGAACTCCACAGCACCATAATGGCCCCACTGAAGACTAAGAAGTTTGGTATCAAACTTCTCAGCACAGTAAACCCCCACTGATGCCAGTGTGGGATTTAATGTAAACGCACTCCAGAGGGCATCTTAGAGATGCCCCCTGAAACCAACCCGACCTCCAGTGTCCGGACTGAGTGGCTGCCCAGGCTGCCACCACCAGACATGTTTCTGGACCCCTGGGTCGAGAGCCTCTGCTCTCAGGGGCCTGAAACAATGCACATCCTGGGACGAGGTGCCAAAGCCTCCTCCCCAGGATGGGCAGAGAAGCTTCAAGGCCTGCCGCCTTTGGAGTTTCCCAGACCATTTGCTGCTTCCAGCAAACTGGTCCCCACTGGTTCTACCCCCACTCCTGGCGGGAGAACCGGCGGGAAAACCAGAGGCAGGAAATGGGTTGTGCCCACCTCTGCCAACTCCACCCCTAAGGTGGGGAGGCGAGGTGAAGCACAAACTCGAGTCCCCGCCATCTTGAGGATGGGGGACCTGGCCAACCAGGGACAGGCTCCTGCCCCCTCCCACTGGAGAGGAACAGAATAGGGGGTGTACCCACCCCAGGGAAGGGACCCATTGGTCCCTGCCCTTACCTACCTGTAACCACCCTAAATTTAGTATTTAGGGGCTCCCTGAACCTTCCTTCCGGAGTTCCCAAATCCGAAAACAAGAAGAGAAGACGAAGCAAGAAGACCAGCCGTGCAGCTGCTAAAAGGAGGCGACAACAACTGACTTGGCCCCAGCCCTACCGGCCTGTCGACCTCTGAACCTGCTCCTGCGGAATCCCGGCCTCAGCAACCTCACAAACCCCGGAGGACCTGACTTCTGTGCTACAGCCTTCGACCCAGGGACTCCCACGAGCAGTGGTACTGCTCAAAAGAAAACCTACCAAAGACCCGGCCCTGGCACGGAGCCGCGAAACCTGCACACTCTGCACCCGCCGAGTCCAGCCTGTGCCTGAGTGACCAAAGACCTCGAGGACGTCCCCGGCGATTCTGACCTGGAATCCAGTGGCCAAGGACCCTCCTCGGCCGACCCAGGCAGCGCCTGCAGCCTCAGGACAAGGGACCCCTCCAACCGCGACCAGCAGGGGTAAGATTTCCCGACCTCAAAAGACACCCCTGCACCCGGCGCCCCACGGCCCCCTGTGCCCAACTCCTGGGTGTCTACCTATCCTCCAAGACCCCAACTTACCTCCTGAAGTGTTGGTCGTCCCTGAAGAATCACCGTCCCCGAGCCTGCAGCCTTTCTTCACCTTTCACGACCTCTATTGTTTAACATTGAGCGCCCGACGGCTCAAAAGCACCCTGCACCCAGCCGCCCGAGTGCCCCTGGAAGTGCAACCTCTATCCTAACCTACTTCCCTACTTGCCCTGAGCAAGTGACCAGGAGCCCAGCTCCCACAGTCGCGTGGCCTGCTTGCCAGCAGCCACCAACCCGAGGCCCCACGCCTGCCATAGGATAACATTGGGCCTTCTCACTCTGCACCCGGCCGCCCCTGTGCCGCTGAGGGTGTAAAAGCTGTACTTACCTGATCCTGGGGGACCCCTGAGTCTTACCCAGAACCTTAACCCTGCCAGTCAAGTACTTACCCGAAATCCGATAACTCACTTTTCTTCCATAGGGTTCCATTGACTGGTTTTCTGCGAAATTTCTTCTAAGTGTGGAGTTCTGAAACTTTAGAATATTCACCAAAAATCAACCGAGTCACGAAAACGAAAATACTCACCTAGTATTAGAAGGGGCCTCAGTGCTGGACCGAGTGCCCAACACTGGCCCTAAAAGTAATCGCAACGTTACTTACCGCTAACTCACTTTTCTTTCATAGGGATCCATTGACTGGTTTTCTGTGAAATTTCTTCTAAGTGTCGATTTCTGTATTTTACAAATATTCTTTAAAAATCGTACAAACTACAAAAACGTAATTACTTACCTGTTTTAAGTAAATGTCCCAGTGCTGAACCTAGGAGTCCAGCACTGGATTACAAAAATAACGTAAACATACTTTGCTTGCACACTGTATTTCCTTTCATAGGATAACATTGGTAATTTTACCCAGAAAAGTTTCTAAGTGTCAGCTTTTGAAATATAGTAATATTCTTCAAAAATCACTACAATAACCAAAACGCTTTTTCTTACCTGTTTACAGGAAGTGTCCCAGGACTGAATCCAGGATCCAGTCCTGTGGTTAGAAAAAGTGCTCTGCAAAGTAATCAATTGTAATTAAGCATAATTTTCCATTGAGCTCAATGTTGCATTGTATTTGACCCTGTGTTGCCTCTTGCACCAACTGTGATTACCACTATCTAAAAAGTCTATTCCCTATCTGTAAGTTGAATAACCAAAGCATCTCATACTGAGAAAGTATATTTTGATCCTATTGTTGGTTCTAAAATAAAACAAGCATATATTTTTTTATATACAAACCATTGGCCTAGAGTTCAGTTCTTGAGTGTGTGGCTTCATTTGCTGACTGAGTGTGTACAACAAATGCTTTACACTGTCCTCTGATACGGCCTTACTGCTCGACCAAGCTACCACTTTGGAGAGTAAGGTTATATCTAACTTTAGCCTCTGTCAACCCTCTGGGGACTGTGGACTCTGTACACCCTGAACCTTACTTGGGTACAGTATATACAGAACCACTTTCCTACAACTTTGTTTTGACTTACAGGATGGTTGCAGAGAAATTCAATACTTTGTAAATACAGTACATAGACTTGAATGGGCTTTTCAGTAAAATATCAGGTAAGTTACTTTTTAGATTACTTTTCTTACTCAGAGTAGTTGGATACTACTCTGGGACATTTCCTGTAAACAGGTAAGTAAAATCGTTGTGGTTAAATAGCACAATTTTAAAGAATTTCTTTAGGTTTTCAAACTCCACACGTAGAAACTTTTCCAAGAAAAACAGTCAATGTTATCCTATGGAGGAAAATAGTGTTATCGGTTTTGAGGTAAGTATTTTGTAGTGGTAGTTGAGGGTCTGGGGGTAGACTCAGGGGGTCCCCCAGGGTCAAGGATGCACTCTAGTTACACCCTCAGCGGCACTAGGGCTACCGGGTGCAGAGTGCTGAGGCCCAAAGTTATCCAATGGGGGATAAAGGGCCTCCGGTTGGTGTCTGCTGGCGAGCAGGCCACTTGGTTGTGGGAGCAAAGCTCCTGGTGTTAGGCTCAGGGCAAAAGGGGATCCTGTTTAGCACAAAAAGTGGACCCGCAGCAGCGCAGGGGAGGCTGGGTGCTGGTTTGGCGTTGGGTGCCCTGTTGTTTTCAATGGGGATTTTCGGTTTTGGTTTTCAGCTGCAGACTCGGTCCTGGAAGACTTCCAGGAGGAACTAACAGCTGGGCAGGTAAGTTGGAGGGCTCGGGGACGTAGGTGCACCTCAGGTTCTCTTCTCCAGGGCGCAGGGCGGCTGGATGCAGGGATGTCTTTTGAGGTCGTATTTCACCTTACCGGGCCACTCGCGGTTGGGGGAGTCTCCGTGCAGAGGCTGCAGGTGACGTCGGGGAGTCCTGGAGGGGTCAACCCACAGTGGACTCGGACTCTGGAGCGCTAGGGGACCTCGCTGGGACCGGTGGGCCACTCAAACTCGGGCCATAGGCGACGGGTGCAGTGGTGGTTCCAGGCGTCAGGTTTCTTTTTCCTCAGCAGGCCCGGAGTCTTTCTTTGGTGTTTCTTCTGAACAGAGCTGCTGTTCACAGGAGATCCGGTCTTTGTTGAAGGCAGTCAGTCCTCCCAGGGGTTCTGGAGGTCGCTGGCTGCAGGACAAGATGATTTTTGGCGCAGGATCTCTGGAAACTGCAGACGGGCCGGTAGGACTGGGGCCAAGTCAGTTGTTCTCTGCAGTCCCCTCTGCTGGGCGACTTCTTTCGTCCTTTTTAGGTCGAGCTTTTGAGACCTCTTGTATATACTTTAGTATATACTTATTATATACTTATATATGTGTATGTACTTTGTGGGCTCTGGAGATCAGCCCTAGGACTTGTCTGCTTCCGCTTAGGGACTTTGTTTTCTGTTCAACTGCCTCTATTTAACTGTCGTGATAGAAAACGACCAGCAGAGGTCAGTAAAATTCCAGAATTGCTTTCTGCTGAGGGACTTTCTTTTTTTCTTTTTCTGGCAACTGCCTCTAATTAACTTTCCTGATAGAAAACGACCAGCAGAGGTCAGTAAAATACCAGAATCACTTTAGCATTCTCTAGATTCCAGTCCATAGAAATTGTATTCCACGAGCACCCGTAGACAATAATATTTTTTTCAAATCTTGTATTTTCAGTGATATGACCACCGAAGGCCCTGATTTTATATTAAAAGCAAAGCTTTGGACTATACCATTTCCCGCTGAAAGGCAATATTTCTCTCCATGTGTTCCCATACCTGGCGTGTCACGCAGTTTGGTGCTTACTTTCCCTCCATGTTAAAGAACAGTAGATGTTTCAGCACCCAGGCTAATGTACTGCATAGCTAAATACATATAAGGTCCCAAAGGCGAGACCGATTGCATTGCAAATGCTTGTTCTTCTTAGGTTGCGGGAATCTGCCTTCTTGGTTCAGGGCTGCCCCCTAAATACTGTATTTAAGGGGCGTTTTAGGAGTCTCGAGGTCAGTAGCCAATGGGCTACCCACCTTAGGGTGACTACACCCTGGGTGTGCTCACCCCACGTGGGGGAGTGAGCACAATCCCTAATCCTGATTTGGGAGTGTCTGCGATCTGCAAGATGGCGGGCACTGAAGAGGGGGCTTCACCTCGCCTCCCCCACCTGAGGGGTGGAGTTGGCAGAGGTGGGCACACCTTCTGGGCTGGCTAATTTTTCCCGCCTGTCTTCCCGCCGAAAAAGGAGGGGAGACAGGAAGGGGGCCTGCTCCTGATAGCAGGAGAGGCTGGGTGTCGCATTACAAAGGCTGCACGGCCTTTGAAGCTCCCCTGCCAGAGATGGCTCTTCCTGGCCTGGGGGAGGTGTGAACACCTCCGCCCAGGAAAGGCTTTGTTTCTGTGCTCAGGGAGCGAAGGCTCCCACCCTAGGGGTCCAGAAACGTGTCTCGTGGTGGCAGGCTGGTGTGTACCAGTCAGGGAACCCACCAGAGGCTGGTCGTTTTTCAGGGCGCATCTCTAAGATGCCCTCTGAGTGCATTTTTCATTAAATCCCACACTGGCATCAGTGTGGGTTTAATGTGCTGAGAAGTTTGATACCAAACTTCTCAGTTTTCAGTGCAGCCATTATGGTACTGTGGAGTTCGTAATGACAAACTTCAAGCACCATATACTCTTAATGGCAGCACTGCACTTACAATGTCTAAGAATTGACTTAGTCTGCCTAGGGGCTGCGGGGCTAAGATAGTTACAGACGGTTTTTTATACCTGGGAATTTACGTGACGACCAACCCTACAGAATTTTACGATCACAATTTGGCTCCTCCTCTGCGCTGCTTCCAAGCCAATGTCCAACATTAGAAGATCCTGCCTCTTACCCTATTGGGCAGGGCCACCCTATATAAGATGATGGCGCTCCCCCGATTTTTTTATGCCCTACAAAACACACCCTATTTGGTCCCAGCACAGTACTTCAATGCCATTGAAGTCGAGGTACGCTCTTTACTTTGGAACAATGGTACCCCTCAAATAGCATTGACTAAACTCATGAAAAGCTGGTACGATGGCGGTATTGCCCTGCCTGCAATCAAAAGCTATTATTGGGCCTCCCAGCTAGTGGTCGTCAATCACTGGGTGCACCGACCAGGGACAGATCCCGCTTACAGGATGGATATACACAATATGTTCCCCGACAATTATCCCAGGACAATCTATGGAGGGGGGAAATATGCACCAAAACACACCCCAACTTCCACCACAATTGACATATGGCACACGGTGACAGCCGCTTTGGGGTGGAAAGCTAGAATCACACAAGTCACCCCATTGTTAGACACACACCAGCTGGGAATGCTATCGAAGCATCCAGTCTTCGACAAGTGGGACTTGATAGGTCTCTCGAGGGTTTGCGACTTATGGGCGAGGGGCAGGGTGGTCCCTTTCAGTGATCTCCAACGGGATTATCAATTGCAGAGCGGAGAAACTTTTAGATACCTCCAAGCCCGTAATGCACTACAAAAGGCGATACCCAAGGTCACAGAACTGCTGGTCGCCTCGCCCCTTGAGGATAGACTTCTGGATGACTACCTCCAGGAAAAGGCTATTTCATTGACATACCGAAAAATACTCAACAATACACTGGACACACTAGGGAGAATTCGGGCACGGTGGGTGGAGGATGTTGGGGACATTAGCGACGAAGATTGGCAAGAGGCGTTGGCTTCCCCCCGGGAGGTGGCGATCCGTTCCCGGTTTAAACTTATTCAACTCAAACTCCTACACAGAGCTTACTACACCAGTTCGGTGCTTGTTAAAATGGGTGCCCTGAGCTCCGCTGCCTGCCCTAGGGGATGTGGTCAAACCGGCACCTACCGGCATCAGTGGTGGGAATGCCCGATTCTTCAGACATATTGGGGGAAGGTCACATCAGCGCTGTCTTCAACCTGCCATAAAACTGTTGAGGTCTCACCCCGCCCGTGCCTTAATATCTGGGACGCAACTGACTTATCAAGAACCGAGAGAGTGTGGGTCTCCCTGGGTTGCATGGTTGCGAAATGTAACAAAGCTAGAACATGGAAGGGCGTTGCTAAACCCAAGTTTCGGGACTGGGAGTCTGATATGGACTGGTGTATGCAGGCGGAAAGGGTGGTATACGAAAGTAGAGGATGCCCACAAAAGTGGCCGAGAATCTGGGAAGCATGGAATGTAAGTAGGGGGATGATATGCACACCCTTCAACGATGCCTCCCCACTGTCGGCGAGCATGTGGGGGAATAATGTCCGGACCACAATGTATTAAATGAGGGATGTGATTGAATTATTGATCCAATGTACTAATGCACTGGGAATGTTGGAAATTATTGAGATTGCACTGCACTTTGTCTTCTCTTGTTTTTGTCGTCTTTGTTTTTGTTTATTCAATAAAAAGATCTATAAAAAAAAAGAATTGACTTAGACACTGTAGGGGGTACAGGGCTCACGCACCTGTACCCTCACCACTCGTATAGTGCACCCAGCTAGAGGGGTGGCTGACCTATGCCAGGGCAGTGGGTTGTAGGCAGGGCACACATCGATGTGTGCCATGTCGACTCTTCACTTTGTTTTGCACCAAAACACGCAGCCTGCAATGGCAGGGTGTGTGTGTAAAGGTACAGGGCCTCTAAGGGTGGCACAATAAGTTCTGCAGCCCTTAGAGGTCTTCCCTGGTCACAGTGCCCTGGGTACCTGTGGTACCATTTACCAGGGGCTGACCTGTGGCCAGAGATGCCAATTGGGTTTGGGTGCAGTTTTGGAGAAAGAACACAGGCCCTGGGAACCTGATTGGCAGGGACCCTGGGCACATCAAGTCAAAAGTGCATCAGTAGTCTGGCAAAAAGTTGGGGGGGGGTTACTGCAACAGAAACCCAGCTTCTCACACTTATGTCGCATGCGCCATGTGCCAGCCAGGTCCTGCTCTAGCGGACTCTGCAGTAATGCGCGTTGAATCTGGAGAGTTGTCCCGATCATGTACTCCCCCCGATTGTGTGGATGGCTCTGTTGCGTCCTGCCTGCATGGGGGATCGGGGGACTCCCCGGCGTGTCTCCCTCAGGATTTCGATTGTCCGCGTAGTCGGCAGCTTAGGACAGAGTCTTGGGGCGTGGTTCTTCGCCTACGTCGTTTCACTGTTCGCGAGCCGTCCCAGTCAGCTTGTTTATGCGGCTGAGGGACGTGCACGCTACGGACGTGCCAGTGTTCGTCGAGATGCATTGTGGGGGTTGTTACTGGCAACAGGAATGTTTTTAAACTTGCTGTAGTGCTTTTACATAGCAGTTCTGCATGTACAAGCTGCAATGGACGGGGGGAAAGCCTTGGAAAAATCCCACAATGTGGAGGTGTCTGAGCCTGTTGAGCCTTTACGTTCTTTGGTTGTGATTCAACAGATGATTTAAGCAGCGGTTGCTGCCGCTTTGCAGGACAGGGAGGCTGTTCCTCCTTCAAAGAGGCCTAGGTTGGATCCTGGTCCCTCCCATAAGTCTGATGGGGAGGAGGATGTTGAACTTAAGGGGCGTTATGTACCGGGGTCAGACCTGAAAGTCGTCCTTCAGCATATTCACTCTAATCTGTTGTTCCCCGAGTCTAGAGTTGCTGAGGAGGACACAGATTTTTTTTCCCAATACCAAAAGAAGGAACGTGAGTCGTTGCCTCTTCACTCATCCATTTTGAAGGTTTTGGAGACAGAGTGGAAGGATGTAGATAAGTATGGATTTCCCAGGTTCCTAGCGAAACGGTACCCCTTGCAGGACTTTGCAGATAAATGTCCTGCCTCGGTGAAGGTTGAGTCCTTAATGGCTGTCATGTCATCGCAGGGGACTATTATTTCGGAGGATGCTTCTCCGGCGAACCCTGTAGATAAAAAGGTTGATGCGGCTGTTAAGAGCACTTTTGCTGCTTCTAATTTTTCTATTAGGGCTGCTACAAATTCTTCTTATACAATTCAGTCATTAATGAAAGACTTCCAGTCGGCGGAATTGATGGACCAGGGCGAGGACATCTCCCCAACTCTCGCTCTGATGGAACAACAGGTGCGGCTCCTTTTTGACATTTCCTTTGATGCCTTGGGTCTGGCGGCCTCTACGGCTGGGTCTTCTATTGCAGCTTGCCGCCAGATGTGGTTACGTTCCTGGAAGGCGGATGCAGCTTAGAAGGGCTTGCTTATGAAAATTCCTTTTCTGGGGTCAAGCTTTTTGGTTCTCCTTTGGAGGATATGGTAAAAAGGTCTGCAGAGGATCACAAACTGCTGGCCCCCGAGAGATCCTCACGTTCAAGGTGCTTTGGGGTACGGAGGGCCTTTGATCCAGCTCATCAAGGGAGGGTTCACCAGCCCTTTCGTGGAAGGGGGCGTGGCGGGGTGCTCCTTCCCCTGACAAGTCCTGGTTCCTTACCGCTTCTTCCAACTCTTCTGCCTCCTCTAAACCCTGACTATCTGTATGTGGACGTGGGGCCCATGGGAGGTCGCCTGTCTCTGTTTGTGGACAGATAGAGGGGGTCGGTTTTGGATCAATGGGTCCTTCAGGTGGTGTTGGAAGGTTTTCGCATTGGGTTTGTCATGACACCCCCAGACAATTTTCGAGTCACACCCTGTCCCAGGGAGGTATTGAGTAAGGAGGCTCTCCTGGATGGGATTTGTTGTCTCGTGCACAAAGGCGCTGTGTCGCCGGTTCCCCCAGAGCAGAGAGAGCACAGGGTTTACTCAGTTCTTTTTCTGGTGGAAAAGCATACCGACGACCTCAGGCCCGTGTTGGATCTGAAGTGGCTCACTTGGTTCATCCCCCCGGTCAAGTTCAAGATGGTGTCCCAGCAGGTGATTCTTCCTTTGATCAATCAAGGGGATTTTCTGGCTTCCCTCGACCTACAGGATGCGTATTTCCATGTCCCTGTCCATTGGGAATCCCAGAGGTTTCTGCGGTTCTGTGTGTTGGGCCATCATTATCAGTTCAAGGTATTGCCTTTTGGGCTGTGTTCCTCTCCTCGTGTCTTTACAAAAGTTCTGGCTCTCCTGAATGGGCTTTTGCATGAGCGGGGAGTTATGGGTTTTCCTTACCTGGATGAGTTGTTGATTTCTGCTTCTTCTTTCTCTAAGGCGGAGTGTCATGTCCAGGAGGTTTGCCAGGTCCTGGAAGGTCATGGATTTCAGGTGAATCGGAGGAAGCCTTGCCTGGTTCCCACTCAGGATCTGACATACATTGGGGCTCGATTCATGACTCTGTTGGGTATGGTGTTTCTCCCTCAGTCCCGGACAATGACACTGATGTCGGAGATTCGATCCCTATTGTCCGGGACTTGCCCTCCTGTGAGGCTTTGGTTGAGGGTGTAGGGTCTGATGTACCCCTCCTATAGATGGTTCCCTGGGCTCGACTCCATATGTACCCTGTTATGAACCATATTTTGCAGAGTTCGTTCCCTCAGTTGCCTCAGTCGTGTCATTTGTTCTTGGGCGGAGGAGAAGTTGGCGTCCCTATCTGCCGTTTATCTGCCTGGCAGGGAGAATGTAGCGACGGACTGTCTGAGAAGAGTCTTTCCGTCCATGGGATCGTTGTCTCTGACCCCGGTGATGTTCCGGATGTTGCGGAGGAAGTTTGGGTGTTCGATGGTGGACTTGTTTGCATCTCTGGACAATGCCAAAGTCGTTTGTTTCTGCACGATTATGCCTTACCGGGAGGCTTGGTTGAGTGGATGCGATGTCCTTCCAGTGCCTTAGGGTCTGTTGTATGCCTTTCCCCCGATTCCCCTAATTTCGGTGGTTTTGGGGAAGATCAGGAGAGACGGGGTCTTGGTGCTTCTGGTGGCAACGGGTTGGTGTCGCCGCCCGTGGTTCCTTCTGTTGTTGGTGGTGGGTCCGGGTTGGATGTTGCCGTTTCATCCCTATCCTTTGATAGGTCCTCCGGTTCCCCTTTCGGTGTTCCGGTCCATGGGCCTTCAGGCTTGGCTCTTGAACGGAGGTCTCTGATCCAGAGTGGTTGTTCGCAGGAGGTTGCAAGTCTAATTCAGCAGTCCCGGCGTCCTTCTAATTTTTCTGGTTGGTATGTGCCATAGTTGGTCTGTTGATGAGTTGGGTCCGGCTCGTGTTCTGGATTTTTTGAAGGAGGGTTTGGATCTGGGCTTGGCCCTGTCTACCCTTCGGGCCCAGTGAGCGGCTATTTGGGCTTTCCATGGTTCACTTTTTGTGGCTTTTGAACCTCTGGTGGATCATCTTTTGAAATCTCTTGCTTTACAACAGCCTCATCCTGTGTTGTCTCCAGCTCCGTGGGATCTTCTGTTGGTGTTGAAGGCTTTGCAGGGGGTTCCCTTTGAGCCCCTGCAATCTGTTGATTTAAGGTTTTTGACCCTGGAAGTGGTTTTTCTGGTGGCAATTGCCTCTGCCAGACGTGTTAGTGAGTTGGGGGCTTTCTTGAGGTAGGCCCCATTTTTGAGGATTTTGGAGGACAGGGTTGTCTTATGGGCACACCCTACTTTTGTGCCTAAGGTGGATTCTTTCTTTCATAGGACGGCAGAGGTGGTCCTCCCTGTTTTCTTTCCGGCTCCTCGTTTTGAGGAGGAGTCTCTGTTGCATCTTTTGGACGTGAAGCTGCGTTGTTGATTTACTTGTCCCGCACAGCTTCTTTTTGTAAGGTGGACAATCTGTTTGTCACTTTTGGAGTGGCAAGACAGGGCAAGAAGCCTTCCCTTTCTACTCTTAGCAGATGGATTAAAGAGGCTATCCTGTCGGCTTATGGTGTCTAGTCTGAGGTTCCCTCGCGTTCCATTCAAGGACGGTCTACTCGTTCTGTGGCTGTTTCTTGGGCCGCTTTTAAGGGTGTTTCCATGGAGGATATTTGCAGGGCGGCCACTTGGTCTTCTCCTCATACCTTCAAGGTTGGGGGTGGTGCTTCCATTGTCTTTGCCTCTTCGGTTCTGGAATATGTGTCTTCTTGAATTTGTTTCTATCTCAGGTGTGTTTTTCAATAAACATTTTGTGCTGCCTTCTGTTACACTTTGAGCTTCTTGCGCCCTGAACTGGTGTAACTGTCTCTCCAAAACTACATATCCCACAATGCATCTCATTTAGAATACTAAGCACAGCAAGTCAAATCCATTTATCCTTCTTTTTGTTATCACCACTAGGCTCACATGCACGCAATTAATGCTTGATTGGCTTGTATATAAGACAGCCTCTCCCCTTGAGCCAGTGCTTGGTTTACTTGCCCTGGTAATTGGACCGCGCCCCTTCTTAGTTTCCTGCTGGAAAGAAATCGACCTGTTTATACTTCAGAACCTCCATAATGCTTGGATACATCTTTTGCACTCTGAGACTTGGAGGCAGGAGGTCTCATCCGGCTACACGAGTCAGTTTCCTTCATAGAAACTAACATTGATTTTCCTGTCTCCCTTGCGTTCCAAGACACGCAATTTTGTTTCAACAATTGGATTCCCCTCTCTAAATCAACCCAGCTCTCCCGGAGCACTGGCAGCTGCTCTCCAAGGATACTTTGTTTCAGGTTGTAAACACGATACTTTCCAGTTTCCATAGTTTACAGCCGACAGGAATCGATCAGTTTCCTGCAACACCAGTTCCCTTCAAGAAAGAGGGTACTTTGTTACTTTGTTATCAATTGAATTGTGGCAGACGAATGTCACACTTCTCTTCACGGAAAGAAGGCTTTTGTTTATTTAGGGTCATTACCTGAACTGACAATTAAAGTCCGTGGATTTAAGCAGCAAAGAAAGTTCCGTTAACCTACTCCTGAATACCAGGCATGACGCAATACCTTTCTTTAATCTTGTGAGTATATGGTGATACATAGAGAAATGCTTAAATGAATTTGCTAATCCCTTAGTTAAGACTTGTTAGGTTTTTTTCTGGAGATAGTTTGAGTAATATTTTCTTTTCTCTCTTCTTTTTGTTATTTTTTCTGTTTATGCAGTGTGGGAGAAACAGGATTAAGGAAACCCTTGCTGTCCAGAGAGAGATCCCTTTGTTTTCATCCCCTGGTGGTCCATTCCATTGTCCCTTCACCCCTAGAGGGAGTAGCCGTTACTAGAGTGATACTAAATACTCAGTTGGGCACTTCTGCAAGTCTAAGTTAAGTCTTGACAGAAAACCAAGCCCACGTATTTTTATTCACCTGAGCGGAGATGGAAAAGGGCGCCACATTTGATCCAATGAAGGATGACTTCCTTTCTACTGAATCCCACAATACCACCATGAATGAGTTAGCTTTTGCTGTAGTGAGTCTACAGACAGAACACAGAACACTTAGGATAGAAAATCAGCATCTAGTGCAAGAATTAGAACACGTTAAAACACATAGCCAAGTGGAAGTCAGGGTTGCAGATACCCATACTAGACATAAGAAAAGCTATATACAACACGCACATTTTCATGTCCCTCCGTCTGCATCTCAATCATCCATACCTGGGGGGATGGAACTCAACCTGTTAGCGTCACAGTGGTAACACCTACTCCAGTACCTTTAGCTATGCCAGAGAGATTTAATGGGGATAGTGCCAAATATAGCGTTTTTAAAAATCAGTGTCATCTGCAATTCCTATGTAGATCAGCCTCTTTCCCAGATGATGCGGCTAAGGTCACTTTTTGTAATTTCTTATTTAATAGGGAATGCAGCCCTTTGAGCGGTACCTCTGGTAGAGAATGATGATCCTGTTTTATATAATTTCCCTCAGTTCAAAGAAAGAATGCGAAGTTTATTTGCAAGACACACGTACATGCAGGCCAGTGACAATGAACTGTTAGGCTTAAAACAGGGTCCAAAGACTTACTTACCTATATTACCACTTTTAATAGGTTAGTCACAGAGACGCGATGGCCTAGAACTTCCTTGTTCTATAGGGGTTAAAGGATGAGTTAAAAGATATATTGTCGCAAATAGTAGAACCTCCTGAGGATTGTCCTTCTTTTATTGACTTGGTGGTGAAATTAGATCACCGTTTGAGTGAGAGGAAAGGAGAGAAATCTAGAGGTGATTTCTCTCGCTTGGTAATGTTTCGAGGCGATAAGAAAGAGGTGAAAGATACTAGCGAACCCATGCAAATCGGTAGTGTTCGTGGGCCCTTGTCACTAGAAGAAAGAGACAAACGCAGGAAGCTCAATCTGTGTCTCTATTGTGGCAAAGGGGGACATTATGCTGGGGATTGCACAGTAAAACCAAAACCCCTTATAAAGCCCCCTATTGCAAAGACTGGTTATGCCTCTCAGTCGGAAAACTAGCAAGCTTAAAGGAAAAAGAGATCAATCCTTCAATTTTACTACCCTCTCAGGTCTCTCAGTACCTAGCCAACACTATAGCTCATATACCCAAACATTTCACAGTATCTGTTACCTTGATATTACCGTTGCAATGCAGAAAGGCGTTGGCGATTTTGTTAGATTCTGGAGCCACAGGAAACTTTCTAGATATTACCCTTGCTAAATCTCTTGGGGTAGAAATTGTTCCCAAGTCTCAACCTGAGAGGGTAAGAGCCGTAGATGGCACAGAGCTGTCATCAGGGTTACTTACGTATCAAACAGCAGATATAACAATGTTATGTGACAATGGACATTCGGAAATTATCAGATTTGATTTGATTGATACACCCAACTTTGGAGCTATAGTGGGGGTTCTCTGGTTACAACTACATAATCCTCATATAGACTGGGCCACCAGAAAAGTGACATTACAGTCACATTGTGTGTTGCATTGTTATCAAGAAGCAGTGCAATGGCAAACCCCTTTGTGTTGTGCGGTATCTGAATCATTAACCACATCTGAATTGCCCACAGAATATACAGAATACTTAGGTGTTTGATGAAGCCAAAGCTGTGGCTTTGCCTCCCCATCGATCCTTCGATTGTCGGATAGATCTGATCCCCGGCGCTGACTTGCAGGTTAGTAGGATTTATGCCCTCACCGAGCCAGAGACTAAATATCTTCAGGAGTATATACACGACATGTTACAGAAAGGGTTCATAAGACACTCAACGTCACCTGTGTCATCTCCTATCTTTTTCATACCTAAACGGGAAGGAGGCTTGAGGGCTTGTTTGGACTATAGAGCCCGCAATAAGGTGACAGTAAAAAATAAATACCCTCTTCCTCTCATCTCCATCCTTCTGGATCAGGTGCGAGGAGCCAAGGTATTTACTAAGCTCGATCTCTGTGGGGCCTACCACTTGATCCGAGTCAGGGCGGGCAATGAGTGGAAGACGGCGTTTTGCACCAAATTCGGGCTCTGAGTATTGTGTAATGCCTTTTGGCTTATGCAATGCTCCTGCGGCCTTTCAGTTTTTTGTAAATGAAATATTGAGAGACTACCTAGACCTTTTTGTGATAGTATATATCGATGATATATTGATATATTCACAGTCAGATCAAGAACATGTTGTTCATGTTAAGAATATACTACAACGTCTTCAGGACAATCATCTCTTTGCTAAACTTGATAAATGCTCCTTCCATAAAAAAGGTGGATTTCCTGGGTTTTGTGATTTCCCCAGATGGCATCCACATGGATCCTTCTAAATTTACTGCCATAACAAATTGGTCAAGCTCTAGTAATGTAAAAGAGGTGCAAACCTTTCTTGGTTTTGCCAACTTTTATAGAAGATTCATTGATCACTTCTCAGACATCATTACACCTATCACTCGACTATTATGAAAGGGTGTCTTGTTCAAGAGGTCTGAAGATGCTGAACAGGCTTTCAAGACCTTGAAAGAAAGATTTACTTCTGCTCCCATTATTCGTCATGCAGATAGCACACAAACCTTACCTGGAGGCAGATGCCTTGCAATATGCGGTGGGTGGGGTGTTATCCCAAAGAGACGGCAAAATGGGGTGTTTACATCTTATAGCTTATTTTTCCAAGACACTGTTCCCTGCAGAGCAGAATTATACGATCGGAGAAAGAGAGTTATTGGCTATTAAATTGGCTTTCCAAGAATGGAGGCATTATTTGCTGGGATCCCCACATGTTATAACCATTTATTCAGATCACAGGAATTTACAGTTTTTCAAGTCAGCAAGAGCTCTCACTCCCAGACAGATGAGGTGGGTCTCCTTCAGTGAATACGATTTTGTAATAACTTACCGTCCTGGAGAAAGACAAGGCAAAGCAGACGCTCTATCTCGATTGGGGAAAGAACATAAAACTGTCTTGGAAATCCCAGTCCCTATCATACCTGACAGAAAAATAATAGCCTTGGGGGATACAAATAAAGACGACTCTAAGGTCTTCTTTGATCAATTGGCCTTACCATGTTCAAAACTTGATTCTTCCAAATTGCTACAAGATCCTAAGAATAAGATAGAGTGGTCTATATTATCATGAAAACCGCCTGTTTATCCCGACTGATGAACTTGGCCATTGGATTATGCAATGGTGTCATAATCTACCCTTGGCAGGTCACCCTGGGAAAGACAGGACAAACATGTCAGAGATGGTTTTGGTGGAAAGGCATGCTCAAGGAAATAATCGAGTTTGTCAAAGCATGCCCTACTTGTGCTAGACAAAAATCCTCCCATTGTGCTCCTGCTGGGTTGTTAATGCCCTTGCCTATTCCCCACATTCCATTAGCATGGATTTTGTAACAGATCTCCCTGCTACACGTGGATTTACTACAATTTTGGTTGTAGTGGATCTTCTATCCAAAATGGCCCATTTTATACCTCTCAAGAAACTCCCTACCGCCAAGGAATTGGTAGAGGTATTCATTAAACAAATTGTGAGAATTCATGGCTTGCTGTCGGTAATTATATCTGACCGTGAAACACAATTCGTTTCCAAATTTTGGAAAGGCATGTGCACATCCTTACACATAGACCATCGACTTTCCTCAGCCTATCATTCTCACACAGATGGCCAAACGGAAAGAACCAATCAAACGCTAGAGCGTATTTGCGATGTTTGTTGAGCACTACCACTAGTAGTTGGGTACAAGCACTCTCTTTGGCAGAATTCGCCTACAATAATACTACATATTCTGCAACCAAAATCTCTCCTTTTCCTTTTACATATGGTTATCATCCCAAATGCTTACCTCTTCACTCTCCTTTATCCATATCTGAAATACCTGCAGCTCAAGAACACCTCACTAACCTTTCCAAGATTTGGACAAATGCTAAACAAGAACTAAAGTACGCAAAAGATAACATGAAAATACAAGCAGATAAACATAGGCGCCCTGCTCCTGTATATGCTGTAGGGGATCAAGTTTGGTTAGCTACCAAAAATCTCAGACTAGCTGGACCTAGAAAGCTGCAACCTAGATATATAGGACCCTACAAAGTCATTAGAATAATCAACCCCGTTTCCTTGAAACTAGAACTTCCTCCTGAATTACAGATCCATCCAGTCTTTCATACCTCATTATTCAAAGAGTATGACCATCCTTTGAGCCCAGAACCCCCTCCCCCACCCGTCACTATAGATGGAGAATTGGAATACGAGGTCAGATGTATCATGGATTCTAGGAGATATCGAGGTAAATTGCAATATCTGGTTGACTGGGTCGGATATGCTCCCGAAGATAGGTCTTGGGAACCTGCTGATCAGGTTCATGCCCCTTTGTTAGTATGTAGGTTTCATGCTCTTAATCCCTCCAAACCCCGGCCCGTTAATAGACCCTTAGGAGGGAGAACTGTTACACTTCGAGCTTCTTGCGCCCTGAACTGGTGTAACTGTCTCTCCAAAACTACATATCCCACAATGCATCTCATTTAGAATACTAAGCACAGCAAGTCAAATCCATTTATCCTTCTTTTTGTTATCACCACTAGGCTCACATGCACGCAATTAATGCTTGATTGGCTTGTATATAAGACAGCCTCTCCCCTTGAGCCAGTGCTTGGTTTACTTGCCCTGGTAATTGGACTGCACCCCTGCTTAGTTTCCTGCTGGAAAGAAATCGACCTGTTTATACTTCAGAACCTCCATAATGCTTGGATACATCTTTTGCACTCTGAGACTTGGAGGCAGGAGGTCTCATCGGACTACACGAGTCAGTTTCCTTCATAGAAACTAACTTTGATTTTCCTTCTCCCTTGCGTTCCAAGACACGCAACTTTGTTTCAACAATTGGATTCCCCTCTCTAAATGAACCCAGCTCTCCCGGAGCACTGGCAGCTGCTCTCCAAGGATACTTTGTTTCAGGTTGTAAACACGATACTTTCCAGTTTCCATAGTTTACAGCCCACTGGAATCGATCAGTTTCCTGCAACACCAGTTCCCTTCAAGAAAGAGGATACTTTGTTACTTTGTTATCAATTGAATTGTGGCAGACGAATGTCACACTTCTCTTCACGGAAAGAAGGCTTTTGTTTATTTAGGGTCATTACCTGAACTGACAATTAAAGTCCGTGGATTTAAGCAGCAAAGAAAGTTCCGTTAACCTACTCCTGAATACCAGGCATGACGCAATACCTTTCTTTAAACTTGTGAGTATATGGTGATACATAGAGAAATGCTTAAATGAACGTGCTAATCCCTTAGTTAAGACTTGTTAGTTTTTTTTCTGGAGATAGTTTGAGTAATATTTTCTTTTCTCTCTTCTTTTTGTTATTTTTTCTGTTTATGCAGTGTGGGAGAAACAGGATTAAGGAAACCCTTGCTGTCCAGAGAGAGATCCCTTTGTTTTCGCCCCCTGGTGGTCCATTCCGTTGTCCCTTCACCCCCTAGATGGAGTAGCCATTACTAGAGTGATACTAAATACTCAGTTGGGCACTGCCTCGGGGGGAGTAGGGGTACATCTTCGCTCCTGTGGATGCAAGCTCTTCTGCAAGTCTAAGTTAAGTCTTCACAGCTTCCATGTGTGGGCTGTGTTTGACTATCCATGAAGCTGATGTTGCTTTGGTATCTGCTCATGTGTGATTACTGTGGCGAGGAAGACGGACGAGGAGGTAATGCCCCGGTTACTTACCAGTAATCTTCATTACTCCGAGTCCTAGTCTTCCTCGCCACAGTATAGTTTCCATTCCCTCCCGGCCCTTATGGGTTGCTTCATGTCTATGGCTTTGTTTACAGGTCGTGGATACGGTGTTGTATCCTTTTATATGATTGGTGGCCATATTGGAGGGATAGGCAGACTAGTAAGCTAACTGAATTTTCTTGGAGTTTCTGTGGGAGCATAATGCTCATGTGTGATTACTGTGGCGAGGAAGACTAGGACTCGGGGTAATGAAGATTACTGGTAAATAACTGGGGCATTAACTTTGATATTTAAAGATAAAGTGATAGATTTATATTTTGGTGCATGGCCTGTCATCTGCCAGGGCGATGGAGTAAACTACTTTGTCTCCCTGACGGAGGTGTTGCCTGTAAAATTTTGAAATGCCCGCATTGTCAAGACACACCGTGAAGGAGGTTCCAATCAATGCATTGTAACTTGAAACATGACTGAGCCATACGTCATAATTACAATTTGTTTTATTTTCAAAAGGAAAATCCCAAAGTGGAATTTTCTTCTTGAAAATAAAAAAAAAACAATGCCCCCTCGCCATGGGACTTTTTTCAAAATGACGAGGGGGGCATTAACCGCTTGCTACTGCCCCTTGCTGCCAGATTTGTACTGGCACTGATGGGCATTGAAATACAGCTATCTATCTGTCCATCTAAATTAGGCGGGTGGACATGTAGCCAAACCTGCAGTGGCCCGACAGAGTAAGGTTGACCACGGTGGAGATGGAGTAGTCTGCTGTCTTCAAATTATGGACCACCCGCATTTAAATCAGGTGGGCATACCATAGTTTGGAGGGGAGGAACCTTCCTCGCTATTGCGGCGAAGTTCCCTTTCCACCAAGATATATATCTGACCAAAAGTATTGACTAGGCACTAAAACTACTGAGTGATATTTAAGGTGACATCCTATGTTGCTCGAATAGGAGTTCACCTTGAAAAAACAAAAGACAAGAGGCGTTTGGCAAAACAGAAACAGTTGGTTTAATTAAACACTTTGGCCGGGGCACAGTTACAGAAGTGGGTCTGAGTCTCAAAGTACAATCAATCTGAACAAGATTTTATACATTTCTTTTGGTATCGTAAAGTGCATCTGTTGATCCTTTTTTGGTAAAAGAATGCGGGCCTTGTCTTTGGAGTCAAATAAGGCCCCTGATATCAAATGCAGGTGGGCTTTGACCTTGCGTGGACACAATGGGGGCCAGTGGCTAACGTGTCCAGATGTTCGGCATGAGGGGCGCGAGATCACTGTGTACTGTGTGTGCTGTGTCCTAATTGGCTGTGTGTTCCTAACTTTATGTGGCATCTGACTTCATGGTGTTTTTGGGAATGCACGCACCCTTCCGGCCATATGTGCTTTATTGGGGCCAATCTCCCTGGACCATTGTGGTGTTGCTGCGCTTATCCTGAGTTTCCTGTTCATGCGCTTGTCTGCCGGCTACGTTCCACACCACCTGTGACTTGTCAGTCAGTAATCTCACTGCTAGGTCTCAGCGCCTGCCTGACCACGTATTTCTGAGTCCAGGTTAATGGAGAGTTCATGATGGGTGAATTCAATAATAGAGATGGGATTTTGTTCTTGCATATGAGTGTATAATTATAAACATTATAAACATTGGCATCCGTGTTTTACCCTCTCCACCCCTGCAGTAAACTTTCACTGCTCCCCTTCACCCTGAGTCAAGTGCCTAAAGAGAGTCACTTGGTTAGCCAATTGAAATGCAATATTATTGTGACAGTGGGATACCACTGGTAAACAGTAATCACATAGGCCCCTCCCCAGTAACCACAGAGGTTGCAGAACCACCCTATATGCAGGAATCCCTCACTGTCCCCTTACCTTTGATCCAGCTCCCTGTACTTATTGGGCCACTACCATCAAGGGGTCAGTTGCTGATAAGCTTTTGAGGTTTGAGGGAATAGATGTGGCCCTTCCCAAGACCAGTGAGTGTGGCACAGAACAGCAAGAGAAAGGGAATATCTGGATGAAGAACAGAATAGGACCATGTAAGTAGCTGGCTCTGTATATACTATACCAAAATGAGGTATAGTGTGCACAGAGTCCAGTGGAACCCCAGAGGTAGGCAGAGGTAAAATTAGATAGCACCTTACTCTCTATTTGTGGTAGTGAGGGCGAGCAGTAAGGCTTTATCAGAGGGTAGTGTTAAGCATTTGCTGTACACACTCAGTCAGCAAATGATGTCACACACTCAAAGACTGAACTCAGACCAATTTGTTTGTATCCAAAATGTTATTACGTTATTTTATTTCTAGAACCAAGCCAAGCCTGGTGCAGGTAAGTGAAATAAATGCTTTGCAAAATCTTATGCAATGTTTTACAATTGAATGCAGGTTCAAAAGCAGTGATTGAATTACAGGTAAGTCAATGTTTCAAAATTACTTTTCAGTTACTTTACAGATTACTATGTACGTTACTTTTCAGATTACTTTTTAAGTTACTTTTTCTACTCGGTGTGATATGCCTAGCTATCACACTAGGACATTTCCTAGAGACAAGGTGAGTAAATCAGTTTTTGTACATTTGCAGCTTTTCAGTGTTTCATACAAACCAACTCCACACAACAATTTTCAAGAAAAGCAGTCAATGCAATCCTATGGAAGGAAATTGAGTTATCGGTTTGCAGGTAAGTAGTTATTTGTGGGAGTTGGTATTCTGGGGTTAGAACCAGGGTTCCCCCAGGGTCCAGGATGCACTCTCAAAGCACCCTCAGCGGCACTAGGGCGGCCGAGTGCAGAGTGCTGAGGCCTAATGTTATCCAATGGGGATAGGGGGCCTCCGGTTGGTGGCTGCTCACGAGCAGGCCACAAGGTTGTGGGAGCAAAGCTCCTGGTGTCGGGCTCAGGGCAAAGGGGGGATCCGAGTTAGCACCCAAAGTACACCCGCAGCGGCGCAGGGGCCGCTGGGTGCAGGGTGCCGATTTGGCGTTGGGTGCTCTGTTGATTTCAATAGGGATTCTCAGTTTGCAACAAAGACTGCAGGCTCGGGGACGAAGATCTTCTGGAGGTGACCACCGGTTGGAGAGGTAAGTTGGGATGTCTGGGGATGCTGGGACACCATCGGTTGGGCCACCCAAGGCCGTGGGACGTTAGGTGCAGGGGTGTATTTAGGTGTCGGGTTTTTCTTACTAGCTCCAGTCGCGGTCGGGGGGGATCCTCCAGAAAGAGACTGCAGGCATCGTTTGGAGATTCGAGGCGGGTCAGAGATCACCAGATCTAGGGTCAGGATTGCCGGGGAGACCTCCTCGTGGTGTTGGGCCATTCGAACTCGGGCCGCGGGCTTCGGGTGCAGAGTGGTGCAGACTCACGGTTTTGGCCACAGTCTGTGGGTGAGCAAATCGGGTGCTCACTGAAGACGATGTCTTTCACTTGGAAGGCAGGGCAGATCCTCTGGGTTCTTGAGGTTGTTGGCTGCAGGACACACTGGGATTTCGTTGGAGCAGGTTCGAGGTGGGGACAGACGGGTGGGGCTGGGGCCAAGTCAGTGGGTGTCCTCCTCTTCTTAGTTCAGCACGGCTTCTTCGGTCCTTCTTCTCTTCTTCTTGTCGATTCTTGTCTGAGGAGGCAAGGTTCAGGGTTGCCCCTAACTACTAGATTTAGGGGCGTTACAGGTAAGTAAAGGTTGGGACCAATGGGTCCCTTCCTTGGGGTGGGTACACCCCCTATTATGCCACCCTCCAGTGGGAGGGGGACATATGCCTCTCTGGTTGGCTGGGTCCCCCCATCTGTAAGATGGCGGGGACTGAGTTGTGCTTCACCTCGCCTCCCCCACCTGAGGGGTGGGGTTGACAAAGGTGGGCACAGCTCCCTTCCTCACTTGGTTTTCTCGCCGATTCTCCCGCCCAAAGTGGGGGTCAGAACCGGTGGGAGCCAGTTGCTGGAAGCATCAAAGGGCTGGGGTAGCTCACAAAGGTGGCAAGCCTTTGAAGCTTCCCCTTCGTGGACCCTGCCTATCCTGGGGGAGGAGGCTTGGCACCTCGTCCCAGGATGTGCATGGTTTCAGACCCCCGAGAGCAGCAGGCTCTCGCCCCAGGGGTCCAGAAACATGTCTGGTGGTGGCAGCTGGCGAGCAGCCACTCAGCCGGGACACTAGAGTTAGGCCATTTTTCAGGGGGCATTTCTAAGATGCCCTCTGAGTGCATTTTTCATTAAATCCCACGCTGGCATCAGTGTGGGTTTAATGTGCTGAGAAGTTTGATACCAAACTTCCCAGTTTTCAGTAAAGCCATTATGGTGCTGGGGAGTTTGTAATGACAAACTCCCGGAACCATATACTCTTAATGGCATTACTGCACTTACAATGTCTAAAAATTTGCTTAGACACTGTAGGGGTACAGGGCCCATGCACCTGCACCCTCACCATTGGTATTGTGCACCCAGCTAGAGGGGTGGCTGACCTATGCCAGGGCAGTGGGTTGTAGGCATAGCACACAGGGATGTGTGCCATGTCGACTCTTCACTTTATTCTGCACCAAAATAAGCAGCCTGCAAAGGCAGTGTGTGTGTGTGTGTGTAAAGGTACAGTGCTTCTAAGGGTGGCACAATAAGTGCTGCAGCCCTTAGAGGCCTTCCCTGGCCACAGGGCCCTTGGTACCTGTGGTACCAATTACAAGAGACTGACATGTGGCCAAAGAGTGCCAATTGGGTTTTGTCTCAATGCAGTTTAGGGAAAGAACATAGGCCCTTGGTACCTGTTTGGCAGGAACCCAGGGCACACTCAGTCAAAGTACATCAGCAGTTTGGCAAAAAGTGGGGGCAACCATGCAAAAAGAGGGCACTTTCTTACAGACCAACAAAGAGAGTGAAAGGTAAAGAAGAAATGTGGAAGAGGGAGTCTTATTGTGATGGGCAGTAAGGTCTTTAGCAAGCTCTGTTGTTTCAGAGTGTGACGTCTGCTCATTAGCACTAGAAAGCTAACATCTGCATTTGAAATACAATCGCTGCCTTTTCATCACTTTACTGGTTACGTGCATTTAAGAATAAAGGCCTAAAATCACAAACTGAGAGGCAGGAAACCTGGAATAAAAGTAGCATACCCTAATAAGCCTAATGAGTTAGAATTTGAAGCAGCAAGTATAGCCCCTACGTCTTTTATAGCTCCCACTGAAGGTAGCAGTCTGTCCTTCTCCAGTCTTAATGTCCCAAATGAGATTGTATTCCCATGCATATGGTGCATTACTAGTACCTTCGCGCTGCCATGCTCAACTACTGATCTGAGCAAGGCTTAGCATTTGAAATATACTTGTATGAAGGATGCTGTACATAGGTGGTATGGATTGACCCCAGTCCAATACTAGAAAAAAACTAAGACAAAGAAGACTGGGCCTAAAAAAGACTGGAATGGATGGATAAATGGGATCCTTTAAATTGATGGTACTTTTTTGTGCCTCTGTATGTGGTATTGACAGATATGGGCGCTAGAGAGCCTGGAAACAATGCTGGAGGCATGTTGTTTAGAAAAACAATTGTTAGAAATGGGGTTTCTGGTTGGCCAACACTCTAGTCAGGGCAAGGGAGTTACACGCTGAAGATAACCCCTGCTCACCCCCTTGGTAGCTTGGCAGAGCAGTCAGGCTTATCCCAGAGGCAATGTGTAAAGCGTTTGCGCAACACACTCACACAGCAGCGACACACTAGGCACACTACAAAAGAAACTCCAAACAAGGTTATATAAAAATAGCCTTTGTATTATCCATAAAATCACATTAGATCACAATCACATATATTACACTGTGCCATCAGGCAATTGTCATGACTTCACAGGGATTACATAAATCACTAGGCCAATCGGGCCATTGTCACCACCATTACAATTAGGGTCACCAATAACTACTGGTAGGATTTCACTTAGCGTGAAGCATTAGGCATAAACATCAGCAGTGCACCATAGTAAACACTTGCAGCCGTGCACACATCATGAAATGCCATTACTGATATTGTACATACAACCATCACCTCACTGTACATATAATGTACACTCTGAAGGAATGCCTGTTATCCCGACCAATGCAAGGCATACATCACATAATTCATAATATCAGGGCAGGCGATGAGAGGCGATTAGAGTGAAGCATAATACACGAATCACAAATGCTGTGCCTACTATGCAACTCCTGTGTCCATACTCATTCCTGACAATAAAGTAATGCCACCGAAAGCAGGGAGACCTCACTCAGTCCCCTTCCACCTGAGAAATGGCCCCCGGCAGTACCGCAGGCATGTGATGTGACTGCCAACAACAAATGCGGCAGTACAATAACGGTGGGGCCCAAGCGGGTCACCACATGGGAGACCATCCCCGGTCTCCCCCACTGCACTGACCTGGCGGCTCAGCTGCGGCTGTATGGGTTTCCTCTTGAGGAGACCATCTACGTCGGACCAGTTCTCCACTCTCGTACAGGCAAACGCCTCCGTTGGGTGAGGGCCTTCCGCCCTGGCTTCTTGAACTGCGGCTGCCCGCAACAACCTGAAAAAGTGGACGCGGTTGGCAGAACACGGAGCGCAGTCTCCGTCGACTCCGCTGTCTTCGGCCCCACCCCTCTGTGACGTGGGCGCTGCTGGCCACATCGAGGGCCTCCCAGGCCAGGATCCCTCCCGGCTTCTGCATTGTGTGGCAGCCTTGGGCCACACAGCAGAGCCCCGGCTGCAGCAGTCGGCGCTGGTGCACAAATACGAGATGGAGAGCACTCTGTTCCCTCAGCTCTTCCCTCCCGCTGCCCGGCCACAAAGGAGAGTGCCGTGCCGCCCACGCTGCAGGACAATGGGACAGCGCTCCCCCCTGGTCACACAAAGTGAGCCCACCCTGTGGGCAGCAGGATGAATTCTAGCGCTCACCCAGCGCGTTCTGAGGCAATAAAAATAAAGTGCTCAGTCTGTCTCCACTATGGAGACACGAAACATGGAACATGCAGCGCTCACCAGCGCTACGTTCTCTTTCAGCCCAGAGCAGCCCCCAGGAGCAGTCCACAGCCCTCCTTTCATGCTGGGCTCCCCTGGGAGTGATGGGGCACTTTTTAGGAAAGCAAGCAGCAGGCCAGCACACAGGGTCCTTGGGCATTGATGCAGTCCCTCCAGCAAATCAGCACACAAGGCAAAGTTACAGTGGCGATTCCCTGCCAGCACAGCAATCCTCTGATCCCACGCAGTGTCTTCTTTTTTTCATGGGGTCACAGCCCCTGTACTTATAGTGCAATGTCTTTGTTCTGCGGGCACTTAAAATGCAATTACAAGTGTCCAACACCCCCAATTCACAGTGTAAGCCTTAGCCCCAGACACGCCACAGGGGGTCGGAGCCAGCATTGTGAAAGGCAGGCACAGCCCTATTCAGGTGCAGATGCTACTCCTCCCACCAGTCCATAAGCAGACCAGGCCTATTCAGGTGCAAGGGGAACTCCTCCCGCTACTCTAAATTCAGCCAAGGTTTATTCAGCCTAGCGCTGAGTCACCCACGCAGGGCAGGACACACCTCAACCCCCCCCATCCCGCACCCAGGGACTGGCTGGAGTGAATGCACCTCCTCTCTTCCCTGTCAGTCAGAACCAGACTGTCAATACACATCTAGGCAGGCACAAAGACACATAGCACACAGAAATGCCCACTTCTAAAAGTGGCATTTCTAAAATAGTAATAATAAATCTGCTTTCACCAATAAGCAGGATTTATCACTACTATTCCAAACATCCCAAACATGGTCACGCTACGCCTCTTATGTCAGGAATTACCACTGAAGCACATATCAGGGAATCCCTAATGCAAAACTATGAGAGGGCAGCCTCACAGCAGTGAGAAACCAAATAGGCTGTTTGTCACTACCAGGACATGCCACACAGTTAAGGCACATGTCCTACCTTTTACCTACACCGCACCCTGCCCATAGGGCTAGCTAGGGCCTACCTTAGGGGTGACTGATATGTAGTAAAAGGGGAGTTGCAGACGTGGCAACCACTTTATATGCCACGTCACAGTGGCAGTAAACTGCGCGCGCAGGCCCTGCAGTGGCAGAGGCCTGATACAGGTTTGAAAGGCTACTACGGTGGGTGACACGCAAGCAGCGCTGCAAGCCCACCAGTAGCATTTAATTTACTGGCCCTGGGTATATGGAATACCACTGTACAAGGGACTAATGGGTAAATTAAATATGCCAAACAGGTTAGACCAATCTTACTAAGTTTACCATAAAGAGCACATGCACTTTAGCACTGATCAGCAGTGGTAAAGTGTCCAGAGTCATAAAACCACCAACACCAGGTCAGAAAAAATACAGGAGGAAGGCAAAAGGTTCTGGGATAACCCTGCAAAAAGGGCCAAGTCCAACAACAATTATCCGTGATATCTAAAGATATTCTTGATAAAGCACCGGATAGAGAGTTTAGCTTTAAAGTTTTTGATTAGACTAATAAAGGCCAAGGAAACTTTCTTAGCCATGTAGTAGAGGGACCTCCCAAGTAGTATCCTTCTTAGCCTCAGCGGGTTCAAGAGTTCTTCCAGCCTAGCTCTGTTTTTAACCTTAGTGAAACACAGGAATTGCAGGAGCCAGAATTTCTGACCCTCCCCGAGTTGAATCCTGACTCCTTTAAAGTATTTATGAGGATTCTGTAAGGTAATCTCATTAAGGTACACAGATGTGGCGTTAAGTATAAAACACCTCTACCTACCTAAATATACTTACCAGAACGTAACTTCTGTAGGTGATATTCTGGCTTAGATGTTTTTGTAGCCCATTTTCTAAATCTATATATTCTGCTTGGATACTGTTTACAGTCCCTGTTCCCAGTTTCACACTAGGATGATCTTTTTTGTGGTCTCTTATGGGCGCCCTGGTGTTTCATCCAACTGATGAACAGGCTTCAATTTTCTTCTGCTATCTCAGAGCCGGACGTCGTTTTGATGCACACACACAAACTTCACAATAGAGCTATTAGAGAACTTAGGTTTCATCATGAATTTGGACATAGCCCTCTCTCCAATACAACTACTGGGATTTAAAGTGTACAACTTCACACACACAGAATATGAAGCATAAAGAAGGAAACTCCTAATCTGGCAGGTAGTCCGACCACGAGTTTGGCAGTGCGGCAGCAGGGCGGACCCGGCACTGCACCGCCAAACTCGTAATCAGGCCCTTAGTGACTCTGTGGACCTTTATAGTCCTATACTCTTCTATCAGACCATCCCACAAGAAAGCTGTCTAGAAAGCCAAAGATCTACCACTTGCCCGATTTCTTTTATAGGTCTCAGGTACATACCACCACTTGAGCTGTCTATTGGCCAGACTTGTTTCAATAGTGGTAGAGCAGGCCCTTACTAAAGATTGAATGGCTTTGTTTTCTAGCTCAGTTTTATCCTCTTGGCTTTTTGTGTTTTTCCTACCCAGGAGCATTTCGACCTCACAGTCTTCCGATTCTGCTGCTGTCGTTGCCTGCATTCAGAGACTCCATGAAAGTGTATTCATAGATCACTGCACATGTGTTCAATAACATCTTGATGCATGCACACGCATGCTGGTCTAAACAAGCACTGGAAAAACCAATAGGATGGCTATTTTAAGCTGATACCTACTGGCTTTGCCAATGTTTGTTAGCAAGGTGGTCAAAAGATTATCATCTTGAAACCTTAGTCTTCTTGTGGGCTTATATAATGGTATTCTGGTACTAAGGTATTCTAATGAGATGCATTGTACAGCTTAGTGAGATAAAGTGAGCACTTTAAGATTCACTCTAGCTTATACTAGGAGCCAGTGAGTTTCTTTTTAGTACTTGACAGATGTGTTCTTTGTATTAGCCACCACTGTCAAAGGAATATTTTGTACTATGTCCAGTTTTCTCATATTGCCTTAAGTTGATCCTACCCATAACAACATCAAAGTAATAATTTCTTATCCTATAATTGCTCTCGACAAAATTGCTCTAACCTTCTCTTCTATAAGTGGGCCCGCCTTACTAAACATTCTTAAACAATAGTCGAAGATTTAATTCATTGTAATTAATTCAAATATGTTTTCCATCATTTTACTGTGTACCACACACACACACACACACACACACACACACACACACACACACACACATATATATGTGTGGTGCACTGTAATATGATAGAAAACATATTTGAATTAATAATCTATATATTTCTATATATTTCTATATATTTCTATATATCTCTATCTCTATCTCTTCAACAATCTGTGAGAGACAGGATCCCCCAGGCCTCCCGAAGAAATATAGCACGCCCGATACCATAAAAAAATATGAAACCAGCATTCTGCCACCTCTGATCTCCAACCTAATTTTTGGATCTATCAATAAGGATAGTGTGGTGAAGAGTGTTGGTAGCTGCTAATAAATCTAGAACTATCATAAGTGCAAGGTCCATTTATCCTAATTATCATATAACAAAAATTGTATATCTGCAATAGTTGTCTCAGTACCCCTTTTCTGGTGGAAACCTGACTTCCAATGACCCAACACATTATTTAACTTCTCATAATCCTGGAGTTACAGAAATGCAGGTTTCTTCAGGACTTTTAAAATAATAAAAAATAAAAAAATAAAAAGAATGCTGGAGACTGGTTGATAACTTTTAGTTTCACTAAGCTCTAAATAGGATTTTTAATGAGAGGTGTAATCCATGCATGCTTGCTTGTGATGTGGCAAGTTTTGAAAGACTTGTTAACCATATGTGGAGTGATGAAGGGACATAATGTTTAGGAGGCCTGTCTGATGCTTATTTGTGTATGATGGCTTTATTATAAATTATATGGGAACAGCAGAAACAAACAAAAACATGTCACTTGATTCAGTCTCTTGTATACGTCCATTTGTTCTCCTGGCTAGTTGTAGGTTTACTGTTTCTCTTATGGTCTTCTTTATATTCCCTTGTAGGATTTCTTGGGCAATGCCACAAACTCCCCTTGGACAAAGGGGGACACTCATGTAAGTAGTCAGCATACACCTCCAAAAGCTACCCCTTTCTATCTTGACTGCCTATTCTTTCTCTCAGATGTTTGCTCTCCCTTTCCCTCAGTAATGTAGAGTTCCTGTGTGTGGGGCAAGAAAAACCATTCACCGTTATATACAAACAAATAAAACGTGTCTATCTTAACTGAGTACTTCTTAAGTATATGTAAGAGATATCCCTCAGTTCTGTGTTTCCTTCACACTGTTAATCGCCAAGAGCCCAGACACTTCTGCCACAATCACTGTAGGCACGCATGTGGTGGTTGTCTTTAATATCCCTTCACCAACACCCGCTTGTGAAAACATAACCCGAGACCCACCATTGTTTTACACCCCAATGGGTTTTAAAAAGGAGGACAACAGACAAGTTTTCAGGCAGACTCATCAGGGTAGCCACAACTCTCATGGGTTGTGGCAGGCTGTCCAGCGACCATTGGTGGCATTCACCACTTCAGTTCCCCGCTTCTTTTGGTTCCCTGCATTTCTAGTAGCTTGCTCCTTGCTGCTTCCACGGGTTTCCTCTGTACTGGCTGGGCTCCTTCTTCTGCTTTCTCCAGTTCTGCTGTGGTTCCTCACCCCTCTGATTTCCTCCTTCTGGCTTTTTTTGTCTCTGGCTCCTCCCCCATCCTGCCTTTTTACTTTTTCTGTTTCTTGTGTCTCCTGTTCCCTTCCCTTTTTTGAATGTTTGTCCTTTTTTAGGTCGATTCTAGACAGTGCTTGTGCTGTCTCTTCGAGACATGTTGTATATACTTTGTGGGCTTACCCATTGCTTTTCATTTGTTTCTTTCAGTGTCCTTCAAAAACCCTTGCGTCCAAGTGGTTAATCTTTCCTATTTGTCTCTCTTTTTTGTCAGTTGTTCATTCCCATGGAGCAGCGACCCATTACTTGTAGCTTTTCACTTGCCCCATTTTAGTTTCTGGCTCGGGAACTTTTTTTTTAATTCTGAAAGAGCACTTCACACAAGCGTTCGTGTTTCGTTTCCCTTGATCAGTGCGGTGCCTGCTTCACAGCCGCCATGCTTCATCTTTCAGCATGCCAGCCACTTCGGGAGGTCGCGCGCCTTTCTTTTTTTCTGCACGGCGCCAGCTTGTTACATTTTTGCTTATAATCAGGACGTCGCCCACCTCACGGCTGCCGCGCTTCATCTTTCAGCATGGCGGCCACTTCGAAAGGCCGCAAGCCTTTCTTTTTTTCTACACGGCGCCCGATTGTTACAGTTTGTTTACTGGGAGTGCTTGCATCAGGTTATGGGAGCTGCTGCCGTCATTGCCAGGCATCATTCAAAGAGAGGTTAGAGTGTGATGGCAGGCAGAAGCCACATTAAAGCTCAGCTCATTTTTGGGCTCCAGGGCCAAGTCCACCTCAAGTTGAGGCAGAGTCAGGCCTTAAACGGCTCGCCCACCTCTATTTATTACTTTGGCAACATTTATTAGACGCACCACTGCTATCGGCTCACTGCCTGGACCAACCATGCCACTGTAAATGCAACTTCTCTGCTTTGAGCATTTCCGCCGGCAACAACCATTTCAGGGTTCAACTATGCCCCTCAAATCATTGCTCTGCCTTCTTCTCCAACTAACTATCCCTACCCTTTGTCAAGGGCCCGTTACTTTTCTTATTTAGCCGCACACATGGTTTAGCTTGTCTCCCTGCACGTTCTTTGCTTAGCCATGCCCCTCGCTGCTAGCCTTGCCTCTGTTATGCTGGCTGAAGTGGGCTTGCACTGTGTATATAAGTTGTCTCGCGCTAGGGTTCTGCCACTCGCTTTTGCCTGACTTCATGTTTTGTCTGGGCAATTTAAGTTTTCTTGTGCCGCCACTGCTCTGTGTCCTGAGCTGGGTCCCGGCTATTGCTGCTTTGTCTCTGCACGTTGGCTGTTTTCAAAGGGGGCAGAAACAGAAAGAACCGGAGGCAGATGCCGCCTCAGCAAGCTGTGTAACTCCGGGACGCCCAAAACAAGCGTGAGTACTTCTCCAACTCTTTCTCTGCGCAAAGGTGTGATACCTACAAACTTCTTGAAACACCCACTGGATGATGAAAGGTCCTGTCTGCAACCACAGTGGTTATGTTCTGTCTCAGCCAGCAAAGCATCTTCTTAAATCAAGCAAAATCCCATGTTGTGTTTTTTTTTTGCTTTGGGAACGTGCCACGGGATTTTTCTTGATTTGTGAGCCATCGTACTCACTGGATCTACATAATGACTGACATTGCAGACAAGAAATCCCTACCAAGATTTGTGACCATGATGCACAAAATGACAACTTTGACTGGAGATATTTGTTCCGGGACTCTCTATACAGAGTAGCATGCCCACTATTGGGTACCTTTCCAACAAAGTTCCTTGGTAAATGTGATTTATGTCAAAAAAGGGAGTGTACAACTAATTCCATGACTTTACCGCACTATCTCATCCAGAAGAACCTCCACTTAAAGTTCTGAAGAAGTCTTTGTGATAAAATGCGTTGGCTACATTTGAACTAAAGAAGAGTATTTTAAAAGAATAAAAGGAGAACATGAATAAAGGAATCTCTTCTGAACAAACTTAGTAGAATATGTGCATTATGTTAAATAATTGAGTTGAACCATTTTGAACTGAGTTTATTATATGTTAAATCGTTGTGCTGAGCGATTGAAAATTTGCAAACACTCTACTCCACTCTATGCCACTCTACAATACTGCTCCACTCAACAACACTATATGCAACTCCTTCTATACCACTCCATGCCACTTTACTCCACTCTATTCTACAATCCACTAATCCACTGTACACCTCCACTCTACACCACTCCACTTCACTATGACACTCTATGCTACTCCACTATACTCAGCGTCCCTAAACTTTACAACACTCTACTCCACTCTAAACCATTCCACTCTCTTACACTACTCCACTCTATGCCACTCCACTCTCACAATCTACTCCACTCTAGGCCACTCTACTCTAGGCCACTCTACTCCAATCTACACAACACCCTCAACTCTGTTCTACACCACTCCACAACATTCTATAGCACTCCACAACACTCTACTACACTCAGTTTCAGTTTAGAAATACGTTTATTAAGAACATAGGTCTATAAACAACATAAAACATATTACAATAAATAATTTAAAACATACATAACAATTTTCACTAACACCTTAAAAAGGCAATTCCTACCTCCCTCCCACAGCTTACAGGTTTCCTATAAAAACACTCATAATATTCTCAATGATAAAAACTGTCTAAGGATATATCTTAAAACTGATGTTACAGCCTAAACACAATTTATTTAGATCATGCCCCACTTTACTTCTGTGCTAATTTTTATCCAACCATATTTAATTCCAGCAAGGTCCTTTTTATCTACTACACTCAAACAATCTATTCCACTCAACTCAACACCCTTCTACCACAAAATCACACTATACTCCCTACATTACACTCCACATTGCTAGACGCATCTCCATAACACACTATACCACTCAATTCTACTCTACACCACTCTACGCCATGCCACTCCATAACACTACACTCTACTCCACTTTAGAACACTTCACTCCACACCCCTTTACATCAATATATTTTAGCCATACTGAATAGCAGCCTTACTAGAGTACAATATAGCTAAAATATATTGGCAAACCCGTAGACGAGACCTATTGGCTATACCAATGCTTGTTCTCGTTTCAGGTTTCCTCTCTCACCTGTGCTCAGCTTCAGGGATCCTTTTCCATTGCACAAAGGTAAGTTTTGTTCTTCTTGGTCCTTCCTTCCACACCACATCATTAACTATATAATTAATTAAAGAGGCTAAAACCATCTTGTAATCTTTAACAATTTTGTATAGTTTGCACCCCCTTCGCAAGATGTGGGGTTTGTGTTTGAAATGATTTGGGAAATCTTTTCTATAGCGTTATTTCTAAATTTAAAAAAACGACTGGTTTGTTGTTTACTAGTGTTTTTTTTGTAATTGTTGAAAACATGTAAGGGGATGAAGAGCATGATGCCATCAATGCTTGGGGTTTTCAGCTCACACTGATTTGGTGAACACTCTTTATGACTGTTGAAGAGGAACTCATTACAAGAAAGTATCGAAACAATTTACACAGTTGGGTTGACACCGTACCTGAAAAGATTCTGATTCTACACAGAGACTCAGACATTAGGCTTCATGAATGTCAAAGACGTGAACTTTGTAACAAGATATATCAGGCCACCAAAATGATATAGTAGTTGGATTGTCAGGGAAGAAAATGGTCCTACTCATTTTGATCAGGTGGTGCCAGAAAACGACCTCTGGACAGTGTGTTAGGCTTTGAGGCAAGATGCCACTAAAAGAATCAAGAAAAGTATGACATGGAGAAGATGGAAAACGGGGCAGTGGAGACTACAATCATGGAGGGCTAAAACTTCCAGTAGGTTTGGGTTCAAAACACGCTGCCCCAGCCACATGAGGACCAGGACTTGAATTCCAGGTCACAGAGGAAAGAGCGCTTTAAAGAGGCAGTGCACGTTAAAGACTGTGGGGCATATTTACAGGATTTAACTCTGCCGTAGCCCCATTTTTTTTTTTACACTACGGCGGCTTTTTTTATTGGCTTATTTACAAGTTGCTGCAAAGCCCCGTTAGTGACAATTTTTCACATCGCCACTTCGCTTAGCGTGATTTACTGAAAATGAGATGCAAGGTAGGCGTACCCATGATAAAACTGCCACAAAACGCGATATTTATAAGAATTTCCTTGTACGTCGCTAAATTAGAAAAACTGCAGCTAAGTCCCATTAGCGAGACTTTTCTACCACTAGCAATTACCTGGTCTTAAAAATGAAGCTAAAGCCCCTGTAGAAAAGGAGAACACTCCCAATTCATCCTTGACAACCTCAATGACGCCATGGATCTTCTGCTACTGCTACTATGAGCACCAAGAAGACAACCACCACCCCCAACACAGAAGCAGCGCCGGAGAAGGGAGCAGATCTATCGGCAGAGGACCACCCTCATACACCTCTGGCAGGAGGAGGTCATAGCCCATTACAGGCTAAAAAGGGAGCCCATTGTCTGCCTCCTCAACCAGATGGTTGTCCATATGGATTATGGGCCGGTCTCCGGCCGAATGACCGGCCGGTTTCACTTCCAACTGCCTAAATTGTAATTAGGCGGTCGGAAGTGAAACCAACTATCTCAGTCGGAAAGCCTACGACCTAAGGTCTGAGGCTTTCCGACCGAGATCATAATCGGCCCCTAAATCTTTAAAATACAAACCATTCTAATTAAATAAAAAAAATAAACCACTTATAAATCTTAAAATTTAGTAACAATTATTTTACACAATAAAAACATAATTAAAAATATTATAATTTTAAATTAACAAAAACATAATCTAAATTATTGCAATATAAAATAAATTATTAAATATAATGCTTAATACATATGCTATTATGACTACAATTTATACAAAACTACACAAATTATTATAGTAATTATATATAAAATTTACTACTCCCACTTTACACAATGCAAACATAATAAAACTAACTAAAACTTACAAATCTCCCTCCAGTAAATACAACAGTAATGAAAGTGTTGGATTGTGGATAGATAGTATTTACTATACCCATTCCAGCCTGTACAACAGTAAACAAACTATTGGAGAGGAGAGGGGAAAAGTTACTATTTCCACTCCAATTAGTACAACAGTAGGGAAAATGTTGGATAGTGGAGGGGTAAATTTCACTATTTCCACTCCAATTAGTACAACAGTAGGGAAAATGTTGGATAGTGGAGGGGTAAATTTCACTATTTCCACTCCAGGCAGTATGACATTAGGTAAGTGTTGGATTGCGGAGGGGTAACATTTGCTATTCACACTCCAATCCGTGCAATAGTAGGGAAAGTGCTGGATTGCAGAGACGTAAAATTACTATTCCCACTCCAGTCACTACAACAGTAGGGAAAATGTTGGATAGCAGAGGAGTAAAATATACTATTCCCACTCCAATCAGTGCAACAGTAGGAAAAGTGTTAGATTGCAGAGGCGTAAAATTGACTATTCCCACTCCAGTCAATACAACAGTAGGGAAAGTGTTGGACAGCGGAGGGGTAAAAGGTACTATTCCCACTCCAGTCAATACAACAGTAGGGAAAGTGTTGGACAGCGGAGAAGTAAAATATACTAATCCCACTCCAGTCTGTGAGAAAGTGCCCTCTTTCTGCATGGTTGCCCCCACTTTTTGCTGAATTGCTGATGTGCTTTGACTGAGTGTGCCCTGGGCCCCTGCCAATCAGGTACCCAGGGCCTATGTTCTTTCCCTAAAAACTGCATTGAAGCCTAAACCTAATTGGAATCTCTGGCCACAGGTCAGACCCTGGTAAATGGTACCACAGGTACCAAGGGCACTGTGACCAGAGAAGGCCTCTAAGGGCTGCAGCACTTATTGTGCCACCCATAGAGGTCCTGTACCATTACACTCACACACTGCCTTTGAAGGCTGCGTGTTTTGGTGCAGAATAAAGTGAAGAGTCGACATGGCACACATCCCTGTGTGCCATGCCTACAACCCACTGCCCTGGCATAGATCAGTCACCCCTCTAGCTGGGTGCACTATACCAGTGGTGAGGGTACAGGTGCATGAGCCCTGTACCCCTACAGTGTCTACGTCCAGTCTTAGACATTGTAAGTGCAGTGCTGCCATTAACAGTATATGGTGCTGGGAGTTTGTCATTACGAACTCCACAGCACCATAATGGCTACACTGAAAACTGAGAAGTTTAGTATCAAACTTCTCAGTACATTAAACCCACACTGATGCCAGTGTGGGATTGAATGAAAAATGCACACAGAGGGCATCTTAGAGATGCCCCCTGAAAACTAACCTACTACTAGTGTCCAGGCTGAGTGGCTGCTTTCAGCTGCCACCACCAGACATGTTTCTGGACCCCTGGGTCGAGAGCCTGCTGCTCTCTGGGGCCTGAAATAATGCACATCCTGGGACGAGGTGCCAAGCCTCCTCCCCCAGGATGGGCAGGGTTCACGAAGGGGAAGCTTCAAAGGCTTGCCGCCTTTGTGAGCTTCCCCAGCCCACTTGCTGCTCTCAGCAACTGGTCCCCACTGGTTCTGACCCCCACTTAGGGTGGGAGAACCGGTGGGAAAAACAAGTGAGGAAGAGAGATGTGCCCACCTTTTTTTTTTTTTTTTTTTTTTTTAACAGAGTTTTATATAGCTCGAACTTGACCCGATTCGGGTATCAGAGCGCTTTACACCTGCACCAGTTGCGTTACATGAGGACACATTCATTTTTTTTTGTTAGGCACGGGGAGATTAAGTGATTTGCCCAGAATCACAGAATGTTGTGCGTCCCTGCCGAGACTCGAACCTGGTTCCCCAGCTCGGAGGTCGACCGCCCTAGCCATTAGGCCAACTCCTCTCCAACCTCCTCTCCAATTTCTGCCAACTCCACCCCTCAGGTGGGGGAGGCGAGGTGAAGCACAACTCTCAGTTCCGCCATCTTGCAGATGGGGGGACTCAGCCAACCAGGGAAAGGCTTATGCCCCCCTCCCACTGGAGGGTGGCATAATAGGGGGTGTACCCACCCCAGGGAAGGGACCCATTGGTCCCAACCTTTTACCTACCTGTAATACCCCTAAATCTAGTATTTAGGGGCACCTCTGAACCTTGCTTCCTCAGACAAGAAGAAACTACAAGAAGAAGAAGACGGACCGAACAGCTGTGCAGAAGCTAACAAGAGGAAGACGCCTACTGACTTGGACCCAGCCCTACCGGCCTGTCTCCACGTCGAACCTGCTCCTGCTTTTTTTTAACCTGCTCCTGCGAAATCCCGGTGTGAAGACCCGTTATTTCTCTTCAGCCATAATTGCAGCTAAGAATTCGTCTAAAGAATTATTTGCTACAGTAAAAAAGTTAGCCAAACCCCCTGAAATAGCCAACATTCCAGAAAGCCAGACCTTCTGTGATTCCTTGGCCACTTTTTTCCAGGAGAAAGTTAAATTAGTTTACAGTGGCTTCTCTGCTCCTCCATCCCTATGTGCGACCGTCCCACAAGTTAAGTTGGTCACCTCTAACTCAATAGAGGAAGCCATGGTAACAACCCCAAAATCTACGAAGCTTCCAGAACTATTACACTTTCCATTCCTAACAGCTGATCAGGTCATCAAACTACTTTTATCTACCAAATCGGGATCCCCTCTAGACCCTTGCCCCCCAAAGATCTTTCATCTTCTATCAGGAACAATTGCTCCTTATCTTGCCCCCATTTTTAATCAAATGTTCTCCTCAGGCATCTTTCCTACTAAATGGAAACTAGCATCAGTTCTTCCCCTTCTAAAAAAAGCGAATCTTGGTGGGGCTGATCCAAATAGTTACCGGCCAATTTCAAGACTACCTTTACCCGCTAAGATAGTTGAGATAGCCATGAACACAGCACTATCTGAATATATCGAGACAAATGCTTTCCTGGATGCCACTCAGTTTGGCTTCCGGAAGCACCACAGCACAGAACTGGCACTGATATCTGCATCAGAACAGATTAGGCAGACAGTCGATGCAGGGGGTAATGCAGCACTTGTGCTGCTTGATCTTTCTGCTGCATTTGATACCGTCCGTCATATAAAATTACTGGAATGCCTTGAGAGGATAGGCATAAAAGGAAAAGCTCTCTCCCTACTTAGATCCTTTCTGTCTGATCGAAAACAATTTGTTGCGCTCTCTGAATTTAAGTCACATAATTTTACACTTCCTTGTGGGGTCCCTCAGGGCTCATCATTGAGCTCTACCCTTTTTAACGTTTACGTTGCCCCATTGGCGCAGCTGATCAGATCACTGGGTTTCTCAGCAATATCCTATGCTGATGACACCCAAATCGTGGTGTCGGTGACAGGGACACCATCTGACACGGCAGCTCAGTTTTATACCTGCCTCCGTCAAGTTGGAGACTGGATGGCTACCAACTGTTTGAAGTTGAATTCCAACAAAACCGAGGTGTTACTCTTTGGCAGCAACACCACTTTTTGGTCCCCTACGCTCTGGCCATTGGAACTTGGCCCTCTGCCCACCCTCTCAAATAAAGTAAAAAACCTAGGTGTCACCTTTGATTCAAAGCTCACATTTGAAGGTCATGTGAACCAGATTACCTCAGCATCTTTTTATTTGTTAAAACTTTTGGGAAAGATTCTCCCGTTCATCCCCGCTGATCTACGCAAGCTGGTGATCGCTGCTTTGGTCCTATCCAGAGCCGATTATTGCAACGGTCTTTTCATCAATCTCAGATCCAAATGCCTGACTAAACTTCAGATCGTGCAAAATGCTGCTGCCCGTCTTTTGTTGAATATTCCCAAGCATAAATCGGCCACTGCAGCATTAGGAGAATTACATTGGTTACCAGTGAAGCAACGCATTGAGTTTAAAGCCTTGTGCATAGCATTTAAAGCAACTCATGACATAGGGCCAGTCTTTTTCAAGCAAAATCTTCGCTTGTATGTCCCTGCACGTCAGCTACGCTCAGTTCAAGCTCACAATCTGGTGATCCCTAGGTTCAAGAAAAGTGCTTGGGGTGGTAGAAGCTTTCTAGTCGGGACAACCAAACTCTGGAACTCTTCTCCAAAGGTCAAAAGACGAGACTCACCTGTTGGCATTCAGGAAGGCTCTGAAGACATGGTTGTTTAACCTCTGACTCTGAGTTACGATCATACGACACATGTTTACTTGATGAGCTAGCGCCTTGACACCTTTAGGTAATTGGATTGCGCTTTATAAATTTATTTTTCATTTAATTTCATTTCCTGCAGCCAGCAACCTCGAAAAACCCCAGAGGACCTGCCTGCCTTCAACCACAAAGACTGTGTCTCCCGTGAACACCGGATTTGTTCATCTGCAACCTCTGGTTCCGGCCGGACACCGCGGATCCGGCCTACTCTGCACCCGCCGTCCACCGCCCGAGCTTGAGTGGGCAAACACCACGAGGAGGTCCCCCCGGCGATCCTAACCCGAGATCCGGCGACCCCTGACCAGAGTAGTATCCAGGTATACTACTCTGTGTAAGAAAAGTAATCTCAAAAGTAACTTACCTGTAATTTTACTAAAAAGCCCATTCAAAGTATATGTACTGTATTCTGCAAAGCATTGCATTATCAGTATCACTACTGTAATCAAATCAAAGTACATTTACAATTGCAATCCAAACTGTGTTACAATCTGTATATTTACTGCAAAGTACTCATCACTTACCTGTGCCAGGCTTGCTTGGTTCTAGGAAATAAAATAACGAAAAGAATATTTTTATACAAAAACAATTGGTCTGAAGTTGTCTTTGAGTGTGTGAATTCATTTGCTGACTGTGTGTACAACAAATGCTTAACACTGTCCCCTGATACTGCCTTACTGCTCGACCACAATACCACAAATAGAGAGTGAGGTGCTATCTAACTTTACCTCTGCCTACCTTTGGGGTTCCACTGGACTCTGTGCACACTATACCTCACTTTGGTATAGTATAAACAGAGCCAGCTTCCTACATTGGTGGATAAGCGGTGGGATACACAACTTTGCATTTGTTGGACTACTTGGTTACCACCTGATCCCATGACAGAACTCTTAAATTGTCTTTAGAATTCTGATTTTTCAAAATTGGCATTTTTGCAAAATTACTAAAAAACTTGCTAGGGCCTTGGTTAAGTCCCTGTAGAATTTTAGAAAAATAAAAATTCACTGTAGCTAAGGTTATAAGTTTTTTTTTAACAATGTCTCAAAACAAAAACCCAGCTGTTAGTGAAAATAACCACAATGTCATAGAGGAAATGGGTGAGGAGCTTGACCTCACCCCTTACCTTCACTTGTCTTTCAAGGAGGTAAGGTCCCTATGCAAAATTAAAAACATAGCCATGGGGTCCCATCCCACCAAACAAAAGCTCCAGGAGCTGTTGGCTGGGTATGCTAAGGACCACCCATCTGAAACTGGTGAAGACTAGACAGATGAGGAAGAAGAGGAGGAGGATGACCAGGTAGATCAACCTCCCCACTTCTTAGGGAGAAAAGGGCCCCAGTGGCCCTGACTCCAAGAATCAACCTCTCAGTACCTAGATCCCACACAGGTGGGTCAGGCACTACTGAGGACATTGAGGACAGCCTCAATGAGTAGGACAGCCTTTTAGCAAGGTTGACCAAAAGACTGGATCTAGAGACCAGGTTGCTGGCTCTAGAAAGAGAGAGAGCAGAGATGGGCCTAGCCCTATCAATGGTGGCAGCAATTTACTTAATAAGGATAAAGAGCAATCTTATGATCCTAAAATCCCCAAAGGGATTGTCCCTAAATATGAAGAGAGTGATGATATCACAAAATGGTTCACAGCCTTTGAGAGGGCTTGTGACATGAGAAAAGTAAAGAAGTCGCACTGGGGGGCACTCCTTTGGGAACTGTTCCCTGGTAACTGCAGAGACAGACTCCTGACCCCTTCTGGGGCAGATGCTGGGTCTTATGACCTTATGAAGAGAACTCTGATTGAGGGATTTGGACTCACAACTGAGGAATATAGAATTAGATTTCAGGGGGGCTCACAAAACCCAAAACTAATCCTGGATTGACTTTGTAGGCTACTCAGTTAAAACACTAGATGGTTGGTTAACTGGACACAATGTGCATGATTTCAATGGACTTTACAATCTGTTTATGAAAGAACATATTTTAAGTAATTGCACTAATGAAAAGTTATATCAGCATTTGGTAGACCTAGGTCTAATTTCTCCCCAAGAATTGGGAAAGAAGGCAGACCATTGGGTCAAGACAAGGGTGACGAAAACAACCACTGGGGGTGACCAAAAGAAAGGGGTTACAAAACCTCCCCAGGGGAAAGGTGGTGAGAATCCCCAAGATAATAAGCCTGAGTCTTCAAAAGGGCCCCAAAAACCTGCACAGGGGGGTGGGTCCCAAAACTCTTCTCAGTCCAATAATAGGTACAGGGGAAAGAACTTTGATCCTTTAAAGGCCTGGTTGTAAGAAGTTGGGACACTTAACTGAAGATGCTGCTTGCCCAAACAAGAAGGCCCCTAGTCCTACTACAGCTACTCCTGGTGTAGCAAGTCTCCAGATGGGATCGACAGTGTGCCAAGAGCAAATCGGGTTGCACACTGAAGCAGTTCTAGTTTCAGAAGGGGAAGTTGAGTTTGCCACTGTAGCTGTGTGGCCACCCAACTTAAAGAAGTACTTACAATACCCTTGGATTAATGGAACTAGGATAGAAGCTCTGAGGGATACAGGTGCCAGTGTCACTATGGTGAGAGCCACACTGGTTTCCCCTGAGCAATACTTGATTGGGAGAACTTACCCAGTCACCAATGCTGACAGTGTTACCACTAACCATGCAATGGCGACATTAGACTGGGGCGGGGGGTTACTGGCCTGAAACAGGTATTGGTCTCTCCAAAGCTACCAGCTGCATGTCTGCTTGGCAATGACCTGGAAACCTCGGCATGAGCTGAGGTTGAACTAAAAACCCATGCTGCAATGCTGGATATCCCTGAGATGGTGTGTGTAAAAACAAGGGCACAGAGCAGAAAACAGGGTGAAAAAAGTGTTGGAGCCTGAAAGTATGGCCCAACCTGCCAAGAGGAAAGGTAAGAGGACTGGGGAACCAGCTTCTGTACAGCAAAAGGATCAGGACCCCTCCCCTCAGGGAGAGGACTTGGACACCACAGAGGGAACTGAGCCCATGGAGCTTGACCCTTACCAGGTTGAACTCTTGGGCCCAGGGGGACCCTCTAGGGAAGAGCTGTGCCTTGGACAGCAGGACTGTCCAACTCTTGAAAGCCTGAGGCAGCAAGCTGCTGCACAGGAAAAGGGAGATGTCAGTGGTACCCACAGAGTCTATTGGGAAGAGGGACTACTGTACACTGAGGCCAGAGACCCCAAACCTGGAGCCACTAGGAGAGTGGTAGTGCCTCAGAAGTACAGGGAGTTCCTCCTAACTTTAGCTCATGACATCCCTCTAGCTGGGCATCTGGGACAAACTAGAACCTGGGAAAGGCTAGTTAGCCACTTTTACTGGCCCCAGATGACTCAGAAGGTGAAGGAGTTTGTCGGCTCCTGTGTAACCTGTCAAGCCAGTGGCAAGACAGGTAACCACCCAAAGGCCCCCTTAATTCCACTACCAGTGGTTGGGGTTCCATTTGAAAGGGTAGGTGTGGACATAGTGGGTCCACTTAAACCTCCCACAGCATCAAGAAACAAATTCATTCTAGTGGTAGAGGATCATGGCACAAGGTATCCTGAGGCAATTCCCCTTAGGACTACTACAGCTCCTGCAGTAGCCAAGGCCCTCATTGGTGTCTTCACCAGAGTAGGGTTCCTAGGGAGGTGGTTTCAGACAGAGGTTCCAACTTCATGTCTGCTTACCTAAAACACATGTGAAAAGATTGTGGAGTATAGTACAAGTTTAATTCGCCCTATCACCCACAAACCAATGGTCTTGTTGAGAGATTCAACAAGACATTGAAAGGCATGATTATGGGGCTCCCTGAAAAACTCAAAAGGAGATGGGATGTCCTCTTACCATGCCTGCTCTTCACTTACAGAGAGGTGCCACAGAAGGGAGTAGAGTTTTCCCCCTTTGAACTTCTGTTTGGCCATCCTGTGAGGGGACCACTCTGTCTTGTAAAAGAGGGTTGGGAGAAGCCTCTCCAAGAACCCAAACAAGATATTGTGGACTATGTGCTTGGCCTAAGGTCCAGAATGACTGAGTACATGGAAAAGGCATCCAAAAATCTTGAGGGCAGCCAGGAGCTCCAGAAGCACTGGTATGACCAAAAAGCTGCACTGGTTGAATTTCAACCTGGGCAAAAGGTGTGGGTTTTGGAGCCAGTGACACCGAGGGCACTCCAGGACAGATGAAGTGGCCCTTACCCTATCCTAGAAAAAGAGTGAGGTCACCTACTTGGTTGACCTGGGCACAAGCAGGACACCCAAAAGGGTTATCCATGTGAACCGCCTGAAGCTCTTTCATGACAGGGCTGACATCACCATGCTGATGGTGACTGATGAGAATCAGGAGACAGAGTGAACGTCTCGCTGACCTCCTCTCATACGGCCCAAAAGATGGGTCAGTGGATGGAGTTGTCTTTTCAGACACCCTCTCTGCCCAACAGCAGACTGATTGCAAGCAAGTCTTGCAGCAGTATGCAAAGCTCTTTTCCTTGACCCCTGGTCAGACAAACTGGTGTACCCATGATGTGGACACTGGTGACAGTGCACCTGTCAAAAACAAAATCTATCGGAAGTCTGATCAAGTCAAGGAAAGCATCAGAGCTGAAGTCAGCAAGATGCTGGAGTTAGGGGTTATTGAACCCTTTGAGAGCCCCTGGGCCAGCCCAGTGGTTCTAGTCCCCAACCTCATCCACGGGGTGGAAAGAGAGAAATGAGGTTCTGTGTGGACTATAGAGGGCTCAACTCTGTCACCAAGACAGATGCTCACCCTATCCCAAGAGCAGATGAGTTGATAGACAAATTGGGTGCAGCCAAATTTCTAAGTACCTTTGACTTAACTGCAGGGTACTGGCAAATTGGCATGGCCCCAGGAGCAAAAGAAAAGACCGCATTCTCCACCCTGATGGGCATGATCAGTTTACTTTTATCCCCTTTGTTTTAAAGAATGCCCCTGCCACATTCCAGAGATTGGTGAACCAAGTCCTTGCTGGATTAGAGTCCTTTAGTGCAGCTTATCTAGATGATATTGCTGTCTTTAGCTCCACCTGGCAGGATCACCTGATCCACCTTGGGAAGGTTTTAAATGCCCTGCAAACTGCAGGCCTAACTATCAAGGCACCCAAATGCCAGATAGGGCAGGGAACTGTGGTGTACTTGGGCCACCTTGTTGGTGGAGGCCAGGTACAACCATTACAGCCCAAGATCCAGGCCATCCTGGACTGGGCAGCTCCAACAACCCAGACCCAAGTCAGGGCATTCCGTGGCTTGACTGGGTACTGCAGGAGGTTTTTGAAGGGATATGGGTCCATTGTGGCTCCCCTCACAGAACTCACCTCCAAGAAGATGCCCAAAAAGGTAAACTGGACAGTTAGTTGTCAAAAGGCTTTTGACACCCTGAAAGAGACTATGTGCTCAGCACCAATTCTCAAAGCTCCAGACTATGCCAAGCAGTTCATTGTGCAGACTGATGCCTCTGAGCTAGGGATAGGAGCGGTCCTATCCCAGACCAATGATGAAGGCCAAGACCAACCTGTTGCTTTTATAAGCAGAAGGCTTCTCCCCAGGGAGCAGCGTTGGAGTGCCATTGAGAGGGAGGCCTTTGCTGTGGTTGGGTCCCTGAAGAAGCTGAGCCCATACTTGTTTGGTACTCACTTCCTAGTTCAAACTGATCACAGACCTCTCAGATGGCTAATGCAAATGAAAAGTGAGAATCCTAAGCTGTTGAGGTGGTCCATCTCCCTACAGGGAATGGACTTTGTAGTGGAACACAGACCTGGGACTGCCCATGCCAATGCAGATGGACTTTCCAGGTTCTTCCACTCAGAAAATGAAGACTCTCTAGGGAAAGGTTAGTCTCATCCTCTTTTGTTTGGGGGGGGGGGGGTTGAGTGAGAAAGTGCCCTCTTTCTGCATAGTTACCCCACTTTGTGCTGAATTGCTGATGTGCTTTGACTGAGTGTGCCCTGGGCTCCTGCTAATCAGGTACCCAGGGCCTATGTTCTTTCCCTAAAAACTGCATTGAAGCCTAAACCCAATTGGCATCTCTGGCCACAGGTCAGCCCCTGGTAAATGGTACCACAGGTACCCAGGGCACTGTGACCAGAGAAGGCCTCTAAGGGCTGCAGCACTTATTGTGCCACCCTTAGAGGTCCTGTACCATTACACTCACACACTGCTTTTGCAGGCTGTATGTTTTGGTGCAGAACAAAGTGAAGAGTCGACATGGCACACATCCCTGTGTGCCATGCCTACAACCCACTGCCCTGGCATAGATCAGTCACCCCTCTAGCTGGGTGCACTATACCAGTGGTGAGGGTACAGGTGCATGAGCCCTGTACCCCTACAGTGTCTAAGTCCATTCTTAGACATTGTAAGGGCAGTGCTGCCATTAAGAGTATATGGTGCTAGGAGTTTGTCATTACGAACTCCACAGCTCCATAATGGCTACACTGAAAACTGAGAAGTTTGGTATCAAACTTCTCAGCACATTAAACCCACACTGATGCCAGTGTGGGATTTAATGAAAAATGCACACAGAGGGCATCTTGGAGATGCCCCCTGAAAACTAACCTATCACTAGTGTCCAGGCTGAGTAGCTGCTTTCAGCTGCCACCACCAGACATGTTTCTGGACCCCTAGGTCGAGAGCCTGCTGCTCTCTGGGGCCTGAAACAATGCACATCCTAGGACGAGGTGCCAAGCCTCCTCCCCCAGGATGGGCAGGGTTCACGAAGGGGAAGCTTCAAAGGCTTGCCGCCTTTGTGAGCTTCCCCAGGCCACTTGCTGCTCTCAGCAACTGGTCCCCACTGGTTCTGACCCCCACTTTGGGCTGGAGAACCGGCAGGAAAACATGTGAGGAAGAGAGGTGTGCCAACCTCTGCTATCTCCACCCCTCAGTTGGGGGAGTCGAGGTGAAGCACAACTCTGTCCCCGTTATCTTGCAGATGCGGGGACTCAGCCAACCAGGGAAAGGCTTATGCCCCCCTCCCACTGGAGGGTGGCATAATAGGGGGTGTACCCACCCCAGGGAAGGGACCCATTGGTCCCAACCTTTTACCTACCTGTAACGCCCCTAAATCTAGTTTTTAGGGGCACTCCTGAAACTTGCTTCCTCAGACAAGAAGAAACTACAAGAAGAAGAAGGACCGAGCAGCTGTGCAGAAGGTAACAAGAGGAAGATGCCCACTGACTTGGCCCCAGCCCTACAGGCCTGTCTCCACCTCAAACCTGCTCCTGCGAAATCCCGGTGTATCCTGCAGCCAGCACCCTCAAACCACGGAGGACCTGCCTACCTTCAACCACAAAGACTGTGTCTCCCGTGAACACCGGAATTCTTCATCTGCAACCTCTGGTTCCGGCTGGACACAGCGGATCCGCCCTACTCTGCACCCACTGTCCACGGCCCGAGCTCGAGTGGGCAAACACCACGAGGAGGTCCCCCCGGCGATCCCAACCTGAGGTCCGGCGACCCCTGACCTGCCTCAAACCTCCAGTCGACGCCTGCAGCCTAAATCCGGAAGGTCCCCCCAACCGCGACCAGGAGCTGGTAAGATCCGACCCCAAAAGGCACCCCTACACCGACGCCCCACGGCCTTGGGTGGCCAAACCAACGGTGCCTAACCAACCCCCAACTTCCCAACTGACCTCTCGAAGTGGTGGTCGCACCCAGAAGACCTTCGTCCCCAAGCCTGCAGTGCCTTTGCAAACTGGAGGTTCCCCATTGCAAACAACAGGGCGCCCGACATCGAAACAGCACCCTGCACCCGGCCGCCCTAGTGGCGCTGAGGGTGCACCTTTGGTGCTACTTTGTTTCCCCATTTGCCCTGAGCTAAAGTATAGGAGCTTTGCTCCCACAACCAAGTGGCCTGCTCGTCCGCAGCCACCAACCGGAGGCCCCCTATCCCCCATTGGATAACATTGGGACTCAGCACTCCGCACTCTGCACCCGGCCGCCCTACTGCCGCTGAGGGTGTAACTAGAGTGCATCCTTGACCCGGGGGGACCCCTGAGTCTACCCCCAGAACCTCAACTTCCACTACCAAATACTTACCTTAGAACCGATAACACTATTTTCCTCCATAGGATAACATTGACTGTTTTTCTTGGAAAAGTTTCTGTGTGGAGTTTGAAAACCTAAAGAAATTCTTTAAAATTGTACTGTTTAACAAAAACGATTTTACTTATCTGTTTACAAGAAATGTCCCAGAGTAGCATCCAGGTATACTACTCTGTGTAAGAAAAGTAATATCAAAAGTAACTTACCTGTAATTTTATTAAAAAGCCCATTCAAAGTATATGTACTGTATTCTGAAAAGCATTGCATTATCAGTAACACTACTGTAATCAAATCAAAGTACATTTACAATTGCAATTCAAACTGTTACAATCTGTATATTTACTGCAAAGTACTTATCACTTACCTGTGTCAGGTTTGCTTGGTTCTAGGAAATAAAATAACTAAAATAATATTTTTATACAAAAACAATCGGTCTGAAGTTCAGTCTTTGAGTTTGTGAATTAATTTGCTGACTGAGTGTGTAAAACAAATGCTTTTAAAAAAAAAATATCTTTATTGGCATTTTCAATGTTTGTAATACAGTTCGTATAGGAAAGCAAAACAAGCTTAAAATCAAATGGCAGCAATAGTACAGTACTGAAATACATCTTTCAGAGTCCAAGTAAAGGATCAAACAGATGAATCTGATTAACAATATACATGACATTGGACCCAGGGGGGTGCTGCATAGCCAGTATTCTAACAGAGAGCTGTCACCTCCAGATTTAGACCAGAGTCCTCAGTACCTGCTTCACAATAGTTTGTTCGCAATAATACACATGTGAGAGTACCCACCATCAGGTCAAAATACTAGTATAACATCTGTGATTTACATAATGCTACTTCATTTGTCCGAAAACAATTCTAACAAAATGAAAAACAAAAGAACAATTAACCCAACCTAAATAAATAAAGGAACAAAAAAAAGACCTTATGCAGAGGGGGGAAATATATCGTAATCATCTGTACAAGCGTGTGATGAAGGCACAATATAATTAGGGCTCCCGGTTTTATGGTATTTATTTTTTTGCCGTTTCCGTCTGTATTTATCCATATTTATTTTTTGGGCATTTTTTCTGTATTTATCCACATTTATTTTTGCCACAAGCAAAAGAAGACGCCTCAGTTAGTATTTTTCCACATTTATTTAAATTGACAATGCACACATGCGCTCACTTAGACTAGCGATTTGTTGTGGCTTTAGCAGTGCTTTAAATGGTCCGGTACTGAGTAATTTGAAAAGGAGAGTACCTGTGCTTCTCAGTTCTGCTATAAACACTTTAGGATAGAGTACAAGCACTTGTCAGGAGCAAACATGTGCCAGCGCTTCTGTATTTCCATCTAAAGCCAGCTAGAAATCTGCTTTCAAATGTCTATGGTTTTCACACAAAGTAGGTAAGGTTACCTATATTGGTGGTGGTGTGTGTGTGTGTGTGTGTAGATAGACAGACAGATAGATAGATCCCAAGCTACCCGCCACGTCCTTTTGATACATATTATATATATATATATATATATATACGTAACAATTAAGGACGTGGCATGTAGCTTGGGAGCTCTCTGCTGCCAAAAGCTGTTTTCAATACCCCGGGAGGGGAGCGTCGGCTCCTTCTCTGCTAATACGTAACACCAGGAGCCTCAAACAGGCCAAGAAAAAGCCGGTAAACAGACAGTAACAGAGACGAAAAGATCGCACACCCCAGCCTCCGTTCTGGGATGAAATCTCCCAATCAGGGCCTCAGGGCATGTCGATTGTCACGGGGGAAAATATTCATTTTTCTCCTGCTGCAGCACTGTGAATTGAAGTGTTTAAAACGTGCACTGTATGGGGCGTGGGACAGGAGGAGTCAGGGGCATTGGGGGAGGCTACGGCATGGGGTGAAAGAACAATAAAGCCTCTTTAACAAGTAAATGGTCTTCAAAAGACCTGTGAAGTACTCGGGTGCGGCTGTGTGTGTGCCCGGGAAGGAATTTCCAGCAGCAGGAACGGGGCGTGGTGAGAACTCTGGATTCGAGCACGGCAGCGCGGCAAAATTTTCTAGTATTTTGCTGTTTTTACATATAAATACAGACAAAGGAAAAATTGTTTTCCGTCTGTATTTATATGTAAAAATCCGTTTAAACGGAAAACCGGGAGCCCTAAATATAATGAAGCGTCACAGAGGGGGGCAAGAGGTACAACACGGGGGAGGGGCCCACAACTGCAGGTAAAGCTGCCCCATCCGGGCCGCAAGTGGCCAGCAAGTAGTCCCCCATATATTAGTTTAACAACAGGCAAAGCCGGATCCCTGTACTCGCCAAAGATTCAATAGGCGGTGCAGTCTAAATCCACTCTGGGTGTCGTCCTGGACCTGAATCAGAGCCTGAACCTGTCTCACCAGACCCCTGCCGCTCAGGATTCTCCGAGGTCGCCAGCACTTCCCTCCACTGGCCTGCAATTGGGAGCTTCCTCATGCCTTTAGATTCCTCCCAGCTGAGTGCTCTACCTTCCGCCCCAGCTCACACAACGACATCTCTGTTCCAGGTCTCAAATTGCGGTCCCCTATTGGAATATCCATTCCATTGCAATGCGGCGTTTCGCTAATCCCAGCGCCAGGTCTATGAGCCTATTCCCTACCTTATGCTTCGGCGGCCTGGGAAAAAGACCCAGAATGCACGTCTGTAATGTGAAAGATAATTCTCTGCCCAGCACTGCTGCTAGCTTACTAAGCACTGCCTCCCAAAAAGGCAGCAGATTTCCACAATCCCAAACCATATGGCCGAAGTACGCGTCCGGGTGGGAGCATCAGGGGCAGGAACGAACCTCTCCTCCATATGTCACATTGAGACGATGTGGGGTCATATAAGCCATATGTGTGTAGTTAAACTGTATATATTTAAGACGTGAATTACGGGAGATCTTCTTGGGGTAGTGCAAAACCCTCCGCCATTCCGCGTCCGTTAAAACCCTGCCCCCAGTCTCATCCCATTTTGCACACAACTTAACCAATGAGGCCTCCTGGAGGGCCACATAAAACCATTTCACTAGATGCCCCGCCGTCCCAAGCGTGAACAGGGCATGGAGCACCGGGTGCGTCTCCGTTTCGTTTCTACCAGCACTCCATAACTGCCCAAAGGTACGAGTCAGGGCCTCATAATGCAGGAACTGGCCTGGGGGCAGACCGCAATCCTCCATGAGGCTGTCAAATGGGAGTAGAGACTTGTCTAGGAAACAATCCCCAACATTATCCAGCCCAGCATCCGTCCAGGGGGCCAATTGCTCATTTGTAAAGACAGACTGTGGGTTGCCGTGTGGCAGACCCACAAGAGGCAACATAGGGGTGTAGTTAGCGGCCTGTCGTCCTTTACCCTGACATCTCCGCCAGGCGTGAAAGGCCGTTCGCTGCAGCAAGGAACAGTACGGGGTGGGCGTCGTCGGTATCAGCAATTTTGCCATTACTAGACTAGGGCGGGAGTCCGGGAGCGACAAGAACGTACCGTCCTCGTTCACATCCTCTATCCATTGCGCCAGCCACTGCAGTTGACCAGCCAACATGTAGTATTCAAAGTTCGACACTCCCAACCCGCCCTCAGCAACAGGACGCTGTAACGTTGTAAGGGACACCCTAGGGCGTCCACCCCCACACCAGATCCTGTAACAGAGCATTCAAGGGGCGAAACCAACCGCTAGGCATAAGGACCGGGAGGTTGACGAAGAAATACAACAAGCGTGGGAGCATAACCATTTTGGATAGGGAAATTCGGGACATTACCGGCAATTGCAATGTACTCCAAAAATGGACACACGTGCGTAACGAACGCACCGCTCTACCTAGATTACCTTCCTTTAAATCATCAAGCGAGTGGAAAATATGGATACCCAGGTACTTGAACGTGTTTTGGGCCCATATAATGTCAGCCATCAGAGCGTCCGGTCTAGGGAGGGGACCCGCCATCGGAAACAGATACGTCTTTGCTCTGTTAACCCGCAGACCCGATAAGCCTGCAAAGTCGTCCAGTAGGAGCATAGCCGTCGAGGTGCCCACCACTGCGTCCGACAGATATAACAAAAGGTTATCCGCATAGAGGGAAACATGATGTGTCTGCCCTCCAGAATCCAGTCCAATCCCATCTCTGCCCCGGCGGAGTCGGTCAGCAAGGGGCTCAATCGCCAGGGCGAAGACTAGGGGAGAAAGAGGGCACCCCTGCCGAGTCCCCCGAAACACCTCATACTCCCTGGATATTATTCTGCCCGTTCGGACCCTGGCAGTGGGTGTCGAATATAAAAGCCGCACCCAACGTACCCATTCTTCTCCCAACCCTATACGCCTCATCACCTCAAACAAGTATCCCCACCCCACCGTGTCAAAAGCCTTTTCCAGGTCGACAGAAAGCACCGCAGCCTGGAGGTGAAGCGGGGTCTCAGCGTGATAAAGAATGGAGTAGAGCCTACGGAGATTGTAAGAGGTGTTACGGGCAGGGATAAACCCATTCTGATTTGGGTGTATTAATGCCTTCATGTGCGGAACCAACCTACCGGCCAGCACCTTGCTCAGGATCTTCAAATCCAAGTTAAGCATGGAGAGGGGCCTGTATTCCTTAACCCCGGCGACTTGATTTTCGGAAGGGGGACTACCAGAGCGCTCCGGGTGGTGCTAGGCAACCCTCCAGCCTCATAGGTGTCCACGTACAGCCGGACCAGATGTGGCGCAAGTAGGTCCGAGAAACGCTGGTAGAATTCTGCCGGGAGGCCGTCCGGCCCCGGCGTCTTACCAGGTGCCAACGCATGGATAGCTGCCTTAATTTCCTGCAGGGTTATAGGTTCCCCCAATCCCTCTCGATCTTCGTCCTCCAACACCCGAAGAGGCAGTGGATCCAAAAACTCCCTCACCGCTGAGCAAGGGGCCACAGTCGGGGCCGCATAGAGTTGTTCGTAAAATGTTAAAAAGGAGTCGTTAATCGCATCAGGGCTATACAATACCTCACCAGAGTCCATTCCAAGTTGTGTGATGGGGGAGCCGCCTAATTCAGGCTTAATTAACCTAGCTAAAAGACGGCCCGCCTTCTCTTCCTCTCTCTGCACCTTATCTAGATACTCGTTGTAGTTATAACAACGCAAACGCCCAAGGGCCTCATTATATTTTGCTCGTGCCTCCTGCAACGCCAAGCGAGCCGCTTCTCCCGTACCCTGGATGTTATCTAAGCTGCGGATACTCCCTTCTAGGTCAAGTAATTCCTGCCGGAGCTCCTTATAAGCACCGGTCGCCTGTCCCTAGCAGTGGCCCCGCACCACCACCTTGAACGCCTCCCACGCCACCCGGACAGAGGATGCAGTATTGGCATTAATAGGGAAATATGTTTCTAAAAGTGTATGCAGCGAAGTACGAAATGGGTCGTTGTCCAGCATTGCCGCGTTGAGCCTCCAAGTGGGGACTGGGGGGTACCGCCCTAAGGGTTGATGAGTCATTATTAACGGGCTGTGGTCCGATAGTGTACGGCCCAGGTATTCTGTGTGCGTAATGGTACTATTAAAGGCAGGGGAACACAGGAACATATCAAGACGAGTATGCACTTGGTGTACCGATGAAAAGAAGGAAAACTCCTTGTGGCCATCATGCTGCAGCCTCCAAGTGTCGTCAAGCCCCCAGTGAGCAATCCACGCACGGAACCCCAAAGCAGTACGGCGTGTCGGGGACCCCAGTAGAGGTGGATGGGACCGATCCTCAGCAACGTCCGCAACACAATTAAAGTTCCCCCTAAGGACCAGATTGCCCCGTAGGCTACCCGCCAAGACAGCAGAAAATGAATCCAAGAAGCCAACCTGGTCCTGGTTAGGAGCATAAATGTTGCCGAGGGTAACCTCGCGCCCCGCCAGCCTCCCAGCAACCAGAACATATCGCCCACCTTCGTCCAGCCACGATCTCTCAACTGCAAAAGGGACCCCTGGCTTCACCCAGATCAACACCCCCTTGGCAAAAGCCGAACAGGTAGTCGCAAAAACCTGGCCCCTCCAACGTCGTTTCAGTTTCCCAGCTTCCTCACTGTTTAAGTGGATTTCCTGTAAGAACGCTATGTGGATGTCCCTGCGCCGCAAGTATGAATAGATGTTATGGCGTTTTGCCATGGACCCCAACCCCCTAATATTCCACGTTAGTAACCGTATAACACTCTGAGCCCCTGCCATTCCTGCTGGACCATGCTATGTAACATTCCTGAGAGCAGGCCTACCACCACACCCTCCCTTGACACGTAGCATCCCACCCCTCTGCAAACATACAAAGTCATAAAAACAACAACAAAAGGACCCTTATGGTGGTCAACTCCCCGACTCCAGGGCAGTCCAACAACGGTCAGCCGCCCAAACATCCAGTGAAACAGTGCGTACAAATTGAGGCCTCAACCCAGTGCGGCACTCAACGGGGGTTGGCTAGGCAAAGAAAAGCAGCAAAAAAAATAAGGAGGGGAACGCTCCTACTAATGAGAGCGCACCAGCCCCCCAAAAAAAGAGACAGCTCGGGGCCAAAAAATGGACAACACTCAAACGGTGTCGCTCTAAGTGGCACAGCCGCCCTAGCTTACCAGTCACTCCAAATGAGGAAAGAGACAGCACGGGGCCTAATATAGACAACAATCGGACGGTGTCTCTCTAAGTGACACAGCCGCCCCAGCTTACCAGCTACATCAAATAATATTGTCCGCAGTATTAGGCATCACCACTGGCATCTTCACACTGTCACTGTGGGAAGAGTCTGTTGCATTGCCGTCTGTCTCCCTCGAGGAACTGGCCACCGCCTCCGGAGCCGGACTCCGACTCCGCATTAGATCCGCAACAGCTTGTAGTGCGTCGGCTCTTTCCTTCTCCGTCTGCGATGAGGAAGGTTTCTTTGAGGTCCCCCTACGGGGGCGTCGTCTCTGACGCTTCCCAAGTTCCACGACTCTCCGTCCGACGACTCTGGGGCCCCTATCCCCAGGTATCTCACCCTTGTAGGTCTCCAGCCAGTCCCAAGCATCTCTAGGGCAATCAAAATAGTGGGTGTTCCCCTCCAACATGATGCGCAGCCGGGCCGGGAACATCAGAGAATATTGGAGGCCCTCATCTCTAAAAGTCTTCTTGACCTCAAGGTATGAGGCCCGTTTCCGCTGGACCTCCAGCGTGTAGTCTGGAAAGAGAGAGACCTTGCTGTTGCCGACCGTGAATGGGCCATCTGCTCTCGCCTTTTGCAGAAGGAGGTCTCTGTCCCGGAAATGGAGCAGACGGACTACCACTGGACGTGGGGGCCTCCCAGGGGCCAAGGGTCTAGCAGGTACTCTGTGGGCCCGCTCCAGCGTATAGAAGGAGGATAGGCCCTCCGGCGCTACCGCGCTCCTGAGCCAACTTTCCAGGAAGGACAGCATGTCATTACCCTCCGTCCCTTCCGGAAGGCCCAGAACGCGGATGTTGTTCCGTCTATTGCACCCTTCGGCATCCTCCGCTCTGCGCTCCAGCAAGCAAACTCTGTCCGTGAGGGCCCCCATCTGCTGCTCCAGTGCTTTTTGTGCCGGTGCCAGCTCCGCGACATTAGACTCAGTCTCTTTGACCCTCTCCGACAACTTCTTATGCTCTTCCCGCAGCAGGCTGAGTCCCACCGCTACAGTGCTGATATCCTGATGGAGGGTAGCCTTTGTGTCCGCTATAGCCTCCAACATTTTACTGAGCTGTTGTTGGACGGGTCGTCCGGGTTAGATTGCGACTGTTCCTGGGCGTTGTCATCCGGGTCGCGGGGTACCCCATTCTGGCGGCCTCTAGGTTTGCCCATGCTGCCGATTTATCACTAGGCCGGATCAGGTCCTTTGACTACTAGCAAATATGGCGTTCAGGGACGGCAAGGGTTGTCCACCACAATGCAGTCTTCGGGCCAGGCCGCACCGGCCACCCCCTCACCTCACCTGAGGCCGAACTGTGCGTCGCAATCCCGTGCGATGTTCCTTCCCAGGGCCAGCCACTTCACCCAGCTCCAGCCGGTGTGTCCACACCCAGGGGTACTCTAGCGGACGGGAGCCCCCGATCCGCCAACGCCGCTGGCACAATGTAGCCTCAGTCACGGCAACACCCGGGAACGCACCACCAGATCATCCGGAGCGGTTCCACAGCTCCAACAAGGCTCCACATACAGTCTGGGTGCAGCCCCTGAAGTGTCCCGGTCGTTGCACCAAAGCGTGGCCCAGCTCTGCTCAGGGTCCGTCGCAGAGCCCACAGGCGCCTCCCCAGACTCGTACCGGGCCTACCACAGTGGATACAGTCCTGCCAAGGAAGGCCACCACTCAGCGTTTCGGTGTGATTCTGGCGTAGTCCAAAACAGAAATGGAACAGAGCGCGTATGTGCTACGTCACCTTCCCTCAGGTCCGCCAAGTATGCCAAATTGCTCTCCAATTGAGGGTCTGCTCACAGTGCCCCCGCGAACAGGGTTCACTGCAAGATAAAACGTGATTTCTTCTCAGGGGCAAAATTCACTGCCACGCACAGGCCCCTAGTCGGGCACCACCTCCCGCTTGCCTGGCTTCACCCGGGGACACCGCGGATTTGCTTCATGCGGCTGGTCTCAGGCAGCCACCGCAGGTCCATTCCAGTGGGGTTGCCGCTCTCATCGGGGTCAGGGAGGGGATAGCAGTCTCTCCACGGGCACTCAGTACTGCTCCGGTGACACGCCCCACGCTGCAGGGCCCCACTGCGCACTTTACTCTGCTGCAACCCTTAGTCCCGGGCAGCGCGCCCCGCACAGCCGCTACCAGCTTTATATTGTCCACCCCAGGGTCGCAGGCCTATTCCTCGGGTCGTTGCCCAACCCGGTTCCTCACAGACGCGCCACTCCTGTGCCTTCAACGGAGCCGCTCAAGAGGTGTACAGGCCCGGGCAGCCCTGTTCACTCGAGTCCGGGGCTTGATGGCAGGCACGGCCCCAGAGCTGCAGGCAACGTCCGTGCAGGTTGTTCCCAACCGCCTGCTCCCTGCCCCAGCGCAGCACACAACAGACCTCAGGAGCAGCGTCAGTTGCGTGGTGTACGCCCCACACAATGAACGGGCCAGATCGGAAGGTTCACAGAGGCCGCCTCCGTCGCTATGTTATGCGGCCTCCACCGCTCCAATTACGCCGCTAGCTGCAGCTCCCAACTCCCGGCACTGGCGATCGGCAAAATCGCTCCAGGCACACTTCTCGCTATTCCAATATCACAGCGGGTGCTAAATGTGCTCAAAGCGGCCCCGGCTGTATAATTCCCGAGGAGAAGTTATCGGGTGGTGCGGAGCTCTCTGCTCACGCGTCCGCCATCGTCCCCGGCCAAGCCAAGCCCCCCATGTACAACAAATGCTTAACACTGTCCTCTGATACTGCCTTACTGCTCGACCACACTACCACATATAGAGAGTGAGGTGCTATCTAACTTTACCTCTGCCTACCCTTGGGGTTCCACTGGACTCTGTGCACACTATAGCTCACTTTGGTATAGTATATACAGAGCCAACTTCCTACACAGTCCATGCAACATGAAAAAGAAACAAACTATCTTGAACAAAACAAAATTATTTATAAAACAAAGTAAATAATGAAAAATATAAATATGTTGTGAAATAATCAGTCAAAAATCTTTATTTGATTCATAGAATCATCAAAGCATTATTTAAGTATCATAAAACATTTCTAAAATCACATACAGTGCATTATTCGTATTATTATTTACATTGAGCGCTGCCCTCATTGTGTATAAAATACATTATAATTATACAAATTGGGATCTTCAGTTCATCTTGTTGCTGGACATTAATTATCCATTTGTATTTTCTTGTAGAAAGATGCCTGTAAAATGCAAGTCAAGTGCAAGTTAATGTGGACTTCTTTAGGAATATACAATTGTTAAAAAAAATATTAAAATAATTCAACGATATTGATATAATATATTCTTGATAAAACTACAATAGATTCAACTCTTGGCATTCATACTTTATATTACATATCATGATACAGGAATACAAATTACAATGATAAAATGGTCAATCCCAAGGTTAAAATTTATATTTAAAATTCTAGCCCTTTCTTTTTCCTTATATAACTAGTGGCCAATAAAAATCTGCTAACGCCGAAGACAATGAGTTTAGAACTATCAGTTTTTAATATTCGCAGCATCTCATTGTATTTTTTAACATTCAGGCTTCTGCCTAGTGGCTTTATCCATTTTTTCCTAGCATTTACATAGGCTGGGCAGAAGAATAAATCGTGCGTTATATCCTCCTTTGCTCCATATTGGTATAGCTTGCACTTACAATCCTTATCCCCAACCTGTGGCATTACCCATTTTGATGTAAAAGCATTTATCTGAAGTATTTCATATCTAAATTTCAGATATGTTTTTGCAAGTTGGGGTTCAATTTCATCCAGGAACGACTCAAAATAAGGAGTTGTTTTAAACATCAGGAATTGTGTTGTAAGCCTTCCTGATGTACTATTTAAAGTGACTTTGTGCCAAATAAAATTCCAATAAATATTCTTAATGTCGCGCTTTGATTCGGGTGTCAGCAGCCTCGGGTTTATCCAAAATCTGCTCAAACCTAAATCAAGAAGCCACTTGCGGATATGGGCCAACCAGGGGAAAGTAACATGAACATCAAGTGACAGTAACTCACTCAGTGTTTGTCTGTAAGTTTCTAATTCCACTGTTGACCAGATTCTAACCCAGTATGACAATGTTCTCCAAATCGCCAGGTATTCCAATCGTTTTATACCCAAATCATACGTTAAGGCAGTGGTTCCCAAACTTTTCTGACCCGCGGCTCCCTTGGCCTATTGGCCATTGGCTACGGCTCCCCTTTATGTTTCTTTTTTTTGGCGGGTAGGAGGAAGTAAGGGGGATTTAAACCCTGCCTCGGGAGTACCTCCATTTTTCTCCCTGAAAATAATTGGGATGAAGCCGATGAAGGTATTATAATCATAGATGTAACAAAATAAAAATATAACAGTTGTTTAATAAAAAACTTTAATTGGTTAAGTCAGAAACCATACTGTTCAGCGCTGGGGTCTGCAGATGGAATTTTTAAAACTATTTTTTGTTTTAAAAAACAATACAGTGAAAGTGGTGATGGCTTCGCTCTTGATCCTTAGTGAACAGTCCTCCAGTGGGAACTGTGAGGATTCCGATTCCAGCTATAATTTTTGTGCCAAAGCCAAGTTTCAGGCCAACCGGGTAAATCATCCTGGCTGTGTCCAGGAGCTGAATGCCAATATTCGGACACATGCAGGGCAACTACATTCAGGAAGTGCTTCCTGTGTGGAGATGTAACCTTGCAGGTGGATTGGATGCTCTCTTTCCCTCTACAGCCCCCAGCCAGAAATTCCTCACAGCATTGACAAGGCAAAATGTATTTTGTCCAAGTTGTGTCCCATCTGTGAACAGGTGCTAGGGGCTTGCCATCAGTGTATGTATGTAAACAAATATACACTCAACCATTTATCTATCACATAATTATTAAAGGCATTGATTTTTGGCACTCATTAATAATGGTTTACTTACTACTACACAGTGGAACCAATTTAATCAACCTTAGAATGGCAGTCAAAATTAAAATGTGCATGGGCTGTAACTTTTTTTTGGGCAGTTTTATATAGCGCAAAATCGACCCAAAGGTATTGGAGCGCTTTACACGAGCTTCAGTTACATTGCACAAAGACACATTAATTTTTTTTTGTAGGCACATGGAGATTAAGTGATTTGCCAAGAATCCTAGGAATGGGGAATGGATCCCAGCACTAACGGAGCTCTTGAGTTTCCCAGATCCATGCACAACTCTTGCTTACTTCCTTCCTTCCTCCCTCTCAGAGTCAGCAAGTGCACCACCTAGTGGGCGCCAGGTGCAGTGCACCCGGCCTACATACCAGCAGCCGACGGAATTCCTAATGGAGTCTTCTCAGCAAATGTGACCGTGGCGCCCCTGGCTGGTTTTGGTGGCGCACCGGGGTGCCGCGGCGCTCAGTTTGGGAACCACTGCGTTAAGGGAATCAGTGGGGTGTTTTGGGGAAGAGACATAAACGTTCTCAGTACTTTATTTTCCCCAACAATTAAAGGGTAAAGGGTTTCACCCCCCCACAACTCTGAGCCATACAGAGCAGCTGTTTGGGCTCTAAATTTGTAAACTTCCAGAGTGGGAGTGATGGCCTTTGACACAGTCGAATATTGCTTCTTTACAATAGGAGCGGAATTTTGCATTAAAATAATCTTTGATTTCTTTATTTGTGGGTTCCATGAAAGTTTTGAATCAATGGTAACCCCCAAATATACAAAATTGGAAACACGCTCCAAGGTCACTCCATTCAATGATATTGTATTTTTAAAACATTTATGGGGTCTCATAGCCATGTATTTTGTTTTGATAGGGTTTATTTCTAGGCCTTTTGATTTGCAATAATTATTGAGCCTATTTAATAGGTTTTGTAAACCCCTAGGAGTTTGGGACAACAAAATTGTGTCGTCCGCAAATGTCAATGCACAGATGTTGGTCCCACCAAGCTTTGGGAAATCATGTTGGGATTTTTGCAGGTACTGGACCATATCATTTACATATAAGAGGAACAAAGTTGGCGCCAGGACGCAGCCCTGTCGCACACCCCTCCTGACTGGGATCTCATCCGTAAGCTCCCCCCCTTTGCCCCAGCGCACCTTTGCAAAATTACCCTCGTGTAAGTTTCTGAAATAATACAAATATATTTAACATTAAAAATGTTAAAAAAGAAACATATTAAAATGTTAAATACATATCACAAATACCTACAAATGTTTTTATAAATAAAATACAGAAATAATTTTCATATAAATAATTTTTTCTTTTAGTTATTTATTAACCCAAAAAATGTATTTTATAATTGAATAACTTCCCACCCTAAAACCTCACAAGACTCACAACCTGCACATAAAATGTAACTTTACAAAACTAATTATTTACACTATTATTATAAATATTTATCAACAAACCAATTATAATTAATTAAATATTAATTCATTACAGTTAATGTGCTTCCCACAACATACCCCCAAAAACACACAACCCACACAGAAAATTTTACCGACAAATATTTACACAATTAACATAACTAATTATCAATTCATATTAATTAAAACATAATTAGTTACAATTAATTTATTCCTCACCCTTTACCCCTATAAGCCCCACATCCCGCACCTAAAAAAAATTAAATTAAACAATTAACATAATTATAAATAATGTAATTATTAATAAACACTAATTGTCAATTATTTAAAAATAAACTACTTCCCACCCTTTACCCCCATAAACTCCTCAACCCACACTTTATTATTATTAATGTTGAAAATTCAGATAATTATCAATTAGTTAATATGAATTAAAAACTAAATTATAAATTAATTAAAAATAAATGACTTCCCACCCTTTACCTGACTAACCCCACAACCCGTATCTAAAAAGAAAATTACACAATTATAATTATCATAATTAATTAATGTTAATTAACTAATTATGAATTAATTAAAAATAAATTAATTCCCACCCTTTACCCCATAGCTCCACAATCTGCACCTATTTTTGTTTACACAATTAACATAAATTATTAATTAATTATGGTTAATTAACTAATTATTAATTAATTAAAAATAAATTACTTCCCACCCTTTACCACTATAAACCCCACAACCCTCACTTTAATTTTACATAAAAAAAATTATAGCACAATTAACATAAATATATATCAATTAAATAAATAATATAAAATAAAAAGTATTCATTCATTTATTAGAATTAAATTACTTCCTACCCTATACCTCTATAAACCCACAACCCGCTACGGAACTTAAAATCACAAAATGTAATTATATGTATTAACTACTAAAAAATTAACAAATGTATAAAATATTGTAGACAATTATACAGACAATTCAGTTGGGCAGTTCCTATGTCTCCGGAGGAACTGTTCGGAGGATAAGGACTTTGAATTACAAGCAACTGACCTCGGTGCCAAACTGAGAGCACGCAACTATCCAGAGAGAATAATAACACGAGCTAGGACTAGAGCAAGGAACAACGATAGGCAGGCCCTACTGGAACACACCAGCAAGGCACCAGACACGACTCGTCCTATGTGTGTCACAACATACAATAGTGCCTCTAACACCATCAGCAAAATAATTAACAAACACTGGCGTATCCTGAGTGGATGCACAATGACACTACCAAAACCCATGTTCTCACACAGAAGGAATCGAAACCTGAAGGATATGTTGGTACACACACGACCACGAAAATCTCGGGAGAACACCTCAAATCAAGGTTTTCTGGCACCCATCAGCGGCCATCATCCATGCGGCAACTGTAGCGTGTGCCACATCACGACTACCAGCAAGAAGATTACCTTCAATGATGGCACTATTTGGGAGCAACGAAGTTTCACTAACTGTGAGTCAAAGAACGTCGAATATTTAATCACATGCCCCTGCAATCTCCACTATGTGGGGATGACGTCAAGAAAAGTAAGAACACGTATGTGCGAACATCGCAGTAACGTAAGATGCCAACGAGCAACAGCCACGTTGACCTCTCACTTCCTGGAACTTAAACACACTCTGAGGGATTTGAGATGGACTGTGATCGAATTGATCAATAATGAGGCTGACCTCCATGAAATGGAGCAGAGATGGGTCTACAGACTCAAATCGCATGACATTGGATTAAACGTGAATCTACCGTGGGGTCAATTTATCTGAAATGTAACTCCTCTCCCTTTTTTTATATATATAATCACCACCTAGTAGTACCCTAGATCACGATCCTGTATGACCACCTACTGCATCCATACCATTACATACTCCTCTGCATAATCCACGTTGACATGTAATTTGAGTTAGTTAACACTGACCCCTCGTGAGAAAATCCTGGGGTGACACTTGAGGTTCTCCCCCTATACCTATTGAACTTTTAGTAAGGCGCAAATATATTTTTCTCCAAATATTTTTCTCAAAACATAGATAACATTACATAATAGTATGGTGGCATCATACATTTAGACTGCTTGCTCCCAGTTCATGACTAGTGTGTAGGTTTAATAGACTATTCACACATAGGGGCCGATTCCGATTCGGGCCGGAAATCTCTCCGACCGAGCCGGACCCGGAGAGATTTCCGACCGATTCGGACTCTAGCAGTCCGACCGAACGAGTACGATGCGCACGTATGCTATCGGACTCGATTCGGTCGGACTCCCATTGAAGTCAATGGGAGCCAGTCGTACGACGCGTACACGGGCTCCCATTGACTCTATGGGCACGACACGAACAAGGGCGCCCCTACAGCGTGTTCGCGTCGATGCGGGTCGCGCCTTTCATGCACGTGTAGGGGGGACCCATGGGTCGGTCGGAGCGGTCGTGATGCGCATCGTACTTACCCGGCCGGGGAACGTCTCCATAGCGCGGTGCGAGTCGTCCCCGTGCGAGTTGGTCGGAGCGTTCGGGTCCTGCGTACGAGTAGGTCGGAGATTTCGCGAGCGCACGCATCGTACTCGCTCGCCCGGACGCACGTACGATTCGGTCAGGAAATAGGGCTCCGAATCGGATCCGGTAAAGCCGAATCCGATTCGGAGCCCTACCGGCCGAGATCGGAATCGGCCCCATAGTTTTTTTCATGCTATGCGTCTCTATAAAGTTTTTCAACGTGCCACACAACCACCATTAAGACAACGCTTGTCTTTTGTTTACCCCCACTACAAGTTTTTTTTTTTCCCTTGTCAGACCCTTGCCAATAATCTTTAGTTATTTCTATTTGTATTTTAGTATTTGTATTTTTATAGATATTGTGTCTATGAGAAGCGAAACCACTCGGAACGGAGTAATTCTTCTAACTAGCCGGAAGTAACCAGAGCGAATTCTTCCTTAATGAGGTGCGCGGTCTAGTCTTTTCCTTAATCAATCTAGGAGCACGCCGCACCACCCACGTGTTTAAATATTTCCCTCCCCGCTGCTCCAGTAACATCGGAGCCTCGGGGAAGTACGGACAGGTCCAATGTGAGGGAGTAGCCTTGATGAAGTAAGTAGGGGAGTCCTGTCCGTCTCAGGAAAACGCTGGCTATCAGATCGACCCGATCTCTTTTTTCACGCTTTTCTCTACTTTTTGACCGCATTTGTAGGGTTTGACTACAGGCGTCCCTCCTTTAAACTCCTTGATGGACTCATGAGGCCCAATGATGGTCACATTTCAAGTATGTAATTGTCTCCAACACTTGAATATGCTGGTGACACCGTATTATATGTTTAATGTTAGTTTTGTCTTGTGTGTCTCATTTACCACACTCCTGTGGGCATAGTTTGAAAAATATATTTCACCACCACCACCACGGAACTATCACAACCTAAGGAATACCAGTTGGACCTTAGGGTCGTGTATGTTTTTAATCTCTCGTTTTTCTTTATATCCTTGCAGGTCTTTTTTGATTTAACACAGACCAATTAGGTGCTGTATGTTTATGTTTATTTTGCGTTTTTTTATTAATATTGTGTTTATAATAACACTTGGAGTGGGAACATCATTTTCTCCTTTCTAGGTCCTGATGACATGCCTTGGGGATAGGCATGAAACTAGTTGACCACCAAGGGAAACAATAGGTAATTAAGCCTAGAGTCTTTCCACGCGTCCCCAGATTTTAGCATACCTTTGGGGGTAAGAAATAAAATTGTTTTTTTGGACCCACTAAACTGGTATTTTTAACTTTACTTTCTACTTTTGCATAAAAACCCACTCCCTTCTGATTCACCATAAGCGGTTAGGTGTATAGGGACACCCCTGTATTTTACAAAGTTAGTGCTCCCACGCATTCGTAGGTCGTAGCACGCCCCTGTCCGTAGAGGGCAGGGATGGACCCTATGATGAAGCATGGCACCAAGGGGAAACCCGGGTGGGTGAGGGTTTTATGAAAAAGAAAAGATTTTTCCTTTTCAGTTGTTTCTCTGCAAGGTAATACTATCTCTATCCTTACTCCTCCTTCCTATAGAGGGTACCTCTTTTGATTATTTGTATTATTGAACCGTGGAGGACAGGTCCCTTGACTTCCTACTTCTACTCTCCCCTTTGTGTTTTTGATACCATTAAAACATCCACAGACACAGGCACAGAGGACTACAATCTTGCACTTAGCCGCACCAGGCCCACAGTTGAAAGGTTCTTTGGTGTCCTAAAATCATGTTTTAGGTGCCTGGACATATCTGGTGGGAGACTCCTGTACTCATCACCACTGGTATGCACAATTATCCTGGTATGTTGTATACAACACAACATATGTTTCAGGACTGATACACCTATGCCTGACGACAGTGTGTATCAGGAAAATCCTGAGGATGGAGGGGATGAAGAAGAGGAGCAGAGGCAACCTGCTAGTACAGCAGCAGCAACCTTGAGGAGGGATGCGATAATAAATAATTTTATCAGCTAATGCCACAACATTTAATGATCACTTATGAATATGAACAAATTATTTACTTTATTATGTATAAAAATGAACAATGACTTAACCAATATCTTATAATCTCTTTCTCAATTTTGAAGATTACAATTCTGACATACTGTAGTTGATCCCCTCAATAGTATCAGACAGAACAATCATCTAGCAGAGTATATGACACTACCTATAACATAACCTGGCATGACAAAATGTTTAGTGCATGTCAACCTCAAAATGCAGCTGGAGCACCATTGGTAAATGCTATGTGCTTGGTGTGTTGTGCCTTAGGCAGCATCAGGTTCATTATTCATTTGAATTAATGAGTCAAGATATTCTGCTTCCGGTGCATAGATGTATCTGGGTGCATACTCCTCTTCTTTCTGCCCATGGTGTGTGAAATCATCTTGGTGTGCTGTATCACACAGAAAATATGTGTGCAGACCAAAGTCACAAAGCTACATGACAATGGTGAGCAGGATCACCTGGAAGGTGGGAGGCTGCAGAATGAAACGATAAGGTATCAAGACCAACTGTTGAATCAATATAGTGGAGGGACTTAAACCAATTATACACATAATGTCCGGTCTTGCAGGTGATACTTCCCCTATACCTCACACATGTCACTGTAACTATAGGTTGGTAAATATCTTGAAATACAAACACTATGGGGCCGAATCCGATTCGGGCCGGAAAAAATACCGACCGACTCGGTACGGGAATTTAGTCCGACCGACTCGGACCGGCGCCGTACGACCCGGGTAGTATGATGAAATGCATGTGAAATCCGACCGACTCGGACGGAATACAAAACGACCGACCGAGCCGGATGGAAACAAGCCATCCGGCCGGGAAATCACGCGAAACGAACCGACCGACACGCACCCGGATTGAACACGAACGAAACGTACCCGCGAACTCCGACCCGCGTAGTACGATGCTGTGCGTGCAAAACACGACCGACTTGCCCGGAGCACAAGCCGTACGACCGACACGCATACAAAACCCAGCCGAAGCAACCCAATACTCCGCGACCGACTCGTACGCCGCATATGAAACCTAGCTGACACACAGCGGGAACGAGTCAGACAAGATCGCACCAGACAACTGCAGCGTCCTACTCGGACACAAGAACGACTCCTACATGCACCAAAAACACCAAGGAAATTATTTTTTAAAAAGGGCCAAACAAGCAACCACAAAGCCAATAAATACAGGGAGGAAAAAAAAATGGAACAAGGACACACCTCCAACTCCACCTACATAAAGGCCACAAATCCCTACCATGATCCTTTGCAAATTCCACTGACCTGCCAGCACAGAACACCATCACACAGCAACCACAGACACACTCACAGCTCATACATCACACAAGCCACACACCATTACCACACCTACAAATAGCACCCTCACACACACCCAGCTAAACCTACACTCACACCCCCCCCACTTGCACACACATCAATCACCACCACCACCATGCCCCTAAAAAAGAATCCAAAGTTCCTAGACAGTGAATTGGAAGTCCTGGTAGATGAGATCCTCAGGGTAGAGCCACAGTTGTTTGGTACATTGCTACAACAGACCCCCATGTCGCAGAAAACAAAGATGTGGGCGAGGATTGTTGACAGGGTGAATGAATAATCACCATGTTTGCGCACAAAGGAAGACATCCAGAACAGGTGGTATGATGTGCGCAGGAGGGTCCGGGACCAACTCAAAAAGGACTATCTCCTCAGCCAGCACACCGGCAGTGGCCCTCCTGCAAAACCACTATACCTCAGGCCCTGGGAGGAGAAGGTGCGGGCCATCCTACCACCAGTGAGCGTATACGGACTAACAGACATCCTAGAGCCTGGTGAGTACACAACTAATATACACAATATGGTGTGACATCACACACACATCACAGTCAAGGGGATAGGCAAACCATGCACCCTTAGCAAATACACAGCAACCAAAAGATATTCATCCCAAGATGTGAATGCTAGTCAGACAAACACAATACCTGCCATCTCATAGTGATATGTAACTGTGTCATGACATGTACAAACTGTGAGAAGTTGGCCTGGCATATGCTGTCCACTAATTATAGTGGGCACCTTGCACCAGTCCAAACAACCCCTTATTGGAGATAGGTTAAAGACAACCTTTATTGAAAGCTATCCTAGTGGTAGCTATGGAGAGCAGCCTTCAGGCTAAGTCTTGAAGGAATGTAAAGCAGCTTGTTTTACCAGTCTATAATCTCTTGAGTGACCAAATGAAAGAGGACCACACCAGGTATATATTCAAAATATATGTATTTATTGCTAAACACACCCCTCTAGTCTCTTTATGAGGCTAGAGTTCGAAGTACATAAATTATAAGTTAGTTATTTACAGTAATAGCACAAATACACGTTTGAGCCCTAGGGGCGTACCAAACCATATACCAATAAAGTGGTATAAGAACCACGACTAAGCTAGACACAGGGCCTAGAGCCTGTAGAAGTGCTTGGACCACAAGGAACCACCCAAGGTAGTGACACAGGGGACCCACTGGGGACGCGTGCAGTGTATGAACACAGCCGCGAATCGCCGTTAACTTCTATGGGGAAAGTCGCGATTTGAATTTAAAAGAAAAGGGACACTTAGAGGAGGACTTGGAGCAAACCCTTTGAGAACTAGGCTGTTCTAGTGTCAATACCCACGGGAGCACCGGAGTTACCTCACCCAGGGGAGCCGGGTGCATAGGTGTCTTTCGGGGTCGGGTTTCGTCGTCGCTTTCAATGGCGATCTGCTGCAAAGTGCTGCTGGCGGCCAAGTCGAAAGTGTTCGGGTGGATCCAAAGGTGGATCGAAGATCTAAAGAACCTGAAAGCAGAGGGGACAGAGTCTGGGTCACTAGCCAGTGACCAGGAAGGCGATGAGCAGATGCCCACCGATGTCGAGTTCTTCAGGTAGGTTGACGGTCATCTTGACTCTTTAGCCACGAGGTCCAGGAGGCGTCGACGATGACCAGGAGCTGGATTCGAGCTGTCCCACAACGTCTGTCGATTGCAGGGGTATCGGCGACCGGATTGAACCCAACAAGCCTTGGCAACGGCAAGTCTTGTGGAAATGGAAGAAGGACGATGTTGCAGACCAGCAAGGTCTGTGGGACTCACCCAGCAAGGGTAAGTCAGGGCACGCCTGGAGCAACCAGGGAGCTGAAGCAGAAAAAGATTGGCCTTCGGGGGCGCCTACTAGCCAACGGACTAGCGACCGTGAAGGAGCCTCGAGTCGATGCACGTGGAGCTGGCTCACAGGACACTCGTGGAGTGGAGGCCAGTGATCTTCGGTGCAGTTGGTGCTGGAGGCTGGGGCTACTCGGAGCCCAAAGCACGACTTTGTGGGAGACCTAGAAGAGGATGCACTTGCAAATGCGATTGGTGTCCAGGGGTTACGGTTCCACGTTACCCACGACAGCTACGGGTCTCAGCTTGGCTGGGGACTCAGGGCAGCCTCGGGGAAGTCTGGAAATCTACCTCTGGTGATGCAAAGACTTCGGCGTCCGACGGGAGCTTCAGCGATGCAGACCAGACAATTGCTTCTTTGGTGCCTGCCAAGCAGGGGAGTCACTCTTTGACCCCAAGGGAGATTCTTCAGTCCTCTAATTTTAAAGTAGAGCGTCGAAGGTCCAGGATTCTGTGTCAGAGTTTCGTCCAGGTAAATCTAAAGTCCTAAGGACTGGGGTCCCATACTTATACTAAGGTAGGGAGTTGGACATACTCTGTGGCCCCACCTATGGGAGGGTCAGGGCAGAGGGGTGGTTACACCCCTTTCCCTTTGTCCAGTTTCACGCCAGAGCAGGGGCTGGAAGCCCCTGAGCCGGTTTGAACTGGGGTATGCACAGGGACACCAAATGTGCCCCCAGTGCAGGACTTCAAAGCACCAGAGAGTGCTCCCGCCCAGCCCCAATACACACTATCCTGTTTGGGGAGGTGGTTACACCTCCCTGGGACAGGAAACCTATTGTCCAGGCCTCCCCTGCCGGAGTTTCGGTCAGCAGCAGGAGGCCAGACTCGTGTCTGTGGCAGCGGCATCCATTTTGTGATGCCAGGGCTCTGGAAAGTCAGTACCGGATATACCGGTGTGTACATGTCTCTCCCTCTAGAAGGGTGGAATGCTACCCCCACCGCCAGAACTGGCGGGGGGGTAGTATTCCAAGATGTTTGACACCAAACACAACATGTTTCCGTGCAGCCATCCCAAAGTTAGCATTTAACGCGAGGTTATAATGCGCTTAAGAGTATATGGTCGGGCTGCACTACAAACAGCATCAGAGAAGGGTCTCCGAACGCTGCAGAGGGGCCCAGCTCTTGCAGGGGCACCCTCTCACATAGAAACCACGCACTCTGCCTTCAGGATTGATAAGGCCTGCCATAGGAGTGACATAGGTTTATATGTGTGTATGTATGTAGTGACATAGGTAGCCTATATCACAGTAAGGGGTGCATGCACCACCTTACCCAGGCTGCAGTAGCAGACCTGTAGTGTCCTTTTGGCTGGCCTTCCAGGGGTGGCACAATACATGCTTCAGCCCCTGGCAGGCCTCTGAGGTACCTATGCCCTGGGTACATAGTATACCATATACTAGGGACTTATAAGGGCACTCCAGATTCCAATCAGAGATGTGCCTAAGGCACATGGAAACCATTTTATAGAGGAAGCAGATAGACTGGGGCCCTGAATAGCAGGATCCCAGTCCAACTAAGTCATAAACCAGCAAAACACCAGGAAAAAAGTGGGGGCAACCATATAGTCAGATTCCACCTTCCTACACAAACCTAACAACAAATACAGCAAGGCAGTGGCACAAATAGAACCAACAAACACTCCCAGATATTTACCCACCACTAGAACACCACCTCACAGGGAAGCTCACTGAAAGGAAGGAATTCTGTGTATGCTGGTGAAGTCAGTGTAGCCAATAGCATGATGGGAGTGGTAGTCACAGGTATTGGTCACACCCACAATTGGCCCATCAACACCACTCTGAACCATGCTCACATCACAGGGAGTGGAAAACAACTGACAAGATGGCTGACACTGGGTACTGCTGTGGGGAGCACAAGGCCCTGATGGGAACTGGGCACCCACAAACAGGACCACACTGTCAGCCATCTTGCCATTGCTGTCACACTCACACACAGTGAAGTCCACTCAAAAGGAAGGAAGTATGGGCATGCTGGGAAGGGGGGTGTAGGTAATAGCATGATGGGAGTTGTAGGCACAGATATTGGTCACCCTCACAATTGGCCCATCAATACCACTCTGAACCATGCTCACATCACAGGGAGTGGAAAAGGACTCACAAGATGGCTGACACTGGGTACTGCTGGGGGAGCACAAGGCCCTGCTGGGAACTGTGCAACAACCAACAGCAGGACACCACTGACTGACATCCTGAAAGACAACTTGCACTCCCTGCAATGGAAGCACGTTCCATGGTGGGATATCTGGCTGGGTGGGAAGGAGGACTCACAGCACTGACCATAGTTACAAGCACCTCCCCTCACACACCCCCTCAACACTAACTCCACATAACCCACCTGGGAGAATGCAATGCCTCACATCCTAACTGAAGATCCCACAAAGAACCACCACCCTGGGCTATGCTGTGTGAAGCACAGGGACACTCTTGGGACTTGTAGCCAAACAACTGCCAGGACAACACTCCCAGCCATCCTGTCAGCACAGGCACCCCACCCCACAGGGAAGCAGAGTCAAAAGGAAGGAAGGATGGGCATGCTGGGAAGGGGGGTGGAGGCAATAGCATGATGGGAGTGGTAGTCACAGATATTGGTCAGCCTCACAATTGGCCCATCAACACCACCCTGAACCATGCTCACATCACAGGGAGTGGAAAAGGACTCACAAGATGGCTGACACTGGGTACTGCTGGGGGAGCACAAGGCCCTGCTGGGAACTGTGCAACAACCAACAGCAGGACACCACTGACTGACATCCTGAAAGACAACTTGCACTCCCTGCAATGGAAGCACGCTTCATGGTGGGATAACTGGGCTGGGGGAGAAGGAGGCCCGGATGGCAAGCAAATACCACCAATGCTGGTCATGCACACACCTCAACATTCACATTGACATGCCACAGGTTGGCAGGACAATGTGCTACACCAATATCACTCTCTGACTGTCACAATTTAGGAGAATGCAATGTCCAGGCCCACATCCAGAGGTACAGTCACAACTGTCAGGTGTTTGAACAATTGATGCCAGTAGAAACATAACATACAATCTGTGTCTCTCCCCAAAACAGGTGATGATGGGGACACAGCAGCAGACAAGGAGGAGTCCCTGTCCCAGGCTCCGGGGAACACTGAACTCACTGGTGTGGATCAGCCTCTGCACTCCTCGGATGGCGAAGAACCAGCTCGACCCTCCGGTGTGAGTCATCATGCAGCACCAGCAGGACCAACATCTGCACCCCCTGCACCCACCCCTCCAACAACTGCCAACACACAGGCCACCCCTGCCAACACGGACAGACCAAGGACCACAGATGACAACAGCGCAGGGACCCAGACCCAAACTGGAGCTGGTGACAACGAGCCCAGGAACAACACCCAAGTGGGCCCACGGTCACCTGTGCGTGCCACCGCAGGTCCTGCACGTGTCGCCAGGGGTGGTGGGAGGGGTGGTAGACATAGGGTCGCTCTTTGCAGAGGGGTCTGGACTGCATGATGACCCACAACTGGCACGCATCGCGGATGCGTACCAGACTAGCACCGGAGAGGTCAGCCAGGTAGTGGGGATCCTCAAGGACATACAACAGCAGCAGGCTGCCCATCATGCCCGCTTGGACTCCCACATGTCCCGTGTCGAGACACACATGTCTGGCATGGAGTCCAAGTGGGACACATTGGAACAACTGACAGCGGTGCATAGGGACATACTGACATGCCTCCGCCAGATCAGCACCCACATGGCCTCACCTCCCTGTGTGCCCACAACATCTGCTGCTGAAACAACTGCAAATGCCACAGGGAGGGAGGAGGACTCTGGCAGAGAGTCCCCTGCACCGCCGCAGCCTGCACCTGAGGGTCCCCCCCCCAAGAAGAGGGGCCGTCCGAGGAGGCCAAACTGAGAGGCCGATGGCCATCTACATCCCCCAGGAAGCCAACACCTGTTCTGGAACTTTTCCTCTGTGTGCAAACTGCACGCCCTGTCGAATCCAACCCAGCTCTCCCACATGACATGGGGAGCTCTAGTTGGCCAAATTTATCAGATGACTGTGGACTTTACTCTGGACATTTCAGCTACCAAGACTTCCGAATCACATGGGAACTTTGGATTCCAATTTCTATGTACAGCACCCACCATCCTGTGCACCATCCTCACACCTGTATGTAAATAAACTCACCAATACACCATATCTGCCTCTGTTGTGATTCCAACGTGCTCTCTGTCATGGAGATGGTGATCAGAAAAATGACACTGTGCATGTTAACTGCTACAGCAAGTCCAACACCGTCATGTCAGTCATGGCGACGTGACACATATGAGGGAGACACACCACTAGGGCCACACAACACATACACACCAGGGCCATCAGACTCATCACCTATACTGATGTTACAACTAAATACAGTGGAATGCACAGACACGCCACCTATTCACAGTCTGTGTCAACTAGAATACAGGTGCAGTAAGCAAATGTCAGTCAGATGTGAGACTACAGACAACGCACATCCCAAAGTGAAGCACAGGTTTATTACACATTTGCAACATGTTTCCACTACAAATGCTAGCTAATCCAACCTGGCTGTGGCCACAAAGTCAAAAAGTGCAGAAGATAGAAAGTCCAGGGGTGTGTGGCACATCACCTGTAGGGAAACGACTGCTTCCACCTTGGAAGTTGAATCATGGATTCGTGGGATCCAAGTTGATCAAACAACTCCGGCAGCACCCTGTGAAGGACAGACATGACACACAGTCAAAACCACTGAAGAACAGCACAGAACGGCAATACTCCTGTCTAATACATGTCACGAGATAACTACACAAAACCAAGTTAGCATGTCAACACTGTTGGGCAGTACAGACCACCTGGAAGGACACATCGCTGCACGCATCCAGTCAAGTAGCACATGGCCACACTCAAACAGCACCAGAGCACCACACACACATCATGCAAACTCAAATCATTGACATTACAACCCTCTGGAGACTCACATTCAGCTGAAGAAGTTGGTGATGAGCTGTGTGCGGACATCACCATCATCATCATCATCATCTTCACTGGCATCGTGACCCAGGCCAGGATCTTCCACAGGTGGCGGACGTTGGTCATCGTCATCCAGGATGAGAGGCAACTCCTTCCGCACTGCCAGGTTGTGTAGCATGCAGCAGACGATGACAATCTTGCACACCTTTGCTGGGGCATATGGGAGGGCCCCTCCTGTCTTGTCCAGGCAGCGGAAGCGGCTCTTCAGGAGACCAAAGGTCCGCTCAATCACCCTCCTCGTCCGACCATGTGCCTCATTTTAGCGCATCTGGGCTGGTGTCACAGGGTTCCTGAGGGGTGTCAGCAACCACGGCATGTTTGGGTATCCCGAGTCACCTACAGACAGACAATTGCACATTAGCCGATTTGAAAATGTGTGCGGAAAACAACATAGCAGAACACACACAATGGTACAAAGTCAGTACACACCAACAAGCCAGGCACGCTGGTTCGGCATCTGTGACATCATCCTCGGGATGCGACTACTCCTCATCACGTAGGCATCGTGTGCCGAACCGGGAAACTGGCACACACATGTGTGATGGTCATATCTGCAAGACATACCACCAGAGCATTGATCGAATGGTAATGTTTACGGTTCCGGTATGCCTGCTCATGTGCCTGTGGTGGTATCAAAGCCACATGTGTCCCATCAATGGAGCCAATTACATGTGGCATCCTCCCCAGGGCATAGAAGTCACTCTTGACGTCAGTGAGTCGTTGACGTGTTGGGAAATAGATGTACTGGTTCAGGTATCTCAACATTGCCCCCAAAACATCGCGTAGCACACGGCTGAACATAGTCTGTGACATCCCACCGGCAGTCGCCACAGTGTGTTGAAAGGTACCGGTGGCAAAGAAGTGTAGGGCTGCCATCACCTTCACCTTGGGGGTCAGCGCTGTAGGATACGGACGGCCAGGCTGCAAATGTGGGTCCAACCGCACTGCCAAATCCTCAATCAGCTGCCTGGTGAAGCGGTACCGTCGGATGCTGTCACGTTCCACCATCGTTGCCAGGTTTGGGAATGGTCGATGGACAGCAGGAGCCCTGCAGTGCATAGGTGAAGAAAGCAAGATTGTCAGTCACCCCAACTATGTGCCGTTCACCATACTCAATTTCACATGATACATCATTAACAAACACAAGTACTTGATGTGTGTGTCGTTCTGTTTGGACATATATGGCACCTACATGGACATCATCTAACATCTCTGTTCAACAAGTGTTGACAACATGTTCCAGGGTGTGATATGGGAAACCATTAGGCTGTGTCACAGTACCCATTTACTGCTCTCACGTTCCACACACATACCACAGTGACATGTCTGGACAGATGCTCCACAGGCATCACAGCTCATTGACAGGTAGATTCCCAGGGACCCTGTCTTGCCACATGGACACTGGCATGACATTGCGTATCATGTACACGTCAGATAAACAAACATGACACCCACAGGTAGTGGCCCCTGTAGCCTCTGCAGGACAGACATAGACGTCTGTGACACACACACACACACATCAAAGTTCATGCACAAACCACGTGGATGTGGAGACTGTCTCCCATTGTGCACATGGAGTCAGAGACATGTGAAACACAACATGCACACAGACTGCGGAGGGACATCACTATTGTGGCAATGGTGACGTACATGCCTTCCCACATGTGAGCCTGGGGGTATGTGACATGTCCTACACATACACAACCTGGAAATGTGACCATGACACATGCTCCAAAATGAAAAGTTGCACACCACAGTGGTCAGGTGCACAACACACAAAGGACCCTGTCCCCATGAACACGTGCACAGCCTGGGTGTGTCTGCCCCCAAGTGCCACCCCAAAAACCACATGTTCACCCCCATACACAGATAAGGTTATGCTGCCACACATGCCTTAGATACAGTGTGGACTGGGTGTGGTGTTGTAGGTGTGCCCCTGAGTCCCTGGAAAGTATATGTGGCTGGCATAGGTTCACCAGTGACCAGCATGGTGACATATGCGTGTGACCTGTCCAGGGACGCGTTGTAGAGCAATGGACCGATCGGTGTGCCCGCACGGCCCATTGCATTGGTAGTGAGCAGGTACGCGTTGTATCCCGGGTACGCGTTGTACAGCAATGGACCGATCGGTGTGCCCGCACGGCCCATTGCATTGGATGTGAGCGGGTACGCGTTGTATCCCGGGTACGCGTTGTACAGCAATGGACCGATCGGTGTGCCCGCACGGCCCATTGCATTGGATGTGAGCGGGTACGCGTTGTACAGCAATGGACCAATCGGTGTGCCCGCACGCCCCATTGCATTGGATGTGAGCGGGTACGCGTTGTATCCCGGGTATGTGTTGTACAGCAATGGACCGATCGGTGTGCCCGCACGGCCCATTGCATTGGATGTGAGCGGGTACGCGTTGTATCCCGGGTATGTGTTGTACAGCAATGGACCGATCGGTGTGCCCGCACGGCCCATTGCATTGGATGTGAGAGGGTACGCGTTGTATCCCGGGTACGCGTTGTACAGCAATGGACCGATCGGTGTGCCCGCACGGCCCATTGCATCGGATGTGAGCGGGTACGCGTTGTATCCCGGGTACGCGTTGTACAGCAATGGACCGATCGGTGCGCACGCATTGGCTGGGGCCTGGCATGGCAACGGACGCGTTTTCGAAGCTTCAACGAGTCTGATGCAGTGAATTCAGTTGGCCAGCCACAACAATGTTGCAAATTCATGGGTGTCATGAAGTTGAATTTGGAAGGATGCTGTGGGCGTGTATTGGTGCTGCAATTCCATGGATTGGTCAGATTCAGAAGATGCAAACGACTTGGACCTATCACTTTGGACACATGGGACAGTATCTGCCTCTGCAGCACACATATAATGCTGGCTGTTCCCCTGAGGGCTCACTTGCCTGCACTACATGCTCCAGGACGACATCTGCCACTACACTGCTGCTGTCTCTGCATCCTCTGGCTACTGCAATGGCACGTACTGTGGAGAGAGCCCCAGCCTTCACCCATGAGGAGAACCAGGCCCTGGTGGACAACCTCCTTCCACAGTACAGCAAGCTGTATGGGACACCAGGGGAGCAGGTGAGTGTGCTGTCCACTGCCTTACTAATTGTGCATGTTGTCTGACTAGAAGGATTTACAGTGTGCACACCACTGGCTAGCATGCTCACTGAGTAGTTCGTACCCCCTAAGTGTGTAGTCACATGCACTGAACAGGTACAGTGCAGTAACAGTGCATTCCAACAAGGTTTACTTCCCATGCAATGATACCATGTAGTAACTGCTGGCAAACTGTCCATAGCCCTCGTTGCACTGCCTGTGTTCATCATATGCCCCTGTGATTGAGACATGTATATCCAACTGTGTGATGCACGGATATGTTGCATGTGTAGTAATGGCCTTTTCACTTTGTCATCCTCACAGGTTGATGCCCACCAGAAGCAGGAGATCTGGCTGGCCATCGTCCGGGCAGTAAGATCCGTGGGGGTCTACAAGCGCCGGATCCGCAACTGCTAGAAGAGGTGGCGGGACCTTCGTGGCTGGACCCGGAGGATCGCAAGGGTCCATCTGAAGCTGTCGCCTCCTCGCAGGAGGGGCAGACACCGGACCCTGACCCCCCACATGCTCCGGATCCTGGCGGTGGTCTCCCGGACCTGGATGGGCAGCTGAAGGCCAGACAGCAGCAAGGAGGGTGTGAGTCAAAGACTGCACTGTGAACTCTGTCTAACATGCTATGTGCCCTCCTCTGGCCTGGTTAAACTTCCCCAGTACATCAGTCTTGTTGTCCAGTACCCATGTCCCTCTATTGTGACATGCCCACTCCTCATCTGATACGCATATGTGTGGCCCTTATAGTCAGGAAATTGTGCTCCTTACGCTCAGGATAATTGTGTCACTCGGGTACAGGGTCCTTGCATTTTGCTTTGGTCAAGGTGGGTGACAGCTTTTGTTCCCGTGACATTGTGTTGGCCTTCATGGGTGGGTCAATTGCTCACACAATGCCTGAGTCGTGCAATGTAGTCTGGGTGTAACTTTGATATGTGGTCCACTTGCAGATCAGAATCACCACATGTCCCTGGGGTATTTGGCACACCCCCATGCTGCGGGTGGGTACAATGTTTGGGCATCAGGAGTATGTATGTCAAGTGTGTCACACATGCTTAGCCACCTGCCTACTGACCAGGGCTCATCCCTCTTGCAGGTGGAGCCGGACAGTCATGCCTACTACAGGGCATACAATACACTCTGTACTCCCACTCCCGTGTATCAGCTGACATGTTGTGCTCAGTGAAATGTTCCCTCAGGTGTCTGCCTCTGTGTCGTTGTGCTGTGACTACGTTGTCGGGACTCCTGTGATGTTTATCAGTTAGGGGTCAGCATGCTATCTGCTATTGGACCATGTGAGACAAGACTTCTGTGACTTATAGGTGTTTGATCACTTGACTGTGCAGACAAGTGTATGCGACTGTGACTTTCAGGCAGATGTTCATCATTCACAGCACACTGAGGTGCTCTGGTTCAGAGAGTTGTGTTTCACGTCTCCCATTTGTCCAATTGGTGTGCAGTGGACAAATACGGGTTCAGATGATGTGGTTAGTGGGGGTGGACATGTGCACTTGTCAGTTACATTACTTGCCTTCCCCATGTCCTAGGATTGTGACACAGTGCATACTGTTGTTGGCTGGCTGCCATGGCCATGTGACTGGAGACAGTGATGTATGACTTTGCAGGCATGCCTGTGTCATGGCTTTCAACTTCCTAAGAGTGATCCTGCAGGGGAGTGACATGTGCAACATGCACCCCATTGTGGCATTGACTATCCGGACATGGGTGCTTCATGGTGTCTGGTGCTGGTATGCATCTCATGCATTTCTATTTAGACTCTGCCCGTCCATTTATCCAGACACCTGCACTGACTCAGTGGCAAGAGATGTGACGTGGGCATGTTCACATACTTCACCGTGTTCTCAGCAATGTCCAACAACTGTGTAGGTGGTGCATGTGTCCACACTGGGGTATTACCATCAGACAGGCACCAGACAGATGGGTGCAAGGGCAGGAGGGGTATCTGTTCCATGGTTGACCATCAGACTGACAATTGGCTTTTCCTAATCTGTGTGAGGACTTTTGGCAATGTTCAGGTGGGGATGCCAGGTCTTACTCTGTAATGTGCTGTACTCACTGTGGTGTGTGCGGTCAGTGCAGGTGACTGATGTTTGTCTGTTTCCCTAATTGTTTGCAGATACATCCACGGCCACAGGAGGGGACAGCTCCACGGACCAGGAGGAGCGGCAGAGCCAGACTGGGTCAACAGCCGACGAGTGGTCAGAGGGACCCAGTGGCACGGAGGGCGAGGGGAGCCACACCGAGGAGTCCTCAGCACCATCCACCTCAGCTGAGGACCACAGCAGCTCGGAGGATGACTCCCTTGTGGAGGCGGGTGTCAGCAGCCACCAAACACCAGCTAGTCTGTCTGGCCCCGCCACCACCACCACCACCACCACCGCCCTCCCATTGGCTCCCATTCCAGAGGTCCGTGGAGGCTCCCGTGTCCGGGAGCGTGTCTCCTTTGTGCCAGGCACCGCACCCCCTGCCCCTGTGTCCCCTGCTGCCCTGAGTGAGGAATCTGTGTACCTGCTTCGGCAGCTCCATGTAGGGCAGACAGCAATGCTGAGTGTCCTCCATGCACACACCACTCTGTTGACACAGCTGGTGTCGTTCATGGAGGGCATCTCGACGGGTATGTCTGCCCTACAGAGGAGCAATAGGTCCATGGAGTCCTCCCTGACGGCAGCAGTGTCCCTCCTCCAACAGTCCCTCGCCCCTCCTACCTCTGCCCCATCCACACTTCCTGGCACCCTACCTGTCCCAAGCACATGCACACCTGCACAAACACACAGACACGAGCCGCACAGACACACCCAAAACCAAGGCAAGACGTGCACACAAGCATCCTCAGGGGACTGATACCACACACACAGGGGATGGGGAACTGACACACACACAGGCAACCACAGTCACTCCGCAATCCTCAAGATCCTCTCCCTCCAAGACCCCTTCCCTTGCCTCACCTGCAACCCCACCTGATAAGCAGCTCTTCCTCTGTGACCTCGGCCTCTTCCCCTCCAATCCCGCTGATCCAGCATACCGGGGGAAGAGGAAGTCCACCCACACAGAGGGGAGTGCCCTCGCCCCAGACACCCTCCCCCAGGTGCAGGCAGAGTGAGCCCCCCACCCGCAAGTCCCCCGGTCCCGGAAGAGCAAGACCCCGCCACCGCCCTGCAAGTCAACCACCCAGTCTCTCACCTCCATCCCCCAGGCCACCACTCCACAGGTTCCACCGCCACACCCTGCCCCAGGTTCCCCCACACACCGATACCGCATCCCCAAACTGCTTAGGCCCTCCCCCTGCCACTTGCTCTTCCACCCCCAAACCAGACGCTCTGCCTGTTTGTGCCACTGGTGTGGAGACCGTGTCCCCCCTCTGTCCTGCCCAGCTCTTCTGCCCCCCTTCCACTACCTTGGAGTCATGCACTGCGGTGGAGTCCACAACCACCCCGTCTGACTCGGGCACTGCATTGGGGACCCAGTCCACTCCATCTGACCAGCCCACTGCAGTGGTTGCAGCACCAACACCATCTGACTTGAGCCCTGTGGTGGTGCCAGCCCCCCTGAGTCAGACACCTCCACTGCAGTTGCCGGTGACACTCCTGCACCCACCTCCCCTTCACTGCTTCCTTCTGGCATCCCCTGATCCTGTCCCTGCGGTGCCTGGCCTGCCCCTCGTATGCCCCTCCAAGGGGATGTCCCCTGTCCGTACCTGTGCAGGCAAGCAATTGTTGACAAGTTGTCACACATCACCCTGTTGGGACTGTATATTTGGACTGGCCATTGGCCTTAGTTTATTTTGGACTTTTGATTAGAGTTGCACACTTGCTGAATAAAGCCTCTTTTTGTTTACTTGTGGTTAATCTTTGGAGGTACATGATGTAGATGTGTAGAATCATGCATTTGCTGTTGTAATAGTGTTCAGATCAGGTAAATGAAGTTTTGCTGTGATGGGCTCCATGTGGTCCATGGGATATGTGTCCTAATCTAGTCTGGATCTATAGCATCCTTTGCTGCAGTCTGAGGGTGTAATGTTCAGCATTTGACACAGGGATGTACGTTTAGCATTTGTAGATTACCATCTTTGTCCTACACTGATGCACATCTGGTGGGCTTACCACTGTCCAATGTTCCTAGTACCCTGACTGTGTGCCCGTCTCCAATGGACATGCAGTTTAGCACATCAAATTTGGAGGACTCATCTGTGTACACAGTGCAAGTTGCTTGACACGTGTCTTGGGTGTATGCAGATGACTGACGTGACACTCCCGTGCCCAGGCTGATATGAGCAGAGCCTTCAGTGTGTTGTAGTTGTTGACTCACTGACCGAGTGTTCTGCTGACATGTTTGAGTCGTGCACAGACAAGGTTTGGCACAGCTGACCTTCCACAGGAGTGGAGTGCCCTCATGGCAGTGCGTGATTCCGTGATATAGGCTGTGCCCGTGTTGTGTAGGCATGTCTGTGCGTGTTCCCGTCTCCTTTTCCTACACAGGCTGTGTCCCTATGGATGTTCCTGTTTGTGATGCTTGCTGAGTTGTTCTGTGTTCAACCAGCATCTTGGACCTGGTTTCTCCGGGATGTGGGTGCATGGCAAACTGTTCATGAGGTTGTCATCCCTAGTTGTCTTTGTTGTCAGGGCTGGGGATGTGGGCAAACGCAGATGGGACACAGTCAGGATTCCTCTTGGCACTTGTTGGTTACACAAGTAATGTGATTTTCTGTTTGTGTATGCTTTCAGTGATTGTGACACGTTGTGTGTGTGACTGCTGCCACTCCTCAGGGTCAGAGCTGCAATGTTGGAAGTTGTCTATGTGTGTCCTTTGTGGGTCAGCTTGGCTTCTTCCTTGGTGTGTGACTATGGCCAGGATCCCATTGTTTGGGGTGGATTACACGTCATGCCCATGTACGGCATACTGTGCAGTGTGTCAGACATTCACCATTCTTGTTGACTGGCCATGTGTGATGGGTTTCTGCACCTTATTTCCCCCCACCATCCCTGGGATTGTCATGGGTGCATGTGCAATGTCAGCAGTCCATGTGAGCTTCACTGCTGCACATTGGTGGAGATCAAGGTGTGTGGCGTTGAGTGTGTGCAAATGTGAGTTGTTGCACGGCTGGGGCACTACCTCCATATTGTCCTTGGCTGGCAGGCCATGCTGAGTGCTTTGTGCTTGTATAGGTGTGATGGTAGTTTGTTGCTCAGGACACATGGCTGTGGTTCACAGTGTGGATGACATCTACCTTTGTCATCACAGTGTGATTGTCATGCAGGCTAGTGTCACCACAATGTGGGGTCCCTGGGGGAGTGCTGTGGTGGTTCTGTCTCTTGCTGTGTTTGTTGCTGTTCCTACAAGCTTGTGTGACATGTGTAATTTGGGCTCCCTCTCATCTCACAATGCCTGTTTGCCCACATAGGGAATCCAATCCATGAGTTACTTTTGTATGTGACTGTGTTGACATCTGTGTATTAGTGAATCTGGCCTCCTCATGTGTTGTGTGTTTGCCTGGGGACACTGGCACACAACCCCCCTCACCTGTTGTGTTTGATATGCAGTGTGAGTCTGCCTGTTTGTGTTTGTGCCCTTGCACCACTGCATTGGCATATCTTTAGTTTGCCATTGGCTGTATGTTGTTTGTTGGCTTTCCCTGCTGGCCCTGGGACTGCTAGGTCATCAGTCAGCACATTGATCATGGTTAGTATGTCCCATTGCTGCCATGGTATGGTATTTGTTCACCTGACATCTACAGTCTCCACAGGATATCTACATTTGTGTGTCCATTGGTGCAGATATGTGGGTCTGCATTATGATGCTCACTTCTGTCATTGTGTTATTTGTGAATGTAGACAATGTGGGCCCCCATGGCTGATGTTTGTGTGCACATGGCCAGAACGATGTGTCATTGGCACTGCACTGCTTGCCTCACACAATCTATGTTGCTATGGGACACAAGCACTACAATGCCACTGTAGTGTTTGGTGTTGTGTGGCCAGGAATAATCCCTGCAGTTTTGTTTTTGCAGCTTTTACCAGGACTACACTTACCATTTGGGCACTGTGGTGATGGGGCTTTGGGCCCCATTGCCACACTGTTCAAAATGTGCTTCAGCTATGGAGCACACACTTACCTTTTGGGCGCTGTGGTGATGGGTCTTTGGGCCCCATTGCCACACTGTTCAAAATGTGCTTCAGCTATGGAGCACACACTTACCTTTTGGGCACTGTGGTGATGGGGCTTTGGGCCACATTGCCACACTGTTCTAAATGTGCTTCAGCTATGGAGCACACACTTACCTTTTGGGCACTGTGGTGATGGGGCTTTGGGCCCCATTGCCACACTGTTCAAAATGTGTTTCAGCTATGGAGCACACACTTACCTTTTGGGCACTGTGGTGATGGGGCTTTGGGCCACATTGCCACAGTGGTCATGGTCTGCTTGCATTGTGTAGGCCACACACACAAATATGTGTGACACATGTGTTGGGGGTCACATTGTATGTTCAATGTCATGTTCAGTGTTGTATGCATTTGACACAGACCACACACACTTGTTATGGTGTTGGGGGTGGGATGTAATTTTCAGACAGTCCTTATGTGGGAGTATGCTAGTTGTGTCATGCATTACCCGTCCTATGAATAGGGGTGGTTGTAGTGGTAGGCATCCAGACCCCCATGAGTGGGGATGGTAGTAGTGGCAGGCATCCATCCCCCCATGAGTGGGGATGATAGTAGTGGTAGGCATCCAGCCCACCCTGAGTGGGGATGGTAGTAGTGACAGCCATCCAGCCCCCTATGGGTGGGGATGGCAGTAGTGACAGGCATCCAGCCCACCCTGAGTAGGGGTGGTGTTAGTGGTAGGCATCCAGCCCCCTATGGGTGGGGATGGCAGTAGTGACAGGCATCCACCCCCCATGAGTGGGGATGGTAGTAGTGGTAGGCATCCAGCCCACCCTGAGTGGGGATGGCAGTAGTGACAGGCATCCAGACCCCTATGAGTGGGGATGGTAGTAGTGACAGCCATCCAGCCCCCTATGGGTGGGGATGGCAGTAGTGACAGGCATCCAGACCCCCATGAGTGGGGATGGTAGTAGTGGCAGGCATCCAGCCCCCTATGGGTGGGGATGGCAGTAGTGACAGGCATCCAGACCCCCATGAGTGGGGATGGTAGTAGTGACAGCCATCCAGCCCCCTATGGGTGGGGATGGCAGTAGTGACAGGCATCCAGCCCCCCATGAGTGGGGATGGTAGTAGTGGTAGGCATCCATCCCCCTATGGGTGGGGATGGTAGTAGTGGCAGGCATCCATCCCCCTATGGGTGTGTATGGCATTGGTGATGGCCATCCCGCCCCTATGGTTCTGCTGTTGCTAGTGTATGTCATTTGTGCATCCCTATGTGTGTGTGACATATTTCGGGTACGTGTCGTTTGTTTGTGTTGTGGGTGTTTGACTTACCGTCTGCGCCGTACGCGTCTGTACCGGTCCCGGTAATAGATGTAGAGTATTGGTAGGACCTGCGCGATGGGATTCACGGTTGGGTCGTCTCGTTCGGGTTTCTCGTGGCTTCGACTCGTACTCGTCGCTGGCTTGTTCGTCTCGTAGCCGTGGATCGTCTTGTGGCGCGAATCGGAGCTTATGTACAGCTCTCCCGGATGCTCAAACGTGCCGGACGTAGCGACGAGTTCGGCGCGTACGGAAGACGCATCGTACTAGTCCGGCCGGAAGGTGCTGTGTATTTGGTTCCGTGCGACTCGATGTTTACGGATCCGGCTCGGGAGGGGAACAGGAGCTGGAATGGGTAAGTACGGCTCGCTCGGAATCTGGGCTGTTATGCGCATCGTACTTGTTCGTTCGGTAGAGTGTTCGAGTCGGTCGGAAAACACGCGTTCGGCTGGTATTTTTTCCGGACGAATACTGTTAGGTGCGCTTCCGGCCGACATCGGAATCGACCCCTATGTATGACTCATCTTTCCACACTGTACTAACCTCAAATTGCCATACATCACTCATCACAAACACTGAAACATAGGTTAGCCATGTGATAACTGAGATAGCAACAGCGTTCACTAATATGTACCTAGTCCAAATAGGCTAACAATGTCATGATGACAATGTGTGGATGTCCTATGCCCACCACCATGAATGTGCAATAGCACTCAAATTTGTAAACCAACTCTATCCTCAGCACAGCACACTTACTGTGTCTCAAGCCACAAAACAACTAATGCAAGTCTTATGAGTAGAGTGCGGCAGTGATCTCAACAAGCATGGTCAATACATGCAAGGTGACATACAACTAACTACACCCTCAAAGGCAAATACAATATGGGTCAGAAAGTTCAAAAAGCAAATGGTACTACAATGAAGAGGCATCACCAAGCTTGAAAATGCACACAACCAATTGAACCATTGATAGGTTAATGGATGCAATCTAAACATTTGTCAGCACTACACCTGTCAACACATCTATATAGTTCCCAAGCATAATTGAACACAAATATTAGCATGTACTCCTAGGAAATAGTCATGTCACATAGTGTCGACTGTCACCAGGAATCTTCACAACACTCATAAACACAGACAAATATCATATGGGTGGCCCATCATCCTCTGCTACCATCTCCTCACACGTTCATGCACATATGGGCCCAAAAACATGGTGAGACACAAGCAACTTTTGCTACAGCATGCAAGACCCAAATCTACATATTTCCTCATGTGCTGTGCACGGAGCAGGGAAAAACATGTCCAATGTGTCAAAACTACTTAGGCCACAATTACCAGGTGATACCGCCAAGAGAACGTCACATTTAGTGACGTTCTGGTGAAAACTCTCCTTCTCCTGATGTTCAAAGTGGTGTCAAGCCACGTAACGTGGCTGAATGTTGCATTGACATTTAGGCACATGTACATGCTACACTTAGTGTGAAAGGGGGTGCAAAGGGTGTTGTAGTTGGTCTTTTTCTGCAACGTACTTAGCCTCATGATGCGGCCCCAGATTTAGTAATCTGAGGTTGTGCCAAAATATGTAATGACTCTGAAAAGGCGGCTTACGAAGGATGATACGAGTTTACATCATTGCATCTTCCTCTTAGTCTGCTCCTCAAATGTGTGATGTATGCTGCTGCACACATTGAAACAGCAAATTCCACTTCTGAATTGTTAGGGGTAATCTATGATAAAAGGTCTGAGGCTGGGGTTGTGCACAAATTTGTAACACAGCGCTTTGTCATGTCTCAACACACAGGGAGGAGGCATATTGCCAGGTATGCTCTAATGTATATCACACAGGAGCAGCACAACGATGGTCCCAATACCCCTCTCAGAAATTTCCTGCCAGCCTGATGACACTCGACTGTAAGACCAGCTCTCAGTGGGGAAAGGGGAATGGGAGAGAGAAGAGACAGTCAGCCCTGGTTGAATTCCTTCCTGATTGTTTCCTCAGGCTTTTACCTTCTGTGTTATTTTATTGTTCTGGCTTGCTCAGGAAGGAACCTGCATAAAAATAAGAATTTACACTCCACTTAATTATCTCCTCCTAATCCAACTCTTATGATTATGTAATATTTGTCTAAAACTTTTCTACATTTACCAAGTTCATTTATGACTGATGCCTCTCTTCTATTACTGGTCTTTTCTATCCAAATTATTCTTGTTCTTAACAGTTCTTTTCTTTCAGCATTCATATACTTAGACTTTTTCACTAAATATTTACTTGTTCAATATTTTCACTTTAATTTCTTAATTATAACTATGTCATTTCCTTTTTTCTTTTAGAGCTCTTGTGTGTCTTCAACCAGGCAAGGAATCTTCAGGGGAAAGTTGACTTCGATCTGTGCTTCTTCCGTTCTTCGTACAAGATGAGGTGAGTATAAAAACATTCCTGATACTGAAAGCTCGGGAGTTCAGGAAAGGCTAATTTAGTCTTATGTAACTGAATTTCATTTTATTTTTTGTCCCAAAAACACAAGCTGACTAATTCTTTGCTTGGCTGGAATTAGAGAACTGCCTGCGTTCCAATTCCAAGACGCGAGCGGAAAGATTTTCCGACGCGCGTCCGTTAACTGCCAAATAATCTATTAACTAAAATGACAGAGTTCAGCTCCGACTCGCGAGCTGACTGAAACAGACTTACTTAATTCTCCTGTGAATGACCTTGTGCGACTTCCTTTAAACTCAAGAGATTTAACAAATAATCACGTAAAATAGGAGAGATTAATTCTAACGCGACAAGCAAAAACGCTGAAGTTTTGAGACGCCTCTACCCTGACTTCCTTTCACGGAGCAGGGAAAAAACATCTGACTGGTGTCAATTCTTCAGTGAAGTGTAAAGCTCAGAGGCTGAGCGCGCTGGATATTCCAATCCTGTTTCCAAGGTGGCAACACTAGTATGTAAAGGTGCTCGTAGTTTTCTGGGGGCCATCTTAGGTTTTCTAACTTTCCTTTTAAGATTCCTGCCAATTCTCTGATGCCCACCTAAGGACAAGTATATTGGTTTCTTTTTGATTTTAGTCGAAGACTGTGGGTTTTGACACATATGTACTATATTTATGGTGCATCCCTGTGTGTGCCCTTGCGCTGGTGCCAACAAATCTGGGCAGTGCCAGTGCAGGCACACTTGCGTCATGTAACAAGGGTGACTGTGCCACATGGTTGTCCTTTATGTGCATGGAGGCACACCTTCAAGCACAAAATCAATCTAGAAAGGGGAATTGCCTCATCCAAGTGTGCTGCTGAATGCAGCACACATGGAGTGAGCTGAAACGCACTGTCTAACGTCACATTTTCAGAGCTGTCAAATATAGCAAAGCCCCAGATGTGTGAATCTAGAGCCACATAAAAAGCTATGGATGTTGTGGTGGAATGTCCAACCGAACACCAATTTCACAGTCCTTTGCTGTAGTGGACTGCTGTGGTACGGCAAATATGAACAAGGTGTTGTAAATCCACGTTAACTGGCTTTGCGCCACCCTGTAAATCTAGGGATGTTCTTAGCACCACCAGAGCATAAACAAAAGTGACGTTCAGTTGGCGTTTGTGCCTTGTATGCATGCCCCCAAATCTTTGGAACAAGTAGTCAATGCTAGGTTGACACATATTTGTGTCACAACCCCATGACAGTGGTACACACCTTACTGAAATGGGGCACGTACTTGACACATTTCTAGACACACATACAACATATGGAAAACTTTATGACTTGTACAAATGCATGCATTGCCAATCAAACATTGTGACGTATGGCGCAGCATGACTCTGAAGGTTTGCATCTTGAGCCTATACACAGTTTAAACCTAAGACATCTGACCAAGGAAAGCCACATACACAACATATGTCACATGCCATAGCCATAGACTGTTTCCAGGCATGCAACAGCGTAAAAAATGGTACAAGTACAGGTCAAATACCACTTAGCAACAATTTTTTCCCCGCATTTTTTAAGTTAGCGTGAAATTTTCCCTAGCCACTATACAAAGAACTCACTCGCAAAGTACATGAGTTGTCAATGGCAATTCCCCTCTAAACCTTTAGCAGCAAAAAAATTCACACTAACTCCCAAAACGTGCCGCAAACGCACAGGAAGTGATGTTAGCATGCAGCCTGGTCCCAGGAATTGTGCCGTACACTTTCACCTTCGCTCACACTGTTAGTGTCCTTTGAGCTGTGTGGTTGTCTTTGGAGGAGTGTGCCTCATCTGTGTGGTTAAAGTGTATTTGTGGTGTCTGATCTGCTGTCCCTGTCAAGTCCTGCGTTGTGTATTTGTTGTATTTTTTGCGTTTTCACTCTTGTTTTGTAGGGTGTCTGTCTACTGGGTATATAGTTAAGTATAAGTTAGCTATTGTTACTTTAGATTGGGTTTTCTTTTTATGGTGGGTTTTGTACTGGGGGGGAAGGTAGGGAGGATGTCAGAGGAAGAATTTGGGGCTTTCCTCTGGCTGGTTAAATTCTACCTCCCCAAGATGGTTGAGAGTGGGGGACATGTCCTCAAGGGCTATGATGTGAAGGTCCGGAAATTGCGGTAGAACAGCATCCGCAGCTACATGCTGAGAATTTTTGGTGTGGACAGGACTGTCCGACAGCTGAAACATCAGTGGCAGGATTGTGTTGGCCGGGAGGGTGACCTATTGGACAACCTGGGGATCATCGTTGGCAGGCAAGGTGGTAAGTGAATGAATGTTATTGCCTGCCTCCACACTGTGTGTTCCATGTAAATAACTTTATTCGATGTTGACATGTTAGGTTGGAAATAGGCTGATGTCTCCATAGGGCATATGTACAAGGAACCTGTCTGTGCACGACGTCAAACCTTAATCGCTAACGCAGCACTCCAAAAGTTTACCAATGCAGGGATGTGCAAAAGTTAGGATCATGCAGCACACCCCTGCAGTTCCCCTAGCATTGGCACAAAATGTGGCTGCCTACCGCCAACACAGGCACTCTTGCACCATTGTGCAAGGTCTCCTGTTGCAGAGAAAGATAGTTCATTAGCAGGTAGGTGTCCATTCCTGCACATAGACAATTACTGATGGTGCTTTGTGACTTCTATGTGTGCTGCTACATGTCACACACACAGATTTTGCGACTCATCATCTTGTAATGTTTTTTGCTGTGCAGGAAGGGACACCTTCCTGCACAAAAACCATGTCCCAATGTGAATTAATGCTTCTATTTGTGCTGCAGAATGTAGTATGCATAGGTAGAGCACATCACATATAGGAATGCAAATGTCAGCCCTTGTAGGTCCACCCTAAAACCTCCTACTTGGAGTTATTAGAACTGAGTCAGCCACAGACTTACTAATCTAGGACAGCGTCAAAAGGTATGGGTCTTGTGTTCGTATGCCCACCCCAAAACCTATTGCCTGCCACTTTGCTGTAGTGGACTGCAGTGGTAAGGGACATTTTTACAAGGTGGCCCAAGCCACGCTAAGTGGAACTGCGCCACCTTTTCATTAATTGCTATGAGGCATCGCCAGCAGAGCACACAAAAGATAGTCCAGCGGAGGCAATATGGTGATTATTTACATGCATCCAAGTATGTGAGGTCAATGGTAGACTGATGTCTCAGAGTCTGATGCGCTGGAGAGATGGAAAACAACAAAACCTTGCAGTCCCTGACATACAAATGATGTAGGCTCAGCTGTCAATAGGTGGTTGAGCAAGGTTTGATGTGACTACCACTCTCAAATTGGAGTCACAAGAGAAGCAGCTACTGTTTCTGGATTGTTTTGTACTACACAATCCTGCATTGAGCATGTGTTGTGTGAGTCAGTCATTTCACACCCCTTCCTCTATGGAACATGAACCTACACATGTTGAAATTACTAGATGTTGTATATGGATGAGTGAAAACAACACATGGTACATGTGCCACATGATGACTGATCATTACTCCTATTTCCTGTATTACAGCTTGGGGTTACAGGGGTTGTTGTCCTGAGCTGAACCATTCTGCATTCAGTTTTTTTTTCCCCCTTAGCAGCGTGTTTGTGAACTTTCTTGTCGCTAAACGCTGACAATGGACGTTTGGCTGACTAGCGAAAACTTTCTTCACGCTAACGTGGATTGTTTTAACGTCTTGACGCTGGCGTCATTTATCACCACCGCTAGCTGATCCTATCTCCACGACGTTGCAAACATAGTGTTAGGATTTGACAATAGACAGCGGTAAAAAACTTGCCGATTAAGTAGCGTGAAAACTGCTTAGCAACAATTCTTGTAAATATGCCCCTGAGTCTGGCAAAACCGGCTGTTTCAACTTTTTCTCTTGAGGCTTTAGTATACAACCGTATCTCCATTACCTCACCTTTGTTGTTTTTCCCGTACTCCGTTCCTTTGATTTCCTTTCTCCCTACTCCTTGTTTTGTCTTGGACTGACCTTAGTTTTCGACGCAGCTATAGTTTTACATAACCTCGACTTCCCCTCAGATTAGGCATGAGGACTTGGAACCTGCTTTTGTACCTGAATACGAATTTTCCCTTTTTGGATTTGATGACTAGATTCTACCATCCTGTAAAAAGGTGTGCACTTCATCTTTGGTTCTCTGGAATGTTTCCTAATTTGCTAAGGGTTAGTAACAGCAACCCCTTCTCTACCACAGGGTACGCCACACCACACTTTTGACATCTTATTCCCTATTGTAGGCATGCACTCAGTTATCCAGTACTCGCTGTCTTCTGTTTTCCTTTCTAAACAGTGAGTTGTAGTGTGCTACAGCAACACAGTATCATCCTATACTTCAGAGTGTCATATGTCCCATGCAGGCCCATTGTCATTTTCCCTCTGTTAGCATATGCAATTTGCAGACGGTCCTCTGCTTTGCGCACATTACTCTACAGACACATTTTGCTTTGTGCCACACTGTACTTTCACACAGAACACACTATTGTTTTTGCACTCTGTTCTTTTCAAGGATTTAGTCTGCACGTGTAGACAAGGTCGAACAACAATGCCCCATGTTATTCTGTTCTGGTCAGGCCCTAACACCTAGACCAAACACGCAAATGCTACTGTTTGGGAACACGTACTTTTGTCATATAGGTATGCACAGATAGGTAACACACACTTGGAGAGGGACCTTTCCAGGGAAAAGATCGTGACAGCCCCTGAGATGTAGAACTTTCATCTGTGTATACTAAGGTATGGGGTCTGCTGCTAACACCCAGAGATCTTCTGATATATAATAATTTTACTTCTGTAGAAGGGGAGGGAGGTTAGGTTACACTGTCGCATATAATGACAGCTCCTTTTATGATTTAGGGATTACTTACTATGCTGACCGTATTTATGTTAGGCATTTTCCTACTTGTTGTGGTACGTATACTGCATACTAGAGAACGATAGTTAAAATAGACATTTTAAACCTTCCTTGTGTCACTATCAGAACTTATTGTAGACTAGTAAGAGTGTGAGAGCGTAAGGGTGTGTCCTGTAACCACGATTCCTGAGAGGGTCGGGAGTGTTTGTGTTCTGGGGTGTATAATCACTTGTACCTCTGTGAGTGAGTAGGAGGGCAAGTGAAACACTATAGTTAGTGGGTCCCGGGCTCATGGGTACTCAGGTGGTAGGATGACTCAGTCCCGGTCTACTAAGGTTCTGTGATCCCAAGAATAGTTCTGTGACTCCGCAGAATCCCTGCAACAAGAGATGCCAGTCCATGTCTTCTAATATCCATCCTGTTGGAACCAAGGGTCCTGCTGTCTCTCTGAATTGCTCTTAGCTCTTCTTCCCCTTTTCAAAACTGGTGATCCTACTCTATTGGATCCTGATACATGGAGTGGGGCAAACTCTAAGAAGAGAAGGTAGGATTAGCCTCGCTGTCCTTTGAGCCACACTACAAGGGCCGTAATACAGTGGAACCCTGGCCATCATCTTCTATAAACCAAAAGACAATCAGTGCCTAACGCATTTACCCTTGGCATCACAGGAAAGGTTATCTTTGCTGGGAAATGGAGATGCAAAATGTGGATACATTGTATGTCTCAAGGTGAAGAACTGCATATCAAAGAAGCTGTAGCAGTGCAGCCAGAACTGTGTATATCTGTACTAATGGCTAAGCCCACCATGGGAAGCATATACTATGTGCCATCAGAGCCAATTCCGCCATGATTGGTACACTACGAAGACAAAGCATAACAATGTGTGAACCTAAATTTGCTCCAATCCTGACTATGCATCCTCTGTCTCAGTTAGCAGATTTGAAAAAGGAGATGGATCCTAATAGTATACATGAAGGACTACAGGACTTTCTCTGCACAGACGTCTTATGGGAAAAGTGATTTGTCCATAATGGATGGTCAGATCAAATGCACTCATGTCAATGAGCTTTCAAATCCAAATAAATCAAGCAAATTGTGACAATTAAAAATGTGTAGGCTACGCTAATGCATGCTTACAATTGCAACAAGAATGTCCCTATAGGATACTCTTAGTGTTACTTAATGTTTGGAAGAGGTGCCAGACTGCCAGTTAGCCTGTTATTTTGAACCAGTTGTGATGAGGTGCTGAAAAACACATCTCAAATATGTTATAAAACTAAAACAGTACCCCAATGAGACCTACCAGCATGCACATGCTGCTGTTGACAGGAAGTTGAATTTTAGTCAAGTTAAGACTAGTGAATGAAGCTACAAGGCTTCCATCCAGGAGATAGAGTGGTAATTTGCTGTTTGGAGCATTGAGGAAGAAACAAACTGGGTGTCAAGTAGAACTCTGAATTATAGACAGTAAAATCCCTGGAATTCAGGTCTATGCTTTATAGCATATTTACGACAAAAGACAGCATTGGATCTGATGTATCAAAGGGCTTTGCTCATTCGGTCTTACATAAGGGTGATAGTTGATACATAAGTGCCGTAGTTCTTTATAGAAACCACCTCCTCCATTTAGAGAAAGTTGTACATCTGTATTCAAATACGCCATTTTCTTAAGCCACAAGAAACATTGATCTGAAAAGGATAACTGATAGAAATGAGGTCAGGAAACCAGCAGAGAAAACCCACCGACGCCAAGGCTTATGCTGGAACAGCAGACAGAAACTGAAATGTAAATATATAATTGAATAGTTAAACCCCAGCGAGCCCTTAATCAACTGGCGTTGTGCATACATTTTTTTTCTGAGTCAGAAGGTTCTAATATTTCACCAAATTCTTTTCCACCAGACACTGCAGCAGAGCAGACTACAAGTGATGACTGTAGCTTGGTATCAGACTGTGAAACATATAGCTTTTCCAGCAAGACGAGGGCAAGTTTTTCTGTTTCTGAAGGTGAAGCTCTTTTACTGCCCTAAAAATGAACTAAAGAGAACAAGTCCATAACATCTTTTAGTTACAATTCACCACAAATTCAGTGTGATGTGCATATTTGTCTGTGTACATTGAGACAATTTAATTTAAAACTTAGTTTTACAATACACAAGTCTTACATTTACAATAAAACAAGTCTTAGGTTTACAATAAAACATTGTAATTTAAAATTTCTGATACTGATTCACTTAGTGCAATTTTAGATGGATATGTCTAGGTTATCACACTTTTTATATGTGGAGTACATTTACTGGTTGGAAAATTACACCATATGTATTAGAACAACATTTGAACCTTTCTTAATGCATAGTACATATATTTTCTTTGCAGGTTTACTATTTTGAAAGTCTTCATATTCACAACAATGAAATGTAATGTTTACTCAGGCTTGAAATAATCTATACATTGTTACTTCAGTTACCCAGAAAATGTTCATTATCATGCAACCACTCGACTAATAATAACCATCTGTACAAAATAAATCCTACAGTCTTTCTCCATACATAACTAAATATGTATCATCACGTTTTCAAACAAATTTGCTCTTTCCATACTGTGCCACAGATTCTTCCATACATCCAGTTACTAAAACATAATCTAAAAAAAATTGCCTTTTACTTCCTTATCTATAGTGTTTCAAATTTTCTGAACTAAACAAGAGAGAGCAATCACAATATTTGATATTTGAAACAATAAACTTACTAGCAAAGAACATTTTTAACAATATGCTATCATATACTACACAACATTTGCCTACATGTCATCCTTTCTAATTTACACACATTTACAACATCAAACAGTTGTCAGAATGCACTCACTATCTTTGTGCTTGGAATCCCAGGGGAGCGATGCACTCTTCCGTCTCTCTCTGCCTCCACCAATGACCACATACACTGGACTATGAGGGCCAGTGGTGGAAATGGGGAAAGGGAAATGGGCTAAGAAAGACAACAGAGACACTGGATTCCACCACTCTGACTCTGTAATGATGCTGGACAAGGACTTCAAATGTACATACCTGAGCACTATCACTGTTTAACCCACTCTCTGTATTTTGATGAGTAACTTGTAATTCCTGAAAATTAAAAACACTTCTCCCTATGATTTGAATAGCTACATCAAGCTTCCTTACCATGTACTGTCTGTAGAAGATGAGTTAAAGTTTCTGCTAAAATTGTTACTTATATTACAGTTCGACAAGAGCAGTTTGACTCTTGTCAAACCGAAATATAAATCATTTTAGTTGTCTGCTTTTCCCAAATTTAGCAATTTCGGTAAACACACTATAACTCTAATACATTATACTCTGGCACTCCTTCACTAAGGTGGTGGAGAGTCGCCCCACTGAGCAAATAAAAACGGAAAAATAAAATCATAATAACTATTTAAGCGTACTGGCTCAGTTGGTTGGGGGTGGTGGGGGCGGCGGGCGCAGGGCTGGGCTGTTTAGAGGCTGGGGGCACTTCCTAAGTGCGCATGACATTATGGCCGGCCGTCTCGAGCAGGCCAAAATGTCATGCACACTTTGCATGTTCTCCACCCAGGCTGCATTACAGCTTGGGTGGAGAACATGCCCGGCCTCCCAGCCCCTGTCTGAGCACAGAACTACGGCGCTCAGACCAATCACAACTCTGCTGTAAGGCAGTATTGTGATTGGTCAGGGGAGTCTGGAAGGCTGCGTGCTTCCCGCTGCCCCAGGAGAAGAGGACAGAGGAGAGGCGGTGGCTGGCCGGCCGCATCCAGGTAAGTGTTTTTTTTATTTTTTATTCCCTCCTCCCTCTGCTCCCTGCGCCCGTTCGGTAATAGCCTCTATTGACAGTCATACAAAGAATGAGCAACGTTGTCCTGGCTAACCCTTAGTAAAATGTAACAGCTCACAGTAGGCCTGGTTTTCTCAGAGGCGGGGGACTATGTTGGCCATGTCCCCAACATTTCCTTTAGCCCTTCCATCTACAGTATGAAAGTCCATGGAGAAAGCAGCATGGATTTGTTATCCATTTTTAACCTTTTACTCTCTGCCAACTGCTGAACGCGATAGTGTTTTTCCAACTTCCTTCTACTTTTCCCTTGAGTTACATGATTGGGCCTTGTTCTACCTTGAAAAAAAACTAATGCCGCTTCACCTTTCAGTGAGGTGGGCTTCAAGAAGTATTTGCAAATCAAGGACATTTCGGCCCCACTTTGCTACTACGCCCCACTTGAGTGCCTTCCAGCTGCTGTGCTTGTGTCCCTCTTCAACTTCATACTGCATTTGGGTGACACCATCTTTCTTTTTCATGCAACAACTCTGCTCTGTGAACTTCGCCAAACCTGAAATGGGCAAAAGACAACTAAATGTAACCCAAACACTGTTTTCTAGACACTGGTGGTATGGTATCCCGGTTAGTGATGGACTTTCCGAGGATCATGGAGGGAGCATGTAATCAAAAGGCACTGCTGGTGCTGCGGATCCTTTAATTAAACAAGCAGAGGACCACCACTGCTCTATTTCATTACATATTCTTTTCGTGCAGACCTGTGTAAATAAGAGGGTAGAAAGGTAGTTTTGCTGGTGCTTATGTTTTCAAATGAAGCAACTGCAAGCAATAAAAAAGTGTTTGCACACAAAATAATATTTCCTCAATTGCACATTTTCAGAATGTTCATTGGAAAACAAATAGATGCATTTTTAAGTTTAAAGCACGTGCTTCATCTACCTAATGCCTGTGAATATTTTCAATAGATCTGGCTTTTAACTGAAAGGGCTTCTTTTGTCACTCATGTGTTTAGGCACAGGCACTCTTTCCCTCATCCTTGCGCACATACATCTATTCACCCACTCACTGACTCATTCTTGCATTTATCCACTTACCCATCCGCAATAAAAAAAATCTCAAACTCCACAGGCATATGCAAATTAATCAAAACAATAAAAGTAGAAAAAAGAAAGTGTGCCACCACCTAAACTTGACATATTCTTGCAATACAAAATAAAAGTTTAACATAGCAGCAGGCAGACATCTTTCAATGGTACTGTTGTACAGTGTATCAATGTTTAAAGTTCCAACATTGCTGCCATGTTTAGCAGCAATGTGTTGACCATCTTGGTGCAGTAAAAACAATGATAGACTGTGCACAATGGCAGTCCCAGATGGCTGCTTAGTAAGCATTACGCGGGGCGGCCATCTTCGATTGCTAAAATGTATAATGTATCATTGATGTACTGATCCAGTTCAAGACGTTTGCAGTTCGTTTAGGTCTGGTTGGATTACTTCCTCCTTCTTAAGGGATATCGACTCTCTTCTTCTCTGTTCGTAGATGGAAGCAGAGGCTGGCCGGCCAACAGACCCTTGGAGAAGAAGAACAAGCCCAGGTAAGTCTACAATAAAAGATGGCAAGTTTTAGCCTGACGTAAAACTAAAGCAGGGTCTTTTAGGACAGTTTCCCTAGTGTGTGTGACTTCCTGCCGAACTGCGCGCAATGGACAGCCAGGGATCTCACTTCTTTAAAACTGCTGCCAAGGCACAGAAATGGCTTGAGGATAAGGTTCACCGGAGAGTTGGACCCCCTGATGGCAATGGAGATGCTAACTGGAAAAGGCAGGGAGTAAGGCGAGGGTGAACCCCCACAAAAACTCGAGAGAGCCTGTTTAGTGGTCGAGATCCAGAGCAGTTGAGCCTGGTCCATGAGCACCAGATGGGACACACTGGATTTGGACAAGGAAACAACGGATAGAGGGACTTCAGCAACGGGAGGTGAATGGAACAAGGGGAGGTCACCGGTGCTGACCCCCCATGGCAGCCGATCTCCTTGGCTGAGAGACCTCATGACTTCTGCTGCACCGTAGGGTGTCCTACCGCAGCCTAGCACTGAACCTCATGGGCAGGCTGGGACAACGGTTAGTAGGGAGGGGGGCGACAGGTGCCTCGAGCATTGGGTATTTCTAAGCTCACAGCATGAGGTAGTGGGGAGGGGTCTGTTTTAATGGTGGGGAAGGAGACTAGTTTTAACACCAGATGGCAGCATGTACAACAAGCACGAGTGCGGACTGAAACTGACCATTTAAAGGCACAAATTCTGGGATAGGGCGCACTGGGCCCAGAACACGCGGAGAGGGAACCTCCGGATTCTCTTATAGAATGTCAATGGCCTAGACAATAGTATAAAACATCGAATCGTGGCAAAATGTATACCATGACATGACCCGGACGTAGTCCTTATGCATGAGGCACACTTAGTAGGCAACAATTGTGGTATCTTTAACAGGGGAAGATACACAATGGTATCACATGCAGGATACACATCAGGCTGCAGGGGGGTTGGTATCCTGCTACGCAAAAAATTTCACTTTCATGTTACATTGACATGGGTGACACTGGCTGGCTGATTGGCCGCAGTAGCGGGTACCTGGGATAGGTTTCCCCTTACCTTGGCATCCTGGTACCTCCTGCCGGGCCTACAAAAGGTCGGGCTGGAAAAATGGAGTGTTGACTATGCAGGACGCTTTCACAATTATAGGGGAGACCACAACTTGACAGAACAGGGAGACAGGGACAGAGTAACACAGACCCAAACTGTTCCCAAGACCCATACATACCTAGCGACCTTCTTAAGATCAAAGCGGTTGGCAGACCTGTGGCGGGTCCAGCACCCAGACCAAAAACAATACTTGTGTGCAGCCAATGCCAAGCGGTCATTATCAAAACTGGACTAGTCCCCCATCAACAAATCAGCTGGTATGGCGACACTCAAACCCTGCCCAGAGGTATCTAAGACCACTTCCCTATGATCACAACATTCCAAACCCAACAGGGGAGTTTGAGGGCGGAATGGAGTCTAGACTCGTGGCAACTCTTTGACTGGGACACCCGGAAATTCCTGACGGAGGCATGTAAAAGCTATTTCGACAACAAGGGGTCGGTGGACTAGGGGGGGTGGTCTTGCGGGAAGCATACAAGATGGTGGTTCATGGGCAACTGATTTCCCATATGTTGAGGTAAAAAAAGAGGAGGGAGCAGGAGTGTTGAGACTTGGAGAAGAAACTGGTGCAGGGGGAGGCGGAATACATAACTACACCAACACCGGAATTGGCGATTAAGATCAAAGAGATAAGAGAGGACAACAGAACCTTAACGCAGCAGGAAGCTAAGGCCTGCTATCAGGCAAAACAAGGGCGTGTCTATGAGTATGGGAACAAGGGTGGGTCTACGAGAATGGGAACAAGGCAGGGAAACTCCTGGCCTGGCTGGTGAGGTGAGAGGAGCAACAGAAATGAATACACAGACAGAGAAGGAGGGATGGAGTGATGGTGGAGATGCCGTTGAGCATAGAGCAGGAGATGGCGACGCACTCGGTAGAATGTGTACAGATCGCAAACATCGTGTGATCTGAAGGAACTGCTGGACTTTGCCTTAGTACTCCCAACCGCCACCTTCGGTGAAGATGCTTGGGAAACACTGGAAGCCGAGATATCAGACTCATTGATAGTGGAGGCCCTTACCCACTTAAAGAGAGAAAAGGTGCCAGGTCCAAGGAACTTCCCGTCTGAATTTTTTAAGTGCCTCCATGCTCATATAGTACCCAACTTGGGGGAATTGTTCAGGAGTGCCAGACGGGTAGGGAAACTGCCAGACTACCTGCGCCAGGTCCTAATTGTGCCTGTATGCAAGGTGGGGAAGCCACAAGAGGACTGCGAGTCCCATTGGCTTATCTCTCTGCTTAACATGGAGGTGTAGGTCCTAGCGCGGGTTCTTTCAAGTCGGATGCTGCAAGTAGTAGAATCCCTTGTGGCAGCCGACCAGTCGGGCTTCATGCCACATAGGATGACTCAACACAACCGCAGGCACCACTTCAGCTGCCTAGCCTGCAGATAGAGAATTGGGGAACCGGCGGAGATTTTATCACTAGATGCAGAAAAAGCGTTTGATTCCATGGAATGGCCCTACCTAATGGCGGTGCTATAGAAAATGTGATTTGGCTGGAACTTTCTAGGGTGGGTCACACTACTCTATCGGGACCCTGTGGCCAGGGTGTGGGTGAATGGTACGCTTTTGGAGGAAATATCCATAGAAAGGGGGGCGCAGCAGGGAGGTCCACTAGCCCAATTGCTGTTTGTGGTAGCCCTCGAGTCATTTGCGATCTGGGTAATCAGCCTCCTGTTGTCGGTGATGGGTAAGGTGGCAATGTACAAAATGATATGCTTGCCCAAGCTTCTCTATGTTCTCCGAAATGCACCCTATGTCATTCCAGATAGGTTTTTTGGTAGATAGATGAGGCCACACGAACACTGCTCTTGGATGGGAGGGCCTCACGGATTGCCCATGCAATGCTGACGAGGAAAACATGGGATGGGAGCATAGCACTACCACACCTGAAGCTATACAACTGGGCAGTACAATTGGTGGTGGTAAATTATTTGGTTTTTTCAGACCAGCGTGAGCCATCCCTTTTGGCAGATAGAGGGGCTTTAGACCCAGTGGGCCATCTCAATCACCTGTATCAGGAACGGAAGACAAAGGAGCTCTCATCACAGACGGCGGACACCTGAAGAAAGGCAGAGTGAGCCATGGACTAGCAAGGGAAGAAAACATTGATGACACCGCTATGAATATGCCACGTTACATCGCATGCTTTTTCAATGCATGCCATTACAACCCGGTCATTACAACGACCGCGTTGTTACATCGCATGCCATTACAACGCAAGTCGGAACAACGACTTGCTGTAGGGTGTCGCGGTCTAGGATCCCAAATCAGAAATACCAATATCCACGGGAGCGAAGATAGAATCTCTCCTCTCCCCTGAGATACTGTCTCCCTCTGTTAATAGACTCAGAACGGTAGAGCAGTATCCCCAGGGAGCGAGGAAACAGGGAGGGACCACCAGGGGGCTTCCAGAACAAGACACAGAGGCAGATGGGGCGTCTCAGTAGATATAAAAGAACCTGCAGCAATAGATAATGAGAAAGAACAGGTTAAAGAAAACTCTATACTTTTACCACTAATTATCTTATATCAAACTTAGGTGTGTTCATTGTGCCTTCACATACTCACGAAGGAATTATTGCGATGGGACTTGTACGGAGAGTTCATATCCAATCTCAAAAAGAAGTAAGCAGAAAATAAAGAATCCGAGAGGCAGGAGGAGTTTGATGTGTCACTAGTTTCTCCACAAAGGCACAAGCCGTCGCCACCTCTGTTTCGGCAAAAAGTCACTCCAACAATTTAAAGGTACTCACGTTGCTCTACCTCCGTAAGGTCAAGTATGTCCAGCGCTTCCTCGCGCTTGCATTCAGAACAACAAGAAGATCAAGAAGTAAGGCACTAATGAGCAGCGCGTCCGTACACTGCGACGAAGGTTTCGTTTATGGCGTTGTAAAAGGTGAGATGTGAGAGCCCCTTCGCTCCGTGATTAAGAACAAACAAAATAATAGAAGTATAACAACGCCTCCTCGCGTTTTAGGATAAGGAATCAAAAAACAGAAAGGCAAAAAAAAAACAGCTCTTCCTCGAGATGGTGGGAGAGCGGTGAAGGGAACAGCGCGGGCTCGCGCTTGTCTCCGTAATTAGAACCAGGTGAGGGTAGCGAGTCCAGGCGCTGATTGAGGCGATCCGCAGAGTTTGTTCACAGCGCTTCCTCGCACTGGCGGTCGTAAAGGTGTTTCTAAGAAGAGGTAGATTGCGGTTACCGGGAACAGGAAAGTCCGAGGAAATCCAAACAGGCAAAGGGCGAGGTCCCTACAGGAAGTAAAGCCAAGCATCATGGATTGGGTGCTCACGGCTTATAAGCTGAGCTTGTCAGCTGATCAGTCCCTGTGCAGCATGGGAAAGCACAAAAGCAACACACCTTTCTGAGGCATTATGGGAGATGTAGTTCCTAGATTTATACCTTGGATAGGGTACAGGAAACCTGACGTCTAACAGTTCTCCTCCCTAACGGTCTATACACCGGTCTAGGTTTAGAGGGGTGTAGAGCGTGAAACCTTCTCATCAACACAGGAGCATGTACATTCTCTGCAGACTCCCAAGTTCTGTCTTCAGGGGCATACCCCACCCAATCTATGAGGTACTGCAATTCTCCGTTATGTAGTCTGGAATCTAAGATGCTTTTCACCTCATATTCTAACTCTCCTTCCACGACGATAGGAGGGGGTGGAGGCTCAGGGCAGGAGGGAGGGGTATACACCTTGAGCAAGGAGGTATGGAAAACGGGATGTATCCTCAGTTCAGGTGGAAGATCTAGCTTTACTGTAACCGGGTTGATCGTTCTTACAATAGTGAAAGGCCCTACATATCTGGGTTGTAATTTACGAGGGCCTGATAACCTGAGGTTTTTTGTGGACAGCCATACCTGCCCACCTTCCTTGTAATCTGGGGCAGGGCGTCTATGTTTATCTGCATCTGTCTTCATGGAGTGTTTGGCTTCCATTAGTTCTAATTTGGCTTGTTCCCATATAGACGAAAGATGAGTGTAGTGGTCTGTGACTGCGGGGACATCTGAGAGAGGGAAAGAGAGGGGAAGAAATTTTGGATGATATCCTGTGGTGAAGAAAAAGGGTGAAACCTTGGAAGCAGAATGTGTGGAATTATTATACGCGAATTCAGCCAAAGGAAGAGCCAGGAGCCAATCACTAGTAGTAGTGCTGATTAAACATCGGAGATATTGTTCCAGAGTCTGGTTTGTTCTCTCGGTTTGACCATCCGTTTGCGGATGGTAAGCCGAGGAGAGACGATGGTCTATATGAAGAGCCTTACATAATCCTTGCCAGAATTTGGACACAAACTGTGGTTCTCTATCGGAGAATATGACTGAGGGCAACCCATGTAGCCTGACTATGCTTTCAATGAATGTGTCTACGAGTTCTTTGGCGCTAGGTAGCTTCTTAAGAGGGATGAAATGGGCCATTTTGGACAACATATCCACCACCACCAATATAGTGGTGAATCCTCTTATGGTGGGTAGGTCCGTGATAAAATCCATGCTGATGGATGACCAGGGTATATCTGGGACGGGCAGAGGCTGTAAAAGACCCGCAGGAGCACAATGTGATGACTTCTGACGTGCACAAGTTGGACAAGCTTTGACAAAATTAATTATATCTTGGGTCATGCCTTTCCACCAGAACCATCTCTGACATATTTGAATTGTCTTTTCTCCTCCAGGATGACCAGCCAATGGCAAGGCATGGCACCATTGTATTATCAAGTCTTGGGTTTCTTTTGTAGGGATAAACAAACGGTCCTCATGATAAAACAAATCGCTCACTATTTTGTTCAAAGGATCTGTTAACCACTTCTCACGATCAAGCGCCAAAAAGGCATGATCTAGTTGTGAAACAAAAGTGTCGGTCTTTTCGCTAATGGATATGATTTTATTCTCAGGTATAATAGGTAAGGGAGTTTCCACTATGTGTTTCTGATCTTTTCCTAAGCGAGAGAGAGCGTCTGCTTTACCGTGTTTCGAGCCAGGGCGAAAAGTGATAACAAAATCATATTCAGAAAAAAGGAAACCCATCTCATTTGCCGAGGAGTAAGGGCTCGGGCAGACCTAAAAAACTGAAGATTCCTATGGTCTGAGTAAATAGTGATGGTGTGAGGTGAACCCAAAAGATAATGGCGCCATTCTTGAAAAGCCATTTTAATGGCTAGGAGTTCTCTTTCTCCGATGGTATAATTTTGCTCAGCTTGTGAAAGAGTTCTAGAAAAGTAGGCCACTGGATGGAGTGTTCCTGATTGTGAATCACGTTGTGAAAGAATCCCCCAACTGCATATTGAGAGGCATCGGCCTCTACATAGTATGGCTGATTTTCGTCCGCATGTCTTATAATGGGAGCGGAAGTGAAACTATTCTTCAGCGTTTGGAAAGCCTGCTCGGAAACATCGTTCCATTCAAAAGATACTCCTTTTTCAATAATCTGGTGATGGGAGTGACCAGATCAGAAAAACGATTGATAAATCGCCGGTAGAAATTTGCAAATCCTAAAAAGGATTGCACCTCTCTGACAGTCTTAGGACTTTTCCACTCAGTTATGGCGGAGACCTTGGCAGGATCCATATGTATACCCTCAGGAGAGATGACAAACCCTAAGAATTCCACCTTTTGGGCATGAAAGAGACATTTGTCTAATTTAGCAAACAGATGGTGGTCTTGTAGTCGCTGTAGAATTAATTTGACATGTTCCACATGTTCGTGTTCAGTCTGAGAATAGATTAAAATATCGTCAATATAGACGATAACGAAAATATCCAAATATTCACTTAAGATCTCATTTACGAAGAATTGGAATGCCGCGGGGGCATTGCATAATCCAAAGGGCATGACGCAATACTCATAGAGTCCGAACTTAGTGCGGAAGGCCGTCTTCCACTCATCTCCTTCTCTGACTCGGATCAAGTGATAGGCTCCCCTCAGGTCCAGCTTAGTAAAGATTTTGGCCTTACGCACCTGATCCAAGAGACTGGAGATGAGTGGAAGAGGGTATTTATTTTTTATCGTCACCTTGTTCAAGGCCCGATAGTCCAAGCATGCCCTTAAACCACCTTCACGTTTGGGAATAAAAAAAATAGGGGAAGAGACAGGGGAAGTCGAATGGCGTATGAACCCCTTTTTAGCATGTCCTGAAGGTACTCATGGAGATACTTTGTCTCAGGTTCCGTAAGAGCATATACTCTACTGACAGGAAGTACTGCACCCGGCGTTAGATCAATCCTGCAGTCGTAGGATCTGTGAGGGGGTAGGGCCACGGCTTTTATTTCGTCAAATACTCCTGCAAACTCAAGATACTCAGGGGGCAGCGGCGTCGAGTCCGGTAAGGATACTGCACAACTTAGAGGAGTGTGCCATAGGGCGGTCTCATGGTAACAATGCTTTAGACAATACGAAGAGCGGAGCGTGACTTTCCTAGAGACCCAATCAATGAGCGGATTATGTAGCTGTAGCCACGGGACTCCAAGAATGGCACCAAAGTTGGGGGTGTTAATGAGATCAAATGAAATAGATTCAGCATGTCCGTTATCACACATCATTACAAGTTCAGGGGTTTGATAGGTGATTAAACCAGATGATAATTCAGTTCCATCAACAGCTCTCACCTTTTCAGGACGTGTTTTAGGAACGAATTCAATCCCGAGCTTCTTGGCCAATGATATATCTAGGAAGTTTCCTGTTGCTCCAGAATCTAATAGTATGGGCATAGTCTTTCTATGTTGTGACGGCAATATAACTACCACCGTAATGGTGAAGTGTTTAGGCACTAAAGCCATCGTGTTAGCCAAGAAGTGTGAGATCTGAAGGGGAGAAAGACTTGGAAGAGCGACCTCGGTACTCACCAAGTCCTTCAGTTTTCCGGATACATGGCTGCACCCATTCTGCTAGCTGGGGTTTTCAGAGGTAATCTTGGTTTGACAAGACATTCTCTAGCGAAATGGCCACCCTTGCCACAGTAAAGACAGAGGTTTAATTTTCGTCGTTTTTCATGTTCTTCTACAGTTATTGGTCCTCTAACTCCTCCTATCTGCATGGGCTCACTTGTATCCTTTAATTCTTTCTTCTCGCTTTTGGCAAAAAAAAGACGGGTGTATTCCCCTTGGATTTTTCTCCTTTTCTTTCCATTAATCTATGGTCTAACTTGACCACTAGGTCTATAAATGAAGGACAATCTTCAGGCGGGTTCACTATTTGAGACAATATATCCTTTAGTTCGTCTTTTAAACCTCTGTAGAATAAAGAAGTTCTCTTCTCTTCACGCCATTGTGTTTCAGTCACTAATCTGTTGAAAGTGGTGATATATGTTAACAGATCCCCTGAACTTTGTTTGAGACTCAACAGTTCATTGTCACTAGCCTGCATATAAGAGTGACGGGTAAAGAGGCTTCTCATTCTTTCTTTGAATTGTGGGAGGTTGTATAAAATGGGGTCGTCATTTTGTACAAGAGGCACCGCCCACAGAGCAGCATTCCCACTGAGATAGGAGATAATAAAAGCTATCTTTGCCGCGTCGTCCGGAAATGAGGAAGCTCTACATAAAAACTGGAGGTGACACTGGTTCATAAACACTCCGTACTTCCTAGTGTCTCCACTGAATCTCTCGGGCATTGCTAAAGGGGTCAGGGAGGTGTTACAACTGTCACACTAACAGGAGAAGGGGAGAGACTACAGACTCTGAAGTAGAGGCAGAAGAGGAGCCTTGGAAATGCGCAGGCTGTATGTAGCTCTTTTTGAACTTGGGATAGGTGGCAGCCTCTCTGGCTTCAGTCTGTCTTTGTGTTTTCATTCCATCTAACTCAGAAACCAGACGCTGATTTTCCCCTTTCAGTACTCTAAGCTCTGTTTGTAGGTTTATAACTGCTGCCGCTAACTCATTCATAGTGGGTAAAGATGTCTCAAGGGATAGGGAGTCATCCATAAGGGTATCAAATGAGGCTCCCGTGTTCATCTTCGCTCAGGGGATAATATAACCGTGGGCTTGGCTTTCTGTCGCGGTCTAGGATCCCAAATCAGAAATACCAATATCCACGGGAGCGAAGATAGAATCTCTCCTCTCCCCTGAGATACTGTCTCCCTCTGTTAATAGACTCAGAACGGTAGAGCAGTATCCCCAGGGAGCGAGGAAACAGGGAGGGACCACTAGGGGGCTTCCAGAACAAGACACAGAGGCAGATGGGGCGTCTCAGTAGATATAAAAGAACCTGCAGCAATAGATAATGAGAAAGAACAGGTTAAAGAAAACTCTATACTTTTACCACTAATTATCTTATATCAAACTTAGGTGTGTTCATTGTGCCTTCACATACTCACGAAGGAATTATTGCGATGGGACTTGTACGGAGAGTTCATATCCAATCTCAAAAAGAAGAAAGCAGAAAATAAAGAAACCGAGAGGCAGGAGGAGTTTGATGTGTCACTAGTTTCTCCACAAAGGCACAAGCCGTCGCCACCTCTGTTTCGGCAAAAAGTCACTCCAACAATTTAAAGGTACTCACGTTGCTCTACCTCCGTAAGGTCAAGTATGTCCAGCGCTTCCTCGCGCTTGCATTCAGAACAACAAGAAGATCAAGAAGTAAGGCACTAATGAGCAGCGCGTCCGTACACTGCGACGAAGGTTTCGTTTATGGCGTTGTAAAAGGTGAGGTGTGAGAGCCCCTTCGCTCCATGATTAAGAACAAACAAAATAATAGAAGTATAACAACGCCTCCTCGCGTTTTAGGATAAGGAATCAAAAAACAGAAAGGCAAAAAAAAACAGCTCTTCCTCGAGATGGTGGGAGAGCGGTGAAGGGAACAGCACGGGCTCGCGCTTGTCTCCGTAATTAGAACCAGGTGAGGGTAGCGAGTCCAGGCGCTGATTGAGGCGATCCGCAGAGTTTGTTCACAGCGCTTCCTCGCACTGGCGGTCGTAAAGGTGTTTCTAAGAAGAGGTAGATTGCGGTTACCGGGAACAGGAAAGTCCGAGGAAATCCAAACAGGCAAAGGGCGAGGTCCCTACAGGAAGTAAAGCCAAGCATCATGGATTGGGTGCTCAAGGCTTATAAGCTGAGCTTGTCAGCTGATCAGTCCCTGTGCAGCATGGGAAGGCACAAAAGCAACACACCTTTCTGAGGCATTATGGGAGATGTAGTTCCTAGATTTATACCTTGGATAGGGTACAGGAAACCTGACGTCTAACATAGGGGGGCGCTGGATTTTCGAATAGTATAATTTACTATTCCAACTCCAGTCTGTGCAACAGTAGGGAAGGTGTTGGATTTTAAATCCAACACCTTCTGACCCCTACAGCAAGTCGTTGTTCTGAATTGCGTTGTAATGGCATGCGATGTAACAACGCGGTTGTTGTAATGACCACGTTGTAATGGCATGCTTTGTGTCATATGCGTGGTAAATGATGTTTACCCACCTCTATGGGTGTATAAGGCACTAAGGGATCTTCGTGAGATTTAGGGCCAGAAAACAAAAGGGACATGCTGAGTATCTTGGTGTTGGTAGATGTCTGGAAGGAAGGACAGCTGATCCCCTTTGCAGAACTGCAGAGCAGTCAGTACCTGAGATACCTGCAGATGCAACACATCCTTAAGAAGCATGCCCCCCACATTGGAGAGCCTGTCGGAGGAATCCCCCCTTGAGTTGAGTATAGGATACTGGTTTCTCCCATGCACAACCACACCATCCCACTGCTCTACACAAGACTCCTAGCCCATAGTCTCCTCCCACTAGACTCACTCAGACACAGGTAGGAACGGGATTTAGGCAGATTGGAGGATGATGCGTGGGGAGAGGCCTGCCGCAACACCCATGAGTTGGCAATACAAGCGGGCTTCCGTCTGGTACAATTAAAATTGTTACACAGAACATACCATACAAGGGTGACCATACACAAAATGGGGCGTTATGAGACTGACCTGTGCTTGAGGGGTTGTGGCAGGAGAGGCACCTTCCTCCATACCACATGGGAGTAAACGCCAGGGAGGAGGTACTGGGAGAGAGCCGGGGAGCAAATATCTGGAGTGATAGAGGTGCAGTTGCACCACACGCCCCAGTTGGTCATGTTGAGTATTTAGGGCGAGAAAACACTGGAACGTTACACATTGCTTTTCTGCAACATTGCCCTGGTGGTTGCCTGATAGGACATAGTCAAACGATGAGGTACCCCCATTACCCCCAGAGTGCGGGAATGGGCATTAAACATTGACTGGTGCATGAGGATGGAAGAGCTGATATACAAAGCCCGTGGCTCCCATCGCAAATATGAGAGAATCTTAACTCCTTGGAGGAACGAAGAGCCATGATGTTAGTGGGGAATTGATAACCATAACTATCCCCACTATCCACATTCCAAAGATGCCTGTCTGGACAAGTTTGTTTTGGGCGGGCAGGTGGGGGGTTTGCTCGTTGTATGTCGCATATGCTAAAAAAAAGATTGATTAAAAAAGCATCATTTATACAGTCGGAAAATTACAACTATGTAAACAATTACAGTTGACAAAACTATATATAAACCTTCCTAAAACAGCATAAATAGGATTTATTTTCAAGGGCAGATAGTCTACCTTGAGGGTTTGTCACAGAGTAATAATCAACTTCAAAATCCTTGCCTATGATGGTAATTTATGAGATTCCTTGTAACAAAATATCTGGCAACAAGTTTTAACACAGGGTAGTGACAATCTACCTTTATTGGCCTATTGGTTTCAACATATATTTTCACAATAAATAAGTCAGGCATACTGCCTTTGTTGCAACTTTTCATAATAAACAGCTCAGTTCTATAGTCTTGATCATTGGCTTGTCACCATGACCAGCTCAGTCCTACTGTATTCAGATTAAGCTTTCCCATAAGGCACAAAATGCACTACAAGCACTCTTTTATTTTTAGAAAAAGCACACAACTTCTGCCAAATCGAAATCTGTACTGAAGGCTATCCACATTTAGGTGGTGCCAAAGTGCCGCTGTCAGTACTCCTTCTGTTGTTCACATACGCGCTATCAAGCCAGACATAAAAAGTGCTGGCAGAGCCAGTAGTGTTGGCTTTAATTTGGTCAAAAGATGTGGAATTGCACGAGTGATGCCTCAGATTGAACCCGTCTACACTTTACTAGAGCCTTCTATATTTGAGATTGTACAAGGCCTGATATTCCTCCTGTGTGCTCCGTGATGAGCAGGTCTGCAACATCTTATCCCCATCCTTTCCTTCAGAGTCACTTATTTTTTTAACATGCTTTTAAGTGTGGCATTGCACTGTTCCACCAGTCTGTCAGTTTGCGGGTGGTAAACTGAAGCCCTTATCAATTTAATCCCAAGTTGTGCACATACCTGTTTGATTAGCTTTGGCATGAACGATGTCCCCTGATCTGTCAGTATTTCTCAGGGAAAGCCTGTCTGAGAGAAAACGTTGCTCACGGCTGATGCAATTTGGGATGTCTCTGTGTCATAGTGAAACTTCTTCGTGGTACTTAATCGTGTAATCGAGGATGGATAAAATTTATCTATGGCCTTTCCTTTATGCTATCAAGGGTCCCAAAAAATCTATTCCTACCCTTTGGAGCGGAGTACCTCTGAGCAGCATACTTTGCAGGGAAGCATTTTCAGGGGAGTTTATAGGGTCTAATCCCCTTGAGCTGGCTAAACATGCATAGCCAGGAAAATTCTCTACAAACGTTTTTCTTAGTCTTCTTGATACTACAATGCCCACCTATTATATTAGTATGAACTAGAACAAGCATGGTTTCCCTAAAAGGCTTGTGAACTAATAACTTCAAGGTTTATTGGAGTCCCCCATTAAATACAGTAGCCCATTTTTCTTTATGAAGTAAGACCCGTCCTAGTGTTTCTCCTCAGCTTCTCAAGCTTGTGCCCATGACTGTTTCAATAGAAGATCCTCCCTATAGTCAGCACTGAAGTTCTGATCCCCCTGCCAGGTCACCTGGTTCAAATACATGGTCTGTTTCTTCAATGCATGCTTTTGTCTCGCTTGTCTATTCTACCTGCGAGTCTTGGTAATCTTTACCTTTTTCTGGGTATATATCCTCTTGGGCAAATGGATCCTCATGCCACCAAGAAGGGCCTGTATCTAAATTCTCCTTCAGCAATGTATCAAACTGTGGGTGGTCCATGTCAATGATTAGAGGTTGAGGTAAATTAGACAGTACCCCGAATTTAGCAGTCTGATTAATTGTAAATATACATAAGACACAGGGTACCTTCTCTTGCCTATATGACCGTATTTAATCGGTGCGTTTTGCTTGGATACTATTTTTCATGCTGTTCCAAAATGACTCTGGAAACCGGTTGGCACCAGGTAGTATCAAGCAAAGCTGCAGGTTTCTTCCTGTTCATTCATATAGGGTCTAATAGGTGGAAGGCATCTTGCCTGAGTAATAATTGTACCTTCTGGTTAAACTTATTTCCATGGGCTCATCCTCCTTCCTTTTTGGGTAGAACCTTGTGATGTGACCACAGTCCCTGCAGTTGAAACATTGGGGACCAAAAGCTCCGAGCTGAGTTAATTTAGATCCCATAGTGCGCCCTCGGCTACTGGTTTGATGGATCACCAACATTCTACTACCCTTCTGATTTGTAATTGCCTTTCCATATGGAAGTAGCCTCCTCCTTTCTCGCTTTCCATCCTGAGTGTTTACATATGCACTAGATATTTCAATAGCTGCATTTAAGCTCAGATTGCTATGTCGGTGCACCCATTGCTTGGTATTAGGGCTCAAGGCATTTAAAAAATGATTGAGGTAGATTATGTAGATTCTTAAGTAGATTAGGTAGGTCATTTTTGTCCACTATGTCCTCTTTTGCAGATCACTCAGGGAATAGCCAATTATAGCCAAAATCTTTGATCCGATGAAATAGAGCCTGTGGTGTAGCTCCAAGAAGCCCTTTTGTCTCCTAAGCCTTTACAGGTACTTCTCTGCATCTAATCCCAGTCGCTCCAGAATAGTGGTTTTAATTTCATCATATGCTGTCTGCTTTGTGGGGTTAGTAGTTTGATAGACAGCCTGTGGATCCAACTGGCACATATTTTTGCAATACTAAAAGGTGTGCGTGGGCTCATCCTTTGTTGAGTTAAAACTTCTGTAGGTTTATCACTGAGTTGACCTATTTGTGCAGTGTAGGCCAGAAGCGATTGCTTAACCATGTCTATATCCTGTATATATCTCCCTAAAGCTTACCCTAGTTGTTTCTGTCCTTCTGCTGGTTGGTGATCCAATGCCTCCATAGTGCAAAGTGAAATTTTATCCCACTGGTTCCCCAAAAAGCAGACAATACACTTCTCAAGGGGCTATACAAGATTTTACTTTGGCTTGCAGGAGTCTTGGGGCTATATTTAGAGATTGACAGATGGAGTATCATCCATCTGGATGGTGGGGAACTTTAAGCCCTCCATTCCAACAGTACTTGGTCTGCCAGATTTAGAGAAGATTCCCTTCAAGGACAAAATGATTGGCTTATGGCCACCGTTGGGTTTGATGGACATTCATCAAACTTTTAACTGTTTTATTTTTCAGAAACAAACTTTCAAAGCCAAAGTTTATTTCTGGAAAAAAAATGTATGACCACCCACACCCTGGGTGGTCTCTCTCTGGATGTGGGTTGTCATTATTTTATTTTTCTGTCCGTCGCTCCCAGACTTTTCCTGTCAGGGATGGGCAGAAATAAAATCCATAACAGTGTCTGCTCTAAATAAATTGGGTGGTGTGATGGCTTTGCTCCAACGGCCTCTACCCTGCCAGGGCATCAGAGTGAGCTTTCAGAGTAAGCTTTTTATTGACAGAGCCAACAGGGGCTTTACCGACGGACACCTTATGGCCCGCACATCCGTAAATATGTCAGGCGGACTGAGAGTTTGGTGGACAGGCTACTCTGTCATGCAGTGGTGGAAAGTGACATACAATAATTGAGGAGCCTTGATGAGGGAAGTGAATTTTAACCTAGTGGCAGGCACTGCGATAAACCCACAATACCTTTAGGCTCCATGTCAAAGCTCTCAATCATGGCTCGTTAACAGTGTTTTGTTTTTAATGGGCCATGATTGAGAGCTCTGGAGTTGAGGCTGAAGGCAACGCGAGTTCCTCACAGTGCCTGTCAGTGGGACAAAAAAGTAATAATAGGAGAGATAAAATTTAAAAAATGATTTACTCACGCGCCCTCGTACTCGTTGTTCTCTTCTGCAGTCCGAGCGCGAGTCCTGGAGCCTCAACCTACTTCCCTCTACCAATCCAGACGATATCATGCTGCTGATAATGTTAAGCAGCATAAGAGAAGCAATAGGATTGGTTGGAGCTGGCTGGTGGTACTGGGGGCCTGTGCCTGCTCACCACCCAGCTGTCTAAGACAGCTCAGGTTGAAGAGGTTTAACGTGCGCATGTCAGTCTGGCCATTGCAAAACAGCCAGCCAAAGTAACATGCTCATTTTAAACTGGAGTCGGCACAACTCCTCCCCAGCTGCCAGTCAGCAGCAATGGCCGCACCCTCAAACACTGATCGGGCTGGGAGCAGTGAAAAATAAAATGGTAATAAATACCTTTTTTACCATTTTATTGTTCATCTTTGCTGCAATCCCAGCGGAGAGTGGTGGGGGCGGGGGGGGGGAGGAACTGCTGCCATGTTTGCGACAGAGTTCCATGTCAGCCAAACTCTAAATCAGCCCCCTTAGTTATTATGGTGTCATGTAAACCGCATGTTTACAGTCTAACAATAGGGTGTCCATGCTTCTTATTTCCTCTGTCAGGTGACTGGTCTTCACATTCTGCCCTCCTGTGCGACAGCAGCCCTAAGACCTCTTTCACTGTGGCATTGTCTCACAGTACCTGGCTAGTGATGGATGGATGCTGGATGCTTCAGAGGAATATCAGGTAAGTGGTATTAGAAATACTATGGAATTCGACATAAACAGAAACACCAGACACACAGGGTGTTTTATACTGGAATTCTTCTCCCGTCTTGCCCATTACCAAAAAGACATCCTTACCAAATAATTACCTGCCTCCTATTATATGGCTTCAGCATCCCCTTTTCATATTTGGGCAGGGGCGGCTCCTCCACTAGGGCGGAGGAGCGTCGCCCCACTGCTTTCTTGCAGTACGAGAAGCAGAAACATAAAATGGTAATAACTACCATTTTATGTTTCTGCTTCTCGCACTGCGAGAAAGCAGAAGGGTTTGGTTGGGAGCAGGCAGGTGGGCAGGTCTGCTCTAGGGCAGGGGAGGAGTGGCTTGCCCACTCCTGAGGGCGCTGACTGTTTGGTCGCCCAAACTAGTCATGCGCACTCTGCCTTTTCTCCATGTAGGCTGCAATGCAGCCTAAATAAAGAAAATGGCCTCCCTATAGGCGCCTGGCTGGGCACCGTCCTGACCAATCACAACGTTGCCATTGCAGCGTTGTGATTGGCTTAGGGGAGGGAGGCTGCCTGCTTCCTGGTCAGGACAGCAGGAGAGCAGGTCAGGAGCAGAGACGACGCGCGACCCGGGAAGGTACGTTTTTTTTTTTTTTTTAATTAACCCCCCCTTTCCTCTCTTCCTATCTCTTCCTATCTCTCCTAGTCCTCTAAAATGTCTACCTCTCTCTGTGTTCTTTCTTTCTAGGTACCTGGCAAAGTTTGCAAACCTGGCCTGCCCCATGCCTTTAGAAGTAGGTAAGTGATTCTGTTCATTCCGTGTTATTAATGAATTTTGTTGAACCCTGGTAATTCCTAATCCAAATTGTGTGAACGGAAGTCGAATGTAGACTCCACTATGTGTAAAGGCAATAAGTGATGTTTTACCATTACTATTTTCACTGTAGTTTGTATATCTATTTTGAATCCCAGCTGCTGTCACAGCAATATCAAACAATGTACCTCTGCCCAGCAGTAGCTCAACAAAATGTATTCTTATTTCCCATATACTACCAAGATCACCAGGTCAATTGTCAGCTGTGCCTAGTCAAAACCCAATAAGTTCATAAATACACCGCCTTCCTCACCCCGAGTCAGCTAAAACATAATCCTTCCTCTACTAGTGTGGCCCTTGCAAGCGCGGGTACTTCACACTGGTTTCCTCTCTGGTCGCTACAGAATCTGTCTCTGTATCTAACAAATATAGAAGAAATGGATAAGTAGAGAGTACTTCTGGGACAAGCCTAAAAAATAATCCTGTTCACGTCCCCTGTATCCAACTTACCTCTTTCCAACTTAAGATATTGGTGTTTAGGAGAACACTATATACATATGATGACCCATAGAAAAAATAAACAATACCGTCACTGGATAATTCTGGAAATATGTAGTAGCTTGGGTGACTTCCCTTATAGGAACCCTCCTGTTACCTATTAAACCTATCAAACCACATAGGGAGGACCTTATACCATGCGAAGGATCCGGGGAATGATATCATCATTCCTTTAATACTTCCACTAGGTAAATGACCCTGAAAATTGCATTAGAACTCCAATTGTCCAAAAATAGACTTCAGAACAACAATCTTGTGAAAAAAAGCACTTTTCTGTTTTTCATATGGTGTCTTTCTAATTTCAGGAACTTCAAGAAACTCCAGAAGTGATGATGTTCAAGAACAAATATCCGTTATAGTAAGTCCTTCTCCATATCACATTTGTATATTGCACCATATCAATTAGTACCAACAGTCCTCTGTTAGTAAGTGTGTTACTTTCTATTGCAGGTCCCCAAGGTCCATCTGCGGAGTGGTGATGCAGACAACAAAATGTACAATCACCAGGGCTCTCCATGTGACAGGAGGCTAGCAGGTATCTTAAGAAAACAATTACAAATTTGCAAACATTCGTGACAAGAATTTTCAATTCTATTAAGGACACGGAGGCGAGGATTATGCTTTCTCATTTCTTTACTACTTTTCAGCAGCCAATAACCATAAATTTATAACATCACTACATATCCCATGATACCCAACTATATCATGTGTCCAACCATAGAGCCGCTGCCCTATATAACACTTTATGAAGACAGTGTCCTCTTTCTTTGTTCAGAAACAGTTAATTCAATTTGAAATCATCCAACTTGCAGAAAATCCTTATATGAACTCTTCCCGACAGCTTATCTTTCACCCGAGAACCATAATACAAGACCCAACAGGGGTCCAACACGGAGCTCCGACTAGCAGGGGCAAGAAGTCTTGCAAGAACATTATTTCCAGTCTTCATCGACGATCCGAACTTCGACAAAGCAATCAATGTAGAATCCAGAAAATCCACTCTATGAGGATCTCACTTGCTCTCCGAACCTGAGGGAGAGAAGGAAGATACCGTAACACTGGTCTCACCACCCATGTCACAAATCAATGACATTAACAACAAAGCAAAAAAAAAGAAAAGGGGGGCAGAATAACAATCAGTATAGATTCATTATATCAATACATTATGCAATATCTTTAATCTGGGTGGGATAATCCTCGCCTCCGTGTCCTTAATAAAATTGAAAGTTCTTGTCACGAATGTTTGCATATTTTTAATTCTATGTCAGGACCGGAGGCTCTGATTATGCTTGTTTAAAGCTTAGCCACCACCACAGAAGCCACATCAACAATAGATTTACAATAGAAAGTCTTGAACGTAGATTCTGACGACCAGTCCGCTGATTGCATGATATCAGCGAGGGTAGCGCCCAAGGCAAAGGACTTAGACGCCACGGCCCCCAAGCCGAATGGGCTCCAAACATGGAAACATCAATGCCTGCTTCGCTCATGAGCCAAAGCACCCATCTCGCCAAGGTGGCTGGGGTCATTGGGCGAAAAGGCTTCTGTAATGCTATCAACAATTGTCCATTCATGTCTGTACGAAATTCCGTTGTACTTACCTCATAAATCTTCAGATATTGAACCACACATAGTTTGGGATTCTCTGGAAAAGACGGATAAGACACCGAAGATGTGTTGCATTTAGAAATAGAGAGTGTAACCCCTTCCGGGGAAAACCTGCATCCCGCCAAATCTAAGGCGTGAACATCCGAAACCCTTTTACAAGATACTAGGCAAAGTAACATGGTTAGTTTAGTGGATAACTGCTTTCTCGAGAGATAATTATTGGCAGGCCATGCCTCCAGAAATCTTAGCACAATGGATACGTCCCAAAGCGCCGAATACTTCAGGCGCGGAGGCTGGACCATACGGATACCCCTCAGAGATTTACAAACCATGGGATGCTCGCCAACCGGTTTACCGTCCACCGTCTCGTGGCCTGCTGAAATGGCTGATCTGAAACTATTGACGTCTGATACGCCATACCCAAAGAGGCAAGAGAAGACAGAAAATTAATTATTAAAGTGTAATGTGCTCCAACGGGATTAACGTCCCGTTCACGGCACCAGCCACACCATCGTTTCCAACGTCTGTGCGTTTTGGTTGACCAGGCCTCACTAATGAAGTCGCTAGCTTCCTTCGAAAGTCCTGGGATAGCCCATCTGTCCCGGAAACTCACCATGCCACCAGGGAGAGTTGGCCTGACAAGATCAGTGGATGTGGAAGACCCCCGGGATCCAGAAGGAGATTTCGCCAATATGGAAGAAGAACTGGGGAGGCGCACAACAGTTCCAGAAGTGCTGGGAACCATGCCTGCACTCTCCAGAGTGGTGTTATCAATACCAATTCCGCTCGTTGTCGACGTACCTGTGCAGGAACTCTGGGAATCATTAAGAATGGGGGAAACGCATAACCCAGTTTGGAGCTCCAGTCCTGGAGAAAAGCATCTGTGGCCAAGGCTTCCGGATACCGGCGCCAACTGAAAAAGGATGGGATTTGACGGTTGAGACAAGAGGCAAATAGGTCTATCTGGCAGGGGCCCCAGAGACGGTTCAGCGAATGGAAGACTCGTGGGTGAAGTCTCCAATCGCTGAAGTCCCGAAGGTGTCTGGATTGCCAATCCGCCACAGAGTTGTTGCAGCCTGGGAGATACTCTACCACCACTGAAATCTGATGCTGCAGACAAAAATGCCAGAACTCCTTGGCAATTTCCGCCAACACCCGGGACTTTGACCCTCCCAGATTGTTCACATATCGAACTGCTGAGATGTTGTCCCTGCGAAGCAAAATGCAGCAGTCTGAATTCAATGGGGACAGACTGCGAATTGCAAACGAGCCCGCAAGAAGCTCCAGACAATTGATGTGCATGGTCAATTTGTCCTGCGACCACCGCCCCCCCCCGTGGAGATCGATCCGCACCTGGCGCCCCAGCGGCTGGCATCTGATTCGATTACTATCTCTGGGGTGGAGCCAAAGATGGCCTTGCCGTTCCAGGCTTCCATGTGGTCCAACCACCACGCCATCTCCGACCTCGCATCCTCTGAGCGGAGAATCTGCTCGGAATAACTGAGGCCTTTACGGAGATGCCGAATTTTCAGTCTCTGAAGAGCCCAATAATGCAAAGGCCCAGGGAATATCGCTTGGATCGAGTAAGCCAGGAGACCCACTACTCGGGCTATTGACTGCAAGGATACAGTCTGCCTGCTCAGAATCAAACCCAATTCTCTCTTAATATTCCTGACCTTCTGCGTTGGTAGCGCAAGCTGGCACGGGAGAGAGTTAATCTGGAATCCCAGGAATTCTATTGTTTGAGTTGGAACAAGGCACAATTTCTGAGGGTTCACAACAAAACCTAAGCTCTGGAGGAGTGAAATCGACCACTCGAGATGAGTAACCACCAGCCGGGGACACTGCCCCATGATGATGATATCGTCCAGATAGATAATCAGACGAACTCCCTGAGCCCTCAAGGACTCTACCACTGGGTGCAGGAGTTTCGTGAAACACCATGGCGCAGAGGAAAGACCGAAGGGAAGAACTTTATATTCGTAGTAAATTCCCTGCCACTGGAATTGAAGGAAACGCCGATGGGGTGCAAATATGGGAACGGATAGGTAAGCGTCTTTCAAATCCAGACGTACCATCCAGTCTCTTTCCTGGAGGAGATCGCGGAGCAGATGGATGCCTTCCATCTTGAAGTGACGGTAAACGACCCACCCATTGAAATCCTTTAAGTTCAAGACTAGCCGTGATCCTCACCCTTTCTTCTCCACCAAGAAGACGCTGCTGAGGAAACCCAGAGCGTGGGGTTCCGTGACTACAATTGCCGCTTTTTGTAAAAGAGTCTGAATTTCTGAGGAAATAAAACTCTGATCTTGAAGGGAAAAATACATCACTGAGGGAGGGGAAACCTGTCTGGGGGAACTGTACATTTCTATTCTGTACCCCTGCACTGTCTCTAGTATCCACGCGTCCTGTGAAATCGTCTACCATACATGAAAGAAGGACTGGATCCTGCCCCCCAAGACCACCTCTGAATATAGAATTATTCTCACCTGTGGTCTCAGGATCCTGGATGCTTCCTTGATTTCCTCCATATCTACCCTTTCTGAAGCAGTTTTTATTGGAGCGATGGGTAGGATAGAAGGTGGGGTTGGTTGAGTCCTGGTAACCCCCACGCTGCTGCTGATGATAAGCTCATTGGGACCCTTGTTGATACCCTCGGTCGAACGAACGACCCCTAAATCATCCGGCCCTGCCAAAAACCGGTCTGAAGGCTCTCCTTAGCGACCCTTGCGCCTTGTCTAATCCGCTAAAGGCAGCAACAAACTTTGTCAATTCCTTCAGGAAAGGTTGTACGAAGAGGAGGCCTTGGGCTAGAGGGCCGGCTTCAGAAGTGGGTAGTTCAGCGAGTTTTGGGTCCAATTTCAAAAGGATAGACCGCCCCCTTTGACTTGACATGGCACAGTTAGCGTTCCCTAACTGGCATATGGCCCGTGGGCCCATCCGATTAATTCGTCCGGGTCAATAGCCATAGTGGACTGTTTTACCCGGTAACCAAGCTCCAGAATTTTAGTCAGGGGGCCGGACATGTCGAGGAGCTTGTCCTGGCAGGAGCGCCAGGCTCTATCAATTCCCTTCTTCTGGTCTTTTCAGTATTTCTTGAGATAGGTCACCGTGGTGGGATCTACCTCCGTGGTGTCAGCTACCTTGCCTTGGAGGTCCGGTCTGTGGCAATCTGAACGCAACCTAGCATGAACCTCTTTATCAAAGGTTTGGTGTAGGTGGTCCTGTACATAGTCAGCCACTTCTCGGGGGCAGCCAGGCTGTAGATTTAGGGTGAACTTTTTCCGATGGCTCGAAGGTGAGCAGTTTTGGTTCAGTTGGAGTGTCCAGATGATGCTCCTTCCGCAAGCGTTTGCTGGGTCTGGGGGCCTCGTCCTGATCCAGGCTCTGGTGAGAGGAGGATTCATCATTCTCCTGAAACGGGTCAGAAACAGCAGCCTCTGATGGAGCGCTATAGTAATGCTCCGTGGACATGCTGGTAGCTAGTTTGGAGAAGTCTGCAGCCTGGGGCCCCTTGGGGGACTTCCCCTTGGGTTTGGCCCGCAATGGGGGAGCGGGTAACCAGCCCTGCTGCGCTGCATAACCACATAGGTGGCGCTTTAGGGGTTTCATCGCCTGAACCAAGGTCCTATTAACCGAATGTTGTACTGCCATATCCAAAGCATTGACCAGTTCCTGCTCCTGGGACCCCGTGGGCTCCTCGCAGTAAAACTCTTCCTCATAGGAATCTTCCATTTTTAAGAAATACAGTGGAACTGATAGGAAAAGACCAAGGCCGCAGGTTATAGGGTGAGTATACCCAATTCAGGAGCAATACAGGGGGAGTAGCACCAACCCCAGGCAAGCCAAGCACAGACAACAGTCTTGAAACCAATATGAGGTGGAGGGAGGGCTTGCCAAACACTCTTGGCAGAGCCTATGCACTATTGTCCAACCCTGAGTAGTAGGATCTGCCGGGTGTCAGAAGGGATCTGCCTCAAAGTGAAGGGATAATAGGAGCATTTATATGCAGCTCCTCATGTTATTCGAAGCTTCCCGGGCACTTGAAAGCGACCAAAATGACTGCTGCGCATGCGTGGTGCCACACTGTGAGGCAATCTAAAAAGAGGACTGCGCATCACAGACGCCTGTCCTCGCTCCCGATATCCCGCTCCACACTGAAAAGGGACATGGGCGTGGAGCGCCCGGTCGGGAGGCAGAGCGCTCCCAGAGGCACCAACGAGATGCGCCGCTCAAACGAGAACTAAGGTAAAATCGCAGCGTGTGGCGGCGTCTCGCTACTCACTATACTAATAACAAGGAGACCGGCGCTTGGCATACTACATTGTCGGGGACTACCCCCGCTACGGTAATCCTGGCAACATATGCAATGAGCAAGCCAGTATAAACACAAAGCACTGACCGCTCGTAGCACAAATAACAACAATTACTGCACTTAAATAAGTGCCTACGATACATACAGTCAATAACAGGAAGATAACAACTTAACTGGCTGCGAAGCAGTAAAGAAAGAGGACACTGTGTCGTCATAAAGGGTTTATATAGGGCGGTGGCTCTAAGGTTGGACATGTGATATAGTTGGGTATCATGGAATTTTTTAACTTTATGGTTATTGGCTGCTGAAAAGTAGTAAAGAAATGAGAAATCATAATTGGAGCCTCTGGTCCTGACATAGAATCAGGCTCCCAGGACCCGGGTGGGGCGGACAGCAAGACGACGAATGAGAAAACAGAATTTCAGCAGGCATAAATCAGAATGGTAGGTAGGTACAAGTAAGTTTCTCTGCATAGCAGGCAAAATACTGCCCCCTGGACACAGCTTTTATTTCTGCTGTGCCTGAATGCCAGGACCACGAGGTCCACTGTCTTCCTGTATGGGCGTGACCTTGGGCACACAGAACACGGTTGAAAAGACTAGACCGAGTCCTGCATGATGACAAATTTCCTGGTCAGTGCACTCTCAGAAAAGCTGTGGCAGCTGTGACAGAAATGGAGGCAGACTTATAAGGAGGATGGGGATAGCTAAGGAGTTCTTGTGGATCTGTATATAAAGCTTGTTTGTGCGGAGTGGGAGTGCTTTGACGCATCCATTCTGAAGCAGTGATTCTCCCATGAAACCTGTCTGGATACTTTGAACCTCTGAGAGTGTTTGTCTTCATTTGGGAAGCTGTGTCTCCTGTTCTTCAAATTGTCACAAGGCGCTGCCTTAATAGTGCAGTGAGACCTTTGGTGACAGCTGAACTCACTCTTCAATTAACCTGCTGGATTCAAATTAAAAACAGTCCCACGTGGGAAATCCAGACAAAGTCTCACGAGTGGCCAGGATTGATGCAATGTTAGTAGTAGTGAACCCAATAACTTCCCTAGTTCGAATATATCATAGCTTGGATGTGGTATTAAGGACCTCCTGAAGTGTATTCTGCTTTTAGGATCAGGCTGCCTGGTATTTTGATGCTTGTGTTGAAACCTGGCATGCCAGAAATTACCAGGGTGGAAGGTCAATGAATACAGACCTTCATCATCTCTTATTCCTAAGTAACTCTCTACACGCTCTATATACAGAGTCATATTATTATTTGCATTGAAGTGCTTGTTTGGAAGCCTATATAATGTAAATCTAGGGCTTTTGGGATATCCGGGAATCAACAAACATTGAACCTACATTAGGCCTACTGGAATGCACCATGGGCCATCCAAATAGAACTTCCTGGAGCCGGGCCTTACCCACAGCCTTAGAAGAGTTCATATAAATGTTCAAAATAGTGTAGGGTTCGTTTCCACTAACAGTGGAACTTTATGAATTACTTCTCTGCATTCCCGATGTTCTTCAATACAAATTCACAAGGAAACAAGTGGTTCATGGATTTTGGCAAAGTGATTGTGAGAAGTGTAGTTGATTGTTGGGACTGTGTTCTGTAGCACATTATTCAAACACATGAAGCCTCAGTCCAAATACCACTGACACGCTGCAGGGAACTACATTTCCCGGCAAGAAATTAACTATCATGAGGTTTAGAGACATGGTGGACACCTTGAATTTCTGCGAAGAACTTTCATCATAATCCACGGAATGTTTGTGAAGCAATCATGATTCAGTGTTTCTGCAGTCAGGGCCTAACTATGCGCATCTAGGATTTCCTTTAGCTAAAGAACAGTGGCTTCCTTTGGACTTGTTTGAAAGGCATTTGGAATATAGAGAAGTATTTCTGAAAGTTGAGTTGCGTGGTGAAACAAATTTTGAACAATTTGAAAATGTAATATGAACTGCTCTATAGACTGCAGGATGGTCGCATTAGACTTCAGGTTTATCCCACATCTGAACAGGCAGGATTCTTAAGTTAGGCTATGTATGTATGTATGTATGTATGTATGTATGTATATATATATATATATATATATATCAGGGGCGGTTCCTCTACAGGGGCAGAGGAGCGTCGCCCCACCTGCTGCGAGCAGCAGTACACACAGAATAATAAAATGGTCATTACCATTCTAATATTCTGTGTCTCGTGAGGTTGTGGGCGGGGCAGCTTCCTGTAGATTGCAGGATGACTGCTGCCCCTGCCAGTGCTCAGTGTGCACGTCCGATATGCGCACTTTATACACTACAATCCCAGCGCTGTAAAGCAGCTGTGGGATTGCATGCACAGGCCTCCAGCCTCATAATGAGCGTTGGGGTAGCCTGCTCCAGCCAATCCTGGAGCTGCTCTGCAGCTCCAGGATTGGTTGGATTTGCGTGCAGGAAGTCCTGACGTCACACTGACGCTCTCAGACTCTTCCCGATGCTGCAGCCGGTGGCGTCGCTGCTGCTGAGCAAGTAACAGGATCTGCCTCGAAGCCGATAGAAGCTCCCTGGCTGCCACTGCAGGGCCAAAGCGAGGAGAGGCCCCAGTAAAACTAGCAGTCCCGGGGACCCGTACATGAGGGACTGAATTGTACAGAACATCAGGTACTGTGTGAGTGGGAGCACATTACGTGATCCGAATATGTCTGTTCTTTTTAAATTTGAAATAATTTCAGCACCAGTGGCCTCTCACCGCAACTCCGCAAAACAGTCTTTTGATTTTAAATCGGATTCAGAGACACTCATGCTGAACTCTGTAAAATGAAGAGGTGAAATACATTGAAAATAAAAGTATGTTTGGTTTGTCAGTTGAGTGAAATTGAAAATAAAACATATATATATATATACATATATATATATATATATCTCGCTCCAGGTACCCATAGGGTAGGAGTGCACCCAGACCATTGACGTGCACAAAGCCTTTATTGGTCAAAATGTTGCCCTCGGACAAAATACTTCCACAGCTTCTCAATCAATTTCCAGTCGATTACGCCAACGCGTTTCGAAGCTTCATGCTTCTTTTTCAAAGGCTCGACTTCCGTGTGCGATGCTTGACACATCCTTCTTTTCAAACGATGCCACGCCCTTGGATGGGCAAAGCGTTCTGGTCCTTGTAGTGTGTCTTGCTATTAAAACCCTGGATGGGTGCACTTTTAGTCTCTGCTGTTACCGGCAAAATTCAAAGCCCTCTGATGGGCCTCCGTTCAAGGGTCCATTTAAAATCCAGCGTCAATGTCCAACATCTAGGCAAGGTATATCCAAAGCCTCGTGGCACCCAGTTATCTTGGGTTGGTGCATATCCTCGTGGCAAGGGCGGCCGCGTTTGAAATATCTCGCTCCAGGTACCAATAGGGTAGGAATGCACTCAGACCATTGACGTGCACAAAGCCTACATTGGTCAAAATGTTGCCCTCGGACAGAATACTTCCACAGCTTCTCAATCAATTTCCAGTCGATTACGCCGACGCGTTTAGAAGCTTCATGCTTCTTTTTCAAAGGCTCGACTTCCGTGTGCGATGCTTGACACATCCTTCTTTTCAAACGATACCACGCCCATGGATGGGCAAAGCATTCTGGTCCTTGTAGTGTGTCTTGCTATTAAAACCCTGGATGGGTGCACTTTTAGTCTCTGCTGTTACCGGCAAAATTCAAAGCCCTCTGATGGGCCTCCGTTCAAGGGTCCATTTCAAATCCAGCGTCAATGTCCCACATCTAGGCAAGGTATATCCAAAGTCTCGTGGCACCCAGTATAGTGCAAGCCAGCCAAAAGACAGTGGAGCACGTACAGGGTCAAAAACAATCATAATGTCATGGAGTGATAGGCAAGGAAACGGAGTAGTGGACGGTTAATGCATTGTGACGCAGTGTTCTTTGAAGAAGTGAGTCATCAACTCTTTCCTAAATTGGAGCAGTTTTGGGCGGTTTGGGTGCATACATGGATGTTGTTCTATATCCTGAGTGCATAAATGGAAAAGGTCCAAGGTCAGACTGGGACTTTAAATAGGTCAGGGCACCAAAATAAAAATGGCTCCTATTAATGAATTAGATAGCTAAAAAGAGGCCCATGTTTGAAAATTGGGGCAGTTTTGAACTTATAAAGACACACTTTATAGATGTTTTGCATGGCATAGAAGATTGCATGGATTTGTGCTTGCTGGAGGCAATGTTTGTTTTTTACAGGAAAATCCAGCCCAGCCAGACCATAAAACAGGGCCACAAACAGCCAAACAAAACAGCCCACACACTGATTTGTCAGACCAGTCCATCAGGCACTGCCTTATTGCCCTCTAGGCCAGTCCCAGCTCAAAAGGCCTGCACTATGTTGCTCATGGTATGTGTATATGTTAAAGCATAAGGTATTAGAGTTTTAGTATGTTTACATGAGTTATTACTATAGAAATAGAAGAATATTATTGCTGATTATCTTTCAGGGACACAAACACCGAGTAGAAACTGTAACCTATCTTCTGCTGATAGTGCATAGTGACAACGCTTGAGATAGTTATTTGATTTATAGAGAGACATGTGTGAATATAGATTTAAGATACTAATCTCTTGTATGTTTAGTTTCAGGAATTGCAAGTTCCACCTCAAAGTACACAGAGTTGGTTACAGAGAGATATTGCTAAGGTATATCCCTTCACTGTTACAGTTTACTGCACAATTTTCTTTTGTAAATATAGTAAAAATACCTTATATGCATTTAGACACCCACTAAATCCGGCATAAATCATTGATGAGTCAGAGAAGTGGAGTGCAGTGTCATTGTTTTCTCTCTCTCTCTCATCCCATTCCTCTTTCCATATGTTTATCACTGGCCCTGATATCCCTGTATATATAGTCATTGGTGGAGCAGTAAAAGTATTTGTAAGCCTATATCAATAGTGGGGGTTATTTTACAGCTGTTTATCATTCAGCTTCTTGTCATTTACCTGTCGTTAAACAGAGAAAAAAAGATTCTCTTTCAAGGAAATGAAACACAGGATGGGGAGTTGACAGATTCCTTTTGCTTTGCTGCCTCTGTTGGTGCTGTGCTTAGATACTAAAGGCAATAAACACTTCTTCAAGTGTGAAGAGGTCTTCCACTATGTGAAAACAATGGACCTCCCAAAGACCATGAAAACAGTGTTTTCTCAATTATGTTAAACTGTGCTATTTGCAGATACTTAATGTAGGAACGTGCCCCTTTTTGACATGGTCACCCCCGCTTTTTGCCTGGCACTTGATGTCATTTGAAATGGAAGTGCACTGGATCCCTGCTAACCAGTTCCAAAGTACCAGATCTCTTTCCCAAAACTATGCAATTGTACACCAATTAACAATACCTTTGCCACTCCCTGTAAGTCTCTAGTAAGTCGTACCCCTGGTACCTAGAGCAGGGAAGCCAAAGAGGGTCCTTAAGGGCTGCAGCACGAATTGTGCCACCCTAAAGAACCCCTCATCAAACACTTACAGACTTTCACTGCAGACTCTGTGTCTTGATGCAGACATAAGTGAAAACACGAGATGGGACACAGCCTGTGTGCTATGCTCACAGACTCTGCATGGAGTATAGGTAAGCCACCCCTACTGCAGGCCTTGCTGCCCTAAGGCAGGGTGCACTAATCTACATGTGAGGGCATAAATACATGAGCAGATATGCCTCTGTGCTGGTCAGCCCTATTGCTGCCAGTAAAAGTGAACAAGGAAGCCATTTTGAGTACATATGGTGGACACTGGTGAAAATGAGTTCCCCAGCTACATGACAGCTTCACTGAAAATAGGAATGTTTGGTATCAAACATCTCATATTAATGAACCCATGCTGATGCCAGTATTGGATTTATTAATACATGCACACAGAGGGCACATTAGAGGTGCCCCCTGAAAACCCACCAGCCTCTGGTGTGTTGACTGACTGGTTCTTGCCAGCCTGCCACCACAGACAAGTTTCTGACCCCCAAGGGTGAGGGCCTTTGCTCTCAGGAGGTCTCTCTACCGTTATTATTTCACAGGAGGCGTCCTTAGGTCGGATTTTAGCCCTATTAAGGTTGGATCTGGTGATTGTCCTTTGTATTTTTGGCCCACCTTATTGTGGTGAGACTGCTAGATTCATATCTGCCGGTTTTATCGTATCCTTGGCTTTCCTTGCTTCTAAGTGAAGCACATATTGTTGTTTTGATAATTATTGTTGATACGAACTCTTGCCATCCTGTTCGAAGATTCTACCTACCAGGGACACTCTGATGTTGATATTCCTCAGGAGTGCCCTCACTCTCTTCTATGCCCTGAAGAAGTCCATTTGTCTGGACGAAACGCGTCGGCTGTTCTTTTCAAATATGATTGGTTTTTAATACACCTTGAATAAAAGAAGAACTTGAAGAAAACTTTCATGGACACGGACCTGATAATTTGTTATGTGTCTGTCTTGCTTTCCTGTTAAGTGGTGCACCTTTGCTATGATTTGAAACCAATTAACAATAACTTTGACATTCCCTGTAAGTCTCTAGTAAGTCGTACCCCTGGTACCTAGAGCAGGAAAGCCAAAGAGGGTCCTTAAGGGCTGCAGCACGAATTGTGCCACCCTAAAGAACCCCTCATCAAACACTTACAGACTTTCACTGCAGACTCTGTGTCTTGATGCAGACATAAGTGAAAACACGAGATGGGACACAGCCTGTGTGCTATGCTCACAGACTCTGCATGGAGTATAGGTAAGCCACCTATAGGTAAGCCACCCCTACTGCAGGACTTGCTGCCCTAAGGCAGGGTGCACTAATCTACATGTGAGGGCATAACTGCATGAGCAGATATGCCTCTGTGCTGGTCAGCCCTATTGCTGCCAGTAAAAGTGAACAAGGAAGCCATTTTGAGTACATATGGTGGACACTGGTGAAAATTAGTTCTCCAGCTACATTACAGCTTCACTGAAAATAGGAATGTTTGGTATCAAACATCTCGTATTAACGAACCCACACTGATGCCAGTATTGGATTTATTAATACATGCACACAGAGGGCACCTTAGAGGTGCCCCCTGAAAACCCACCAGCCTCTGGTGTGTTGACTGACTGGTTCTTGCCAGCCTGCCACCACAGACAAGTTTCTGACCCCCAAGGGTGAGGGCCTTTGCTCTCAGGAGGTCAGAAACAAAGCCTGCTCAGGAAGAGGGTGTTCACAACCCCTCCCACATGATGACCTACTGATTAGCATTCCAAGGCATGGGAGCTTCAAAGAAGCCACCGCCTTTGAGATGCAAATCTGGCTCCCTTCACAGGAGAGGATGCTGAGCCCCTTTCTCCAGTGCCCTTTGGCACCTGGACAGGTGGGAAAATTAGCTAGTCAGGGACCCATGCCCACCCTTCAGGCTACCTGAAGTGGACACGACTTTTCAGAGGTGGCCATCTTGAAGATGGCAAACTTAGGAATTCAGGGAAACTGTGATACCCACTTCCCACAGGAAGTGGTCATATGGGGGCATAGTGACCTCCAATGATAGATAGCCCATTGGCAAATACACTACACTCCTCTACCTCTCCTAAATTAAGTATTTAGGGCATCCCCTGGCACCAGAGACTCAGATCCTGCTGACCTGAAAGAAAAAGAGGGATGTGAATAGTCGCAAAGAGCAAGAACAGAAGATCCAACAACTGACTTGGCGGCAACCATGCCGGTCTGCCTGCTAACTTCAACAATTGCTCTAAAAGCTGACTTGCCCTGCAGCTGCTGTGTCTGCAAAGCCTGGGAGACCCACCAGTACTTCACCCAGGAACCAAGAACTCCCGTGGGACAACGGATCTGTCCTCCTGCATCCTGCAGGCACCAAAGACTGAGCTGTGAGGCTCAAAGACCACATAAATCTGACGCGGGAAAGCACCACTGCACCCGAGTCACCTAGCACAAGCTTAAGTGGGCCAATGGTGCCAACGTTGTCCCCAGACCCTCCAGACTCAAAGCCCAGCTTGGGTTTCCCCGTTGTGGACTCCTTGACGACGCCTGCAGCCTCTGTTCGCAGACCCCCTCTACCGCGACTGCTCTTGGTAAGAAAAATCAGATGCCTAAGGACCCCTCTGCACCCATGGCCCGTGGAGAAGAGGACCAAAGATGTCCTTACGTCCTCAAGCATCGTGAGACCTGAGCCCCCCTGTTGGTTCAGCCCGACTGGCCTCCCAGTCAAAGCCTTCAGCCTCTTTTTGCTAAGACCGATCCCCATTGACTTTGCTTGGGCAACCAATGCTGTTTTGCACCCCTGCACGCAGCCACTCTAGTGCCGTTGGGGGTGTGTCGCGGGTGTAGCCTTGGAACTTGCCCTCCACTCACCTTAAGTCCTGGAGATTGGTCTCGTAAGTCGCTGTAATGTACCTGAATGCAGTACTTGTTTTTTCTCCCATAAGATAACATTGCAGCTTCTGAAAAATGCACTGTCAGCTTTTTAAATACAAAAGTATTTCTATTGAAAAATGTGCTTACCTGATCATAATGATTTTGGTGCCTAAATATATATAAAGATATGGTTTATTTTTTATAAATTGGTGTGGATCTTCTTATTGACTATTGTGCATCATTATTGACTATTGTGTATATTTGCGGATGTCTAACACTCCTCTTTGATAAGCCTAAGGCTGCTGGATCTCTCTACCCCCTAGAAGAGCACCTAGGGATTGCTAGAGCAGGCCCCTGTCCACTCGTAAGGGAACCCCTGGATTCCTTGCACAATATATCTCATTTTGATATATCATATAAGGAGCCAGCTTCCTACATTGGTGGTGCAGTGGTGGGGTGCAAGACTAGACATTTGCTGTACCATGTGGTTAATGAGTGATTCCACTAAGGAATCCAAAATTGTCATTAGCTAAAAATATTTTTTACTGATTTCGATTTTTTTCTAAATTATTTAAACTAGCTGTTAGGGCCTTGTGTTAAGCTCCACAGTAAAGCTGCTTAGAATTTTAAAAGTATTTTAGTCAGTTAGGCCCTTTAAAAAGTAAAAAAAATTGTAGTTTCTTAAAAAGGTCTGAACTACTTTAAAACCATGACTGAGGGAGCAGGTTCCTCCCAAGAGTTCAATCTGGGGCCCTAAGGAACCTTAAGTTGAACAGACTTAAGACCCTCTGCTGAGCATGGAACCTCATCATGGGGCTTAGCACCATGAAGGCACATCTGCAAAAGTTGCTTGCGGAAAATGCTAGGACCATGGCTGAGGGAAAAACCCCTTTTGGAGAAGGGGAGGTGGATGCTGAAGTCGATGAAGTCGATGATGATTCCAGCAGCAATCCTGTAGAAAGCAGTACTGAGAGCACTGACAGTACCCCAGAAGTAGATAGAGAAGCTGCAGATCTTCAGAAACTAGTCAAGAGGATAGAATTAGAGGCTAAACTCTTGGCTATAGAGAAGGAAAGAGCTGGGATGGGCCTCGGACCCATCTCTGGTGGCACCAAAATGATAAATAGGGAGAACAATGAAGATTTTAACCCTAAGATCACCAAAGGGACAGTTCCTAAATACACAGAGGGTGATGTTCTCACCAAATGGTTTACAGCCTTTGAGAGGGCTTGTAAAATGAGACAGCTCAACAAAAAGTACTTGGGCTCTCTCCTCTGGGAGCTGTTCACGGGAAAGTGTAGAGATAGGCTCCTAACACTGAATGAGGCAGATGCTAAGTCTTATGACCTCATGAAGGATGCCCGATTGAGGGCTTTGAACTCACCACTGAGGAATACAGGATCAGGTTCAGGGAGACTCGAAAAATCTAGTCAGACCTGGGTAGATTTTTCAGTAAAGACACTAGGTGGCTGCTTGAAAGGTAACAATGTGCAAGACTATGATGGGCTTTACAATCTTATTATGAAAGAGCATCTGTTCAGTAAGGTAAACATCCTTTACCACGAATGCGTTACAACGCATGCCAATACCCCGCATTTTTTACTCCGCGAAATCTTTTACAACGCAGGGCTTTACTCCGCAAACCATTACAACGTATTCCCCAAAGCAACGCCCCGGTGGAGTTAGAATAGTAAATTGCGTTGTAATGGGGAATGTGTTGTAATGGATTGCGTTGTAAAGCCCAGCGTTGTAAAAGATTTTGCGGAGTAAAAAATGCGGGGTAATGGCACGCGTTGTAAACATGCAAATATCAAGGACCCCCTGCAGTGGTTCTAGAGCTCCTAGGGCAGGGCAATAATATAATTGTAAGCAAAAACCCTAGGCAGTCATACGGTTCAATTAGTCTAACAACTCATTATCCCAACAACATCATTATATTAAGGACTCAGTGCGAATACAGTTTAGCTCTATTAAAACATATCTAAATTTTATTTGACTTATTTTTAAAAAAATTATTAGACAATCCATAAATACAATATAACATGATTGCAATGTAACAAAAACCACAAAAATCACAAAAAACAAATTAATTTGAAAGGATAAAATGTTTACAACGCAGGGCTTTACTCCGCAAACCATTACAACGTATTCCCCAAAGCAACGCCCTGGTGGAGTTAGAATAGTAAATTGCGTTGTAATGGGGAATGCGTTGTAATGGATTGCGTTGTAAAGCCCAGCGTTGTAAAAGATTTTGCGGAGTAAAAAATGCGGGGTAATGGCACGCGTTGTAAACATGTGCGGAGTAAAGTGTCCTATTTGTTGAGTAATTGTGTTTCTGAGAAATTATATCAGTACCTGGTAGACCTAGGTCCACTTTCTCCTCAAGAGTTGGGGAAGAAGGCAAACCACTGGGTCAAGACAAGGGTAATCAACAGGGCCGACTTTAGAGCTGGTGGCGCCCAGTGCGACAATCATTTTTGGTGCCCCCCCACCCCTTATGACCACCTCCTCGGATTCCCTCACTACCACCGGGCAAACATGTCCCTCATCTCTCCATAGTCCATCTCTCACAATCATTTCATTTATTTTAAATCACTAGTAAAGGCTGCCTTTACTAATAAGAATGTATATCTACCCAAACAAACAATTTTCAGTAACTTTAGGAATAGATAATGAAAGACTGGGGGGAAAAAACACAGAATGTCCTAACCTATTTTATGCAGTGTGCATGCAGTTCTTTGATGACAGTTCATAACAGTCACTGTTCTATATTACGGTTATCTTATGAACTGCAGTGACAAAAGGATCTCGGAGACAAAAGCAGTAATCCACTCAGCAATCCACATAAAATACAGATCTGTGATCTGCACGGTACGCGTTCTTTGCAGCAGGCATATTAACCTACTGCCCTACTATATGGCATGTCAAAAAGTGCCCCTAGACAAAACTCTCTCTCTCTAGCAGGAACATTAGTCACAAGAGTTATCTTGACATTTAAATGCTGCCTGAAAAATGGACACACAAGGAACTCTGTTTCAGGTGTTTTTAAATCGTAAGTTATTGCTAAACACAGCGCTCCCCTCCCCACCCCACCCAAGTGACCCCCGCCCCCAGGTCGGCGCCCCCTCCCCAAGTCAGCGCTCAGTGCGGCCGCACCAGTCGCACTGCCCTAAAGCCGGCCCTGGTAATCAAGGCAACTCATGGGAGGGGTGACCGAAAGGGAAAGTTGGTGACCAGTCCAAAAAGAAAGAAATAGAGTCTTCCCAAGACCCCCAAAAACCTGTTCAGGAGGGTGGGTCCGAGCCAATACACAGTCTAAGGGTGGGTGCCAGGGTAAGAACTAGGATCCCAAGAAGGCTTGGTGCTTTAATTGCAAAGCCAATGGGCACGGAACTGGAGATCCTAGCTGTCCCAACAAAAAGAATCCTCCTAATGCACCTTCAGTAACTGCAGTGGTAAGTCTCCAGATGGGATCCCAGGTGGGCCCTGACAATGTAAGAGAGCTCACTGAAGCAACTTTAGTCTCAGAGTGTGGGGGAATGTCGCTTCCCTGGCTGTCTGGCCCAGTAACCTGGAGAAATACAAACAACAGCCACATATTAATGGGGTTAAAGTTGTAGCACTGAGAGATACAGCTGCAAGTGTAAAAAACTGATATCCCCAGGACAATACCTGACTGGTGAGACATTCACAATTCTCAGTGCTGATAATCAGGCTAGAGTACATCCCATGGCAATGGTGTCCTTAGAATGGGGAGGGGTTACTGGCCTAAAGATGGTGGTGGTATACTCTGCAATTCCTGTAGAATGTATGCTAGGCAATGATCTAGAGTCCTCAGCATGGGCTGATTTTGAAAGAAAGCCCATGCAGCTATGTTGTGTAAACCTGACTGGGTGTGTGTAAAACCAAAGGCACAATGCAAAGCCCAGGGTGGAAGAGGAGTTGGAGCCTGGAATAATGGTGCAAACCTCTAAGTGAAAAGGGAAGAAGTCTGGGAAACCAGCTTCTGAACAGACACAAGCTCTGGTCCCCTCTCCTCAGGGAGAAGACCTGTCAGCCCCAGAGGGAACTGAGCGCCGTGAACTTGGGCTTTACACGGCAGAGCTCCTGGGCCCAGGGGGACCCTCTATAGAAGATCTGTTCCATGGACTTAGGGCCTGCCCCACTCTTGAAAGCCTGAGACAGCAAGCTGCTGAGCAGGAAAAGGGAGATGTCAGTGGCTCCCACAAAACCTATTGGGAGGAGGGACTCCTTTACACTGAGGCCAGAGACCCCAAACCTGTGTCACTAGGAAAGTGATAGTGCCTCAGACGTAGAGAGAGCTTCTGCTCACATTGGCTCATGACATCCCCCATGCTGGGCATCGCGGCCAGGCCAAAATCTGGAGTAGGTTAGTCACTATCTTCTACTGGCCAGGTATGTACCAGAAGGTGAAGGAATTTTGTAACTCCAGTGCCACCTGTCAGGCCAGTAGTAAGACAGGTGGCCACCCAAGGGCCCCCTTAATTCTACTCCAAGTGGTTGGGGTTTCCTTTGAAAGGATAAGGATTGACATTGTTGGTTCCCTAAACCCTCCAACTGCATCGGGGAACATATGCATACTGGTAGTAGTGGATCATGGTATCAGGTACCACCCACAAACAAATGGTCTTGTTAAAAGGTTCAACAACTCCATGAAAGGCATGATTGGTGGACTTATACAAAAATGGTATGCAGTTCCTAATATTAAAAAGCAGGAGGAAATGTTTATATCAAAAGGTCCACATGTATGGCATGTATGTACATGTCAGCATTTGAGGAAAGAGAGATCTTTAATCCCAGTAACCCATATATTACAAATGTGCTTATGTGGAAAAGATTCATAGATGATATCTTGATCCTGTGGAAAGGAGAACGAACCAAATGCGATGAGTTCTGCACATGGATCAATACTTTGAATCCGTATCTGAGATTTACCATCACCATCTCGGAGACAGAGATCCCCTTTCTTGATTTATTGGTAAGATTAGAGGGCGATAAAATCTCAACCAATCTCTATACGTAAACCGACCGATAGGAATAGCCTCTTGCTCTTCAGTAGTTACCATCCGAGGGCCCTGAGACAGAACTTACCTTTCGGTCAGTTCCTCCGCATCAGAAGGAACTGCAGCACATTAACTGACTATAAAAGGAGTCGGGCATACTCAAGGAAGATCTTCTCCAGCGGGAATACCCTAAACAGGTTATTGACACCGCGTGCAAAAGAGCTCAAAATAACAATCGCGAGAACTTGTTGGAAGACAGAGTTAGAGAACCTGATACAACCATCACGTGTGTTACCACGTATACCCCCGACTCGAACCGGATAAAGAAAATAATCCGCAGACATTGGGATATTCTCAACACAGGAACTCTGAACTTAGCCACACCAAGGTTTGCGTTTAAACGTACTAGTAACATCAAAGACATGTTAATTCACACTAGACCGAAGAAACAACAGAGCAAAACACAAAGATCGTTGTGGGATTTACCCCCGGTCATGGGGCATTACCCGTGCGGCTCATGCTCTGTGTGTCACCTCACTAGAGTTACTAAAGAAATGAGGTTTCCTAATGGTTTTGTCTGGAAAATGACTACACACACCAATTGTAACACTAATAATTGCATTTACATACTGAAGTGTAGGTGTAATTTGCTTTATATCGGCATGACTTCAAGGCCGGTTAAAATCCGGATAATGGAACATAGGAGTAACTTTAGGTGCCTGAAGAACAACACTAAAATGACCACCCATTTCAAAGAGGCACAACACTCGCCTGACTCATTTGAATGGGGTGTATTAGAGACACAGCCGGGGGCATCTCAAAACGCCCTGCTTCGCATAGAACAACGGTGGGTCCTACGATTGGCTACTGACCAGTCAGGACTCAACGAAAATATCCCTTGGAGTCTCTTGACATGATCGACTTTATGAATTTTGCTACACCCTTTCCAACATTGAGATATCCCAGTAATATAATAACAACTGTGGTTGGCTGCAATATACAACACGGCATATATTACATACAGGGGATCTCCCTTTGGCCTGACTAACTGCATACAACTTACACGAACCAGCACGTGTCTGTAGGATTGCACTCTTGTCCTTGTACCTAACCACATCTGAGTACACTGCACCCCGAGTACCAGTATATTTAACTACAATTTTAAGGAAACCCTACGCTCTACTGCCATTTTTCTCTTTAAACCCCCCTTTCGCCCCCACCCTCTTTCTGCCTTTTTGGGGTCCTAATTTGATTGATCTTATTATAATTATCCCAGACTACATGAATACTGCCAGAGGGTCATGACTTACCTTTGGGGGCATAGAGTAGCATTACTGAACCCAGTGAGAATACACTCATCAATGTTGTGGGGATTGCGGCGATGCTATGGTCGCAGTAGATGCGGTGCAGATGGTCCGCGGTGCATAAGGGTTACCCAATATGGCGTTTACCATCCGGCTCGCGCTCTAGTTGTTTTGGAGCGGCGGTTAGGCTTACCGGAAGTCCCGCCCCCACCGCCGGCGACGCGCGGTTACTTAGACGCTAGGGTCATACAAGTGGACACACTGCCCGGACCGGCGGTGTGAGGGTAGGACAACCGCCTCCATTGTTCCTGATTAACTGTGAGTACAGCGAGTCCGTTTGCTACCCTGGCCTAGGTTCTTCTTCTTTTTTCCACCGGCACCTGCCGGTCCTGTGGGTTAGAACGTGGTCGATGCGGTGAATCTTGTTGACCTTATTACAGGCTTCGGTCTCCTCCGTATTCGACGACACGTTCCTACACATAGGTAGTTTCAATACTGTTGAGCTGCCTTTTTGAGCATCGGCGGTGTGGCCCCGTCAGGGTTCCTGTTAGCGAACACGTCCTCACCTTGGAGAGTGTGGGGTGCCCTGGCTGGTGCTTTGATTGGGGTGCTCGCCACGCTGCTCAACCCCCCCGGCACCATTAACATTTAGTGTGCTCCTTTATTGGAGTACATTCTTAGCTAATTGGATAGCCACATACAGGGCAGGTTTGATGGGTGCCCTTGTGTACTGGTGGCTTTCTCCTCCTCCAGGCTGTTGTACCTAAGACATGTTGCTCCCTTTCAATAATTATGTACATTACTATTCATGTTTTTTCCTACCTATTAGGACACTACACATTAGTGTCTACACCAGCCGGTACCGATGCCGCGCATCCTTGACCCTAACTGGGTGAGTTTTCAGATGATTGCCTTTCTTAGTTTCTCAGTTTTTAGATGCCTTCCCGGTGTTAATGATACCGAGTGCTCACATCATGCATGCCACGAGCCACCTGTGTTTAGCATGTTTGATCCGCATCATTGACACTTTTTGGTGCGCTTATTTCCTATTATATCCAGAATACTGCAACTTTTTATGTTAACGTTGTTATTCTGTTTTTTATTGCAGGTTGTATTGTTTGATTTACAGGTATCACTTTTTAGGGTGCTGTAATGATGGTCACTTATGCACTTTACTGTTGACCATTACCAAAAAGTGTAGGTAGATCCTCTTTTGTTTGGTCCTGAAGAATTGCCAATTAATATATCTCTGGGCAAGAAACATGTTGACCTTTTTCTCAAGCGCCTATTCCCGACATCCTTAGAGTGGGGTTACGCGTCTTGTTTTCTTTTTAACTAGGGTAGGGGCCACGTTCAATAAAATTATTTTGAGTGGACCACCTCCCCTTTTTAATTTCACTTCCCTACACATCAACACCACCTACACTGTTTTAGAGCCCTCACACGCACTTCACCCACCGGCATTTGGAATAAAGATCTCCGCTAAGGAGGCCCCATCACGGGTGCCGATCGGGGATTGCAGCGCCGACCCGATAAGGAGCAGACCCGATGATGAAGCATGACACCTAGCTGGCTGGGTGTGTGAGGGTCTTTTTCCAAGAGGAGAGGATTCTTCTCCCCATCTCTATAACTCCACATCCACATGTGGACCTTTTGATATAAACATTTCCTCCTGCTTTTTAATATTAGGAACTGCATACCATTTTTGTATAGGTTCATTAACGGACATGTATGCTGGACCTGGATAAAGATCAGTCCGTATCTCTCCCCCCTTGTTGATTTAATGATTGGTGGACTCCCTGAAAAGCTCAGAAGGAGATGGGATGTCTTACTACCATGCCTTTTATTCACCTACAGAGAAGTGCCACAGAAGGGAGTAGGGTTTTGCCCTTTTGAACTTCTGTTTGGTCATCCTGTAAGGGGACCATTGTGTCTTGTGAAGGAAGGCTGGGATCGACCTCTCAAGGAGCCTAAACAAGACATTGTTGAGTATGTGCTTGGCCTACGTTCCAGGATGGCTGAGTACATGGAAAAAGCATCCAAAAACCTTGAGGCCAGCCAAGAGTTCCAGATACTCCAGGACCGAAGACGCTAAACCCAATGGGACTCCTGAAGACTGGAGTGAGGAGTTGGGGTCACCTGCTGAGGACACGCACATGCCGCCGCAACTCAGAAGAGTTGCGGCAGACATGATATGAGGATCGGAGGGGGGACAAAAAGAGGGAGGGTCGGGTTGGTTATTTTGATACTAGGGTGGGGGAGAAGGGGAAAAGGGCCAACCTAAAGTTTGATTAACTTACATTTTCTTATTGTTTGCACCACAATTTCCCAGGGCACACGCTTATGCTAGCCTCAAAAAGATCTCTTATTCCCTAAACCTACCCAGGATCCCTTTTTAATATTAAAGGCTGAAAAAAGGTGTGAGACCTGAAAGAGGATGGCATTATCAAGGTGAACTGGAGCCATATAGGAGTTCACTCATATACAAGCCAAGAAAGAGGGAGTAATTAGAGGAACAGTCGGAAGACACTATCTTTTCTTTGCCTCCCCCCCCATATATATTTTTAGGCGGAGCCTAGAGGGAGCGCGCATGCGCTGCTCTGCGAGGCATGCTGTAATCCTTATGAGTGCACAGACCACGCCCACGCTTCCCGTTTGTTGCTTCGTGTGCCTTTTCTAAATTGGTTTCTTCTTATTGGTGAAAGGCTGCTCTTTGTCCCACCTTTGGGCGTGTTTTCTCTTTAGTGGCGACTGGCCCTGTTACAAGTGCCCTGACACGTGGAATTATTTATTATTTGTCCGGTGCACTCTTTTTTGCTTTGAATGGTACCGCGCCATTTCCTGGTTGTCCGCGGCCGCTCTCATTCCCTTTACGCAGATTTATGATCTGCTCCTTTCACCGCGCCTACCTATTGTTATTGTCCGTGTGACTTTGCTCCCGCCCCCTCCCGTTGTCCATGTTCATCACCTCCCTCGTCCCTCCTTCTCTCCTTTTTCTAGGCGCGTGTTTTTTTGATTATTAAATCATTTTAACAAATGGAGACGCGCCAATATCAACGCTGATCGCCCATCTCCGTGGTGCGAGGACAGCAGCTGCCGGAGGTCTCACGCGCTCCTCCTCTAAGCACGCTGTCACAGCCTTATGTCCCCTGGCAGGCTCACTCTGCTCCTCTTTACTCGCTGCATGGGCCGGTCGTTCTTCTTTTTGGTTCGTTTTATGCTTCTTCCCTATGCCTCTGTTTCGTTCTTTCTCCCCCTTTCTGTTTAACTCCATTCACTTTCAGTCATGTTAAATACCTTCCTGTTCTATTTCCTCAGTGCCAAGGTCCACTCCTGTGGTCATTTTACTTTTCGCTTTGTTTTTTGCGTTCACACCCTCTGCTTGACTCATCTCGGCGTTATAAAATGAACCGACAAATCTGGGGTTATTTACGACCCTCTGGGAAGACAATACAAAATATTACAGAAAAACAAACAAACCGTTCTGCACATTTAGCGAGACCGTAGCGTGGTCCAATGAGGGGAGGGGAGGGGTGGGTTTGAGGCTGCTCATCCAATGGGGGCGGGGCAGTAGGCTGTCAGTCAATCCCAGCCTGCGCAGTTCCCAAATCCCAGGGGAAAAGAAAAACACTCAACAGAAGTGCGAAATTCCTGCTTTGGCTTGGAGTGGCCCTCATGGTTGGACAGTAATTCAGCCCTGTCGAGAGCACTGCACTAGGAGTTTTCGTATTGCCAGTTTGGCATTTTGCTTTCTTTCCAGAAGTGTGCGTTTCGGAATAGGTATAGTCCATCTCTTCAAAACTGAGTTTAGCGCACTTAACAGAAGGCATAACGTTATGCGGGTAAAGTTTTGTTTGGTACGCATGGAAACAGAAACCAGATTCACTGTGACTTAGCAATTATTGCAATGAAAACGCCGTATTTCCTGTTGTGACCCAGCTATATTTGTGCTTTAAATGGATACCACTGTGTCATGTCAGTATCGTTTCCCTTTAAGTTCACATGTAAATTCACAATGAATGGATTTGACAACCACCTGGGATAGAAAGAAGGGGGTGATCACTACAGGGGATCAAAAAATATCAGGAGATAATGCGAACTTGGGGGCGATGCAGCAGGCAAGGAAAACAAGTATACTGGCTGTGCTTTGAGTCACATTTTAAACTTCAGTAACTTAACAGTTTATGAAGAATGCCAGGTGTAATACTGCACACGTAGATCGATGCTTATGGAATGTACGGTACATTGGACTCTCTCTTTATTTATTTTTTTACTTTGGAATCGTCTACATAGTGTATTCATTCTGGTGCACAGTCAAGCGCCTGGAATGAGTCGGGTACAATCTGAGGCGCGCTGACGGTGTTAGAATGTTGCACGTTGAACTTGCAGGGTACGTTCTTGTTTGTGTGGGATGGCTCAGGCCCAAGCATCACAGTCAGTAGATGAGTAACAGCCCAGTGGTAAAAAGGTGGCCGGACCTGGAGTGTCACGCGAGTATAGAGGCTTCCTGAAGGGAAAAATACACCTTCAAACCTTTTTTTGGTAGACAGCTTTCAGTATTTTATATTGGCATGCTTGTAGAAACATTTGGTATGGTTCTGTAGGAAAGACAGAACTGGCAAATAAACCACCTGATTGGCACAGTCACAATGCATATTTAATCACTAAGCACACTTTTAATGATATATGTGCGTTCGAAAATCTGTTTCTCAAATGAATTAGTATTTTGGTGTTTTAGTGACAACAATCTTTTGTGAAGAATGAGTTGGAACCATCCAAATGCTTCAGTTTTATGAGCTGCTGAAGAAAGGTGGCACTGACTTGAAGTTCGCATTATTCTGAACCTTGGTTAGGACTTTGTGAAGGTAAAAGTTACTGAATTTTTGTGAAATCTAGAAGACGACTAGCATGTTGGTAAATCAGACAGGTGGCTGGCTGGTGCCTTGGAAATGCCAGTCAAACTGGAGAAGAGTCACTCACGTGTTTGGCATGTAACATGTTTCTGAGCATTACATGGCTTGTAGTCGCACACCTTGGCCCTTATTCGTATTTTCCCATACGCCTCTAGGCTTCTAGTGATGCTGTGCCCACTCACATATTTTGCTTGTGTCTGCTGTGAGAACCTTGCTTGAGTGTGCAGACATACTTTGTGGTGTACAGACAGATTGGCAGTTTGTGGTTAGTTTTCCAGAGGCTGGAGTCGTTTGGTTAATTTTTAGGAGTCGCCAAATGTTTCACTTCAAAAATATTTGTGATCAGCAATTGATCATTCTAATGAGTCGTTTTATTTGAGTTGCACATTCAAAAGAGTGAATGCTACTCTAGTGTTGTTGAAAGCTTGTAAACAAGGTTCTTTCCACAAACATGGCACAATGAAAGTAGTGTACTGATTTGCCTAGGATTTGGCATGGGCATGCAGCATATCTTTAACAGTGGCCCGATTAAGAGCAGAACGAATTGCAGACACTGCTGCCGCAGTAACATTTCACCATTTAAAGTGAGTAAACAACTTAAATATTATTTGTGCAAATCAGTCCACTATGATGCAGAGTGCCAGCAGTTTCACAGGTACTGAGAAAGGTTATCCTCCCTCTCAGCATCCCCTCCAGGGGCCGCATGCACTTTAATAACAAGACTCAGTGGCAGTGTGCATTACACTGGTGTTTGTCCTGCACTGCCCGTATGTCAGCTATACTCAGGGCCACTGGAATTATGTGTTTGTGCGGGCACGGCCTCTTTCATATAATTAGGAATTTTCCGCATTAGCCAGATAATCTATCATCTACTTTATAATTGCAGGTTTTAACAGAAAAAAGTAATTCTAGCTTAAAGGGTCTAAAAGTTACTAAAAACGCAGCAACACATTTTTTTACAATATTTGGGAGATAAACCAAACCTAATGATGCACAACCTATGCCCAGACACTGTTAACGAGTGTAAAAATGAGAAACTAATGAATACTATCACAGAATGTACCACATGCTGCATAATTTGCCTTTTCTTGCCGCTTAATTTAGTCAACGCTGCTGCAGAAATTGGCTCTCTGCTGCCGCATAATTTCAGTGGCTCTGGCTATACTTCAGTTAGCGGTTCACAATTATTACATGCTGACAGCGAACTACTTTAAGCAGAATGATACCAATCTATAACCAAAATACACAACTTGTATGTTTTGACACATCTAATTTAACTTTCTTTTACAGTTTCCCACAAGAATGGTAATATATTTCTCTACAACGTATTCATATTGCTGATTGAAGAGCAACTCATTCAATATTAAATAATGCTTTATAGTGTGGTACCTACTGTAGCCCGTAACTTTAAATATGTTGTTATTTTAAATTGTGTCACACCACATCCTTGCAGTGATAAAAAAAAGTGAAGCTATAAGTCCTACAGTGCTATTTGCTATTCTTGTTGCTAGAATCCTAGTACTCACTGAAGGCAGCACACATAATTGGGCCACTTGGCAGGGACAGCTTGTCGATCCATCCATCCCATAATGCTGTTGTATAGACTACATAGGCCATCATTATTGCAGTTTCACTTCTCAGCTGTGCAGGTTAGCTGTCCCATGTTATCATGACAGTCCCTTAAGCTCATCTGCTATGCTTATAAAAGACATTTGATGGGAGTGATATTGCACATTTGCAGCATTTGTTTCCACATAAAACTACTTAAGTATAACTAGCATACCCCAGGGTAAAAGGTATAGTCAGTATTCCTCTATCTTCTGAGCCTCACTCTTGCTCCCTCTGTGTGCTGGCCTCCAAGTGTCTTTTTGGTTTAAATTTAAAAAACAAAAACGATTGCTAAAGCGCTTTATGCCACACGATGGTTGGTGCCTGCCAACTGAGTCCACATATGTACAAACCATAACCATGGGTGAAAGACATTGTCATTTATAGCGCCAATAGCTCTAACTCCAGCAAATGCGAGACCGATTGCATTGCAAATGCTTGTTTTTTGATTGTTTCGTTTCACTTTAATAGTCAGGGCTCGCGTCAACACATGGGTGTGGAAAGAGTCCTATCCTACACAAATCTGAAGGAAAACCTATTACTTACCGCTACCTTCTTGTTCTTTCTGCTGTGAGCCTCCGGGTGGCGCCTTCCTGAATGAAGTAGACGACCTAGAAGGTAAGAGAAGAAAATAAGAAGTTGAAAGGAGCTATTTTTTCATCGGTCAAAATTCTAGATAATTGTCCTGAAAATAAATGCGCCATCATTAAGAAACAGAATCAGCCTCCTCACTTCTTTTTCCGCCCATCCCTCCCACAATGGGTCAGTGGATGGAGTGATCTTGTCAGACACCCTCTGTGCCCTCTGTGCTGATTGCAGGCAAGTCCTGGAGCAGTATGCTGAGCTCATTTCCCTTACCCATGGTCAGACTAACTGGTGTGTCCATGACGTGGACACTGGTGAGTCTCAATCAATCAGGGTTGGTAAAGCACAACTACTCACCCGTGAGGGTCTCAAGGCGCTGTCGGGGGAAGGGGGTTGGCTCAGTTGAGTGCTGGGGTCATCCGAAGAGCCAGGTCTTGAGGTCCTTCCTGAACTGGGGCAACCGGGAGATTTCCGGAGGTGGAGGGTGAGGGTGTTCCAGGCAGGTAGGAGAAGGACTTTTCTTCCGTTCTGGTCTAGTTGATACGTGGGACGGTGGCCAGAGAGAGTTGGGCTGATCGGGGGTGAATTTTGGGTGTGTGGAAGGAGAGGCAGCTGTTCAAGTATGCGGGTCCGGTGTTGTGAAGGGCCTTGTATGCATGGGTGAGGAGTTTGAAGGTTATTATTCTTTCGACTGGAAGCCAGTGGAGATTGCGGAGGTTTTGGGTGATGTGACTGCGACAGGGATGTCGAGGACCAGTCTGGCTGTGGCATTCTGGACAGTCTGGTGTTTGCGAAGGAGTTTCTTGTTAGTTCCGGGGAAGAGAGCGTTGCCGTAGGCCAGTCTGCTGCTGATGAGTGTGTGCATGACAGCTTTTCTGGATTCAGTTGGGACCCATCTGATAGTCTTTCGAAGCATGCGGAGGGTGTTGAAGCAGGTCGAGGATATGGTGCTGATCTAGCGGTTCATTGTGATGAGTCTAGTATAATGCAGAGGTTTTGTGTGTGGTCCATCGGGGTGGGGAGATTTCTGAGGGCAGAGGGCCACCAAGAGTTGTTCCATGCCGAGTGGGTGGAGCCAAGGATGAGGACTTCTGTCTTTTCTGATTTGAGTTTCAGGCAGCTGTTCTTCATCCAGTTGGCAATGGCTTTTATCACTTCTTGGAAGTTGTGTTTGGTGATGTTGGGTTTGTTGGTGAGGGAGAGGATCAGCTGGGTGTCATTGGCGTAAGAGACGATGTTGAACCCGTGGTTCCTGACGGTTGCGAGGGAGGCCGTGTAGACGTTGAAGAGGGTGGGGCTGAGGGAGGAGCCCTGGGGCACTCCACAGTTGGTCTCTGTTGGTTCCGAGAGGTAGGGAGGGAGTCTGACCCACTGAGTTCTGCTGGTGAGGAAGGAGCGTATCCAGTCAAGGGCCTTGCAGCGGATGCCAGTGTCTTGGAGTCTAGTGGCTAGGGTGTGGTGGGAGACGGCGTTGAATGCAGCCGAGAGGTCCAGGGCTGCCATTTCGCCTTGGTCGAGGAGGAAGCGGATGTCGTCAGTGGGGGTGAGCAGGGCAGTCTAGGTGCTGTGGCTGCTTCAGAATCCGGATTGGGAGATGTCCAGGACATTGTCAGCTTCGATTAAGTTTGCTAGCTCGGTGTTGATGGCCTTTTCAATTACCTTGGCTGCGAAGGGAAGCAGAGAATTGGGCCTTGAGTTCTTGAGGTCCGTCGGACCCGCGGAGGGTTTCTTCAGGAAGGGGTTGACTTCGGCGTGTTTCCAGTCGTCGGGGAAGGTGGCGGTCTCAAAGGAGCAGTTGATAGTTCGACGTAGTTTGGGTGCGATGGCAGAGGTGGCTCTGGGGAAGATGTGGTGTGGGCAGGGGTCTGAAGGTGCTCCAGAGTGGATGCTTTTCATGGTCTTCAAGGTGTTTTCTGTCATGAGGTGGATCCATTTGAGCAGGGTCTGTTGGGTGGCGTCGAATGAGGGGGAGATAGAGCGGTGAGGTGGTCTTGGTTGTTGAAGTTGTCATAGATCATCTTAATCTCGTGGTGGAAGAAGGTGCTGAGTCTATTGCAGAGGTCTTGGGAGGGGGGATGTCTGTTGTTTCACTGCAGATTTGGAGAATTCCTTGATGATGGAGAAGAGCTCTTTGGTAGTGTGTTGGTGAGGATTCTGTCTTGGAGGGATTTCTTCCTTGTGGATTTGATGAGTTGGTGGTGTGTGGTGGTGACTGCTTTGTAGGCGGCGCATGTTTCCGGAGTTTTGTTGTTCCTCCATGTCTTTTCGAGTCATTTGCAGGAGCATCTGGATTCTTTGAGTGCAGGGGTGAACCAGCTTGCTTTCTTGATGTGTCTTCCGGTGGCTTTCTTGAGGGGGTGAGTGTGTCGGCTCAGTTTGTGATCTAGTGGTGGAAATTGCATGCTGCGGTGTTTGCGTCTGATGTTGTCTGTGGTGGGGTGCTGATGAGGGTGGATTTGAGCTGGTCTTCGGTGACTTTGTTCCAGCTTTTGCGGGCGATGCGGTGGGCGTGCTTGTGTACAGTGTGTTTTTTGAAGGAGAAGTGGATGCAATGGTGATCTGTCCAGAGGAGTTCCATGGTGTGGCTGTGGTAGACGCTGTTTCCTCCGGTGAAGGCGGGGTAGAGTGTGTCCTGCTGTGTGCGTGAGGGCAGTGACTAGTTGTTTCAGTCCAGTGTTGGCGAGGTTCTCTAGAAGGGAGGCGGTATTTGAGTCGTGGTGGTTATCCAGTTGGTAGTTTAGGGCTCCAAGTAGGATGTAGTCTGTGGATGCGAGGGTGTGGGGTGCGATGAGGTCGGTGATGGCGTTGGTAAAGGGAGCGTGGGGCCGGGCGGCCTGTAGATGAGGGTTCTGTGGAGAGTCATTTTGGGGTTGGTTTGGATCTGGAAATGAAGGTGCTCCATGAGGGTCGTTGTGTCGTCCAGGAGGATGGTCATGCGAAGGGTGCTTTTGTGAACGACGGCGATGCATCCTCCTGGATGGATGGGGCGGTCCTTGTGCAAGATCTTGTATCCGTTGGGATTGGCGGTGGCGATGTCGGGTGCAGAGTTGGTGTTGGTCCAGGTTTCTGTGAGGAAGGTGATGCAGCGCGTACAATAAAAACTATTCTCCTCCTAGGTCACTTATAGGTCATCCAGGGGCAAACTATATTTTCTCACATCCACATGACGATGGGGCCCATAGACATCGCCTAACATACACGCATACACCTGGATTTCCCTTTACACCTTTATGAAATTCTGTACTCCTAGGAGAAGCATGAGAACTAAATGGAAAACACCATTTATGTACCGCTGGAAGGAGCCGGGATATCTTATTACCTTAACTTATCGCTTTCTTTTAGCTATTTCCTAAGATATTCCTGCTCATTGTTTTGTCGATGAATCATTCATGTAAGAAATTAGTTCATAGTGATTAAGACCAGCTAAATCACAATAACCAATTACTGATGTCACAATCATTTAAGAAAATAACCACTGAGTCATTTGGTTTAAAGAATCTTAAATTTTATATAATTTTAAAAGCATGAGAAAGAATTTTAAACCTTTATTCAATTATTCATTCATTATTAATTCAAATATTTATTAAGCATAATCAATTTATTGCAGAAAGAAAATTGTTGTCATGAAGCAAAACCCTAATTACCTGCCTACCTTCCTAATTTAGCCTAATGATTTCTAACCTAAGTTTAAGAATTAGAAATAACCTGATTCTCATACTCAACTGGAAAATTAAGACAGCAACAGCAACTTCAGCTCGTCAGCATCAGCTACCTGCAACCCGTCTCATCTAACAGTCTTTCAGCATCTCCCGCTCAGTAAGGGATCGATCAGGACCACCCAGCACTGGAAGCCACCAACACCAACACGACTCTCCAACTCCGCTCCTGACTGTGACTGCGACTCTTGACTGCGACTCTTGACTGCGACTGAACCCCTCCCACTAAGAGTAGGCCCTCTTATACCCTAATTCTAACTTTGCTAACTAATTGTTGCAACATTACTAACACGCTTTTCTTTCATTGGTCCATACATGTCATCTTATTCATTCTTTTAATCAAGTTCTCTTGGATCCAATGGTCCTTGGATCATTTCCTTTCTCACAGTTCAAGACATGTTTCCATCCGCTTCGATCAGTACATTTGTAACTTCTTTCGATACATTCGAGAACTCTTCAGGCATTGTCCTTTCTCTTAAACTGGTTTCCCACGGGTCTCTGCTGATCACCACGGCACACTATCAGTTCAATTAGGTCACATCAGCCTTGACCATTTCTCGCATCCTAGCCTCTCAGTAACATCACGAGGTTAGTTTTTCTCCGACTTCTCTCCCGTGTCACATGTCTCCCTTGCGCCTGCGCAAATCACCCACTGGCAGCCATTTTATATCGCCACTCGGTTATACTTTAGAAGCACTAATTTGAAGTAAACAAAACATAATTAAAATAGAGAAAAATAGCCTTTTCGTTTCCCTCCCGTCATCTACGTACCCCAATTAGTTATTACCTAGCAGAAAGCAACATTTAAGCTGTTCCTTACTTACCATCACTATTGTTTTTGCAACGACACGTTTTATTTCTATGAAGCACAAAAACATGCATTTATTTTATTTTAGTACGCATTTTACTTTTACGTTATAATTAGCCACACGGACATCCATTAATAGATTATTTAGCACATACTTTTGCATGTTACCCTTCCCACACGTACAGTGTTGATTAATACATTAAACAAACATTTTATTAATTATTTATAAATTTTGTTAGGGGTTAAATTTTTTATTTTCTCTGCTCCATCAACTCCCCCTTTGGTGATTTTTAAATCACCACATAAAACCCAAGTTATACTTCTTTTCAGGCAGTATGTCTTTTATCCTTTGCTTTTGTTATTTACACATCTGTTTCTTCTTCATCTTGTCTTTTTGTCTCCTTATACATGTTTTCTTTCATTTTCTCCAACTCAATTTCACCCATTTCTCTCTCTCTCTCTTTCATTATTCTGTTATTTCTTTTTATCTTATTTTGTCTTACTTTTCTTTTTATACACGTTATTACTATTTTCAACACCATGGCTAACAGTATTACTACAGTTGCTATTATTATAACTTTCCCTATCATTAGTCTACTCATTCTGGTCAACCAATTTGCTACTGAAGAAAACCCTCTACCAAGTTTTCCCAAAACATTTTCAACCTCCAGTGGAACTAGTTCTTTGTGCAAATTTGTAATATTTGTAATATACTTCTGTATATTTTCACTTTTATCAGGAATGTAAGTACAACAATGTTGGACTTTCAACATTCCACAGACTCCACCCTCTTTTGCCAAAAGAATATCAAGGGCAAGCCGATTTTGCATCACCATAGCTCTCATGGCAACCATTTCGGTATTTACCATTAAGAACCCTCCCGCAGTATCTGTAGACAAACGATCTACTACTGTGGATAACTTCCGAATTTTAAATGCATTCAAAGATATTCCCACTGCTGGTATTAATGCTCCAAAAATATCACCTACAATTTCTGAAAAACTTTCCCTCTTTCTACGTGTAAAGCTATTAATCATCTTGTATGTTCCTTTTTCTTCTCTGTCCATATGAAAGATTTTTGGAAAGACCAGGCCTACATAGCAAGTTCCATACCAATGGTCCGGTAACCTGTAATAAGCTCTATTCCCACAAATATAATATATACCTGGAAATATTGGATCTTTTCCACCTTTGAATCCCCAACCTCCCAGAATTTGATAATTGTCATGGCAGATACTGGAACCTACAAAGTAATTGTCATAGACTGTCTTATTTCTCCTAATACACAACTTTCCTGTTTGTGGCCAATCTAATGTCATTGCTGCAATTATCTTTTTCCCTTCATGATTTCCTTCCTCAAATGTCCATAGATGTGTTCCTTCCTCTTTTATTGCTTCTTTTTGAAATTTCATTCTTCTTTCTTCAACCATTTCTAAAAATACCTTTTCTTCTTTCTTTAACTCACAGGTAAGGTTGTTACTAACTATTTCTTCTAACGTTAATTTTCTATGTTCTAAAAAGAATTCTCCTAAAACTTTTGCTGGTTTTACTTTGTTAAGTTCTGGTACTACTGGAATGTTTGCAAAAATCTTATCTATGTCAGTATAATAAGATTCTAATCTACCTGTTTTATAAAATAGACTTGCTATTACACTACATGTTATTCCATAAGTTAGAGGTAGGTGATGATAAGTCACACCTTCTGACACCGATGCAGGCAACTGCATACAAACATAACAATCTCTCACATCCATTGTCTCTACATATTCGTACAACAATTTTGTAAAAACATTTTTAGAAAAGTCTGTTACTGACTTATCCTTATGTAATTCTGCACTACTTCTTAAAATAACTGGTTCTTTAATATTAGTTTCTTTTTCTGGTTTAGTATCATTCTTCGCTTCTATTACAGCTAAACTAATAGGAATTGTGATTGCTAAAACTATCCATATGGTCATTAATAACCCTGTACAAAAGCAGCACATTTTACACCATCTTTTTATAAACTCAAATTTATCTCTTCTATCCCTAGTATTTTCCATTTTATTTATTTGTTAAGTTTCAGAAAATTGTGTCACTACACCTCAGAAATGACTTAGATGCCACTCTGCTTTCAAAAAGTCTTTGCTTGGTACTTTCTTTTAATTCTTTCCAGAATTCTTTCGTTGTCACATCCGGTGATTTGTCACATCCAGTAAAATTGTCATGTCCGGCAGAAGCACTATAAGTCTTCACTTCAGGTTTGTTGCATCTCACCTTTTCCCATTCGACTTCTTAGTCTCTGGTTCTCGTGAGTGTTTTCTTCTTCTTTGTAATCTGTCAGTGCGATATACAGCCACTCAGGTGATTTATACTTTGCATTCACCTTCTTCGTTCTTTTGGACTTTTGCAATCGTTTTCCACTTTGTTTTTCTTGTCCCTTTTGACTTGTTATTTCATTCACTTGTTCAGCACTTTCGTCTCCAGCTCTTATTATTCTATATCTCAATTTTCTTATATAGCTGTTGGGCCAATTATCTCCTTTTCTTGGCCTTTTGGCTTCACCTTCTTTTTCTTCTCTTTCTGATTTCCAATTTCTTTTTCTTGATTCAGTTTTCGCCTTCTCCTCTTCTCCACTCTCTTCAGTTTCTGTTTCAACTGTTTCACTATTGTCTCTTATTTTGAAACTTATGATCTCGTCATCTCCTACTGGTGGATCTGTCTTCTCCTTCTTCTTTTCCCTTATTACTGTCCCTCCTCGGTGTTCTTCCGATTTGGTGTTTTCCTCCCTTTCTGCTTCTAAATTTCCCTGTTCTTCTGTTTCTCTATCTGTCCCTATTGCTCCTCGGGGTTCTTCTCGATTCTCTAACTTTTTGTGTACTTCTTTCCCTACTTCATCTATTAATATTATTTCTGAAGGATTTCCACCATAACTTGTACTTGGTTGTTCATCTAGATCATTTTCTTGCTCATTTTCTTCTCTAATTGGTTTATACCCCCAAGTTCTCCTTCGGAATTCTTCACAGTTTGCAACTGAATCATCAGATCCTGAACTTGTGTCAGATATTTCCAGATGTCGACTTACAGGTCGATCTTCAGGTTCTGGAACTTCTGAATTTCTTTCTTCTTCTTTTTCTTCCTCTTCTTCTCTAGAGGTGTTTTCAGTTGGGGTTTCCAGATGTCGACTTTCAGGTCGATCTTCAAGTTCTGGCACCCTTTCTCTTATCCTTGTTGTCCCAGCCGTTAAACTTTTATCCCACACTTCCAAACGTCGACTCACATGTCAATCAGTAGGCTCTTGAACTCTGATTGTGTGGCTTGCATGAACCCAGTTCTTCACTCCTGCACACTTGACTGCAGTTGTTGTCACTAGGATTACCTGTCGTGGTTCGTCCCAGCGAGGAACTAGACAGTTTCTTCTCCTGTGGATTTTTATACGGACCCAGTCTCCTGGATTCAAGTCGTGGGCTGGTTTTCTTTCAAGAGTGGTCGCATCCGGTCCAACCTGATGAAACACAGAACGCACCACATCAGCCAGTCCCTTGCAATAATCCAGTACTAGATCATCAGTTATAGTCAATAACTTGTTGACAGGTACGTGTGCTTGTCTCATTGCTCGTCCCATGATCATCTCATGAGGACTAAGTCCAGTTTTCTTTTCAGGGATGCTTCTGATGGTCATCAGAACAAGAGGCAGTGCATCTGGCCATTTGAGTCCTGTAGCTTGACACATTTTTCCTAGTCTGTTCTTAATTGTTCCATTAATTTGCTCCACTACCCCAGAAGCCTCTGGTCTGTAAGCCCAATGTAGTTTTTGTTTAATACTCAATGCTTCGCAAATCAATTGGATCAACTCATTTTGAAAATGTGTTCCTCTATCTGTCTCAACCGTGACTGGAAAACCATACCTTGGAATGAACTCTCGTAGCATAAGTTTTGCCACTGTTGTTCCATCATTCCTTCTAGTGGGGTATGCCTCCACCCAACGAGAAAACAAACAGACGACCACTAGAACATATTTTAGTCTGTTACTAGGGGGCATTTCTATAAAGTCTAACTGCATTCTAGTGAATGGACCTCCTTCTCGTCCTATTGTTCCTAGACTCACTACTGTTTTTCTTCCTGGGTTAAACTGCTGACAAATAAGACATCTTTGACAAAGACTTTCAGCAATGGCTTTGAATTTTGGGTTATACCAGGTTTGTCTAAAAAGTCTGATCATTGCATCTCTCCCAATATGAACTTGTCCATGGTACATCCGTGCCATGTCTGCAATCATGCTATCAGGCATAACTGGTCTTTCGTCTCTGTATACCCACACACCATTATTTTCCTGTCTTCTACATCCTGCTTTTATCCAGTAATCTTTTTCCTCATCACTTGCAGTTTCTTGTAACTGTCTTACTTCATCCCATGTCTCAACAGTATTAGTAAAAAGCAAAGGAGAAGAGATATGCTCCCTTTCTCTATTTTTGTTCATGGACACCATGTTCTCTGCACAATATTTGGCTATCTCATCGGCATAATTATTGCCGACGGCTATGTAATCTTCGTTTTTCTTATGCGCCTTGCACTTCACTACAGCGATTTGTTTAGGCAACTGTATCGCCTCAAGCAGCTTTTTAACAAAATCTCCATTTCTGATAGGTGTTCCTGCAGACGTCAAGAAACCTCTTTGTGACCAAATCTGACCGAAGTCATGTACGATACCGAAACCATATTGGCTATCGGTCACAATCGTGACTCGTACATTTCTTCCTAATTTACATGCTTGAATCAAAGCAATCAGTTCCGCAACTTGTGCAGACCTTATTCCTTTCAGACAAGACGCTTCCATCACAGTTGCCACTGTGCACACTGCGTAAGCTGCGCTTAAAACTCCTTCTTTTGTTCTCAAACATGAGCCATCTACAAACATGACATAATCAGATTCCTTTAACGGTTCATCTTTTATGTCAGCTCTTGGTTTCGTGCAATATTCCAGCATGTTCAGACAATCATGATCTACTTCGTCTTGTTCAATTATACTCTCCTCATCTGGCAATGATGTTGAAGGATTCACATTCATGCATCTATCTATGGTCACATTTTCAGCACTCAAGATGACTTTTTCGTACTTAGTCAGCCGACTATGTGTCATGTACTGTGTTTTTGTTCTTGTCAAAAGAATTTCTACTGAATGGGGAACATATACTCTCAGTGGATACCCCATCACTATACCTTCACTTTGTTCCAGACTTACACAAGTAGCAGCAACTGCTTTCAGACATCCGGGCAATGCTTTTGCTATAGGATCTAAAACAGCTGAAAAATAAGCAATTGGTCTTTTCATTGTTCCATGTTTTTGTACCAGTACTGAAAACGCACATCCATCTCTTTCACTGCAGTACAACTCAAAATCCTTCTCATAATCAGGCATGCCTAATGCAGGTGCCTCACATAATTTCTTTTTCAATTCTTTGAAAGATTTCATTTCTTCATTGTTTAACTCAAAAGGGTCTTTTACATCTTTCTTGGTCAATTTTTGTAATGGTTTTGCAATCAAAGAGAAACCACTTATCCATTGTCGGCAATATCCAACCATTCCCAGAAACATTCTTACCTCTCTTTGCGTCATTGGTGCTCTCATTCCTTGAATCATTCTTACTCTTTCTGTCGCTATCTTTCGCACTCCTTTCTCAATTTTATGGCCTAAATACTGGACTTCTTTCTGACAAAATTGCAATTTTGAAGGGGACACTTTATGTCCTCTTTTCTCTAGATGGTTCAGTAAAGCAATTGTATCACTTACACATGCTTCTTTTGTTTTCGATGCCACCAATAGGTCATCGATATACTGCACCATCACTGATTTTTCTGGCATTTTCAAATCTTCCAGAGATTTCTTTAGAATCTGATTAAAGATTGAGGGGCTTTCTGTATACCCCTGAGGAATTCGGCACCATGCCAAAATACGCTCTCCGAACCGGAACGCAAATAATGGCTGGCTATCTGGATGCAAAGGAATAGAGAAGAATGCGTGACACAAATCTATCACAGTGTACCACTCAGCTTCATGTGGAATTTGATATAGAATTACTGCAGGGTTTGGCACTATTGGACAACAGGGCACAACTATTTTGTTGATCTTTCTCAAATCCTGTACTATTCTATATGTTCCATTTGGCTTTTTCAGTCCCATAATAGGTGAATTACATGGACTGCTCATTATTTCTTTTAGAATTCCCTGTTCAATCATTTTATTTATTACAGGAGTTATTCCTTCAATTATTTCTGGAGTTAATTTGTACTGTGGCGTATTTGGGTAAGTTGTTCCTTCTTTTACTGTTACTTTTACGGGATCAACTTCTTTCATTAATCCAATGTCTTCTCCTGTAAAATCCCACACACTTTCTTTTACTGCACTTTTTAGTTCTTCTGGAAGTTTTTCTGCATCAAATGCAGGAAACAAACCATTCATTTCAGGTTCCTGATTCATCAAAGTTACTTTATACAAGACATCTTCATCTGAGGTCTGAAATCCAATTCCATCTGGTGTACAATAAATTGTGCAATTCATCTTGCACAAGAGGTCACGACCTAAAAGATTTACAGGACTACAATCGCACACTACAAATTTATGCATTTTGCTAAAAGAACCAATTTTTACTTCCATTAATTCAGTAAGTGGTGTTTTAATCTGCTGATTGGCTACTCCTACTACTTGGATGTATTCACCTGAGAGAGGAAGGTTTGGAATTTCCACTGATCTAACAGTAGAACGGGTAGCTCCAGTATCGACAAGGAATGTTACATTTGCACCATTCACTTCTCCATCCACAAAGGGACCAGACTGATCTACCTCTAGAGTTGCGCCAAGTACGCACTCTTTTCCCTCTCCTAGGCACCGTCATGAGCTTTCATCCCATGTCTCATCCTCACTCTGTCGCAACCAATACTGAGAAATGTTAGCTGCTCGCGGCAACTGTGTTACCTGCTCTCCTCCGTAGAATCCTGTTTCTGTACTGTATCTTTGCTGGTTAACAGTGTTGGGAAGTGGTGGTTGCGGCACCTGACTTTGTTGAACAACTACCTCATTCTGCACCTGTGGAGTCAATGATTGATTTTCCGGATTAGGTTTAGGTGGGAATTTACACTCGTTTCTCCAATGCCCTAATTTTCCGCAATTATGACAGGGCCATTTTTTCTTTGCTTCCTCTAGACTCACTTGACCTTTCCCTTTACCTATGTTAGGTCGCATTTTATTCTGTCCTGTTTCATTCCCATTATTATTATCCAATTGAGCTTCTTGTTTTTCTGCCACCTTCACCTGTGCCCACATTGCCTTCTCTTTCAATTTACGCTGTCTACTCTCAATATCATCACTGCAATACTTAGCATACCTCAGCACATCATCGACCGTGCCATTCTGCCAATTAATCATATGCTGTTTAATCATTTCACTAATCTCTGGTTTCAATCCAAACACAAATCTGTACACAAAATGACTCGTATCCTTTTCACTTAATTCCTCATATCCACTAAACTGCTTGAAAACCAACAACAACCTTTCATAATAGGCATGTACAGACTCCTTACTTTCTTGTGTAGTTCTATCGATTTTTACCCAATCTGTCTCTTTAGGAGGAATCTTATTCTTCAAAAAGGTAATCACCTTATCATACTTTTTCATCACATCAGGACCTGGAGCTCCTGTCTTAGGATCTCTTGGATATTCTGTAGTTGGCCAGTCAACTGTAATCTTACATTCTGACCACAAATCTGTTGGTACCACTATGTCAAATAATCCATCTAAATCTATCCACAACACTTTTGAGACCTTTACAAACCTCTCTACTTGTCGATACCACTCAACTGGCTTCTCTCTTAGCTTTGGAAAGTCATTGGTAAATGACAGTATGTCCTGCCTAGTCCAGGGAACATGCACGTAACTACCACCTGGAGTTTCTCTCATGGGGTATTCTTTAGCAACAGATTCTTTTTCAGTTATCATAAAAGCCAATGAACCTTTGTCTGTAGTTTTCTCATTCTTCTTCGTCCATCTAACCTTCCATCTGTCCACATCACCCCATTTTCTCAACAACACAATTAACTCTTTTATCTGTGTCAGCCTTCCTGCCGTGTTCAAATTTTCAATATCCTTTTCACAAAAGTCTACTCTATATGGTTTCTGCAACTTTTTCACTTTCGCAAAGTCTATTCCAATTTCACTGGCTACTTCTTCTAGTTTGTCATGTAAATTCTTTGCCCTCCATGTAATACTTTTGCACAGAAACATTATTTCATCATCCTGGTAATTTTTTATCTTTTCGGTACCAATCGTTCCTAGAATTAATTCTTCCATGTCGATTTTTAATCTAATTACATCTAATGGTTTTTCTTCTGGTTCTTTTATTTTAAATGCCTTCATCCACTCATTTAACTCATCAGGAGTCGGACCTATGGGTGTATTATTTAGTTCTATCCAATTACCACTCTTTTCAGGAGTCTCTGTTGCAGATTCTGTTACCATATGCATTTTCCTACCATTGCACTCATTTACAGTCAAATTTGTAGGTGGACTTGGTCTGTAAGTACTAGCCCAATTACTTGTACTTGTACTTTGTTCCATCCTTTCCTTTTCTCTCTGAAATTGTGAACTCATGGGAATCACTAAAGATCTTTCATCAATTTTCTGATTCTCAAAAACTGGTATTACTGGACCTATTGTTACAGGCACAGTAACTGCTTCCATATTTTTCGTTAACTCTCTAATCTTTTCAGTTAGTTCTTTGGTTGTCCTTGCTAATTCGCTGGCATTGTCACTTTCTATTCCTTCATTTTGTGAAGTTCTCATTTGTTCTTGTGACCTATTTATTTCAATTCTTTTCTCCGGACTTTTATTTCGCATAGTCTCTATTAGCGGCGCATTTGGTGTCACCACTGTAGAACTCTGCTGATACGGAGGTGGATTTCTATTTAAAATATCTTCCAGCAATTCATCATCCGTTTCGCTCTCATGCATATATTTTTCCCTCTCTATGTTTCTTTTTCTCAGTCCGTTTTTTCTTAGTCCCTTCCTCAACTGTAAAAGCTGGAAACAAACCTCCTGTCATGTTAGCACATCTCCATCGTTTTATTCTATCCTCATGATTTATTCCCCACATTCTTCCAGGCATAAACTCATGATCTCTTAAACCTCTGAATCTTTCTCGCTCATACATCTCATCCTCCCATTCCGTCAATGCTTCAAACTGTGTCGGTCTAGGTCTAGGTTCTAGATTTGTCATCTTTTCTCGCAAATTTCGCAAAACCGCTACACTAAATGAACCATTCTCAGGGAAAGCTAAAGCATCATCATTCTTCGTATACTTTGCCCAATTTTCCAACCATATGCACGTATGATATCCATATTTTAGCATCATATGTGAAGCTGCTGATTTCGGCGGAGGAATTACGTGTCCCTCTCTAGTCACGACCTTTTTGTCTTTCTTAAAGAAATTCTTTAATTTCGTCGTCCATGACGTTCTCTCCCTTTCATACTCGTAATACAGCATGTTTTCTATTTGTTTTTCTCTTTACGCTAACGCTGTTCTGTGTACGGAACTTCGACCAATTACAGCGCGACTCACACTAACGTACCAATCAGAACAATTCCCTCCGTCCGCGAACCAACCAATCCTAGCGTGGCACTTTTCTACGGCACTCCTGCTCTGGGTTCTCGTGACTAGCGCACTATCCAATCCTAGCGCAGCACTGTTCTACGTCACTCCTGCTCTCCTACCCCTCCTTTACAAAATTTATCGGCAATTTTCTTTTCACTGTTTTCTTCGTTAGTTACAACAATTAAACAATTCCATAGTCTGATTCGCTAAACAAAAGTGACAGCTTTGTCCTTTTACACAAGAATCCTGTATTTCCAGTAGGCAGCGCTTACCTCTACCCTACCACAGAATTTTTTACTCTCGCCGATAAAGTAGCACTTCCCTCTACCTTACCCTTCTTTCAAGCAAACAATTAACTCGTTTCTCTGGGGATAAGACACATGTGGAGACTAGGCTCCTGAGAATTAAGGCCAAAGTTTCACAAGAAAACGTGATTTGCTATTTCAGTTACACACCTTTCGTACAGAAAATTCCTAACATAACACAACCTGTGTTATTACCAAAATGAATTCAGACCATGTACCAAATTCCATGTGACTTCTCCTGCCACACGTGTTCCACTTCCTACATCCCAGAAGCGTAAAAACTCACATATAACATAACGCGACTCAACATATAGTGTTAGTCATAAAAAATAATCAATAATCAATAAACAATAATCACTAAACTAATCTATAGAAAACCATAACTCTGCTACCAAGAAATCTGATGCAGCGCGTACAATAAAAACTATTCTCCTCCTAGGTCACTTATAGGTCATCCAGGGGCAAACTATATTTTCTCACATCCACATGACGATGGGGCCCATAGACATCGCCTAACATACACGCATACACCTGGATTTCCCTTTACACCTTTATGAAATTCTGTACTCCTAGGAGAAGCATGAGAACTAAATGGAAAACACCATTTATGTACCGCTGGAAGGAGCCGGGATATCTTATTACCTTAACTTATCGCTTTCTTTTAGCTATTTCCTAAGATATTCCTGCTCATTGTTTTGTCGATGAATCATTCATGTAAGAAATTAGTTCATAGTGATTAAGACCAGCTAAATCACAATAACCAATTACTGATGTCACAATCATTTAAGAAAATAACCACTGAGTCATTTGGTTTAAAGAATCTTAAATTTTATATAATTTTAAAAGCATGAGAAAGAATTTTAAACCTTTATTCAATTATTCATTCATTATTAATTCAAATATTTATTAAGCATAATCAATTTATTGCAGAAAGAAAATTGTTGTCATGAAGCAAAACCCTAATTACCTGCCTACCTTCCTAATTTAGCCTAATGATTTCTAACCTAAGTTTAAGAATTAGAAATAACCTGATTCTCATACTCAACTGGAAAATTAAGACAGCAACAGCAACTTCAGCTCGTCAGCATCAGCTACCTGCAACCCGTCTCATCTAACAGTCTTTCAGCATCTCCCGCTCAGTAAGGGATCGATCAGGACCACCCAGCACTGGAAGCCACCAACACCAACACGACTCTCCAACTCCGCTCCTGACTGTGACTGCGACTCTTGACTGCGACTCTTGACTGCGACTCTTGACTGCGACTGAACCCCTCCCACTAAGAGTAGGCCCTCTTATACCCTAATTCTAACTTTGCTAACTAATTGTTGCAACATTACTAACACGCTTTTCTTTCATTGGTCCATACATGTCATCTTATTCATTCTTTTAATCAAGTTCTCTTGGATCCAATGGTCCTTGGATCATTTCCTTTCCCACACGTTCAAGACATGTTTCCATCCGCTTCGATCAGTACATTTGTAACTTCTTTCGATACATTCGAGAACTCTTCAGGCATTGTCCTTTCTCTTAAACTGGTTTCCCACGGGTCTCTGCTGATCACCACGGCACACTATCAGTTCAATTAGGTCACATCAGCCTTGACCATTTCTCGCATCCTAGCCTCTCAACAACATCACAAGGTTAGTTTTTCTCCGACTTCTCTCCCGTGTCACATGTCTCCCTTGCGCCTGCGCACATCACCCACTGGCAGCCATTTTATATCGCCACTCGGTTATACTTTAGAAGCACTAATTTGAAGTAAACAAAACATAATTAAAATAGAGAAAAATAGCCTTTTCGTTTCCCTCCCGTCATCTACGTACCCCAATTAGTTATTACCTAGCAGAAAGCAACATTTAAGCTGTTCCTTACTTACCATCACTATTGTTTTTGCAACGACACGTTTTATTTCTATGAAGCACAAAAACATGCATTTATTTTATTTTAGTACGCATTTTACTTTTACGTTATAATTAGCCACACGGACATCCATTAATAGATTATTTAGCACATACTTTTGCATGTTACCCTTCCCACACGTACAGTGTTGATTAATACATTAAACAAACATTTTATTAATTATTTATAAATTTTGTTAGGGGTTAAATTTTTTATTTTCTCTGCTCCATCAAAGGCGACGTGGGGAGAGTGGTGTTGAGGAGGTCCCAGATTTCTATGGTGTGCTTGTGTAGGGACCGTACGTTGAGGACGATGCAGTTGAGTGGTTTGTGAGTGGTGATGTCCGGTAGGCTGGGAGATGCTGCTTGGGTACTGAGGTGGGTGAAGGTGCGGTGGCAGTGTAGACAGGAGAATGGGCAGTGGGTGTTGGTCGGCGTAGAGAGCTGGCAGTTATTGTTGCGTCCGGGGGTTGAGATCATGGAGGGTGTTGGAGTTGTAGCGGCAGCGGGTCAGAGGACCAGGGTCCCTGGCACTGGTCGCAGTTGGGTCATGGACGGGCGCTGATGGGCTTGCCTTTGGCGCGCCAGCGGCACAGCCGCACAGCAGCGCAGCCGCACAGCAGCTGCCATTAAGTAGGGATCAGGGGAAGGGCGGGTCAGCTGGGAGGCGGGAGTGGGAAGGACACACTGGAGGGGGGAGGGGCTGCGGGGGCAGCAACAGCGGGGGAAAACAAAGGAAAGAGTGAGAAGTGAAAAGGAGAAAGGTGACAGAAGGGCAGAACGAAGGAAAGAGGAAAAGAGGCACAAAAGAAAGAGGCAAGAGAGGCAGAGCAGCAGAAGAGCAGAGTGCTCTCCCACTGGACCACCAGGGATGAGGCACAGGCAGGAGCCTGCGTGTGGAGGAGGGTCTCGAACACCCTGCAACAGAGCTCAGGGGGATCAGGGCGCAGCACTTAGTGGTGGAGCTGAGCGGGGGAGAGCAGTCACACTGACCAGGTCAGTCAAAAGTAAACTGTATAGACAGTCTGACCAAGTGAGGGAAAGCATCAGAGCTGAAGCCAGCAAGATGCTGGAGGTACGGGTAATTGAGCCCTCTGAAAGTCCCTGGGCCAGCCCAGTGGTCTTAGTTCCCAAACCTCACCCTCAGGGTGAAAAGAAAGAATAGAGGTTTTGTGTGGACTATAGGGGTCTCAATACTGTCACAAAGACAGATGCACACCCTATCCCAAGGGCAAATGAACGAATTGACAGGCTAGGGACAGCCAAATTCCTCAGTACTTTTGATTTGACATCAGGGTACTGGCAGATTGGTCTGACCTCAGAAGCAAAAGAAAACTCTGCATTCTCCACCCCAGATGGGCATTAATCGTTCACTGTAATGCCCTTTGGACTAAAGAATGCCCCTGCCACCTTCCAAAGGTTGGTGAACAAAGTCCTTGCTGGGCTGGAGTCTGTAGTTCAACCTGACAGGCTCACCTGATCAAAAAGAACAAAAGATGAGCAGAATAAATCAAACATCCACCCCCAGTAACAAATCTGGGTTTAATCCATTGTTTTTCTGCTCACCATGTCACCCTCGTTTAGTCCCAGCCATATGCAAATCAGTCTTGACCCTGCTCCCCATTTGAACAGTCCAGCCTGAACTGCCAGGCCAGGTCCTCCCTGGGTTGGAAACAAGCATCCTCTGACCAGTTAGGCCAGGCTAGGTTAAATCCAATGGCACATTGAGTACAAGATCCATGTCTGGGCATACCATTTCCCACTTAGGGTGACAAAAGCAAAAAAAGGGCAAATGATAGTAAATGCTGAACAAATCAAACATTCACCTGCAGTAACAGATCTGGGTTTAACAATTGTTTTTGCTCACCACGCCACCCCAGTTTGAACCCAGCCATATGCAAATCAGTCTTGACCCTGCTCCCCATGGGAACAGTCCAGCCCGAACTGCAAGGGCAGGTCCTCCCTAGGCCGGAAAAAAGCATCCTGGACCAGTTTCGGGGTATCCCTCCTCATCAGCCACACTGGCTTGAATCCAGTGGCATAGTGAGCATAGGACCCATGTCTGTGCATACCCTTCCTACTTAGGGTGACAAAAGTAAAAAGAACAAATGTGGGACAGAATGTTGAACAAATCAAACACTCACCCTCAGTCACAGATCTGGGTTTAATCCATCGTTTGTTTGCTCACTGTGTTGGCTTAAATGTTTGAGAAATGTCATGTTTATTCCTTAAGCCAAACGTCAACATCTCAGGACACTTAATGAGCTGCTTCATTCACGTACATGTATTTAATGTCTTCAAATGTCTTGTTAAAAAGTTCAATACCACGGAAATATATCACTATAGTAATCTTTACCTATTTTGTTTTTGCTAGGTTTCTACTTACTATGTCATAAAATATTTGGCTGTAGATACCACACTTCCACCAATAACAATGTTCTCTATTTCAGAACAGTTCGATCTGGCAGAGCACCTGCCCAGTGCTTGGCCACTGAAGAGACACCCACTCCACCCCAGGATCAAGCCCTCAGTGATGACAACACTCCCTGAGATCTGGACATGGATGACGGTGCTGATCCATCTGGTCAGCCTGGGCAGACAACAACAGTGAGTCTCACTGGGCCCACAACAACACCTCCCACCCAGCTACAACACCTCAGCCAACTTCAGACCCCACAACCTGTGTACCTAGCACAGTTTCAACCATTGTGTGCCCCTCCAGTCCTGGATCCTGATGTGACAATCTTCACCCCCGCTAGAGAGGAGCCAGGATCCAGTGGGAGAGAGACCCCTGAGCCAAGGGCACAGGCTCGTTGGTAGGGGTCGTGGGTGGGTTACTGTGGGCCGGCAGAGTGAGGCCACTGAGGCCACTCACACACAGACCACCATCGACAAGTCCTGGGAGCCTATCAGGAGTCCCAAGGCATGGTGGGCCAGGTACTCACCTAAATCCGGGAGAAGAAGCAGCTTCAGAGGGACATATACCATGAGATGCAGGCACATAACGCCAACATGGGCTGCGTAATTGGGATGCTGCAGGACATTCACACACACACCTGTGCAGGGCTTTTCCAGTAACATCTACCTCTTCCTGTGGTCCAACAACATCAGGCCCATCAACATCTGCAGCAGCCATAGGAAGGGACACCCTGCCAGAGGAAGACACACCTGCAGACACCCCTGTCCCTGCAGCTGTGGATCCCCCAGCACTGCCAAGCGGGGACGTCACACAAATTTCCAGGAGGTGCAGATGACATGACCTCCACCACTGCCAGCAAGAAACCTCAATCCAAATTTTCTCCAGTGTGTACAATACATTCACTCTGTGGAGTATTTCTGGACACATTTACCTTTCTGATGGGAGTAGTATTTTGGACATTGGACTTCAAACTATTTGGCATCTTCAAATGTGGTTTCATTCACCATGACTGACTTCTTCACTTTTCTGTTTTCCTGTTTGGTTTTGCACAATTGTTATTTTCTCCTTTTTCACTTAAATAAATCCGCTGATCTGAAACTCATTGCCTGCTGTCGTATATCTCACATCTAGCAATGTATATATGTACTCCCATCTGAACTTTACAATGCCAAAAATATCAACTTGTGTAAGCATGGATATGTTGCATGTACACACTGTTTAGCTCAGGATCACAACGATGTCTCACCAACACATACATACAAGTGTATTCTCATATACCAACTTTATTCCAGTGTACCAACAATAGGCTGGCATTATGTCAGAAACTTAGCAAATCATACATGACTCAGATAGTCTGTGCCAGTAATTACATTTTCAGTTGCAGACCTTCACAACATGGAAGGAGGGGATGCATCAGAAATTTCCTGTTGAATAGGCAAAATAAAATTGGTCAATGTCATCAGCAGGAGCCATATCACCCAGCTCACACAAGGAATCCCAGATCAATAACACCAATAGACAAACACATGGCAATACTAAATTTTCTGATCACATGATCATTCCAATACATTGTTGCAGTATCTGGTATAATGTCACAACCAAATTTCAGTGGTGGGCCACAAACATTTTGGCCTACATTGAGGAGACACATTAACAGCTACATACACTTAACACACAATGAGAATTTGGCCAATATGAAGGGAGAATAGCATGATGTAGCCCCACAACAACATTTTAATGGAGCAGGTGATGGCACACATATTGCATTGCGACCACCACATGACAAGGAAGAAGTCCAATGGATTCCTCATAACTTCCATCCTATCACTGTGCAAGCGGTCTTGGTAAAGGATTTGTATACCTAAAGTCTGAAAGTCATTCTCAGGAACAGCCCATGTACCCTTTGTTCTTCCAAACAGCATCATATACCCGCAAATGTCACAACCCTGAAATGTCCAAATGAAAATACCACGGTGAAGGTACCTAAAACAGACCAAAACAAAGAAATTAGCTATTAAACCATACATATAAGACAATTCACATCATCAACTTTTGGAGAACACAGTCCTTGACAAAAATCAAATCAAGACAAAGCAACACAAACAAAATGACCATGGGCCACATGTATCAACATTTAGAATAGCAATTACCAAATTGCGATTTTCAGCAAATAGCAAGTAGGTAATCGCTATTCCACATGTAGGGGGTTGCAAATCCACCTACCTCATTAATATTAATGAAGTAGGTTGCAATTTGCGACCCCCTAGGAATCGTTAAATTCACGAGGATGGTGGCCTGCTGGGGTTAGCAGACCACCATGTCCATGATTGCTTTTAAATAAAGCAATCTTTTTTTTTTTAAATGCTGCCTGTTTTCCTTAAAGGAAAGTGGGTTGCGGTTAAAAAAAAAAAAATATGAAGCGTTTTCTTCTCATTTTTTAAGAGCAGGGAGTGGTCCTTGGGACCACTGCCTGCTCTTAAAAAACATTTTTACCACCATTTCCCAAGGGGAAGGGGTCCCTTGGCGACTCCTTCGCATTTCCAAATGGGTGAACACCAACTTGAAGTTGGTGGTAAATTGCAAATGTTTTGTTACCGCATTCACGGTCACAAAACATTCATACATACCGCTGTGGTTCGCTATTTAGAAGGGACACCCTAAACACACCCCTTCCAAGTAGCGAATAGCCAAGCCATTTTGCGATTCAGTAACAGGTTACCGAATTGCAAAATAGGGTTTGATATATGTAAAAAGCCTTTTTTGCTTACGCAAACGGTCCATTTCCGTGAATCAGCACGTTTGCGAACGCAAAAGTGGTTGATACATGTTGCCCCTTGTGTCTAAACCATACTCAACAAACACCTTTCACCTGGATCTTCCGAGCTTGACCATCCTAATATTTTACCCTAACATACTCCTCTCATCATTACCACAAGAGTTACTGTAACAGTCGAAGTCATGACATTTCACAAAATACTTACACTCATGAGAAGAAGTTGTTGATGAGACCTTGACGCAAGTCAGATCTTTCCTCTTCACCACCATCATCATTTGGCATTTCAGGATTCTCACCTGGTGGCACTTCATGGTCGCCATCCTCTGCGATATAAGGAATGTTCTGTCACAGGGCGAAGTTGTGGAGCATGCAGCAGGCCACAGTGATTTGACACACCTTCCCAGGTGAGTAGAGGAGGTCTCCCCCAGTTTTGTCCAGACATCTAAATCTGGCCTTCAGGTGCCCAAAAGCCAGCTCCACTGGCCGCTGTCTCCTTTCATGGGCTTCATTGAAGCGGACTTCCCCTGACATTGTTGGATTCCTCAGTGGTGCCAACAACCATGGATGGTTGGGATATGCTGAGTCTCCTAGATGGAAGACAGACATCTGATTCTACTACCTGACATTACCCACACAAAGTTAGGACAGATCATACTTACCAACAAGCCAGGCCCTCTTCAGTAGTAGTTGTGACTTCAGCTGGGGTATTATGATGTTCCGCAGTACGAAGGAATCATATGCTGATCCTGGGAACGGGGCGTATGAGATGTACAAATCCAGTAAGCAGACAACTTGCATGTTGATGTAATGGAAGTGCTTCCTGTTACAGTAAACTTGTTCCCTGCCTTGCTGTGGTACTAAGTCAATATGGGTGCCATCAATGGCTCCAACCACATGTGGGAGGCGACCAAATACATTGAAGTCAACCTTCACCTTGGCTAAATCCTCACGTCAGGGGAACTGGATGTAGCTGTCCATGTGTCTCATCCTTGCCAAAAGTACGTCTTGTAGTATACCCCTGAACATTGGTTGTTTCATACCACCAGATATTGCTGCAGTGTATTGAAAGGAACTTGTGGCCAGAAAATGCAATACTGCCATAAATTTCACAATTGTGGGATACATGTGGGGTTAGCATTTTGAGAAAGGAGATCAGGCTCCAACTGATGACATAAATCCAGTATGGTTTGCCTATTCAAATGAAACTTCTTGATGATACCCCTTTCTTCCATGGTCTGGAAATGGGCAGTACACTGGAGGCTGCCATCTCCTCCCTCTCCCTGGGTACCTATGTGTGGAGTGAAAACAATTTTGAACATTGGTCACAGTGTGCACAGTAACATATGTGAAGAGTAAGCCAAACGTCATGTGACAAACCATAACTGGTTAAGAAAGCATTACACATTATTCACAGAATAATCGGCTACTGTCCAACATCCACAAATAATCCCCATTGTGGCCTTCACATGTGTCTGTAACATAAATGTGCAAATTATACACCCAAAAATGTATTATTAGCACCTTAATATTTTTTTAGGGATATTTGCGGTCAAAATACTGTCAATAGCGGTGTACAGTGCACCACGCAAATATAGCGTTTATGTAGTCACGCACTACACATGATTTGTGTCATGGGAATTACATGGCAATGGAGTAGTCCATATATAAACATGTAGCCCCTCATTTGGAGTGGTGGTGATGCACTTAACAGTCACCCATACTGTACTTCTAACCGCTAAAATGGCGGATGCCTGACCTCGCATTTTTGGACATTCTGAACCTGGCGCCGCCAACGGAAGTCGACTGCATGGTGGGAGTTTTAATCCACAACGTGCACAAACATAGGCTAATGTTAGTGATAGTGACGGTAGAGGGCTAATGGCTGTGTCCGTCTCCTCTGATTACTGCCTACATCACATTCATGTACGCCGCGGTTTGAAAAATACCTTACTGCCTCCTGACACTGCTGGTATCAACACCTCCTCCACTCTAGCTGCTGTTTGCCACCTCTGGGAGCAATCGTGCCAGGCCAAGCAGGTGGGAGGGCCTGTGCCTTCTCTGCAGAGGAGATGGAGCTGCTGGCTGATTAGGTCCTTTCCTTGTATGGCCAGCTCTATGGCTCACCAGAGAAACAGGTAACTATCTGACATACATACATTACTCTGTGTAATGCCCTCTTTGCCATTTCCACTGGCTACAATGTGCCCCTGAGTTCTAGAGTTAAGTCTATTAAGTGTTGTATAAAAAAAAAAATGTAATGTAAAAATAGATTTATATAGCGCACTATCACCCAACGGGTATCCTGGCGCTGAGAGAGTACCTTGTTATATGGCGTAATTGATCGACCACCCTAAAATGAAGCATACAGATTAAAGGTTAAGGGGGGAGGGAACCGTAGTGAGACCACAGGATGGATCGATGACATTACATCTAGGTATTACTCCTCCCTCTGGAACAACCAAGTCTTCAGCTTCTTCCTGAATTGCATTAAATTCTCACTTTGCCTGATGTCAGATGGAAGTTCATTCCACAATCGTGAGGCCACAGAGCTAAAAGCTCTCCCTCCTGTCCTAGCTCTTTTAAATTTTGTGATGTTAACCAAATTTGCTGTTGACGAACGGAGGTTTCTTGAAGGAGTGTACCACGTAAATTTTCTCTGCAGTGGTCTAGGACCCAGACCATGTACTGCCTTAAAGACAATGCAGAGAGATTTAAAATGTATCCTCTGCCGAATCGGCAGCCAATGAAGAACTCTTAAGGCCAGAGATGCAGAGGACCTGCGCTGCCGATTTAAGGCTAGCTTTGCTTCTATTGTTTGGACTCTTTGCTACTTCAGTATCAAGGAATTTGGAGCTCCAAGACACAAGGAGTTACAATAGTCCAACCTGCTCAGAATAATGCTCCTCACTACTTGTGTTCTGGCAGAGACAGCCAATAGTGGGAGAATCTTTCGTAAAGCTCTAATCATAGAAAAACAGGTGCCAACTGTTTTGTTTACTTGTGAGTCCAGTTGAAGATTATTATCCATCAGCACCCCCAGATTACGTACTGTTTTGGCTGGAATTAATGGAGTATCTATAGGAGTGAGCCAGAAGTCAACAGGGAGGGGACGGGCTATTTTACTTGTAGTGCAGTACACAACTTCTGTTTTATCTCCGTTGAATTGGAGAAAGTTGTTTCTAAGCCAGTTTGTGGTACTTTCCATGCACTTATGAAATTTATCCATGGGGATTGTTTGATCCCCTTCCAGCGAAAACATAAGCTGTGTATCATCAGCATAGTTGACTAATTCTACTCCAAAGGACTTGATGATGGTAATAAGTGGACGCAGGTAAATATTAAATAAAATCGGACTGATTGCTGAACCCTGCGGGACCCCATGATGGACAACTGTCTTCGGCGATGTGAAAGGTTGAATACGCACTGCCTGTGTCCTGTCCGATAGATAGGACTGAAGCCATTTTAATGCTTGACCTTTAACTCCAGTGTTTCTGAGTCTTTCTAGCAGGATGCTATGGTTCACCGTATCGAATGCTGCTGACATATCTAGCAGCACCAACACGACCGATTGTCCGTTGTCAGCTCGCATTCTCATATCATCAAACATAGTCACTAGGGCTGTTTCGGTTCCGTGCTCAGGACGGAATCCGAATTGCAGCTCATCCAGTAGATGATTGTCCTCTAAGTAGTGGGACAAAGATTTACTCACTACTCGCTCAAGAAATTTTACTGGGTAAGGTAATAGGGAGATAGGTCTATAGCTAGACGGACAGAGAGGATCAAGTATTGGTCTCTTGAGTAGCGGGGTCACTATTGCCTGTTTCCAGCATTCTGGGACCTCTCCGCTAGTCAATGATTGGCAGCATATCTGGCGTAACCAGGGGAAGAGTTCCAACTTGAATTCCTTCCACATCCTCTGTGGGAGGGGGTCCAGTGGTGACCCAGAAGAGACGATCAAAGCTGTATTATTAAACACTTCCTCCGTAGGAGTTTGAAACCACTCCAGAGTAGGCTGACGATCTCTGTCTAAGCTCTCGTCCTGTTTCTCTAACACAGTTGACGCTAGTAGTTCATTCTCCTCCTTCATAGGTGGATTGTTGTCACCATCCGCCCCAGTCTGGTATAATTTGTTGGTCCCTACATAGGACACTCATGTTAGGGATTGTTGAGCACTATATATTGTGATTGTAACATCACCATTGGGACGTGTAGTGTGTAAATCCCTAGATTCTACTTTGTGTGTAAGTAGCCATCTATGCATTCATGAATTTCATGGTACCTGTGATGTTGATACAACTATGATTTTTTTTTTTAATCATTTTTATTGAGATTTTACAGTCACAAACAATATTAACATTTGGCAGTCTACAACATAAAGCTCTGTTACATTTAGACATCACCATATTCGGTAAAATTATTGAGAGTAGTACTGCTAGATGTAAAGATCTACCAGAGTAGTGGATGTGATGCTGCCTGATCGTAACTGGGAGGGATCTGCAACAAACAGAGTGGGGGTGGGGGGGGTGACGGGCTGGTTGAAGTGGAACGGTATCTATAAACCGAACAGGTATAGGTTCTGAGGGGCGCAAATGGAGCTTCTAGTGTGTGTGCACCATTTAATGAGGTCACCTCGGGGGGAGGGGCCGCATCAGTGGAAATGGCGTGCTGGGTTCATGGGGGCAAGTCATCATTCCCTGTCACTTGATGGAAGTGTTCAAGAATGGCTGCCCATTGTAGGGATACAGGTCTCCTACACACTCGATGTACCTCCTCATAGCGGAGGGCATCCTTCTCCGCTGCACCCCACTTGCATATCGCTCCCCTCCACGCTTCTACAGGAGGGGCTGTGGGAGAGCATAAATGAAGCTTAATCGTATGTTTAGCGAGGAGCAAAGCCAGTGCTGCAAATCACGTCCGTACTTTGTGCTTTTTCTTGCCTGGAATATGCCTAAGGAGCATGCCTCCCAGGTGCGCAGGCCTGGGAGTTCTGTGACTTCCTGTAGCGTGGTGTTTACGGTGTGCCAATAGTCGTCAAGGGCTGGGTATAACCATAACATATGTATGAGTGGTTGATACAACTCTTATAATGATAAATGTGAAGAAAATTGTGTAGCCTTTACAGCATGAGCCGTGTATGTACTCTGTCTTGAGCAGATGGGGATGCTGTTAGAGCTATGTGTACAGTCCCACATGCCAAAATCAGGGCTCTCCAAACAGTCAGTTGTCTGGGAGCTAGCAATAGCTCACAGACCCCTTCAGAGTGCCACAGAGCATTGAGGTCACTTATTGGATGGCTCCAAGCTGACCTTTTCATTTAGAAATGTTGTAAATGTGCTGGTCATGTGACATCAGTATGCTCAGCCTGCAGAGAGCAAGGCCTCACAATAAGCTGTGCACAATCACAACCATGTGGCAGGCTGGGGTTGAGTCTCTGTTGCAATACATCTGATGCACAGAGATACTTACATCCCCGTTGACCTGTAAGTCCTTGGTTGCTCACAAATTGAGTTGTCACAAACAATACTCCCCCAGATTGTTATCACATGGACTACATTTGAAATGGTGATTTGTGGTCACCCCTTGACCGGATACTTATGTCCATTGACCTACATTTCCTAGGTGTGTGGTTTCCTAATGACAGGCCCCTTACTTCCACAGGTCTGTTTTCACTGTTCCATGAGTATCGCTTGCACTGTCAGCCCTATCTCAAATGTGACACATTAACAGTGCAGATAGTTGGTTACTTCGTAACAGGTGTTGTATAGGTGAATCACCAGCTTTTTTAGATTAAACCAATACAACAGGGCATAAAATGGTATCTTGATGACATCCCTGTAACAGTGTCATATATGTCAAAAGGTGTGGGCTGTGATGCTAGGACATGCCACACATACTCTCTCTTCTGTAGTATGATATCCCATCTATGAGTACAGATGTCCCAGAGAGCAAGCTCTCACTGACACATGAAAGCCCTTTCTTAGTGACCTCTGTCATAGGATGTAGCCTATGCTAGGGTACCAGGATCTATAGACTGTAGCCATCAAGTCAATGAGCCTGGCTGTAAAGGTGTCAGTACAATAATGCAAAAAGTTGGTTAGCCTTCAATAGGCCACATTGTTTTCTCCGGTGTCATGGTACCTCACATCACAGTACATGTAAGATGGGCCTGGCCTTCATGATGTTAGTGTGCCGCCTTAGTCAGTTTAGGACATGACCAATTGTGAGGATAGTCAGATTATTGATACAAATGTGTGTATCCATGTATAATTAGTGCTCAACATGTGAAAACGACACAAGTTGTTTTTTAACTTTTGAGTAATGAGTGTGCTAGAGGTAATCGCAATGTATCACATCACAACTGATGTACAAAAAGTTTCATTTACATTCTGGTCTTTCCTCTCTTGTATCCATACAGTCAACGGCCATCAGAAGTGGGACATATAGAAGGGCATCGCCAGGAAGGTGTGGAGCCTGAGGGTCTTCAAGCATCGCAGCGTCCATTCCTGAAAGAGGTGGTAGGACCTGAGGTGCTGGACCCGGAAGATTGCAGAGGTCACTCTGGGGAAGTCCTCCCAACTCGGGCAGACTTCCGCATACTAGTGGTGGCCTATCCTGAGCTGGATGGGCAGTTGAGGGCTCAACAGCAGCTACAAGGGGGTAAGTCCTGACCAGAAATCCACATGTTACATTGCCATCTTTTTTGGTAACAGGTAGCCGTTTCCCCATCAACATTGAGGGTGACTCAAGTCCAACTAGAAGAGTTGTTGAATGTGTATGTCTGGTAGAAGGTGCATGATGATGTACTTTGCCTATTGTCTTTTTGACCAGGAACAAAGCAGAGTCCAGTCAACTACCTGTTTTCTGACTTGAGCAGATATATGGCTGACTAAAGTCATAAATCACCTTAAGTTGTTTGATGTTCTGGGTGACAGTTGTCCCAAACAGCCCACTTGTCTTCATTGTGTCAGGAGTGATGCTCCCTCACTACTGTGTCTCATGTGATGGTGATCCTCTTACATGCTACATACCATACAGTGCACTTTGGATGCAGTGACTGGGCAATACTTCCCATTGGTAAGCTGGGAATCTACAGTAACATGAGAGAGCAAACATCACTGGTTCCATTAGTATTAGTGCCTACATGTTGGCATGTGTACCTTTCCCTGTTGTAGTATCATGTGCACTACAGTTTCATACCTGATCTAAGTGTCTTCATAGGTTGATATCTGATTCCATCACAAATGTGTGTAGGCCAATCTGTATGGAAATAGTTATTTCTGATAGGTATACAGTTCATGTGTTTACAAAGACAGGACTGTGTACACATTGGTGGTTGGGTGACACATACCTTAAGCCATTACTCAATGTCATTGGTCAGGTCCAAATGATGAAGCAATAAAGGACATGACAGGTAGACTTACAGTAATTTGTCAATATTAGAATTTCCATGGCATAAAGGTGGGAGTATTCAGTTATGTGAACTGCACATGTCGATTTGGCAAGGTTTATTCACTGACTGGTGCATGCATCAGGGAGTGGCATGCAGAAATGTTGGGATCATGTGTGAGTGTCTACACTCAGTATTACAAGGCAATTTGTGGTTGCGATGTAAAAAAGTACTGTGTGATGTGCCTTTCCATCAGGACAAAAGTGAAACCACCTCTTCGTATAATGGAGATTCATTGAGCTTCAACAACCTTCAATAGTCTATTGGCTTTTAGGTATGCAATGTAAGAATGGTATTCTCACCAGTACCAAGCTGGATTGGGGATGTCCCTAGGCCTAGTTGAATTTTTATGCTGTGGATATTTGTAGACAAATCTCCCAAAACCTTGGGACAGATTGTCTCCAGTCTTCTTTTCTGTGCTACATGTGATACATAGCAAAGCTACTTAAGTACAGCTTTAATTAGGCTATTCTGAAAAGTGGACATAGGAGGAAGTTTCAATTAGGAAGTGCCAATAGTGTGAAATGAGCATTGCATGTCAGCTTATTTCTGCTACTGCACATATTGCTGCAACATAGCTGCATTACTTGATCATCATTTCACCATGATATGGTTTTAGGTATATGACCATTTGCTGATTGCAGGGCCTTGTGTGGAATCTGTTGAAATGATTTCGCCTATTTGATGACATCGGTCACTATGGTATACTACAAGGGCCAAAGTATACAAGGTGATCAAGTATCCTACTATATACATGAGGATGGAGTTGTGACAAGTTCATTCATGCAATTGGAGCTGTCTGTGGTTATGACATCACTGTGAGCAACTATTTACAGGTCATGTAGCATGCATGCATGTGCTCATGCTAATGTTGAAGCCACTATAGTGGACCTTGTAGCTGGAGTTATCTATGCACGTTAGAAATGTTCTGAGGTAAAAGCTCTTGGTCCAGTGTGTTCATGCAGATGCAATAAACCTATTTTAAATGTCATTTCAGCATCATCCCAGGCAAGTGGAAGAGACAGGACCAACACCGTTGGGGAAGCAGCTGGCCACAGTGACTCCTGTCGTGACACTACAGACACCCAGAGGATGAGAAAATGCCACAGAGGACGCAGACTCAACATCATCATCTGCAGAGTCAACCTCCAGTGGGCACTCCCTAGTGGTGGCAGAACCCACAGGAACAGTATCAACACCATCCTTGTCTGCCACCCCCCTTCCATCTCCACCCTCCCTGTTGCTATCCACACAGTGGGTCGTGCCCGCTTCCCTAAGAGGGAAGCCATCTCTTTTGCTCCAGGCACCCCAGCTCCAGCCCCTGTCCCCGCTGCCCTGAGTGTGGAGGCTATTGACCTCCTGAGACACATCTCTGTAGGGCAGACAGCACTACTGAATACCAGCCAGGGCAAGGCAGCCATCTGCAACAGATGGTGGCCCACCTGGAAGGCATCCACAGTGCTATATGTGGCCTATAGAGATCTTTTCAGGCTCTGACCTCCTTACTCACGGCAGCCTTCCACCCATCCCAAACTTCCACCCTACCTCCTGCCTCTTCCCCATCCCAATTCCCTATTCCCATGTCTGTTGAAAGCACACTCACACATTTCCAAACACCTACTTCAACAGCCCCAAGCAGCACACGCAAACAGAAACACCAAAAACACAGAAGCATGCAACCACTCACCTGACAGTCACCCCCCTCACCACCACCACCACTCCATCATACCCCCAGGCATCACACCCGCAACCACAGACACATCCACAACACGCAGCATACCCCAAGGCACCACACCCGCAACCACAGACACATTCCCACACAACAGACACCTACAAAACACACCCCTAAAAATGCACAAGATACATCCGACACACAGACACCTGCACTAACAACACACACCCCCACACCTGACACTTCCACTCCCTCTACCTCCCAAACCCTGCTCCCTCCCGAACATCCTACCCATTTTCCCCATGTTATTTGCCCTTGCCCTTACACCTGTCACATCCAAACCTCCCTCCCAAACCCAAAAGTACCCCTTCCACACCCCAACCCAACCCACCCCTTCCACATCCCACTCACAAAACTGTTCCCACCCACTCATGAACCCAGACCTACAGCTGGGAAAAAACAAAACCCCTTCCAAATGCAAACCCACCCTCCCAAAAACAAGCCCACCCCTCCCAAAAACAAGCCCACCCCTCCCAAATCCAAGCTCACCCCTCCCAAGTGACATCATTGATGTACCTGCACTGGCCACCTCTTACTGGAGAGGTTCCCCTGGCAGTGTTCATGGAGTCAAGCGTGTGGCAGCACAGCAGTCCACAGGACTTGGACATCTGCAATGGACTACCATCTGACTTTGTTTTTGTTCCCTTTCTTTTGTACTTATTGAGAGAGGTATCTCCATTGTGATAGTAAATCACTATTTTAATATGTTCACCAAGTTATTACTGCCATTAATTTTGCTTTGCGGGGGCGTGGCCAAGCCGCCGACTGTAATGGGCGACTGGAGTTGAAGTTCCGTCAGCATCCCTGCGAATCCAAGCCAGTACAGGCTGAATGGCTGCCATTCCTAATTATTAACAAGCTGTCAATTCAACTGACACATGCTACCAATTTCTGACTGCTTTGAGGGAAGAGGAATGCTGGTATAGGGCCGCTAACACCCACACAGATGAGTGGGGTCTGGTAGCGTGGTGGAGGCCCGCGGCGCCGGAGCTGAGAAGTGGCAAGAGAGTGGCTGTGCTTGACTCCTGGAGGGCTGCATGGGGGGGCCAGTGGTGGATCCCCCCCTCGAGCAGGATTTGTTGACCAACAGATTGAGGCATCGAGCTGTGGAGGGTGCCTCCCCTATCCCCCCCACTTACGATCTTCATCACGGGAAGGGGCTGCAGCATGGCGGAGCGAGGTGAAACGCTGGGGCCTGCCTAGACGACAGCGGCGACGAGGCCTGGATGGCCACGAAGCTGAGCGAAGGGCTACAACCGGCTGTTGGACCCGCCGTAGAGGTTAGGTCGGCCTAGGCTTTTTCCCCGGAGGCCCAGCGGCGACAGGGGCTGCGGGTGAGCCTGGGGGTTCGGTTGCCGGACCGCACCGGGCCGACCCACTGGCTGCCCCCCTCCCCTTGCGCAAGACCTGCCTAGCTCCCAACCGGCCTGCTTGTATTATTCTCCAGAGTAGCACTGGGATGGGGCCAGGGGCCTTCGATGACCTAACTGGTCATTGATGTGAGGGTCGGGACACAGGAGGGATAATGGGCAGAAGGCCCAAGCCCTGCCTTTCTCTGTACCTCGATAATGTACAGCTTGAACTGCATTGATCCACTACTACCCCGACGCTGGAGATACTGAGCAGGCCCCTATTCGCCCATAGAAGACGGTGCGGCTCAAGCGGCAAAAAATCTGGACAGACTTGAGAAACTAATAAACAGTAGCCATGAAAAATGAGGACTTGGAAGCGAGGAGCAGACGTAATAACTTACGCATCCTGGATTGCCCCGAGGCCACAAATACTGGGCGCATGGATCAATTCGTGGTACGCCTACTGACAGATTTGTTTGGCAAGGAATCCTTCACGACCACATTTGTAGTTGAACGTGGCAACTGCTCACCCGGACCGCACACTAACCCTGGCTGCCTTCCTAGACCGCTTATCGCAAGGCTGTTGTATTTCAGGAACCGAGATACCGTCTTGAGGTTGGCAAGAGAAATGTGCCCATTGAACTTGCAAGGATCCACAATATCCATATTTCTGGACTTTACTTTGCTGGTCCAGGACGCCTGCCGCAAGTACACATGAGTGAAGGCCCCCCTTCGAAACCTGGGCCTTCGATAAGGCATGATCTATCCGGCACGCCTATGTGTGAACATTAACGGAAAACTACGTATCTTTGATAACCCCACGGATGTACAAACCTTCTGCAGACAATATTCTGAAAAACAGCAGGCCTCTCGACGGGACTCCCCCGGGAGGTCTCCATCGGCTGTCCATTCTGGTGCCAGCGTGGACCTTTTCCCATCTGGTTGACCTCTGAAGTGTGCATGCATATATGTATTACTTATTGTAGTTATTGGAAGGCAGTTATACTGGTACCTTTTCCTATATTACGAGTGTTATGATTGGGATGCGGCTGTAGAAAAAGTGCTCTAACTTTCCTTCCACAGGATGCAGGAATACGACATAGCTTTGCCACCCCCCTGTGATTTTCACACGTTTATCACTTTGCAGCCATCTATTGTTAGCAGGGGTTTTGAATCTGATAATCTTGCTATGTGGGGGTTGTACTTGGCGGACAGCCGCTAAGTATGGGAGGGGGAAGGGGGTTAGGGTTTGGGGACTATAAGAGTTATTTCATATGTACGTTTTTTATGTTTTGGTCCCTCAGTGTTATGCTGTATCGTTTTTTCTACACATTGCAGCATCTGATGGTTACATTATATGGCATATCAGGCTGATGTTAGACCTTATGCAGATGTCACATTTATGACCTGGAGCATAATGGGGCTAAACAACTCGCATAAATGTAGGCAAGTATTGCAATACATACGACAACACAAGATTGATGTGTTTTTTCAAGAAACTCACCTAGCACCTAATAGTTCACCTAATTTTGCCTGTGCCCTGGGATCCCATCGCTTCTTTTCTAATTATAGCTCTTACTCTCGAGGAGTTTCCATACTAATACGCAAAACCTAACCCTTCAACCTAATGACAACCCTATATGATGCGGAGGGAAGATACCTGCTAGTGGTGGGCCATTTACTGGGGAAACGTGTTCTATTGGTTAATGTTTAAGCCTCAAATGTCAATAATCCCGAATTTTATCAACATTTGCAATTGCAAATAGACTTAATTGACACTGACCACATTTTTCTTGGGGGGGGCCTTAATATCCTGCTGGACCCGAACTTAGACAGCACTGCCACGACCCCAGTCACTAAACCCGATCCCGCAATGCCCTGCAGGATCTATGCGACATATGCGCTGAAAGATGCATGGCGTCAGCAACACCCCCAGGTACCAGCCAATACGCATCACTTGACACGGCATGACACATGGATGCGTCTAGACTTTGGCTCCTGTCGAACACTCCCACAGCCTGGCTCATAGACATCATACACCTCCCTTGCACATTATCGGATCACTCGCCGGTGGTTTTGAACATTTGTATCCTTGGAGTGGGAGGGGTTGAGCGACAGTGGAGGTTCCTCAATATGGCACTTCACGATGCAGTGCTTCGTACAGAAGTCCATAGGACAATAACAGAATACTTCGATCTAAACAAGGGATCAGTCTCATCACAGGCTACCCTGTGGGAGCCCTTCAAGGCATACATGAGGGGAGTCTGCATCTCCAAACATGCAGGGATACTGAGGGATCTTGAATACATTATCCCGTTTGGAGGAAGATCTGTTGGCATTGGATCAAGAACAGACCACGAGGAGAGGGAGGCCCACTTCTTGGGGAAATACGATAAGGCCTGCAGATACGGAGAGGGAGAAAGGCCAGGGTCCCCTGCACACTAGCTCAGCTGTTGCAGCCACCGCTGGGTCAATCATATATATCGGGCCTTCAGAAACCTGTTAGCACATATGTAGTGTTCACACTTGGCATCCAACATGAGCTACTGCATTACTACACGGACCTCTACACTTCCAAACTAACAGGGGATACAGCTGACATTTCCAATTACCTCGAAGGAGTGGCGATGGTGTGGCTTACGGCGGAGCATCAGCAATTCGTGAGTGAACCCTTCACAACCAAGGAAATACAATCTATAGACCCAATGGACGGCTCTAAGGCGCTGGGCCTCGATGGATTTTCCGGTGCCTTTTATAAGGCGTAAAAATACTTACTTGCACCATATCTACTAGAGGTACACGCAGAAGCACTGAAGGCGGGAGTCCTTCCTCCTATGCTCAGAGAAGCGGTTCCTCCTACGCTCAGAGAAGCAGTCATAACACAACTTTTAAAGCCTGGAAAAGATCCTCTGCAATTGGAATGGCCACTATCATTGTTCAATTTTGATAGTAAAATACTATCCAAGATGGTAGCGACCCACCTGGCACCTGACAGATAATATCACCTGCTCAATCTGGCTTTGTACCGCACAGATCTACTGATCTAAATTTACAGGCGATATTTGCTGTACTCCATAGGATATATCCCCATGGTTCAGGCGGTGGGTGGCAGTGTTGTTAGACACCGAAAATGCCTTTGACTCCTTGGAGTGGCCCTTCCTACATGCCACGTTGCGGTAGCTAGAACTCCCTCAGGGATTCACATCCCTCATAGCTTTGCTATATACACAACCAACAGCATGCATTAGGCTTAATGGCACATTGACTAAGCCATTCCCCATTTTACGAGGAGCCAGGCAGGCATGTCCTTTATCGCCCCTCCTATTAAAAATAGCAATGGATCCCTTGGTATGGTACTTACAGAAAAATCATCTCCACCGGGGACTACAGTTTAAAATCGGCCTCTTATTGATAACACTGTACGCTGATGATATTATACTGTACATGAGGCATCTGGCTGATATTCTAGCGCCAGTTCTGTGTGAAATGACATGCTTTGGTGCCCTAGGGCTGCACATCAATTGGAAAAAATCTGAGATTTTCCCATTAACAGAAGTAAGACCAAACGTGTAGCAAGTTTCCAATGACATGGTGCGGCGCAGAGACCCGATATCTACTTACACAGAGACAAAGATCAGGTACTGCGGCTTAATTACGGGCCAGTGGTGGATAAGCGGAGTGCCATGATTGACAGGTGGATCCAGCTCCCACTCTCAATGGCAGGCAGTATAGCCATCATTAAAATGACAGTTCTGCCCCAACTCCTATATCTATTTAGCAACATTCCTATTTCTTTGACAAATGAATTTTTTGCCCAAATCCGTACACTTGACACTACTCATATGGGGTGGCAAACAACCCCGAATTCTCTGGAGTACCCTGGTCCTTCGGTATGAGTGGGGGGGGTTCGGGGTCCCTAATATTCATTTATACTACTTGGTCGCACAGTGCAGCTATGCTCGACACTGGTACCACCCAGATGCACGCATCCCCTATGTTAGGTTTGAGATAGATCTAGCCGCCCCAACGCCGCTAAGAGCACTACTGCCAGCTGGGCTGCCGCATAACAAAAAAAGTGATATCCAAACTGTGTCCATCACCAGTTGGGCGTGGAAGAGACTGCTACGGATGATGGGTGGCAGGGTGCTATATTCGCCGGCACTCCCTTTAGTGGCTAACATAAGGCTGCCAATCACGCAAGACCCACTAGTGCAATGCACCCTTCGACGGTATGCACTACACACGTTTGGGGACCTTTTTCCCATTGACCACGTATTCTCTCGCACGGAGGACACTAGTTTTTAAAATGCCCCTCACATGGACCATTGTGTATTAAACCATCTCCAGGCTGCACTTAGCATTAGGATACCGTCATATCCAATAGAACCTGACACTGCTCATCACCAACACAGAACGGGGACCGCCTAGTTTCGAAGCTGTAGCACACATGCTTAACACTCATACCCACATGGGACGCGAAGTTGAGAGCTGCATGGGAGGCGGATTTGAGACACCCACTCACAGAGAAAATTTGGCAAGATTGCTGTATTTAAACCCGCTTCGTCTCCTGCAACCACCGCCACAAACTGATACACTATAAATTCTTACAGAGAATTTATGCGACACCAGTGGCGATGGCTCGTGTAGACCTTACCTGCTTTGCGCACTGCCCTAAGTGTCATACCCCCGCAGCGGACTTTCCACATATGACCTGGACCTGTAGCAAAATAGCCACATATTGGAGGGGCATTTTTGTAGACCTCACACGTATGATACAGTTGCAAACTGAACCATCCCCCCTTTTGGGATTGCTGGGACATGTTACCAACATACCTAAAACATCACGCTGGTTTGTCACGATAGCGTTACTCCTTGCCTAAAGGGAACTTGCCTTACACCGGGGTAGCAAGCACACACCCACAGTAGAGAAATAGATTAAAAGCTTGATATATTGCTGTAGGAAAGTAGGATCTGCTTCTTATGGTTACCCCACTTTTTGCTGATGTCTCACTGTTTTTGGACTAGTCTGACTGGGATCCTGCTATCCAGGACCCCAGTCTCTCTGCTTTCTCCCTTAAATTGCAATGTATGTACTTTAGGTACACTCCAGATTGGATACTGGGGTACCCTTATAAGTCCCTAGTATATGGTACACCATGTACCCAGGGCATAGGTCCCCCAGAGGCCTCCCATGGACTGAAGCATGTATTATGCCACCCATGAGAGGCCATTCAAAAGGACACACCAGGTCTGCTACAGCAGCCTGTGTAAGCTGGTGCTTGCACCACTTACTTAGATATAGGTTCACTATATCTATCTAAATCACTACACTTAAAAACCTATCAGTCACCCCTATGGCAGGCCTTATCAATACTGAAGGCAGGGTGCTGGGTTTTACGTGAGAGGGTGCCCCTGCATGAGCAGAGCCCCTCTGCAGCCTTCGGAGACCATTCTCCGGGGTTGTCAGTGATGCAGCCAGACATATAGGTTAAGTTGCATTATAACCTTGCAGTAAATGCTAACTTTAAAACGGCTGCTTAGAAACATGTCAAACAACTTGGAATCATACCTCCACACCAGTAACTGGTGTGGGAGGTATGATTCCACCCTTCTAAAACCATTACTGTGGGTCACCGGTCTACCCGGTACCAGCTTTCTTGACCTGGGCAGCACAAAATGGACGCTGCCAGCCACAGACCCG